>CAWUFW010004586.1:0-1200000 GCA_963921515.1 Calotriton arnoldi | reverse complement strand
TTCGGTGGGAAAGGAAGATGAGGAAGAGGATTGTCAGAGGTGAAATGGTGGCTCTGGAGATAGTTTAGAAGCTAAGCCTATTGGAGGCTTTATTTTCGTTTTATTTGGGTGTTTTTTAAATAAAGGTTTAATACAGGGTTTTTTTCAGCTAAATATTTTATACTTTTAATTTCTTGTAATATGGATATTAGCCAGGTTTATTTTTTTATGGTGGAAAACCATTCATATGATTACGAAAATAACGAAGACTTGCACAATCAGCAGAAGGAGATACAATGTTTGAGATGGCATTCTGATAAGTACAGCCGTGACAATACTCAACGATGTAGGTTCTAAAAATCAATGCAGAACCATGCCTTCAGGGGGGAAAAAAACTGTATCCATCTTAAAAAAAGAATAAGATTGCAGATTATTAAGTTAGGGTCTGTGTACGGGCTTCGTAAGAGATGTATCGGCCTGAGCTCTGTGGGTAAATTAGTTAATCCTCCCACTACTCTGTGGCTAACATTGAAGATCTGGCACCGTTTAGTTTAAAAGAATTGCTAACCTCTTGCAGAGGCTCAAGACATCGTTTTGTGGAAGCATACATGTGATATTGAGTAACTGTTCTTCCAGGTTGTCTTTGCTGTGATTTCATGAGCCTTGCAGCTGTACAAACCCTGGCCTTTGCACATAGGCTGGACGAGGGGTGGGTAAAGTCTGAGAACTGATTATGCTTGTTAGCTTCCCCACACCCTGAGAATGCATTTATGCTTTGTCAAGATTCCTGTTTGTCATTGTATAAAGCCTAACTTACTAAATCAACAGTCTGCACACACTTTTGACTCTGTTATTTCAATATATGTCAATGTAGTTCAAACAGTATATGAGACCTGCGCCGGCTGCTTCCGGCAGAGCATACTTGGAAGCTGGCTGCTTCATATCTCTCAAGCTAGAGTTTAAAATAAACATATCCCCACAACTGTTTGATTGCTGGCTCTCATTACAGACAAATGGTACCTGATTTGTGCTTTCATAGTTGTACCGAAACACAGTGCAAATCCCTTAGCACAGACACTTAAAGCAGCCCTTTTCCATGTTAGAAGGACGTTGAGGTGGCAGCGGTCAAGTCATGGGCCTGAAGTGCTCTGGATGCCTGATTCTGAGAGCGCAAAGCACAGGTAGTGGCGTCAGAGAAGAAACACAGACAACTGAGAAGGCAAACTGCAGGGCCAATAGTGGTGAACATTGTCTTGAGTGTCCAGCCAGCTACTCCCCTCTAAACTACTCGGTCATTGTTATCTGCCACCCAATCCCTGTAAAGAAACTATAGACTTGATCACTTGAAACCCATCTTCCATTGTTGTGTGGTACTGAAGTTGGCTACTGGACTGAAAAAAGATTTCCCTGGTGTAGTCTAAGCACAGGACTTCACTGCCCAGTGGGCAGTTGATATATACTGCGGACTTTGGGATGTCCCAAGGCAACTGAAGGGGTATTCTTTGTGGCTCCACTGCTCTGCTGCACAAAGTTGGGAAAACCCCAACATGAGCAGTGTTCTGGCCAAAGAGGGGCCACCCCAAGCTACAGAGGGCTGACTGCCCTCCGGCAACTCTTGTGCAAATGTTCTGCCTCCATGACAGGGAAGCTGGGATACGAGAAGGAGGGTTATCAGACTGATCTGTCCAGATGTGAAAGCCTGGCTGTGTCCTCAATCGACCAGTTCTACAAGAAGCTCCATGCAGTGTAGCAAGCCACAAAAGTGTATGAAACTAGAATAAAGTAAGTGTATCGGGCCATGAAAGGGAGTCTGAAAAAGGGAACCCATCACTGAAAGTAGATGGCGACTAATGGCCAAAGCTGTGCAACCATTTGAGACACTCTTGTATCCCATTCTACCATTTTTCATTCCTGCACAAGCACTTCATCTCCATTTTGGAAGACCTTGTAGAGAAATAGGAAAACAAAAGGCATGCCAATGTTATAACACTGAGTTGCCCCATAAAGTCTAATCTGGTGTGCCAGGAGAGTCCTTAACAGTAAAGAATGCTGCAGAGCTGACATCAAAAAGTAGGATCTTGGTGATATTAGAAGTTGAAGTGGGATGGAAGCACACTGCCTCACATCACAGCACTGTTCAGTTCGCCCCTTAGCATTATCTTAAATGCAGTACAATGTTTGCGCTTACTTGAATATTAGCTGTAGTTTTTCACCAAAGTTGATGCAGATAGTGCTGTAAATCTCTAGACACGTGTATCTGGAGTTTATCCATCACCAGTAGCGATCAAAAAAACTAATTATATCTGGGTTTGCTGAGAATGCTGCCAAAGTCCTCTCAGGTCTCAGTACCTCTCAGTGGCGCACAGGTGCATCTCCAAAAGCTCTTCAGCTTGCTGGCTCGAGGGAGCCTTTTTAAACAGAAGGGGGATGGGAGCACACTGCCTCACAATGTTTGCTCTTACTTGAATACAACCCTGGTGAAAAACTACAGCTAATATTCAAGCAGGGTTAAAATATTGCTTCCCTGCGTAGTCACTCGTTTTTTAATCCTGACCCAGACAGACGACAATAAAGCATAACGTCTGCCTTGTGGTCCATTTCAATCACGCCGTTTATATATTTCTTTTTGCACTTTGACTTGCTGTTGCACTGTGAGGAGAATCCTTGTGATGGAGCATGCCACCTTTGGTGGATGAGGGATTTTGTCCTTATAAAGGAATTCTTTGCGGACATCTTAGGTTTCTAATAACTGCTCTTGGGCATTTTTTTGTGTTTAGTGTTGATGGTTAGGGAGCGAATGCACTCTGATCTTAAAATCTACCCTGGCCACCCTTTTTGCGTTTTTGAAAAAAGTACATCACAAGTGGACCAAAACTGTAACCAAGTGAAGACTTTATTGACATCACATTGACTTCACACGGTTCAAGTTTTGATCATTTGCGATCGCTAGGCCCAACAATGTAGGTGGACTACTGTTTTGGATCCCCACTGATTCTGGAACTTTCTCTCACTAAAATATGAGGAAAATGCTTGATTTTAGCCAACTTTTGATGTTTATAGAGCAATCTGAGTAAAAAAACATTCTGAGATGCACACTATCCTCGACTCCCCTGGGTGTCTAGTCTCAAGAAATGCCTGGATTTGGTACGTTTGCCAAGGTGACAGCCGAGCCCAGGCCCAAATGCTTCAACTACCCACACCAAAAAAAAAAAGAGTCAGTTTTCAAGGTGGAAGCTTTGTCTCCATGTTGCGTTTTTGAAGCTGTATTTTTGGCCTCCAAATGTAGGCAAGTGTGCTAAAAAGACCTCATTTAGCAAAATGCCCTCTGAATCACATGATACTATGGGTACCCCAAATTCAGAGATGTACAAATAACCACTCTTTCAAAAGTCCTTATCTTGCGCAAACTTCAAAAGTGCATAAGTTTCCCGCATACCCATTTTTTATTCATTAGATTTTACCATATGAATAGCCAAGTTCTTAAATAAAAGTCAATAGCGGAATTATTCATTGAGAGCAAAGTTTATTCAACTGAATGACACCTCAAGCCAATGTTCCAAACATTTCTAACACACAAACTCTAAGCACAGACATATTCTCCCTTAATAGTGGAAATTTACCCAACAGTTTGGTTCTCAAGCGAGGAGAACAGTCGTGCATTCATTAGACGTGTAACAACTACTTCCTGGCACAAAAGATAACATTAGCAAAATAGTGCAGATACAACCTTGAGAAACATTTGCAAGGGCTGGGACGAGAACATCATATTTTACTCTGGTCTTCCCAGTCCATCGGTTGCTGAAGACTGCAAAATACCATCTATAGTCTGTAATTGATCATTCTAAAGTATGTTCATGTACTGTGGTGATACAACCATGTGGTCTAAGCAAGATGAAGTTAGTTGTTTTTTATAATTTCGGCCCAGGTCCTCACATGTAGACAATAAATAACATAAGCTGCAGCTCAGGTGTTGGCTTTGAGTATCACATGTTTTTGGACAGCCAGCTTACACTGTAAATCCCTGCGACCAGAAAAGACCGACTACGTAATAGTATGTTACTTTTGTTAAATGGCCATTGAGGTAAAAAAAATGTCGGATGTGGTCACCTATTTCTATCTGTTCCCTACTTTTTTTTTTAACTTTTTTATTTCAATGATTAGTTTCTTTGGGAAGACCATAAACAATGAACATAAATAAGCCATCACTGAGTTTGAAATTTTGTCTAGTTTTCATAAATGTTTAGCTTCCCTGGTTCACACATGGGTTCCAGCCACAAATTGTAAGTGCATGGTGTGGAAGTGCAATTTCTTCTCCACTTACATACAAGAAGACCAGTTGTCGGAGGTAACTGGAAATGTGTCAAAATGTATTATCACTCGAGCGGGCATACAAACCACAGCGCTAATAATGGCCATGAGAGAAGTTAGCGACTACCAGAAGCCTCACAAGCTTTTTATACATTTCTTACACAATAGGTGCATGTGGCAGTTGTAAAAAAAAAAAAATTTCAAACGTTAATCTCGTCGGTGTCTGGGGTTACACGGTAGGCGCTCGGGAAACATATTACTCATTACAGATAAGAACATGTCACCGCATAGCTTCTCAAGCGTTACACTAGGCCAGGTGGGAAGTTCAAAAATATGGCTACTGCTCGGAAATACCAGCTCTACGGTCGAAGCTTGGAACATTCTAGGCAGTTCTTGTAACATTTCCCTCAAGCGAGAAGTGTAGGTAACAGAAGTCGATTACTGATAAGGCTAAAGCGAGCAGAGGCAAAAGAGACAGGATATATGACACAACCAGGTGGGCTAAGACATGCACAAAATAAACCTCGTTTGTGCAGGCATGGAGGATTATTAAAAAAACACCAGAGCTCATGATACAAAATGTTGGCTAAAAACAAAATGGAAGAACTTGTGTTCATCCTAGTAAGCATTTAGAAATTAAATTTCCACAATGGAAACCGCATAAATTAGGAAAATTCGACTGCCACGAACAACTCTGCTTGTCCCTGAAAGCTGATCTTAGCACAGCATACATTTTTTTAAAGATGCCATTTTTAGGCTTAAAAAAATAAATAATAATTTGCACCCCCCATAAGAAAACATTTTTTTTTTGTCTACTAGGGCTGTTCCGTCAAGTGGGATACACAAACCAACCATGGGTACCTTTAGAATTGGCAACATGTGAGGAAAAATAGATGCAAAATGTGCCTGGATACCTTTTGTGAAAAACAAAAGTTATGAAAGCTTAAGCTCAAATTGCCCCAAACATCAAAAAAGGGACTCTATACTACAGGGCGGGGAAGCCTCATTAGATAAGGGGTTGAAGCTACAGTGTCAGTGACATTACTTGGCTGAAGCCTATGTGCTACATTGTCCTAGTTTTCTTTCCTTCATTTCCTTAAAAAAAAAATTGAGGAGAGCGTTTTTGTGTGCTACTTAAGTCTAGGGTTTTTTTTTTTTTTTTTAATAAATTCAATTTGCCTATATAATCTGATTTTTAGGGTGTCAATTACTGATTTTCAAATAAAATATCACCTTTTAAAAAAAGGTGAATTTGCAATAGATGGTGTCTTTGAAAAGTTGCTGGGATTCCGCATGTGGGTGGGACTATTTAGACACAGATCCCTTAACCTGATTTAAGGACCTGGTATCAAGGTTGTAAAAGAATGATTAATTAAAGATCCGAAACACGTACAAGTTCAAGTTACAATCATGGAAATGTATTTGTAAGCTAGATCTGAGAGTCGAGGAACGAACAGTTCCCAAGTAACTGCTCATATTACACAACAGCAAGGTATTTATATATTCTTGGTTACATTGTATTGTAATTGCAGTTATATAGCGCACTGCCCCTGGCGAGGCGTCAAAGCACTTATTGGCGAGTAGCACGCTACTCCGGAACCCAAAAAGGATTGGTGGTGAATTAGTATAGGGAAATATGAGATTAATTTGAGCAGTGGACATGTTAGCCTGTTATTTGGATTGGAAAAGGATAGTGGAGGGATAGAAGAGGGAAGGGTTTGCCTTTATATAATGCTTGCTACCCCTGATGAGGTGTTGAAGCGCTTTTCGGCGAGTAGCACGCGACTCTGTAACCCAAACAGGATTAGTGGGGAATTTGTATGGAGGAATATGAAATTAATTTGAGCGGTGGACATGTGAGTTTATTTGTATTGAAAAAGGATAGTGGAGGGATAGTATAGTGAAGGGCTTGCATTTATATAGCACTTGCTACCCCTGATGAGGTGTTAAAGCGATTTTCGGCGGTAAGCATGCGACTCTGGAACCCAAACAGTATTAGTGGGGAATTAGTATAGGGAAATATGAAATTGCATAGGTTAGTTTTGGAAAAAAATGTTTCACCTCAAAACTAGACATTGTAGTACAACAACTACACATCCTAACAGCATATAAAGAGAGGTGGTCATGAGTGAAACTAACACCTGCATCTCGGATACATACGAGTCATATCTCAATAACTTAGCATAACACAAACATTTCTCTGAAATCCTCACCCCTCCCACACAGCTGCATTGCACAACGTTCAAGCATGTTTAAACATTTAAACAAAATGGATGGCACAGTCATACAAAATGGAAGCTAAGTAAGCTAAGAGAACTGAAGATAAAAAAAGTATTTGTTCTCAATCCCGCTTTGAACTTATGTTCAACATTTGTTCAGTGAATTCCAATCCTCTCTTTAGTATCCGGATTGTCTCATTATTCTTTGTCAATCTCCCCCCTCCCCCTTTGAACATATGTTCAACATTTGTTCAGTCTATTCCAATTCTCTCATTAGTACCCGGATTGTCTCATATCTCTATGTGCATCATTGCCCTTTCTTTCTTTTCAAGTTCCCAACTCTGTTCTTTCCGGACATTTGGTATATTATGCAGAAACAAAAGGCAAATTATGTAGCATAATGCGGCACATTTTTTAATAGTATTACTTGATTATTTCATAGTTTTTAAACTTGGTAACACTCTGTGAGCATTGGTTGCACCCCATAAGTAACTTGTTAAACATCCAAACATAGCAATATGCAACAGAGAGTTGACCAGTCCAGCTTTGCAAAGGGCCTTCCCCTTCACGGCAACACGTGTTGTTGCATTTTTAGTAACTTTTGAACCGTTTGAGCTAGAAACGCAATTTATTTTTGTTAAAAATCTGCAGATTATGTGGCAGATGAATGAATATGTAGCAAATACGGCAAACCTATAATTATGCGAAAATCGCAATGGCCGCACAATCGCTTAATTCCTGTGCCCTTGCCATTACCCTTTGTCTGGGTTTACAAAAGGATATGTATGCAGGTAGCATATTGATGAGAATACAAAAGGTTAAAATCAGCACACGTATCTTAATAATTACTTCCTTAATAAGCCATCCCCAGTTACCCCATTTGAGGCTTCCAATTTCCTTCCACCACGCCCTTAAGATTTTCTGTGATGTCATTTATAGCTCCGGTTATAGTTCCTTCTTTATTTCTTATTCCTACATACCTGTGTCCCAGGTTATGGTACACGCTCCACCATTCTGGGCTAAAATGAAGTCCATATCATGCCGGTTCTGTTCTGAGAACCGACGCATACTTTCTAGGGTAATGTCCTCAAGAGCCCTGTTTTCATTTAATAATATTTGTAGCATGCATCCAAAATATTCTCTAGAAGTTTCTCCTTGGGCTGCACTTACCCCTCCAAGTGTAATTATGAATGCCAAAATGTACCCAAAAGTACGTTTGTTTGAGTAATTATTTACCTCTAGGTCAGTAACCTCGTCACAAAATTCCTCTGTTAATGTTCTTACCCAACGAGCCTTAGGGTGTGTATGTGTGCAAGGTACACCCAGTGGAAATGCCATACTCGGGGCAACATCATCAGTCCCATTATAAAAATTGGAATATTTTTATTTAGCAAAAAGAAAAACCCTGGGTGAGCATACAATGGCTTTGTATACTGCAGCCCCGTACCGCTGTGATTTAGCAATGAAGGTTACTACCTTCAGTATCCCTGAACAGTTTAAGTAATACACTGTGCTGTTTGTCCGAGATATATCGCAACAAGTGGTGTAGAAGCCGGTGGTTTTTGTTACCACTATCTGTGAAAACCCTGTCAAAGTCATATTGTTTCCATTTAAATATATATTATCACAGAATACAATTTGCTTACACCCCGGGTAACCTTGACCCCTATAAGTCGGTTTGTAGTTGGGAAGGCACATTCTCTCATATGCCATGCCAAATCGTCCTGTTACCCGTTGAAAGCTGGGGGTTTAACCCCAGTATAGTTATTTATAGAAGTGGGGTTTTGCAGTCCATAAGGCTTTGGTGGAGTATGTGGGGTAACGGGCAACATTATTTTCAAAGAACTTTTCATGAGTCTTTAAGAACACATTTCCTTGTGCCACAGATAGCAAAACGGTCAACAGGAAGTAGCGGATCGTCTTTAATGTCAATAGGCCCGCAGAGGTTATCCGTACCCGTGGGGCTCCAAACCCAGTACTTAAGTACTGTTGGTTGGGTTTAGAAGCCTCTCTTGGTCGCAAATCGTATTGGGGTGTGTTAGTATGCACCGCTTGTGGCAAATCTGCTTGTTCACCAGGCTGTTTTCTACTTGTCGTTGGAGGTGCCCTTTTTACATGGGAAGCATGGATCCAGTGCTTGTAGCCTGCGCACTTCTCTCATGTATTGGTCATCAGCAGGACTTGTACTGGGCTCTTTTACCTAGGCCGTAGGTAGTTGTTTCGCTGAAAGTTCTTTACCATCTTCTTTAAAGCATTCTACGGCTTAGGAGCCGGCTACCTGAACAAGCGAGTCAATCGCTACATAACTTCTAGACCCCTAAGATCTTCCAATGCCAACCTGGCCATCGTGCCCAAGATACGCCTTGCCCATACTGGAGGCAGATCCTTTGGCTTTCTAGGTGCTAATTTGTGGAATAGCCTCCCTGAGTCTCTGAGACTAAACACAGATCTACTTTCTTTCAGGAAAAACCTAAAATCCTGGCTTTTTAATAACTAATTGGGTCTTTTCGCTCATCCTCCTCCCGCTGTTTACTCGCCAGGACACTCTAGTTTGAGTAGCTGTGCGCTTTACCAAATACATTATTAAATTTCATTTCATCACTCACTCGCCAGGTGCAATGCTTTGGCTGACTTGGATCAGGGTTGTTGGTGCAAAGTTTGCACAGCTCTAGTAAGCTTTATGCAGTAGTCTCATTAGGGCATCAGATAAATGATATGTAGTAGTGTAATGTGGCGCCCCCTAAACTGGCATCAAGCGTCCAGTGACCATTTCATGAGGACTTAGCAATTGAAAGGAGTTCGAGAGTTACGCATGCTCATGAGGGCAAGGGGCAGAGCATCTACTCAAGTCAGTGAACTTTCAGCGCATATTTTCCATATTGGCTTTCAGAATGCCATTTCCCTTTTCTACTGCTACTGCCACTTTTGGGTTGTAGACCAAATGAAATTTGTGTTTTATGGCCTGTGCCCTTGTCACAAGGTCCATCACATTATTCAGGAAATGTGGCCCATTGTCCGAGGAAGGCAAATGGGGCAGGGGAACGGTTCCTTCAATAAACATTTGGCTACAGTTGGGGCATCGTTTTTCTTTTTCGCATAAGCTTCTATCCAACCTGAGAACATAGACTACCACCAGTGCATGCCAATATTTGTTGGTCTGAGATGTTTCAATGAAGTCCATGTGCAAATGTTCAATGGGTACCTTGGGTGGTGCAAATTGTCCACGAAGTGTCCGTTCCCTTTCCAGCATTATGTTGTGCACAAACCATACAGTTTTTACATATCTGCTCTGCAGTCTTTCTAAACTTGGTGTTACTGTACCATTTGTTGAAAAATACACACATATCTCTCCTTAAATGCGCTGGACTGTGCACGGATAATGCCATTTAATCGGCCATAGAGCTTGGCAGTCTTCTGCAACCCTCCTTGTCCTTCCACATTCCATCTAGCTGTTTACCAGTTTCTGTCCATTTAGCCAATTCCTCCTTGGTGGCCATTTTTTTGTAGCTCCCAAAACACCGTGTCTGTTTAGAGTCAGTTCATCTGTTTCAGTTGGCTGTAATACATAAGATACAGAGGTGAGGGAGCAGTCCCTTTGAGCGGTCTCCTTTACTACTGAATCAGCAAAAGTATTCCCTTTCCCAACATCATCCACAATGATGTTATGTCCACAGCATTTAATATCTACTTGCTTGGGTAAAGCTAAAGCATTCAGCAATTTTACAATTAAGGTATTGTGTTGTATTTTCTGTCCTTGAGAGGTGAGGAATCCTAAATCTTTCCACAGTTTTCCAAAGTTATGAGCCACTCCAAAGGCATATTGGCTATCAGTATACATTTTCACCATCAGACTGTTTCACATGCCCTAGTCAGTGCGATAATCTCGGCAGCTTGTGCAGAACATTGTGATATCATACATGTCTCCACCACATTCACAAGGATAGTGATGGTATATGATGCTGCTGTTCTACCGTATGGTAGTTTGAAAAGAGAGCCGTCTGCCCCACAGTTCTCCTTCTCCTTGTTGCACTAGGGTATGAGTTACAACTAACCTTTGTTTGATTTGGTCTTCTGTTAACAATATGCAATCCTGAAATATTTCACAGCCTGATGTTGGAAATGGTAGCAGTATGGTAGGATTAAGAGTATTAAATCTGTGCATATTTAATTTGGGTGCATATAGGCGTTATTCGTAATATGTATTTGCTTAGTGAGATTGACATGCCTTCTAACACCTTCCCTTTCAATAACTTTGTTCCCTCTCATGTACTCCTTCTTGCTTTTGCTGACCGTGTCACAGACTGAATAGTGGCAGCGAGACTGGAGGGGCTGGGGTGCTGCAGGCATCACTAGCATTGGGTGTCACGTGTCCTTTTCTTCAAGCATGATGTTGTGAAACTCAGATGTTCTTTTAAGAAAGATGCGGGCATCAGTCTTTCCTCTATCCCCAGAGTCTGTGGTTCTTGTGTGGTTAGACTCTTGCATGCTGCGAGAACAGAAAACGAGTGATTTGGGGCAACGCACACCTGGCACCTTTACTACTGTCTAATGGATGGTGGGAGAGCCTCCATCGTCGGGGATCACAGCTGTGGGTGAATTATCACTTGACTGCAGTACCACATTCACACAACATGAAGTATGCACAATAATAGTCTTTTAGTTTTTTCCCAATAATGTATAGTACTTGAACCCTGTGGTGGGTATGACAAGTGCCATACATCATTACATTCACTCCTTTCCCATGCCTTGACGCTCAGCAGGAGAAAACAAAATAGTACAAGCACAGCAAAAGCAGATGATGCTTGATCCGGTACAAATAAACAGATTCCAGTAGTTCACTTTGTAGAAATTGTAACATTAATGCAAACGCATTATGCACATCCTGAATGTGCTATCGTCTTTGAAATTAAAAATATATTTCTTTTCTGTTAAGAGCTGAGACAAGGAAAGCACTTCGAGCATGTGAATTCACTTTTTTTTTTTGTCACCTTTCAAATCTGGTACTGTCAGGAGTTATGAATTCTTTTATTTTTAATCAAAATACTTGGCCATAAAGGTCCTGAATAGCTTTCCTGAACATTCGTATTTGAGCTACAGCCTGCTGAAAGTGAGACCGTAGTTTTGATGAATCCCATGTGTAAAACTGGTTTGCAGTCAAATGAAACGCATCTGAAGACCAGTTTTACTTATCAGGCATGTTCTGGTTTCTAAGGCTACCTTCTTACAACACACTCAAGACTAATGTAGTGGTCATAGAGGCCATGGAAAAGAGAAGAGTCTTAATTTGCCCGGTCAAGCGCGCGGAGCAACAATTTAGCTAGCTGAAACTCCGAGACAAGGGCCATTGCAAAATTGTAGATCAGTTAATTTATCCAATAGTTCTGCACATTCATTTATGGCTTTACTGGTAAATAATTGTATGGAAAGACATTTTTCAATCTCATTCTGGTCTCTCTTATTATGGCGAGCCTCTTTCAACTTCTGAAATAAATTATACTGAGAAGTATGCCACTCTCGCATTTTAGTAGCCATATCTAAAAGGAGACCATTAAGCGCAGAGGCCATCATGGTGGATAGAAAATAAGGGTCATCATATTTCTGGGGGCGGACAAGACTGTGTCACACATGAGGAAACTCCTACATTTTCTTGGGAACACTGATTAATAATATTGTAAAGAGCTTGAGCGTTTATCAAATCATGACGAGCAGCGTGAAATATGTTGGAAAATGTATCCTTATGCTTGATTTTATTTTTGTAAATATGTTTATTCGTTTCAAAACCAAATAAAACAATCCAACATATACAGAATGTAAGTTTCCTCAGACATCTTTTTGGCATTATATAAGTCCAGTGTCTTTAGTAAATTGTATAATTGCGGGCTGCGGCTGCGCATATCAGTTCGATCAGTCTAAACACAATGTCGCAGACCTGCGTTGATGCAATAAATGGTCAGGAATACCAATCTAAATACAAGAAAGATCTCGATAATGATGACTGAGGAACATATTTGGAAGGATAACCAACCAGGAAATCCCCCCCCCCTCCCTCACCCACACATTCCTCCCTCTCCCTCCCCCCACGGCGTGACACACTAGATAGATGAAGCTAAGAACAACCACTATTAAGCAGAGCACACCTTTCTACTGCATATGAACTATATATTACATTGGATAATAGTAAAGGCCTATAGTACCACAAGAAGTGACTGCATGGGACACCCATTTCTCCCGTGCATACGCCAAGCAAGCAGCATCAGTGCCAGTCGTTCAGGTCGCCAGCCGCTAAGTCTCCATCTGAGTCTGTCTCCGACACCTTCAACAATAGCGTGAACGCGTCCCAAGCCCTTGCAGCTTCTAAGGCTTTGTCGCTATGCGCGCGGCTAGCCGCCTGCAGCCTGACAGCACCCTCGCACTCCGCCCATCTGAGAAAGACGGCCCTCCATCTCCTGAAACTCGGACCCCGCTTAGATTTCTAGTGTGCTGTAATCTCTCGCTTGGCTAACAGAAGGCCCAAATCTAAGAACTTGCTGGTGATCTTAGTTCTCGAGGTGTGGGGAAACCAGTGGAGTAAGCAGGAGCCTGGTGCTAATTCAATATCCCTCTCTGTAATATCACATACCAGCTCTAACACTTCACCCCAATATGTCGCCAGCTTGGGGCAATCTCATAGCATGTGACGGAAATCCGCCCCTTCCTTACCACATCTCGGGCAGAGCGCTGTGGTCACGTTAAAATAGTTGTTGATCTTAGCTGGAATCAGGTACGCCCTATGCAAGATAAAAAACGGAACCAGTTGAAATCGGGCATTTCTGGTACATTTCCATGGTCGTTCAATCAACTCAGCCCATATCTTCTCGGGTATCTCTCCACCCAAGTCCTCCTCCCATTTCTGCTTCAGCTCCACCAGTGGAGTGAGCCTCTCGTGTGTCATCCGCCGGTGTAAACAAGTAACTGCCTTGATGGTTCCCGCCGCTAGCACTACATACTGACAGACCATGGAGGTCTGTGGTTCAGAAAGCCCCTCTCCCCAGTGCTTTTGAATGGCCGCTATTAGGGCAGAATGAAGCAAATAGTCCCCACGAGGTAGATCATGTCGATCCCGCAGTGTCTCGAACGGCAATAAAACATTGTCGTCATACAGATCTCCTAACGCTGTCAGGCCCAGATCATGCCACTGATTGAGCGCCGACCAATTGCCCCTGTGTGGTAGTATCATGCACATGGTTATAGGAATCTCAGGGGCGTGTAATCTGCGCCCTTTTCTGACTCCTGTTCCAACACAAAATGTTTTAAGTTCAGTAGGGAGTGGTGCAAGTCGCAACGGTTGTTGTAAGATGATGCAGGACAGTATTTGTCGGGGCACCCGCCCATCTTCCCGCTCGCCCACTCCTCGGAATTCCAGCACCACCGCTTGGGTAAGCCACTGCAACTGGGCTGCCAGATAATAGGACTCAAAGTCCGGTACCGCCAGGCCTCCCTCCCCTCTCGGGCGCGATAGTGTCCGCAGGGACACCCGTCGCCTGCCAGCAAGCCAAAGAAAGCCCGTGACCATCGTCTGTAGTCGCTTAAAAATCGTCGCTGGGAGCCAGATGGGAAGGGTCCTGAAATAATACAGGAGCCTAGGTAGAGCCACCATCTTAAGCAAGGCCACTCGGCCCGCCACAGACAGCAGCAACGTCTTCCAAAATTCCATGCTGCCCTGAAGCCCCCGGATAGCTCTACCCACGTTGCCCTCCAGCAGATCTGTCTGTGCACGATAGATGCGTGTCCCCAAGTACGTCAAACAATTATATTCCCAGTGGACACAATTAGTAATCGGAGGACCCTCCTCCAACGGGCCAGTGGGGAACAGGCACGACTTTGCCCAATTCACCTTAAGGCCCGCCACAGCTCAAGGTCCTGAAGCAACCGTTTCGCCCCAAGAAGGGTGGCTCCCGTATCTGCCACAAACATGAGGAGGTCATCAGCATAGAGTGCAATGTATTGGATATTACCATGTACATCCAGACCCCCGTATCGACGCCCCGTCCGTGCCTGGGCTGCTAAGGGCTCAATAGCCAAAGCAAATAATAGTGGGGATAGTGGGCATCCTTGCCGTGTCCCCCGGCCCACCACACATGCGTCCGAAATCAAGCCCCCCCCCCCCGTTTTAACGCGTGCCGTGGATAATCTATATAACAATGCCGTCCAGTTCACAAAGTCCTCCCCCAGCCCAAACGTGCGCATAACCTGGAATAAATAGGGCCATTCTAAGCTATCAAAAGCTTTTTCAATGTCAACCGAGAAGATGGCGGCGGATGTCTTGGAATATGTATCAGCTTCTAGAATGCGGAGTAGCCGTCGCACATTAACAGCCGTATTCCGCTTCGGGATGAATCCCGCTTGATCTTCATGGGCCATATGGGCCATATGAGGGAGCAAGCGGGTTGCCAATATCCGGCTCAGAATCTTATAATCAGTAGGAAGCATGGACAGTGGGCGGTACGCAGTTCTCTCCGAGGGAGATTTCCCTGGCTTCAATAATGGGATTATCGCTTCGCGGGTAGTGACTGGAAGATACCCCGTCTTCTTTGCCTCATTATAGAGAGTCTCTAATTTGGGTGCCAACAGATCAATGTAGGTTAGATAGAACTCAACCGGTAACCCATCTGCTCCGGGGGTTTTCCTACGTGCCATATGTTTAATCGCCCCTCTCGCTTCACCCAGCGTGATGTCTTGGCCTAATCGTTCAGCCCCCGAGCTATCCAGCTCTGGAAGAGCAACCGCCGCTAGAAACTCCCCAAGAACATCCTCATTCGACTCCACCCTGCTCTGCTACAGCTCCGTGTAATAATTGTAGAACTGTGCGTTAATTCCCTGCTGTGTACGACAAAGCTCTCCCGCTGAGTTATATAGCTCTAAAATAGTCGTCCCCCGCCTCTCTGGATTGGCCAGCCAAGCCAGTAACGTGCCAGATTTGTCACGCTCGGCATGAGCACGTGCTATATATTTCTTATAGTCGAAACAGCGCACTCTCTCCACTCCCACGGCCACTGCTTCCCTTGCGTCCAGCAATTCCCTGTGTCTTAAGAGGTTGCCCAGGTCGAGCGCGCTCCTGGTCCCGTAAGCGCTGGTCTGCAATATCTATGTCTCGGAGGAGAGTTTTCCTGACCCCAGCCATATTGGAAATACACAGGCCCCTCACCACCACTTTAAAAGCATCCCATTCCACAGCGACCGAAGAGGCCGAGCCCGTATTCTCAAGGAAGTACTGAGTTACCCCAGTCCCGACCGCCTCCCGAAAGACTAAGTCTTCTAAAAGCTCCGGGTTTAAGCGCCAATTTGGGGTGACGGGGCGCACCTGAGACCACTGAACCCGAACCAGCAGTGGGTTATGATCAGAGAGTGTCCTGGTGAGGTACTCGCTATGTGTGATTGTAGCGTGCAGCTCTGGGGAACAGAGTATAGCATCCAGTCGGACATGAAGTTCATGGAGTGCTGAGAAAAAGGAATAGTCGCTCTCAGTTGGGTGGTGTGCCCGCCACGTGTCCACAAGTCCCCAGTGTGTCTGCCAATCCCTCCTGGCCCTAGCAGTCTTATGAGTGGGCGCTGAAGGGAGGGGCGGATGAGACCTATCCAGCAGGACATCAGTGACTGAATTGAAATCCCCACCTATGATTACAGCGCCAGTCAAGTAAGGTGCCAGCTTCCCAGACAAGTGAGCGAAGAAGGTCGGTTGGTCAATATTAGGCGCATACACACTGCCCATTGCAATATCCCTGCCATTAAGCCTGCCCATCACAAATCTACCCTCCGGATCCGTGATCTGCTGTACAAGCTGAAAAGGGACCCCCGCTCTAACCCAGATTAACACTCCGCGCGCAAAGGCAGAATAAGCAGTGTGAAAAACCTGGCCTCTCCACCTGCACTGCAATGCGACGCCCTCCTGTCATGTGCGTTTCTTGGAGGAAGGCTATTTGAATCCCCCTGCGCACTAAGTAATCGTGTACCTTATATCGGAGGTCCATTGTATGCAGGCCCCTGACATTCCATGATATGCATTTTAAGTCCAACAATGATCCCATGGTGAAATCTGTGCCCGACAGTCATATAAAGTTCTATCAGTGCCACGCCCCGGACCCCCATAAAACAGCCCCAACTCCCCCTCCCCAGGACAGCAACTATTGAACGAGCTCCCATCCAAACTCTAACAAACTAAAACAAACAAAACCCTCGACTAATTCAGAGGCAGTAGTGGATGCGGCTGTCTAGGGACGTATGCCCAGCTCGTATGGCACCAGCCGCGATAATGAAAAGTTAGCTCAGGGATCATACACACAGTGTGACAGCAGTGAAATGTAGCGGGAGACGGTCGTCTGGACCCAACACCATTCTCATACGATATCATCTACGCTTTGGGGAGTTACCACAGGTAATTTCATACTGCTACCATTTGACGTGTCCGAGTCATTGGCTGCTGATTCTTTAGTAGATCCTGCGTCATCATCTGTTGGAGGTGGACTCCGACGCTGCGATAAGGACACCACTGCCTGCAGCGCTGCGGCCCGCTCCCTCGCAGACTGTGTTTTGGAGAGCTTCGTCTGGACTCTCCTCCGCGATCTTCGTAGCCCACGTGCTCCAGGAGTCCTATTCTTCGGCCTCGTCCCCTCATGGCGCATCTCATTCGTCAACCCACCTTTGTAGCCTTCAAGCCAGTCCCACGCGTCCGCAGGAGAATTGAAATAGTGTGTGGTGTTCTCAAGGGCAATGCGCAGCCGGGCCGGGAACATCGGAGAGTACTGAAGCCCCTCGTCCCTCAGGGCTTTCTTGACCTCCAGATAGGAAGCTCGCTTCCTCTGGACCTCCAGGGTATAATCCGGAAACAGAGTGACTTTACTATTGTCCACCAGAAAAGGTCCCTCTGCCCTTGCTCTCTGCAGCAATACATCCCTGTCTCGGAAATGAAGCAAGCGGGCCACTACAGGTCTCGGAGGTCGCCCCGGAGCCAGGGGCCTAGCAGGCACTCTGTGAGCTCGTTCCAATGTGTAAAAGGAGGATACTATTGATTTGAACCAGTGCTCTAGATGGGACACCATATCACCCCCTTCAACGCCCTCCGGTAATCCAACCACACGAACGTTGTTCCGCCGATTGCAGCCTTCTGCGTCTTCAACCCTGCGTTCTAGGACACTGACTCTGTGTCAAGGTATTCATTCCAAACTCCCAGGATCGGTACGTTGCTCAAATGGGTCCACCTCTCAATCGCTCCACTCTCTGAATGCTATAATAGCGCAGAGGGTAGGAAGGATTAAGCGAGGGAAGGAAAGGATGGGGACAGCAGGGAGGGAGACCTACAACACAAAAACCCACCATCAGAGATAGTACAAACTTATGTATCTTATCACCACAATAATCAATTATATACTAAAGACAATAACTACCTGTAAAGAAAAAAGAACTTGGCGTCGTACGTATATTCTGGTTTGTATACCTTCTCAGCCGAAGGTTCTCTAAACATAAGAGGAACACTCTTCAATCAGTGATGAAAACATACCACGGATAAACTTCCATACACTCACACCCATACACACATGCTTGCTCGTTACCCACCACAATGTTGAATGAACTTGCGTCACAGGGGGGTTGAGTACTTGACACACACACCACTATCCCCTGCTAGGAAAAAAGAAACAAAGGACCACATAAAGTTTGACTGAGATTAGTAAGCCTTTTGTACGTAGAGACTCTGATCGGCATTCCACTCATGCCTATCGCGAACTGACTGTTAATTCACAGCCCAAAATGAATACTGTGGATCACCACATAAGTCACGTAAACAATTACTTGATGTGAGAGGATAATAGTTTATAATCACTCATAGAATCTCCTGAGAACTGTGGTAAGACTCGTATATTGCAGAAACCACTTTATCCATCAAAATTGGTGACCACGTCACCCTTACCGCCCTCGCAGCGTTGAGCACAGATACAGGATTCCACCTCATGAACGAAGCACCGGCTCCGGCGTCCGACCGTAAAAGAATAAGAAGCATTGCACCAGCGCCTCCGCCCTGCTTTTGTGTCTTCCGGGAATGCGCGTCATGCAGCATGCGCTCGCCCCGCGCCGCAAAGGATCATGGGAACTGTAGTTCCGATGCCCGGCGAATCCTGCCGTCCGCTTCACCGGGTTCGCATCGAGCTCCCCGCACTGAAATTAGGGGAGTGTGACAGTACATCCCCCTCCCCGAAGAGGCTGGCGAAGACCCGGCCTATCTGGGAACATCTTGTGGTATCTCTGAATCACCCTGGGCGCATGTACGCTCCTCGCTGGCTCCCATGAATCCTCCTCCGCACTATACCCCTTCCACGAAATCAGATACCACAAGGATGAGCCTCTCATCTTTGAATCCAGTATCTTGGATACTTCGTATTCGGGTACGTTATCCACCCACAAGGGAGGAGGCCGTTTCTTCACCGGGGTGTAGGAAGGTTTTAACAAGGAGACATGGAACACAGGGTGTATTTTCATGTTTTTTGGCAGGGCCAAACGCACAGAAACAGGATTGATGCATTTCACTACCTTGTAAGGTCCTAGATAACGAGGATTGAAAATGCTGTACTTGCGAAATCTAATATGTCTGGTGGATAACCACATCACCCGGTTTATATGAAGGACTGTCCCTACGGTGAACATCTGCGTGTTTCTTGTAGCGTGTTTTAGCCTTTTGGAGATTTATCTGTGTCCGCTTGATGGTGAGCTGTATTTGTTTCACCCTGTCACTTACTTCAGGCAGAGTATGATCCATGCCGGGATGAATCAAGGGCAGAAACCGAGGATAAAACCCATAATTACTATAAAATGGGGTATGTTTGGTGGATTGATGGATCGCACTGTTGTACGCAGTTTCGGCGACCCATAAGAGATCCACCCATTCATCAGTGTTGTCCTTCACATAGCAACGTAGGAATTGTTTTAATGTTTGATTTAAACGTTCAGTCTGACCGTCCGTTTGTGGGTGGAAACTTGTGGATTTTGCGGATTTTATCTGTAATGCCTCACACCACACTTTCCAAAAGCGAGCAGTGAATTGGGACCCCACGGTCTGACACGATGGTGGATGGCACCCCATGCAACCGAACGATATGACTCAGTAGTATTTTGGCTAGTTGCCCAGAAGTGGGTAAGGTCTTACATGAAATAAAATGTCCCATCTTAGTAAGACTGTCAACCACAACCAAGATAACCGTGTGACCTTGATCTTTAGGTAATCCCACTATGAAGTCCAATGATATGGTATTCCATGGAACAGTGGGTGTGGGTAGTGGTTGCAGCAAACCTTGTGTCTTGCGATGATCAGATTTTGCTTTTGCACATATCTCACATTTCCTTACGTGTAATACCACATCTGCCTTTACCGAAGGCCACCAAAAGTACCTAAGAACCCTGTTTAGAGTTTTATCCATGCCATTATGTCCGGCACTGGGAGCTGCATGGCACCAATGAAACACCCTCTCTTGTAACGCCTTTGTGGGGACCAACATCTGCTTATGTCTAATAGGCACCCCTTGTCTTATTTTCCATTGCGGGTGCTCCTTTAGCCACTTTCTCCACAACGGTGTTGTACTGGCACGAGCCACAGACTTCAGAAACTGTTCAGAGTGTACCTGGTCCGGTGCTAATATATGGAGAGGTTGTTTATTCACCACACTACCGTCCGTTTCAAGTCTGGTGAGAGCATCTGCCTTCCCATTTTCTGCGCCAGGCCTGTAAGTGACAATGTAATCATATTCGGAGAAAAAAAGCATCCAACGCATTTGCCTAGGAGACAGCGTGCGTGCGGATCTCATGAATTGTAAATTTCTATGGTCAGTATACACTGTGACCACATGCTTTGCCCCCATTAAATGATGTCTCCAAGTACGAAAGGCATCTTTGATGGCCAATAGCTCCTTTTCAGCAATGGTGTACTGTCTTTCTGCATCATTTAATTTGCGAGACATATATGCTATGGAATGGAGTTGACCTGTCTTCTCATTCCTTTGAGACAAGATCGCACCCACCGCTATGTCTGACGCATCCGCTTCAACTATAAAGGGCCTCTCCGGATTCGGGTGGGCCAGGACAGGTGCTGATGTAAAGGCCTCTTTCAGCTGAGAAAAGGAAGCGTCTGTGTCTTTTGTCCACTCAAATGGAGTGTTTTTTCTGAGTAACCTAGTTATAGGAGTCACCATCTTTGAAAACTGGGGTATAAATCTTCGGTAAAAATTAGCGAAGCCCAGGAAGCTTTGAATTTCTTTCACATTGACTGGTTGTGGCCAGTCTTTTACAGCTTTTATTTTTCGCTCAGACATTTCCAATCCCATAGGAGAGATGATCACCCCTAAGAACTCCACCCGTTGGACATGAAATTCGCACTTATTCAGCTTGCAAAACAATCCATTGCTACGCAAAGCTTGCAGGACCAGACAAACATGTTGAAAGTGCTGGCCGACTGAATTGGAGTATATCAAAATATCATCGATATACACCACTGTGAACACATCCAAATACTCCCGCAACACCTCGTTCAGAAAAAACTGAAACGCCGCGGGAGCATTGCACAGTCCAAATGGCATCACCGTATATTCAAACAATCCAAAACGTGTGCGAAACGCCGTTTTCCACTCATCTCCCTCCCGTACCCGTACCCGGACCAGGTGATATGCTCTTTTCAGGTCCAACCTTGTGTAGATTTGAGCCGTTTTCACCTGGTCCAGTAGAACAGGGATCAAAGGTAACGGATACCTGTTTTTGATGGTAATATGATTCAATGCCCTAAAGTCTATGCACGCGCGTTTTTCCCCGTTTGCCTTCGGGATAAAAAACAAAGGGGATGCTGCAGGAGACTTGGATGGTCTGATAAAACCATTCGCCAGGTACTGGTCTAAATAAGTCTTCAAATGCTCGTTTTCTGAGTCAGTAAGAGCATATATTCGGCTACATGGCACTACTGCTCCTGGTACCAGGTCTATTTGACAGTCATACGACCTGTGAGGGGGTAACACATCGGCTTGTTTCTCATTGAACACATCCCTAAATTGTTCGTATTCTTTATTTAACGTAGTGTCTTTTTCGGCGGTAGTAGCCATGTGGAGGCAGGAGGCCAAGGCATGTACCGGTTGATCATGAAGTTCATGGCCACAATGTTCCATACACCACTGACTATCAAAATGAAGGGTCTTGGTGACCCAATCAATAGTAGGGTTGTGCTTTACCAACCAAGGTAACCCCAAAATGATTCCATACTGTGGGGCTTGTATTATATTGAAACACAATGATTCGAAATGATGAGGTCCACTACATACATCTAGCATATCTGTGGAGAAACTGACTGGTCCCGTTATTAACTCCCTGCCGTCTATGGCCAACACCGTCTCAAACGTATCTTTTTCAACCAAAGGCAACTGTAAAGTTGCTGCCAATTCCTTATCCATAAACAAACCTGTTGCTCCTGAGTCTATCATGGCTTCCAGATCTCTCCACTCCCCCATTATCTGTATCTGAATGGAGGTCCTAAAATGATTAGTCTTCGACACTTTTACCTCTTGCGTGGAAGGGATTACTAACCCGCTCAAAAAGCCCCCTCCTGATACCTTTGAGCTCTTTAGTTTTCCGACTTTGGAGGAATGGAAGCAGCCCCATTACTATACCCTGTTTTGCTCTTGGGTTTGGCTAAACAATCTCTAACGTAATGGCCTTTCTTGCCACAGTACATACAAAGCCCTTGTTTACGTCTTTGATCTCTTTCTTCCGGTGATAAGGCAGCCCTAACTGTTCCTATTTCCATGGGTTCCGACACACCTGCCATGCTAGGTTTTTGATACCTTGGTTTGTCGTATCTAGGAAAAATTCTATCAAATCTTCTCTTATCGTTTTTACGCTCACTTATCCTGCTGTCTAACCTCAAGGCTAGATTGATAAGATCAGTACATGTAGTAGGCTGTGGGTCAACTTGTGCTATCACATCCTTAAGCTCATCTCGTAACCCTTGATGGAACAAGGCAGCTCTTTTCTCCTCAGGGCATCTAGTCTCTGAGATTAAACGCTGAAAGGTATTTAAATATACTATCAAGTCCTTGTTACCTTGTTTTAATTCTAGTAACTCCTTGTCAGCTGACAGGGTATGAGCTCGTCTGTCAAAAACGTTCTCAAATTCCTTCCTAAAGCCATCCCAATCATACAACATAGGATCGTCATTCCGTACCAACGGGACAGCCCATAACGCTGCATCCCCAGCCAAATAAGAAATCAAGAAGGCTACTCTGGCTTGATTAGTAGGAAATGCCCGTGGTTTACACGTAAAATGTAACAACACCTGCGTCATAAATACTTGCACCTTACTCTCATCACCTGAAAACCTTTCTGGGGCCGCCAATGGTATAGGTGTGGGGATCTCCACTGACACCGGTGATGCTGCTCCAGCTAAGTTACCCGAAGGCCAAGAAGCGCCACTAAACCCCCTTCTGTAGAAATAAAAACCTTCTTAGGGGTTCACTGATACATCTGGTCCTTAAAACCAACAAAGAAGAGATTGGCACAGAAGCTGTAATATCAAAAAACATGTTTTATTAACCTCAGATGAGGGAGATTGCATCTTACGGTACCCGCAGGCCACTGTAGGAGGCATTCTAATGAGTGCAGAGAACAGGGTCCTTATATATGTATTTGTTACATAGTCAGCATAAAATCAAGGGGAGGTCCTAGCACATACAAGCATGCTTATTGACTAATATGGGCATACAAAATTTGCTTGCTCCACAAAGTGGGAGGGGAGACTAAACTGCTTACATGAGTAAGAATAGCTTGACAGTTCTATACTAGGAGCAGGTGCATTCTACCAGCTAGGCCTCTCTGAGCATGTGCAAGACTCTGGAAGAGGGAGAAAGCACATGGCGAGCACATGGCTAACTAAAATGGCTGCCAAGTACAAAATGGCTTTCAGCTCATGCTAACAGCGATTCCTGCAATCTTTAACAGACGATCCTTTTAGCATGAGCTAAAGACATTGCCATGATCTAGTAGAGACATAGAAAATATTTTGCACATTTTCTTCTCATAAATTCATCAATATCCTATGCTAGGTGGGCATTTACATTCTAAACATTTCATTAAGCAGGTATATACAAGGTATAAGCAGGAGTACAAAGTGAACAGAGCATTGGGTCATACAGGTAGCAAGAGAGAATAATGACTATTATCTCAAACAGAAATCTCAATATTTTCCAATCCTAAGCAGAAAGCAAATACCAAAACCATCTAGTCTAATTTTAAGTTTCAGGGCTCTGATGGGGCTCGTCAAATCAATTTAAAAATAGCCAACAGCACATACCTAATAAAAAACATTTTCAATAGACTTTCTCAGTATTTTATGAGGGCTGAATTATCAATAAATATACTTAAGAAAAGAGTAAAGTAACATGCTCAGATGAACTTTTCTCGTGCAGAATAAACATTACTCTTAAAAAATATTAAAGCAATCAGACATATTATTACAAAAAACAATTGTGGCTCCGGGGGACCAGGAGGACCACACAAGACCATAGGAATTAGGACAAGGAGCCGCAAAGGGCTGCTCCTCCTCAAAAATGGGACGACAAAAGGGGTACATTACTAACAAAAAAAAAAGTCCTTGGGAAAGTTCTAAAACCACCAGCCAGAGGGAGTCTTCTCCCTGTGTCCGTTTGAGCCTCACAGGCAGGCTCTTGTTGTTCCCACGGTGGAGCTGCACAACTCGCAACTCAAGAATCACGGAGAAGAAAAAGTCTTTCTTTCAGGATAGGGCAATCACCCCCCAGGGCAAATACCCTCAATGATCCTATCCAGTGTCTCAGGCAGTGCACCAGTTTTCTTCACTTTAATCTAACAGGCACCAAGGGCATAGCACCTGTACCCTAAACTCAAGTCCTTCCCTAACTCCTGTATTTGCACTTCTGGCGCACTGCTCTTTTGTTGGGGCCACAAATTGTACCCAGTGTGCTCGGGCATCTCTTGATCAACAAACAAAGGCGTAGACTTGCATTCACTTTGGGACCAGGATTAAGAGGCCTGATGCTAGGATCTCTGAAGCAACCCTTGTTTCAAAGGGGGTCACCTCAAGCAAAAGCCTCCTTGCCGTCCTTGTCGTTCTGTGACTCTCTCAGCTGGGCATCAAAAACTGGATCCACACAAAGATTTCTCCATCCTGATTTGTAACCCCGTCTTTCGCCCAAGACAGTGGCAGGGGTACACACTTCACGTCCCAGTGCTTCCGACTTCACTGAGGTCCTAGTTGCCAGCAACGCCTATGCTGGTTCCTTTCACTTTGGCTTCAAGCTGCAGTGGCGCTGACTCCCAGGCTGGATCTGATGTCCGGGCCCCTCTGGCAATGGTTGTAAGGCAGCAAATATCTATTGGTGGACAGAACAAGAGGTCTTTAGACAAGGCACAGAAATAATCTAACAACAGAGAGGATAGTCTCAGAATACTTCCTTAGTCTTGGGGCGCCCCATACATTAGCAAGGCACCCAAGAACCACTTCATCTATCTGAGAGTAGAAAACCCTGGACCTATTGGCAAGTATAAAAGGAACGTTTTGGTGAACTGACAAGAGTAATACATCACCCAATCCCAAACAGCCAAGGAAGTCTGTGTTCATTTACTAAATTCTGAGGAAAAGAGAAAAACAATACAGACATACTCCAAATACTTACATTGGTGTATTCCTATATTACTAATCTGAAGAACCCTCAAGAAAAAGGAAATGTTCTACACTTTTACTCATAGATTTTACATTACTTGTACAGGACTGCAGACACTTGTAAAATAATTTCTCTTACATGTTATGCTTAGGACCATGCTCTCATGTTATAGGTGCAGCAGGAAAATCTAAAACTGCTAATCTAACAGGGATTCTTATTGCAAAAAGAACTAAACTTCAACATAGTGAGTACTTTTTCTCCAGCAGAACATGTTATGACAAACAAATTCCTATAAAACAATATTTTCCTTCAAAATGTTTGCTAAGGATCACATGAGCGTCTTTCCTGCATTGTACTTTTCACGATCTGGACTATGCAACATCATTTTCAAAAGGAAAAAAGCCTATCTCCAGCTCTAATAAGGGCTGTCAGCTTATTGACAGAGACTAGCTAATAAAAGACTAGCAATGCCCTTGCAAAACTGTATAGAACATGAGAATAACATAAACAATAATAGTGTTGCCACCTGAGATTTTTGAACAGAAACCCCCACTATACAATTTTCCTTAAAGATCAAATAAGGGAACATCGATCTGTTCTACTCATTCTTTCATACAGGATGGGCAGTAACATAGCTTATGTGTTTCATCTTTTTATTAATTCTAACAATTTTAAAACAGTATTACAGAATAGCCAATTGTAATTGTAATTGTAAGTAGCATTTATATAGCGCAGCTGTCACCCAACGGGCATCCTTGCGCTGGGATTACCTAAATCACTGTGCAGCTATAAAACTATGAATCATCATGCGCCAATCTCTCAAGGCTATTCTTTTGGAAAGAGCCCGGTTTTTAGCTTTTTTCTAAACTGCAGTTAGTCATCAGTCTGTCTGAGTTCACTTGGTAGTTCATTCCATAGCCTTGTGGCTGTATAGCCAAATGATCTACCTCCTAGTCAGGTTTTCTTGACTCGTGGGGTACATACTAGGTGGGCTGCCAAGGAACGAAGACTTCTAGCTGGGGAGTACCAAGTAAACATTCTCTGTAATGGTTTAGGCCCCATTTTGTGTGCCGCCTTATGAACAATGCAAAGTGCCTTAACTGTCATATGGCCATTTCCTAGACAGCTTTAGACAGACTCAAAAAAGTGAGAAAAAGAAGAGAGAAAACATAATTTTGCCTACTCTTAATTTGTAGAGGAGCTAGCCTCCTTCCCCCATTTTGACAGTAGGAAAACCTGAAACAGGTTTTACTTCTGTCAACACTTTCAACCCCTATTTGTAGCAACTAGGCACAAACAAACTTGTAGGAGATATCTTAGAAAGTGGCTATTCTCTGATTCAGTCTAACACAATGCAAATTGAGTTAACTTTAAACCAATTTCTACAGCAATTGTACTAGATTAACATGAGGGCGCATGAATGCAAACTAAAATCCATTTCTTCCTTATCGTAGCCCCTACACAGTATTCTTTAAACTAAAACCATTATTTTATATAAATGGCAGATCAATGTTCAACTGAGGGTTGTTTTCCTTCGTGGCATAGGACTGCGCAAAACGTGTGTTTGCCAAAAATAGGAAGCAAAGCTTCTCTTTCTCTCTTTGCGCTATCATCTCGTCTTTCAAAAATCGTTTCGAAGGTCGAAGTATCCAAGCAAACATTACCCTTCACTCTGCTAAGTTGCTAAATACAGAACTCTGACCTTTGACCCGTTGAGCAGCTGCTCATTTTTGTGTGCAAGGCTTGCCATGCGGTTTGTAATGCAAAGCAACTCTGGAGAATCACAGCGAAAAGCAGTCCTATACTTATTTTCATTTATGTACAGTGGTGTGCAATCTAGTAATGCAAAGGCAGCTGTTTATTTTATACTTGCATATATTTTATGGAAGCCTGAGAGCACGTTAAAACTGCCTTGAGTGGTAGAACTGCCTGTAAAATTGTGAATTTAGCTCAATTTCGACTTTGGTGGTAGGGGCACTTAAAAATGAATATCCTACAATATTTTTGCATAATAGGAACCCTCAGAGTGTTCTCTAGATAGCCCAGGAATGGGAAATCAGAAATGTATAAGATATACCCTTTTAAAAATAAGTTTTGTACGGCTGGGTAAAGTGACATTTCACATTTAAGTTCCCTTTTTCTCGGTACAGCACTGCTTAAATTCAACTTTGATGCTAGAAATTCACAGTATGATGATTAGGCTTTATAAAGATGAAAAAACGAATTTAAAGCATTTGTTTTTAACAATATATTTTTTTCCCATATAATAATAATTATTTTTTATCAATAAAACCAACCATTTTAATGATTCCACATTGGAAAAGCAAGCTTCATTCGTAGCCTATCATATTTAAACACATTCATTCATAACCCTAAGCACAGAAGCCTTTACTTGAAACAGGAAAAGTCTGCGCCACTTTTAATGGACAGTTATCATTTAACATCGGAACCACAGATATACTTATGTAAAGAAGGCATTAAGAAAGGAAATCCCTACTTTCAATTTTGTTCTCTGTTATCCAAAATAATGAAACTGGTTTTTAGAAACTTTTAAAATAGGGCAGGCCCTTATACCAGGTTTACACTGACTTACAAATATCGCTGACGCAGCATTCCTGTCTGTGGCCGTGAGCAGGAATAGCCATATGCTATTTATGCAGCTGTTGTGTGTCAGCAGGCGTCGAATTTTCACGCCTTTCTCAGGAAAAAAACCCTTTATTATTTGAAATACCCTGACAGAGTTAAATCCCCATTTGCTGTGTCAAACGTTTTCTTTTTAGTTAGTTAGTTTAAACACAGCTGTCGGAAAGCTTTTTTCTCGGGTGCTGAGAGAAAAGCATGTCACAGTCTATTTAAAAACTGAGGCATTTCAATGCAGTCAAATCTATCTTTCTATAATGTGTATTTAGTTCAGCAACAACCAAATTCACTCAAATGATGTGCATGCCTTTTAATGTCTAATACAATGTATTTAAAGAAAAGGCTGTAACATTGTGTATTTAAGTCTATTGATTACAAAACACACAATTTCGTTTTTCTACCTCTCTGTATGAGGCCTATTTTAATCCTATTGAATACGAATTCTAATTTTATGTTTAGCATTGTGGCAAGTTGCACACATGTATAGTGTCTTACTCTGTCAATTTAATAGTAACATGCAGCTGTTTAGCATATGTTACATAATTTATTTCTGGATTTTTATTTAATATGTAAGTAACTAAATGACATTTTGCATAACAGAATAATGACAGCAAAAAAACATAAACAAACTCATTGAGCTCATTCAGACAGTTACAGAAGGACACAACACAGCGCGCTTAAAGCTAGCCATTCGTACACAGAGTACTCACACAAGTATTACCAATGTCAAACCAAAAACCCCACATAGACATTTAAACACACATTTAACCCACAAATCAATACTTAGGACAGTTTACAAAGTGTACGCAAGACCAACCTATTTGTAAATACTAATTGTAAGTCATATTTACAAGAAGAGCTCTCAAAAGTAGCCCAAAAAACTGTTCCATGGTCAAGAAGCCAAAATACGCCAAATTCACCAGTTTTGGCTGGTAGAACACTCAAAAAGCGCTCTGCATATCACCACTTATGAATGTTACTAAGTGCGCAGATCCGGATCCGTTTTATGTACATATTTAGTTCCATGGGGTACTTAGTCACCAAGGAAGAAATATCTTTTACTATACGTGAACCTATTTAGGTATCCCCTCTGAGGGGAGTCAACTAAGTACTTCCTAAATCCATATCGGTACCTCCAAGACAGCAACACTTTCAACAAAGTGTGCTGGTAACAGGCATGCCAAAAATATTATAGCATATATAATATTATACTCCAAGTGACACTTAACACAATCTGTGCCGTTCAAATTTTCAAAGTTAGAAAAAAATCTCCTCATTACCTGCCTATATGAATTGCAATGCATATATAATTACAAAACAAATTCCAAAATTGGCCAATCATACAAACAAAGCCACAGTAAGTGTTACTAAAACTACCTTACCAATCAAAGGCATCAAACCAACAGCAAGTGCCGCAAAGCGGCTCTTACCAATCAAATGGTGTCCAGGTTCCAACTGCCAAGTTCTGAGTGACCTAACGGTCGTTTTAAAATACTCACGCCAAAGAAGTTCTCAGTCGGGAGCGGCAAACACTTGGAGGATCAGATCAGGAAGACCAGAAATATACTGGGCTGGAAAACAAACAATCTCCGTGCGCTGGGTACCTCCTCAGTAGATTCCTGTCCTGTACTCCTCAGTAGATTCCTGTCTCCCTTCAAGACCACTCCCTTGGATAGCCGCTGCACCGATGAGTCCCACTGTTCGGGCGCCATTTGTAGAAATAAAAACCTTCTTAGGGGTTCACTGATACATCTGGTCCTTAAAACCAACAAAGAAGAGATTGGCACAGAAGCTGTAATATCAAAAAACATGTTTTATTAACCTCAGATGAGGGAGATTGCATCTTACGGTACCCGCAGGCCACTGTAGGAGGCATTCTAATGAGTGCAGAGAACAGGGTCCTTATATATGTATTTGTTACATAGTCAGCATAAAATCAAGGGAGGTCCTAGCACATACAAGCATGCTTATTGACTAATATGGGCATACAAAATTTGCTTGCTCCACAAAGTGGGAGGGAGACTAAACTGCTTACATGAGTAAGAATAGCTTGACAGTTCTATACTAGGAGCAGGTGCATTCTACCAGCTAGGCCTCTCTGAGCATGTGCAAGACTCTGGAAGAGGGAGAAAGCACATGGCGAGCACATGGCTAACTAAAATGGCTGCCAAGTACAAAATGGCTTTCAGCTCATGCTAACAGCGATTCCTGCAATCTTTAACACTTCCAGTACTGACATCAAATGGGTTTCTCTGCAATTTATCAACGCGGTCTTGTAAGGCCGCTGTTTCTGCCCTGGAAGCGGTTAGCTCCTGTTGTACTAGAACCAAGGCAGCCATTATATCCTCTAAGGTGGCCATCATCAACTCTATACCGATCAGGAGAGAATAAATTCTTGGGCTTCTTATTCTGTCAAGGTATTCATTCCAAACTCCCAGGATCGGTACGTTGCTCAAATGGGTCCACCTCTCAATCGCTCCACTCTCTGAATGCTATAATAGCGCAGAGGGTAGGAAGGATTAAGCGAGGGAAGGAAAGGATGGGGACAGCAGGGAGGGAGACCTACAACACAAAAACCCACCATCAGAGATAGTACAAACTTATGTATCTTATCACCACAATAATCAATTATATACTAAAGACAATAACTACCTGTAAAGAAAAAAGAACTTGGCGTCGTACGTATATTCTGGTTTGTATACCTTCTCAGCCGAAGGTTCTCTAAACATAAGAGGAACACTCTTCAATCAGTGATGAAAACATACCACGGATAAACTTCCATACACTCACACCCATACACACATGCTTGCTCGTTACCCACCACAATGTTGAATGAACTTGCGTCACAGGGGGGTTGAGTACTTGACACACACACCACTATCCCCTGCTAGGAAAAAAGAAACAAAGGACCACATAAAGTTTGACTGAGATTAGTAAGCCTTTTGTACGTAGAGACTCTGATCGGCATTCCACTCATGCCTATCGCGAACTGACTGTTAATTCACAGCCCAAAATGAATACTGTGGATCACCACATAAGTCACGTAAACAATTACTTGATGTGAGAGGATAATAGTTTATAATCACTCATAGAATCTCCTGAGAACTGTGGTAAGACTCGTATATTGCAGAAACCACTTTATCCATCAAAATTGGTGACCACGTCACCCTTACCGCCCTACGCAGCGTTGAGCACAGATACAGGATTCCACCTCATGAACGAAGCACCGGCTCCGGCGTCCGACCGTAAAAGAATAAGAAGCATTGCACCAGCGCCTCCGCCCTGCTTTTGTGTCTTCCGGGAATGCGCGTCATGCAGCATGCGCTCGCCCCGCGCCGCAAAGGATCATGGGAACTGTAGTCCCGATCCCCGGCGAATCCTGCCGTCCGCTTCACCGTGTTCGCATCGAGCTCCCCGCACTGAAATTAGGGGAGTGTGACACTCTGTCCGCGAGAGCACCCAACTCCTGGTCAGCCGCCTTCTGCGCTGGTAGCATTTCTGCCAGAGTGGTCTCATTGGTTTTGACCCTGTCCGACAGTTTCTTATGTTCCTCGCGTAGAAGACCCAGACCTGCCGGCACTGTGCTTATGTCCTGGTGGAGGGTGGCTTTAGTGTCAGTGATGGCATCAAGGATTTGTTTCAGCTGTTGCTGGATGGGCTCCCCCCGGCCCGGCTGCGTGTGCTCAGTTGTACTATCTAATACATAAATAGGGCAACCCACTAGTCCCCAAGGAACTGGGTATTATCAATAACAAACAAGCATTTGCAATGCAATAGGTCTCGCATTACTGAAAGTTTGAGCTATTGACGTAAATAATAATGCAAACTTTCAGTAATGCAAGACCTATTGCAAAGCAAATGCTTATTTTAAATGAGCTGTAGCCGCATCCTGACCAGGCTGCTCAAGACCCTTTTGCCCCCTTCCAACCATCTACAACAAGCAATGGCAAAGCTAGCAGGTTTCGCCTTTACAAAATCTATTGGCTCTGTCAATTGTTTTATATATCACACAGCACTTGAGCTGCTGTGCAACATGGCTTATGGTAAAAAAAAAAAAAAAGCACTATGACGCAGTCAATGGTGCGCGCATCATAGCACTTTTTTTACATTAAGCCATGTTTCACAGATACACTATACTGGAGGAAGGGCTTTAAGTGGAATGAAAAAACTTGGGGGGCTCTCAAAGGGGCGTGGTCGATGTAATGAAGGGCGTGGCTTAAAAACACAAACTGAAAATCCATGCTTAGCATAGTGTATCGCCCCACTGGTATTTTGCTGCTTCGTCATTCCATCCAGATACAACAAGTAACATTACACCTACAACAAGCCAGGACTATTGGCTTTGTCAATGGCTGTTAGTTGCATACGATAAATAAGCAACAACGATGGCTTCAATGTACATAATTTTGAAAATGCAAGCATCATACTGCCCCATCAGGTTTGCATTAATCGTCATTGCCCATGCGCCAAGATAACCATATTGACAGATATTGTCCCATCAGGTTTGTCCTTTAAGCCAGACTTTAAAAGCAATGTTGTTCTTAATCAAAACCAAATCTAGGACGTTTATGTGCATTTCAATACACTGAAAAAGTGTTGCCAAAGTACGCACTGGAGCTACAAACACTCCGTGCCATTAAAAGAAGGCAGGGTCTCACACTGAAAAGCTGCACCAAACTCTCAGGCTCATTTCCTCGCTCAGGAAATGGTGTGGTCCTGAGTATGTTGCCTTATCGCGGTGTTCCCCGGTTCCATTAGTTGTTTAATTTGAAAGAAATATGATACGACATGAACCTAAGGTATGTAAAGAGGAACTTGCAAAGCGCCATCTGTCGCCCTCAAGGAGCTTGTGCAGCGTGATCTCGGCTTCATAACAATGCTCATTTTGTTATCGAATTGCAAAGGATTTGGGCACTGAAAGTGTCACATGCTCCATGGAGAGCAGAGAGCGCTGTCGACTTCTGACTTTGGCAGCCAGGTTCCGGCATGGCTACAACCAATTTTCTTTCTGCCAAAAGATGAGTTTGTAGGAGCTTTAGCCCATGGCGATGGCAGGGCTCTGAGGCAAGGTCGGATGCCCGAAAGTACAGCGCATGCAAACACAATAAACACTATTATAAAAAACTACGGCGGGCCGCCAGCAGCTAAGTACAGCACATACAAACACTATAATAACAAGTGGTGCGCGCACCACAGAGGAGCGGGGGCTAGAGAGCGCGGCAGCAAAGCGAGACGAGACGCGCTGCTGCGCGTTCTGGCCACCGTCGGGAATGGGCGCGGCAAAGGCGGGACATGCGCCCGCCTTTGCCCAATCGCGTGCCGTTTTTTCTAAAAAAAAAACCGCACGCTACAGCCAATGAGGGCTTCTGAAAACAAAACCACACGTACGAGCGTGTGGGTCGTTTTCAGAAGCCCTTTCTAGAGGTCTCGCGCTGCGCGAGCAGGTCTGCGCACTGCAACGCTAGGCGCGAGACCTAAAAACAAATGTTCCTTGAGGAATCATTTATCTATAACTTAATATTTCTAATCGTCACCTATGTGAACAAAATAATGGACAATCAGGGAAATTCACATATATTAATGCTTTTTATAATTGATTCAATCAGTTTTATGAAAAAAAATTTGTTTTATCAAAAAATACATTTATTATTTCATATATGGCAACAAATATGCTACTGACTCAGTATATGCAAAATACACAGTAGTGACCAACACCTTTTGTTTTTAAACAAACGTATGGATGGTGCATCAGATCACCCATACATTACAACTTAGTTCATTATTTGCATTAATTTCATTATGCCCCGGTTCGCTTTTAAAAGAGCCAGAAATTTAAGGGACCATTTAGTAAAAGCATACACTGAACCCGCTCCTGTAACTTTACAAAATCAGTGGGGTTTGATGCCAGTAACAGGACACTATCCATGTGGACATTGTGCAGCATGTGCAACCACATCGGTGGTAAAATCTTGTACCCTAAATGAAAAACAATGGATTTTACGACACCATTCCCAACTGTCTGTCTAAGAATGTCATCTACTGCATACAATGCCCGTGTTCCTTATTCTATATTGGAAAAACAAGACAAGAAGTGAAGAAACGTATTATGCAGCACCAGTCACGTATTCGCTGCAAAATTACAACTGCACCATTGGTTGAACATTATTTGAACAAATCAAATACCCCTTCTGATATGAAATGGTTTGTACTGGAGATTGTTAAGAGTTCAAAGAGACGGCACAATGTCGATCGTCTGCTCACGCTTAAGGAGAACAGATGGATCTGGTCAGCCAAAACTGTGGAAAAGGGATTAAATTCTTTTGTTGAATGGCACACGTTGGCAACTCTGTAGTGGCCTGGTTGAGGAGTAGTATCTCTTAATACAGTATCTCTTAATACACTATCTGAACTTGGTGTTCTATATGAGATTCTATATGGATATATTTTGATTCTATCTGACCTCATGTCTAAGACTTATATGACAAGAGGGTTGGATAACACGGTTATTGACTTCTGTTTTGTCATGTGTGGTTCACTTTTTATTCTTGGAATTTGAAATGCATAATTCACTGTTTATTCTTGGAATTTGAATTGCATAATTTGATATTGGATACCCATTCCATCTCGATGCATTAGTTCGAATTAAATTTAGTTTAATTGCACCGGAACTTTTATCACGATTGAGTGTATTTATTAATTCTAAAGATGGCTGTTAAGGTTCCGATTTCTGGGTCTGGACTTTGGATTTGTGATTGGGCAGTGATGATGATTTAGGTTAGTGTTGATAATGTGGACATTGATTTTTGTTGTGTCCTGTGTTTTTCGGTCCTGTTGTTTTTCGGTCCAAATTTGTTATAGGTGTGTATTTGTATATAAAAATTTTTTTTATTGATTCGTGTTTCAGTGTACTTGACATGACAAACGTTTAACTTTGCAACATCGTAGAGGTTGTGATTTGACCTATTTAATTTTGGAACCAAGAGGACGTTTCTAGTACTTCCAATATGGCGGACGCGTTGTGACGTTTTGGACGTGATACTGAGCAGAGGTTATAGGTCATCTGTAACTCTGCGTCCGCACTCGGTCTGCTAGTCTGGTGGAGAACGGATTAATTCCGGATCTTTAATATATTTGAATAAGTAAGTCAGCGTTCACAACGCCGTGGTTTGTTTGTCTGTTTTATAAAGATTTCGAGAGTCTTCAACTAAGGGTAGTTTCTAAACTGTATCATGGCATTTCATTTCAGGCCATAGTCGCGGATTCACACGTGCGGCCACTTTGAAAGTACTATATTTCTAAACATGTTATATCATGTGTGTTAATATACCTATGTCTAAGACATTATATGGCTATGTCTTTTGGTTTTTAGATTTGGAGACTGTGCAGTCTAAAGGTAAGAGGAGGTCCGTGCCTAAGATTAGTTTAGTATCTGTTCTGTTATATTTCGTCATTTTACGAATTTGATGTTGATTCTAGGTTCATGAATCACTGAGAGACATCTGGCTTTTACCAAGTAAGATCATGTGTCGTACGGGTTTGGGCACTACTATTCAGTGTAAATTATTTTTACAATAATTTCATTGGTAGTTTGGTTTTTATTTATACACATTCAAACATTGGTGGTTTGATGTGATTTTTAGTTTGGTACTTGTGGTGTTTTGATGCACGTAGGGTGATTTGGAATTCTTTTCTAATTAAGTAATGAGCAGACGATACATTTTTGAACTCAGGGTTTTTCCTTATATTGATTTTGGGATGTTTTCATTATATTAGATTTATGGTGCAACATTATCGTCCTGAAGATGGTCTCCTGGATCATCTAGACCGTTAATGAGACCGAAACGTCGACGCTACTACACCGATTTTGTTTTCATTTGTGTGTGCTCAATGCATAATGAAATTAATGCAAATAACGAACTAAGTTGTAATGTATGGGTGATCTGATGCACCATCCATACGTTCGTTTAAAAACAAAAGGTGTTGGTCACTACTGTGTATTTTGTATATACTGAGTCAGTAGCATATTTGTTGCCATATATGAAATACTAAATGTATTTTTTGATAAAACATTTTTTTTTGGGATAAAACTGATTGATTGAATCAATTATAAAAAGCATTAATATATGTGAATTTCCCTGATTGTCCATTATTTTGTTCACATAGGTGACGATTAGAAATATTAAGTTATAGCTAAATGATTCCTCAAGGAACATTTGTTTTTTGTTTCAGTTGTACTATCATCAGGATCCAGCACCGCCCCGGTGGTCTTGTTCCTGGGCTTGCCCATGATGGGTTCGCAGTCCGCTACAGGGGAATCTCCGATCTCTACGTGGGCGTGTGCGGTCGCACCTTAGGGCGCCTCCAGTCGACGCTCTCCGCGTAGTGGTATCCGGGGGGTCACCAGAACCTGTGGCCCTCCCAGTGTATGTCCTCGAGCGTCAGGGGCCCACCTCAAAAATCCGTCGGTAGCGCCACCAGTCATTCGCACCAGTAGGAATCCCCCCAAACAACAGCCCGTGGAACGGTCAGTGGTAGTGAGTTGTGGAGGTAGCGCGCTTCTCCGGTGAATTTTCACCAAGCCCAGATTAAATCAGGTCATCTGTCAGTACTAGACATTTTTGGAGATAAAGCCTGTTGGAACCGCTCATCAATACCTCATACAGGCAAGGTGGTAAGTTCCGGTCAAATGTATGTAGAACCTATACCACTGCCAGTGTATCAAGCAGGCTCAGTCCAGGATTCGAGGCCCGGTCCCAAGATGGCGGCCAGGCCGCGTTGCGCACCTCCAGCTGGGATTCACCGGCAGTCACCAGGAGTACGCCGCTCCTCAGAGCCCAGGGTCACCCTCCACCGCAATCGTCCTCGATATTCACAGGGTCGCTCTGTCATCCACAGGTGTACATTAGGAATCTCTCACCAGTGGTGTGCTCTCTCGACCCCCGCCTCCTGGCAACGGGGTCCCCCCTCAACCCGATCTCCTCCGCTGGCGTTCTCCGAGCGGGCAGTCACACTCCCGCACCTCCACTCACCGCCAAGTAAGGTGCCCCTGCAGTCCACTCGGTAAAAGAGTCTCGAGGGGGGGGGGGGATGTCCGTCAGGGCCGCCTGCTCACAGCCCTCCAACCGGGGCGTAGCGGCAATGCCGTCCCAACCCTCCAGCAATGCTGCCTCCGTCCGTCAATTCCACGCCGGGGAAACGCCGCTCTCAAATCCCGGCAACAGCATCCACCACGATCTGTTCCGTGCGTCCCCACCGCTCTCTCAGGTGTTCCGGCAGCAGTAGGGTGGCTCCGCACGACCCCGATACAGACGAGGTGTGTGGGGTCCACACCACTGTCAGAGTATCAAGCAGGCTCAGTCCAGGATTCGAATCCCGGTCCCCAAGATGGCGGCCAGGCCGCGCTGCGCACCCCCAGCCGGGATTTACCGGCAGACACCAGTAGCACGCCGCTCCTCAGAGCCCAGGGTCATCCTCCTCCGCAATTGTCCCCGATCGTCGCAGGGCCGCTGTGTCATCCACAGGTGGACATCAGGGATCTCTCACCGGTGTTGTGCTCTCACGACCCACGCCTCCTGGCAACGAGGTCCTCCCGCATCCCGATCTCTTCCTCTGGCGCTCACCGTGCGGGCGTTCACGCTCCCGCACCTCCGTTCACCGCCAAGTAAGGTGCCCCTGCAGTGCCCTCGGGATGTCCGTCAGCGCCGCCTGCGGCCTCCGCACAGCACTCCAGCCGGGGACGTCGCGTAGCGGCAAGGCCGTCCCAGCCTTCCAGCAATGCAGCCTCCGTCCGTCAAAGCCACGCGGGGAAGCGCCGCTCTCGGGTCCCGGCAATAGCAACCACCACAATCTGGTCCGTGCGTCTCCGCCTCTCTCCCGGGTGTTCCGGCAGCAGTAGGGTGCCTCAGCACGACCCCGATCAGCTCAAATACCAGGATTATTGGGCAGCTGGTGCGGAGCTCTTCGCTCACGCGTCCGCCATTGTCCCCAGGCAAGCCTGTATCTTTATGCTTGATAAGCTGAAAGTCACAGTTTGCAAGCTCTTTCTATGCTAATTGAGAAAACACATTTGCTGGATTTAATTTTGGCACCTGGTGCCACCAAATCACCTCTATTCCCGTCTTCTGAATTCTGTGCACATGAAATTGTGAGACAAGAATAGATCGGTCTAGCGATCTCCTCTTTTTGCCACGTTTCTTTACCATTTTGAAATTCTCTATTAATCATATGAACAGTATGCAGTGTTCTGAGAAAATGAGCCAATATTTATCGACCAGCAGCTAACTCATTCTTCAGCTTAAACAATCACTTACGCTCGTATGAAGGTGCTAGACAGTCCTCTGAACTATTCCCAAGGCTCATACCCAAAAATCAAAACGATTAACTAGAGGGGAAAGATACAAAATACACATGATAAAGGGACAAAGAAACGCTGTGCTGTGTTAATATCCAGATACAGCACAACACCAAGTCAAAAGAAAACAGTGTGACATTTCCTTACAATGGCACATACTTCTAATCCACCAGGAGAGACGCATTCATTCTTCACAAGTAGGAAGTATAGAACACAGGCTAGAGCTGTCTGGTCTTTGAAAAGACTCGCAGCCTTTCCGCCCAAAAGGAAAAGTAGGTGCTAGATGTGTGTGATCGCCAAGATGGATCCACATCCTTGCCACCCAAAAATGAGGCAGGACAGCAGAAAAACCGTTGAAAAGAAAGTTTATGGAGTAGGGGACACCGCCAGCCTTTGCTTTCAAAGTGGGGACAGCAACCCCCCTTGGTGCACACCCTTAGAATCATTCAGAAGGCATTCTGATACAACAGCAACCGACATATACAATGGACCCCCTTTTGTCCCACTCCTTCATACACGTACATTCTAAAACTGTCCCTAAGCTTGTGCTTCAGCCTACCCGAGCTCCACCTCCATCATTTAATAAATGCATAAAATCAATCCATACAACAGTCCCAAATCAAGAACTGTATAACAGTCAATCCATATTTAACTCTGCATTTATCCGTACGTACAACCACATTCCTTTGTTGGCCAATCTCGTGTCTTAAACTCCTTGCATACCGAAACATTATGTTTGTCCAACTTAAACCATACTTACACCGTGGTACCCTTGACACAAAACCCTATGGACACTGCTTGCAAAACACATTTTTCTACACCTGGGTATCACGCGAGCCCTAGTTGGTACGCTGTTTCAGCAGAGCACTTTCTGCCCTGTGCTGCTCTCATGAAACGTTTCAACATCATAATCCTAAAAGCATGTTACTGTTTTACAATCCTCATGTGACCGCATAGCTCATTTGTATCTGGGTGCCCTTCTATTTGACAGTCTATACCGCCTTGTCACCACATAAACATATATACAAACTGGTGCCCTGCTTAATGAGACACTCCTCCAACGTTGAAGATTGTTTAAACATTCAAACATAATGGCTGGCCCAGTCATACAAAATGGAAGCCAAGTAAGCTATAAGAACTGAAGATAAAGTAGTCTTTCTCAAGGTCTAATCCAGCTAAATTTTATCAGTCATTGTACTATGCAAGTATTGCTGGGCGTTAGCTGAACTTAATATTGTTCAAGACATTTTGAACTGGTACTTACAGATGCTGCACCGCTTGCCGCCAATTGTCTGACTCCCGTTTTTGGGGGCTGCAGGGTAGACAGGGAAGACTGTGTCCAAACCGTGGTAGTTAATGTCTTTTGCCACTGGTGGCTGTTTAACTGTGGCTCTGACTGTGCCAAGTACCACCCTTTCCACACTAGACTCCAAGGGAGGCAAGGGCAAGCAGTCACATGGTTCTCGGAAAGGTAGTATCGGGAGGGCAAAAGCTCAGAACTTAACAGTCGTCAACCATCTGACACAATGCTGTCTAGCCAGTACTAATCTTTAGAGTAAAAGAAAGTACTTTAATCACTCAGCTTAACTAAATGATGCACTTTTCAAAGGTGCTTCAGTTACAGCAGAATTATATACCCCATCCTTCTATAAAGATAACTCTATGGTGCCCATGTCTGTTTTTTTGTTGTCAGACTGGCAAAGATATGCATGCAGGACTAGGCTAAGCACAGGTGCAGATGACTGGTGGTTACCCCAAAGATTGGACATGCGTCACATCAGTTCTCTTTTGGCCCAACAAGTCTGCCGGCAAAGGTGAACATCGGCAACAGTTCACACAATCTCTCAGATTGCACAGACACTACTGCTTTACTTATTCAGTATATCCGGTGAGTGCGGGTTGGTGCGATCAGTTCCTTCATAGTCTTGATCTTTGGCATCAGAGAGGGAACCACAGGCGTCTCTCTGGAATTCTTCAGGATCACTGGCACTGAGCCGTGCAGTCCATGGGCTCGTTGGTCACAGCCTTCAGGCCTACACAGGCGAATATTTGTCGTCTTGGGACCTTGGGGGCCAGCGCAGGGAGATGCCCTCCTTTGGCAGTTGTGGCTCTTGAGGTTGATGCAGCACTCCTCTTAGGTGGCAATCCTAGCTCCTTTAGGTGGGAATGCTAGCTCCTCAGGGTGATGACAGCCACACAATGACAATTTGGTAAAAACCTCTTCACATAGGTCATGATGGAAGCTGCAAAACGTGACCAGAGGACCCTGCAGATTTCTTGTCAGTATTGACTTCACTCCTTCTCAGCAGTTTTTTTTTTTTTAAAACCTTTATTTTTCAGTTTCAGAAAACATAATACAGCAGTTTGATGTACGGTGTACAATACATGACAGGTCGTACAGGAGAAGGCATCCTTTTAACCATCGAACACTCGGGTGACTTGTCAGGTGCACCCTATGGCATGATCCATCGCCCCAATCTTGCGGACATATCACCTTAGTACTGTTAAGACTAGGTTGTTATTGTTATTTTAATTTTATAAGGTGCACAGCTACCCTAGGGTTTCCCGGTCCTATCCCTCCCTGATTTAGTCATCACCCACGCTCCCACCTGTGGTGTCACTATCGGTGGAGTTGGTGTCTGCACGCGGATCTAGAAATGTATCGCATAAGTCACCCCAGTCCTGAAGATCCTCCTCCTTCTCAGCAGTTAGCTGCTTCACGTCTAAGTAATGAGATTCTCCTGGACAGTTTATCCTGCTGCAGGGCCAGGCACTCGTCTTCCCTCTCTGTGCAGTTTGGCATGTTTTTAGGTGCTTATGCAGGCCCTTTGCTTCTCCGCCAAGGTGCGGACTTCAGGTAATGTCCCCTCAACTCTGGTGACTGGCTGACACCAACACTGGTCTTGCAGCAGTCCTCAAAACACTTTGGGGGGCACTTCATTTCTGGGTCATGAAAGGCATGGCACTGGAGCAAAGTGGGGTGGTTTGTATTCCACTTTTATACTTGTTTTATTTTCCTTTTACCCAGACCGGAGTTGTGGGTCCACGGTTTAATGTTTCAGAACAGCTTTGAATTTGTTCTCTTTCAATGTCATTTCCAGGCTGCTGTCCATACTATGAACACTGCCTTTGTGCATGGCGATTCACATGGGGACAGGATGAAATCCCTGTACCTGGCTGCCATCATCTATCTGAATCAGTAATCCAAAAGGGCAGGCCCTGTCTAGAAACTTCTTACATTGAACATGAGAAATTGTAGTACCACCCCTCACCATTCACCTAGCAGCAAGTTTGGAAAGGACTAAACTGTGTTTTGCTAGTAAGTCTCCAGTGAAATTTCTAAATGTATCCCTGCCTCCATCCTCCCCTCTAAGTGTTTCTCCACCCTCCAGCCACAGGAATGCAGGCAATCCGCGTCCATTGTCTAGTGAATCTCCTGCATTTTGTGCCATGCTAAACCAGGGGCATACTCCAACTCGTAGAACACAGACTCCTACTACCATACATATGCTACACAAACACTGCATATACACACACACACACACACTCACTCAACATGCACATGGAATGTTAGCACGTTTCACGTAACAGCTGAACTTTACACACGAGGAGCTTACAAAAAGGAAAAGATCTTGTTACGTTCTCTTGAATTTTCTAGTCACAAGGCTTGGTTTTCTGACCTCCTGGCCCTAAGTACTCAACGTGCAAACCTGAAAATCAGTTGGACTGCAACCCATACACAACCCACTGAGCAATATTAGCTTAAATGTGTTTCAGGTACGTTCATGAGACCTGACAGGGACAGTTAGTGAAACACCAAATTCCCTTTCATAAACAGACAACACACTCGGGGATCACTAGAAGCAGAATACCTATTTTAAAATATTTATTTTTAAACTAAAATCCTATTCTAGTGCACACATTGAGTTAACACAATGAAGGTAAACTTTAAGGCAGTAATGTAGTTTGAGTAATGTAAACCGCAAAAAATACTACAACATTATTTCCATGTATTCTACAACACTAACAACCTCATTTACTGCTTCTAAGCACTATACTAACTTTAGCATTCTAGCACATTAGTAAATAAAAAGGCTATTCTGAGTTTCAGAGTAAGTTTACACTTGCACACCTGATTACAGAACAATAAGTTCGATTCTCAACTCACAAAGACAGTTGTGTTTGTGCTTGATAAGCAGTGTCAACCACTCAGCCGGCCAGACAGCTACTGCAGGCCGATTGCCTCCCAGCCTTCGTCAAGGAAGATGTGTGACTGTTTTCCCAGCGCAAAGGTCCTTTCTGACTCCTCTCTCTATGCGCAGTTTTTATAAGATTATTCAGATGTTTTTTAAAGAAACATGAAATGATCCACTGCAATGGTTAAATGCCATAAATATATTCATGTATGCTTGATTATCTATTGGCAAGAACAGAACAATATGAAAAGAATGTGCACTTGATTTAATCATAAGTGTTCACCTTTTATTAGTTAGCACGTCATTCACAGAATGGGAATCCATCCTCTAAAATGGGAGAATGCCTAATATTTACAACGGGCTGGTCACACTATAAATTCATAAAACAAGGTATGCTGCCACTTTACATGATGTGCCCAGGGCTAAGACAGTAGTCCATTGCCAAATATGAGAGCTCGCTATGAGAGCAAAAGTTGACTTTTGAGGAGGCCTTGAATTCTCCTGTGGAACCCACTCCCAAGAAGGCTACACACGTATGCGCTGCCTCCACTTCCTCTGGCTGGTCCTCCTCCTCCTTCCCTTTGCAGACTGTGAGTTCTCCACAACACTCACAAAAGGGTTCCTTTCACTCGTAGGGTGGGGGACAGTCCAAGGCTACTCTATGACCCTACACAGGGTCTCCCACTTGTAACAAGTATGACACAGAGCCTCCAGCAGACACAAACCTGTATCCCTCAAAGCCCTCGCCTCCAGACGACTTCACCTCATACCACGAGGACCCCCTTCTGGCCAGAACAGACTGTCTCTGGAACATTTACACCTTCTTTAGGAGGAGATACAGACCCTCCTTGCCGAGAGGGCCATGGAACGATTCTGCCAAAACACCGCAAAAGCGGGTGTATTCCCTGTATTTCCTTATCCCCCAAAAAGGACGGCTCCTTCAGACCCATCCTCTGTCTTAGACCTCTCAGCAAATACGTTCTGTCAGAGCACTTTTATTTGGTGACTCTTCAAGACGTCATACCACTACTGCAGCAAGGCGACTTAATGACAGCCTTCGATCTGAAGTACACCTACTTTCACATACCCATCCACCCAGTACATCAAAGATACCTGCGGTTTATGGTGAGTGGACCCCATTACCCGTGGACCACATTACCAGTTCAAAGTACTTCTGTGTGGGGTTACCTCTTCCCCAAGGGTCTTTACCAAATGTCTGGCCGTGGTGGCAGCTCATCTCCGGAGGAGCGGCATCCATGTGTTTCCTTACTTGGGCGACTGGCTGTTCAAGAGCGCCATGCAACAGATCTGCCTAGAGCACACCCAGACCCCCATTCAGACCTTGCACAGTCTAGGCTTTGCGATCAATCTGACCAAACCCCACCTCGATCCCTTTCAAGTGTAACCTTTTCTCTGGGCCATCCTAGACTCATGAGTGGGTAAAGCTTACCCCAGTCCAGCTAGAATTCTGGCATTTCAAAACCTAACTCTTTTTCAGCCAGATCATCAAGTAACATTCAGAAATGTGATGCGATTGCTAGCGTCTTGCATACACATAGTTCCTCACACTAGACTTCATATGCACCCATTGTAAGGGTGCCTAGCGGCACAATGGTCTCAAGCGGAGGATCATCTAGAGGATCTGGTGTTGGTTTGGGGCCGCACACATCGCTCTCTGGAGTGGTGGAACACAACCTGCTGCAGTGGCGGCCTTTCCTAGACCTGATCCCACAAGAGACCATCACCATGAACAGTTCGCTTTCCAGCTGGGGTGTGCATCTCAAACACGTTACTGTACAGGGGAAGTGGACATCTGTCCAGCAATTCCTCCACATCAATCACCTGGAGTTTCTTGCTATTTAACTTGCTCTCCAGGCCTTCCATCTTCTCATAGAGGACAAAATAGTCTTAGTTCAAACCGATAACATGACTGCCATGTTTTACGTAAAAACTAAAAGGCACACCTTCGCTACAGTTGTCGATTGTAGCCCGGAGCATCCCGCGGTGGGCAATACATCAGAGTACATCTGCTCATCCATCACATTCCCGGGGTGGACAATGATCTGGCAGACCTTCTCAGCAGGACGCATTAACAAGTCCATGAATGGGAACCACCCCCAAGTTATTCCCATACTGCCAGCGTTTACAGTTTCCTCATATAGACCTGTTCGCCACCGCCAAACAAGCAAAATGCTGAAACTTCAGCGCTAGCCACCAGACCCACAGTCCAGGGAAAATGCACTATGGATGAACTGGTCAGGGATATTTGCCTACACTTTTCGCCTCTCCTGCTCCTGCCATTTGTGGTCCGGGAGCTGAGATAGACATCCCTCGCTCTCCTCTTAGTGGCACCAACCTGGGCACGTCAACCATGGTACACCACCTTGCTCGAGCTCTCTCTAGTGCCCAACAAGAAGCTCCCCAACAGTCCAGTACTTATTTTGCAACACTGCAGCATTCTCAGGCACCCCAACCCTCAGAAGCTTAACCTTGCAATTTGACTCCTGAGGTCTTAAGAGTTTAGATACCTTAACCTACTGGAAGAATGCATCTCTATTCTCGGGAGGACAAGTACCATAGCCTGCTACGCAGTCAAATGGAAACTATTCATACACTACTGTCTCCCTGAAAAGATGAATCCTCGCACAGCATCTCTGCAGGACATTGTTACCTCCTTCACCTGGAAAGGTCAGGCTTCGCCTACACTTCCATTTGATTAAATCTGGCTGCTGTAGCCGCCTACTTACAAAATAGACAACATACTTTATTCCAGTCATTAAGGCTTCCATAGAAGGCCTCAAAAGGATTATCCCACCCGGACGCTTCCTGCTCCTGTGCAGAATATTAATATTATTCTGACAAGACTCATGGGCCCTCCTTTTGAACCACTACACTCTTGCCCATTGCAATTCGTTTCTTAGAAGGTGGCTTTCTTTGTAGCCACCACTTCTCTCAGGCGAGGCCGTGAGGTACACACTTTCAAATCTTTTCAAAACGGCTCCAGTCCTCATGTGCTCGTAAAATAGTATTCCTTCCAGTGATCCATATTCGTTTGGAGAAACATGTACCCAATATTTCGCATGTCCAGGAAAGGGGAATGTACTCCGTTGCAATAGGCCTGAAATATTCACATCGCCCTCCACGGGATTCCGACGATTGCTTAACACTACCCTCTGATAAAGCCTTACTGCTCGCCCACACTACCATAAATAGAGAGTATGGTATCATCTACTTTGACCTCTGCCTACCTTTGGAGTTCCACTGGACTCTGTGCACACTATACCTTACTTTGGTATAGTATATACAGACCCAGCTTCCTACAATACCTGGCTGAGCCATCAGTAAACTACACATGCCTCTTGTCTTCTGAAGACAATGCTGCAACCGGCTCACCCCACTTCACGGGGGACTCCTATATCTTGGGCACATCCTGGTACACCTCTATGTTCCACTGGGGCCTGCGCCACCTGCTTATTCAAAACCACAGTTTCTGATGGACCCACTCAGACCCTATCCTGTATGTACCACTTCCACTTGATCACATTTGCTTCTTGTGCATGCCCTATTATGTGTGACTTAGCGAAACTCATCACCCATTGCATTAGAGGAATTTCAAATCTCTCAATTACATTATTCCCTATTGTCATCTGTCCAGTGTCTATCAGAGCACAGTAACACTACAGCAACTGTTTTTCAAAGGGAGTTTACCACTCTCTATTATCTGGCAATGTTTTAGTCCAAAATCCCCGGAGCACACGCTACTTTCCTTGTTTTTGCCACATACTCTAATTGGCATACTGCCCCTGAACTGTCACATGTAACTCCGTGTCTCCTTCCTGTATTGGCACACATCTAAAGCATATTGTGTAGCCTCTTTTGTCAACTCAAAAGCACATTGCTGCTGCTCTCCCCACTCAAAATCATGTTTAAAAATAGCATTTTTCATCATTTCTTCCTTACTTTTCTGATTGATTTGCTCATCACCTACATAACTCCTAAACTGCTCCTGTACAGTGGGGTCAGTGCTAAGTGTACAAAACTTTGCAGCATCTTCTCAGTCTAACATCACTTCAGAGACTCCTAAATCAAACAAGCGCACCATCCACATTAACAAAGCCTCCCCTGGTTTCTGTTGAAATCTGTCTAAAATGTCATTAATCTCTTACTGAGTAAAGTCCTCCAGACAATTCATTAAAACCTCCTATGGGTATTAGGAATTAACCTGCAGCTTTCGTTGGAGCACTGGCAGTGCGTGGACAACATTCTTTTCTTCCAACTCACTCTGGCTATCGGAAAAGTCTGGTAAGTTATACTGCATCACGCGCACAGCATCTCGCTTTGGCGCTGTCTGGTATATTTCCAGTTTATCTTGTAACAATTTATTTTGACACATTAACATATTAGAATTATTTTTTAGCTTCAATCAACTGCTGTTGTGTTTGGTAACGTTCACGCTCCAACTGAGCACATTTTTCATACATTCTACGAAAAGCACTCAAAAGAATCCAACCTTTTCTCCCTGAAGTGCTAAGCTCTTTTTCCTCTTAACAGGAAAGTTTCTCCAAACAATTAAATACATGTGCTTGCCCCTCATCTGCTATCCATACACAAGGGACGTCTTCCGACCAATACCTTATTTGGTATCTGGGAATCTGCAACTGCCTTAGACTTTTTAGAAAACATTGTCCCCTTTCCCTTTTAAATCCTACCCCACTTCTGGTACCAAAATGTCTTGCTTTACACTCCAAAATAAAAAAAGTCAGCACTCCCAAGATGAGGCACTCGTGAAGCAGGAAGAAACACTTGGAAAAGAAACTCTGCACTCGGTAAATGAGGCAGGTTCAAAATATTTTTTATAATACAACACTCTCTAAAAGGAAGACTTTCCCACATGTCAAATGAAACAGGTAAAACAACATGCAAATAAATGTGTGTGTGTGTGTGTGTGTGTGTGTGTGTGTGTGTGTGTGTGTGTGTGTGTGTATAGATGTGTGTGTGCAAGTAATAATAAAACACTCACAAGTAATCCAACTGTCAAATGCAAGGAATAAAACATAAGCATATAATAGTAAAACACATGCAAGTAATAATGAATGTAAAATGCAAGGAATAGGCACTGTCAAATGCAAGGACACAAAGTGAATAATCAAGAATACAAATACATCACATATTGAGATGAACACTTCATTCTGGTTAGCCTGACTGGGAAGCCCTTCTCAGTCATCTTGAAGTCCCAGTTGAGACAGCAAAGAGGTCACTAGGCTACGCATCCGCACCCAGGAGAGCTTCTGTCTTATTGCCAAGAGTTCCTGTCTTTAATACCTATACTAACACTGTGAGAGACTTCTAGAAATCCCCCCTCCCTTTATCTATTGCGAAAACAAGGCTGGCTATACCTGTCTGCGTCTAGTCCATTCACCAGAGCTGGCCACTCCCCAGTGCTTGGCTGAGACAGAGAAGTGCATTCCTCTCCCACGCTTTTAAACGCACCACATCCCACACGTTCTGTTCCAGCAGGGCTGTTTTGCTCTGTGCTGTGAAGAAATGAAAACATCCCACTCTGAAGCTGCAAGAAGGCTCAAAATAAAACCATGCAAGAGCACAAAATGATGATGTATATTCAAAATGGAGTCAATGCTCAATGCACTATCTCACAATGTATAATTGCATTTAGCAATACACATCCTCCGGCTAAGCCACCACTTTTAGTAGGACTGCTTTAAATTCTGTGCACAGAATGTGTATCTGCAGCCAAACATGCCACGAACAGAAAATGTTACTTACCTTGTAAGCATCTGTTCTTGCCATGTAGTGTTGTAGATTCATGTGCGCCCGCCCTTCTCCCCGGTTGCCTGTGGTTGTTGCAAATATATTCTTTCTTTTCATTATCTCTAATACTTTGCCTTGCATGGTCATCTTTACTTTGCCTTTATGCTCCATCTCTAATAGTGCCCTCTGTGCAGGGAAAAAACAATTTAACAATGTAGCCGACGCCCATGCTCATTACTACTAATAGGTGAATTTTTGCGGTCCCGTGACTCAGACTTCCTTAGATGAAAAATAAGTTGTACGCGTCCAATCCCAACACTAGATGGCGGAAGTATGCACAGCCTGCGAATCTGAAGCACTACATGCCACAAACAGATGCTTACAGGGCATGTAACATATGGGCAGTTTACAGGGCGGAAGAAGTCTTTAGTGAACTGTCAAATGAGCACTCATTTGTTTGTTGTTTGAGCACTTTCTATCCATTTGTATGGCTGCTAGTGCCAGAACCTGCTACATCAATTGTATGATGTATCTGGGTCTTCTCAGATTTTTACTCAAGGTATTTTTCTTGCCCCATGAATATTGTTAAAGTAGCAATGAAGTTGGCAGCTCGCACTAACGTTGTCCTGATCAGTCTTGCACACCTGGACGAACCAAGTTAGTTTCCAGCACTGTTTTTCCCAAACCACATTGGTTTATCTAATGAGGGAGTTCAGAGCTGGGAGACCAGTTTTTATCTGGAGAGTGTGTATTAGTAAGCCAGTTTACTTTGGTTATTGTTATGTGCCCAACTGATAGAGGTAGGCAAGCCAACCGATTAATAGGGCTTGTCGAACCAAGGTATGGCTTGGCTCTAAGAGCCCCTGAACAATCCGAGCCCTGAAAATGTTTTTCATGTAAACCATACAATATAAATCAGATAAATGAGCAAGTCTAAACTAAAATTCAAAAAAGTGAATTTTTTTTACATGGAAGCTTTGACATGAATACATCACATTATAGAATTGCATTGAGAAGTATTTATTAAAAGTGCAACTTTTTAAACATGAACTTAGATCCATCCTGCACCTACTCTGGCGAGAGTGTCATTGGTGAACTAAGAGGCAAGACAGTTGTCATGTGAACCGTGTATGTGGCCCAGATTCTTATATATATATATATATATATATATATATATATATATATATATATATATATTAGAATTATAGTCTATTAAATACAACACAAAGGGTTTTTATACATCTGGTATTCTGAACTCGTGTATTTGAAGGTGCCTAAGATCGCACACTTTAGTTAAGTATAAAAGCAACACTTAATTCAGGTTTTCTGGTATCACTTTGTACAAATCAGCCACTAAATTGGTATCTATTTGGCTCTTCTTTTTACTTCAAATGTTAATGAATGTTAATGTTTTTTACCGCTTTGTGCTTGAGGGTAGAGCTAGGGTGTCGGGCAGAAGCTACATGAAAGCTTGACTCGTTATGGTCTGAAGGTTCCTATAGGACCTCGAGCTGAGCCGGGCATCAGTTTTGAGCCTGGTTCAAAATTTTGACGGATCTCCATCTCTACCGCCTGGTCACTTAGTTATTTGAGGGTGCTACATGACTTTATCATACACTAGACCAGATGAAACTGGGCCTCAGAGTTGAATAGGTATGCACTTAAAAGTTTAAAGACCCTCATGAAAAATCTAATTTGCTTGAGGATGGGGGGGGGGGGTGAGATAATTACTTGGTCCAACTATCGGCTACATGCATTTTGTGTTTCTACACTACACGCCTATCATAATACTATTGTGAGAATATCTGCTTTAAGGAAGAAAACTGAATAGTGTATGAACATTGAGGTAGTCATTTTACTTTTCAGAACTTGCTTTTGTCAACTCCTGGAGTGCGTAAAATGAACACTGGTGTTATGTTAGGAAAACTTATAATGCACACCTGCACCCAAGGGTTTCTTGACGCTGTGACAACCAGGAGGGAGAGGAGAAAGGGCTCAGGATAATCAATAGTTTGCTTTAAACAGCCAGGCCTTCAAAATCTTCCTGTACCTCAGGAAGTTGGGTTTCAGCCTGATTGAGGAAGGGGGAGAATTCCATAAGAAGGGGGTCAGGAAAGAGAAGCTCCTGCCCCCAGCTTTCTGTCACTTGAACTTAAGGATCCTCAACTGGTTGACAAGAGAGGCTCTGAGAGGTCGAGGAGAAACATACCTCTTAATTCTGCTTGCTGCAAAGGCTGGGGCCTTGTCATGAATGGATTTGTAAATAATACACCCCATTTTAAAAAGAGCTCTCTGTTTGACGGTGAGCCTCATTACACATTAAGGCAAAAGAGAGATGCCCATGTCTATGCAATTTACAGGTTATCCTCGCCGCTGTATTTTGAATGATTTGTAATTTATGTAAGGAAGTACCCTCAAGCCGGAAGATAGGCTTAGAGTCATCAGTGTAGTTGTAGAATCTACAGCCAGGGCTACGATCAGTGGGCAGATGTAAACATTAAGCAATGGGGATAATGCTGAGCCCTGGGGGACCCCACAAATGGCAGTTGTTACAGCATTGTTCTAATTGCTTATCCATTAATTATTATCCTTTAAAACTAGATAGCCTCTTCCGGCACTGCATTAGGATCCATGCCGGAAAAGGCTGTCGCTAGAACACTCCTGCTCAAAATGTAACAAGAATACAGTCGCTGCTCTCCATAATGTCAAATTTTACTACCTTTGTAGAACCACCTTGTGATTAACAGCAGACGAGGAGCGAATTGTCTATCTCTCCACAATCTCTGCAACTACTTGGATCTGCTCAGATCTTCAACGGTGGGCTACATATTAATAAATAACAATACATTGTATTGCTTCATGTATTTTGATATTGTCTTCATTCCAAAGCTGTGTTTTATGGTTCCTATCACTTTGTGGAGCACTTATTAAGAGAAGTTTGGTAAGATTTCAGATGACGAGATAATCATTTGAGAATCCAAAACGTGTTGACTGCTAGATTTATTTATTTCAGTATAATTGTTTTCAACCTAATTCTGTAGCATCCCTGTGCTTTTTAGGTCTCGCCTGAGACCGCATATATGCCATCGCTTGCGAGTTTGTTGTCTCATTATTTGACATTAGTTGGCTTCCTCCTCACTTTTATTTCTTTTAGTTTCATTCATCAGTGGCTTCTTGTTTAATTTTGCCGGTCCCTCCAGATGACTATGAGGATTTTAGTTTCATCTCATTGGATTCGAGTCACATACTAAAGCAATACAGGGAATTAGCTGTGTGTGCTTCGATGTATGTTGCTCCCTCGCCCACTTTCCGCTCCTGGACTAATGTGCATTTATTTGTGAACAGATCCGTCCTCCAGGAAATAATGTGCATGCTAACAAGTTCCTGTGTGAAATGTTTACAAAGGTCATAGATCGAGATAATTTAGATTGGATTATATTTGTATAGCATGAGGCTTTGAAGAGCTATAGGGCAATTCATTCGTGACTCAGGCAACTTTCCATACCACACAATTTCACTCCACATCACACAGTTCCACTCCACACAATTCCACTCCTCACCACACAGTTCCACTCCACACAATTCCACTCCTCACCACACCGTTCCACTCCTCACCACACTATTGCATTCCATACAATTCCACGCCATTCAGTTCATTCCGATCCACACAATTCCGTGCCACACAATTACACTCCACACTATTCCACGTTACACGATTCTACACAACACAATTTCCTGCCACACAATGCCACTCCACGCAATGCCACACAGTGCTGCTCCATGCCAGGCAATGATACTCCAGCCAATGCCACTCCGCAATTACTCAACACATTGTCACCCTACTCCTCGCAATACCACTCCACACAGTGCCAATCCACGCCACACAGTGCCATTCCACGCCACACAGTCACTCCGCTCCACACAGTACCACTCCACACCATACATATCACCATGAGGTCACACCCTTAAAATTTCTCAACGGTCTATTTTTCTATAGGTTTGATTATCATACATCAGATTACTGCGCTCTGAACCACTCCATACAGGGGCGCTGAGACAGCAACAATAATAGTGGTCACAGCTGTTGCATCGACTGCTAACACAGGCTCTCACATGCATCATAACTTTATTTAACTATGTGCTTGGTCTCTGGACCACATTAATTTAATTAAGGCATTGACTTTGAACAACGTTCCAATACGAATTCTCCAGTTGACATAGCAAGTTATTTAGGGCCTCCCAATGCCCTCATTGACACTTCAAGATGGCGGGCACTGTAACATTGACGCTCGCAGATGCGCTAGCAGTCCATCACAATTGACCTCGATACGCCCTTGCAGTGCTCCTGCGTGCTATTCCATGCAATGTAATCTTTATTTTCACTCTTGGTCTTAGGACCATTTTCTAGGGTCACTAGACGCCCTCATGTACACTCCAAGATGGCCGCCGCTTTTTCTTGACGCATGCGCACTAGCGGTCCATCACTTGATCCCGCCATCTAATCTCGCGGCCGCAACGTCAACACCTGGCTCCAATTTCATTAATCACGGGATACGAGATCCAGGCGAGCAGAGGAGAATAGGTCTCCGGCACTCTCAGTGCAGGACCACCTGAGTACCATTGTGACTTTGAGTCTTACTTTGCCATCACCTTCCTGTGCCTCCTGTAGGTCTCTCACTGGTCTCCTTGATTTACTATACCTTTATTGTTATTATTGTCAGTTTTTAACAGTTTAGTAGCTATGTGCTACCCTTTGCTTTTGACCTAAGGGGAACTAATGATTGATCCAAAGGGTAAGATCTTTTGCTCTCACCTGAGGGCAACTCACCATTCATTATATTCTATATGTCTTAAAACATGCTTGACTTCTGTTTGTACCATGTGTGTCCACTTGCCTGACCTGTTTTTTTGTGTATATGTGTGTACACCTTTTTACATTGCGGCGACTTGTCAGCACCAATAATAGCAGGAGCATGACTTCCTACAGGAGACGTGATAACATATTGTGCAAAACTTGAGAAGCACCTGGCCATGTAATATGACAAGCGGTTTGCCTAATGTCTTATAATACTTCTTGTTTTATTTGGGTTGGTCAATCATTTTATTAAGGTATTTTGCTATAGGGAGTACCAAACACTATGCATCACTTCCTAGGTGTGGGTAGGGATCTTTTCTAGGTCCTGAGGAAGCACAGAGGATCTGGGTGGAACATAAGTTGCAAAACATGTCGACCTGACCACACCCACTCATTTAGGCTACTTTGGTACTTTAAGCCCTTACAATAGCCTACCTTCGTCTATTTTAACCCTGCCAAGGGAACCACCACATTAAAAATTAATTTGGTACCCCTTAAGATAGTTTTAGCTTCACTCCACCTTATTTCACACACTCACTCCACCACACGTTCTACGCCTTTACGTATACTTCATTACGAGTTAAAATAAAAACATCTCCTATAAAGTGACCCTTTGTGGAGCCAATAGGACATTGCAGCGCAGGCCATACAACGAGCACACCCTATGATGAAGCATGACATCTTTTGGATGTGTGAGGGCACCAAGAAATAATCCTAAGGATCCCCCTGCATTCGTCCACTTCTTCTTTCTTCTTTCTGCTATAGGAACAGTACCTCCATACATTAGTGTCTTGTTTTATATAGGCTATAGTATAGAGTAGCGTCTTACTCTGATCCGCCCTAAATTAATTTGGAGACAGAAAAAAAAACTACTTGCATTTTCTCAGAGCCATGGGAAGTGGATTCTGTGCTACAAGATGGTAAAAATGCTCATGTAATTGGGGTCTTGCTGAATGTATTACCTAATAGTAAGGTGCGTCTTCCCCAAAGGGCACCTGTTACAATTCTGAGGGTGAAGTAATTTATCTCCCCTTTTTTTAAAAGTTTAAAGTGAAATGTATTTTGCCGGCAGAAAAGGATAATTTTGTGGCAGTTGAATTTCATGCGTTATTGAAAATGGCTTTTGTGTCCCGAAACAAATAGGGAATTATGAACTGAAAAAGAGAAACACAGTAAAGCCTTCAGGATTGAACTGTCATTCCTTTCTTAGCTTTTTTTTTTTCTATTCTTAACTGCTAGTCCATTGCATCTAGTAAGTTTTGTTTGGCTTTTAAGACAGAACTACAGCTAAAATAAATAGGAAGCAGTGCTCAGAGACTTAGGAAATAATTATAACAAGCTACTTCTAATGTCCCTGTTCCTTTCTGCATCAACATATATACCTAGAAACATTCTTATTTTGGTAGAACACAGTTTGGAGTGATTTGTAATTGTTATGTACATGTAATGGGCACAGTAAGAGACCTCTCCAAGAAACTAAGCAGGTGTTTGCTAAATTGCTGTTACAATATTTTGAGTTCAACTGCCTTACTAACCACATGTATGGTATTCCGTTGAATGTAATTAAATTACTTTGGTTAATTCTGTTGCACAGATGAGGACATTACAGAGGCGTTCCTACTTTCATTGATACCAGATGATGACTACGACTCTGATCCCAATTGTGAGGATGATCGTGACTCAACAGACGACAGTGTTGGCAGTGTTCCAGAGTGTGAGTAAAGCAAAAAGCCATGTTTAATGTTTATAAGTTGCTCTCAGGTTACTAAAGGGTGCCTCAGACAGGTCAATACATTCTGGAGAGCATATTGGTAGCGGCCACCAGGTGATCATTTTATTAACTTCATTCAATCCAAATATTTCTGAAGAGCAAGGGCTTCTGTATGCTTCACAAACTGCAAATCCTTAGCCTGGATTTACCCATGTCAGGACCCTGTTACCACTAAGCGCAATTGGTTGGTGCAGGGAGGAATGTCTGTCCAAGAGCTCAGGTCATGGGCACTTAAAACAACTTCATTTTGTTACAGAAGTTGATTGGGAATTTGGGATTTGTACTAATTGTAGCAGTGTGGATGTTTGGCTTCTGAATACACTGCACTTTTGCACCAGTCATTCGAGTAAGCCGCAGTGTTACACTGATGGGCTTAATAGTTACACATGCCAAGTTAAGCCATAGCTTAGCATATATCGAAGTTATGTGTCCCGTGTTTCTGACAGACTTCTTCAGAGTGGCGCTTTTTTTGTGATGGGCGTACCGTGTATAAGCATGAGCCAGACGTAGATACTAAATCATGAATTGCCTGTTACTACAAGCAAGACTTTAGCAGAATCTTTTAGTAAAGAAAGCAGTCACGTATTTGTTTATTCTACGGTGTCAGCATCCCTCCAGTTTTTTTTTTCCTCTGCTTGGCATTGTGCAAACATCTGCTTGCCTTTTATGGACAGTGCAGCCTTTTACCTTCTGCTCTTCTTGCTAGTGGATGGTAATTGTTTGGGTCTTCTGGGTCCAGATTATGTTGTGTAGGTTTTGCCTGCAGCCTGCTTTTAACTGGCTATTGTTGAAGACTTTTAGTGAGCAATACTAGTGCTTACAGTGAGCTTTTTGTCAGAAAATTGCTTACCATTGGTTGGCTTTCTTGTCCATTTCATTCGCTTGCTTCTTGTTCAAAAGCTTTCTTTCCTTTACTCTTCTTTATCGTCCTTTTGATTAGGCGACTTGTGCCTTCCCACTGCTTACAGATCTGCTTTTTTGCTGTCTGTTATCAAATACCTATTAGCTCTAATACATCAAAACAGTGGTTCTTAACCTTTTGACTTCTGTGGACCCCCGCTGGGTCATTACCGGAGTCCGGGAACCCCCCACTGAATCAATTTTTGATTCTGTGGACCCCCATTGAGTCACTGTTGAAATCTTGGGACCCTGTCCAAAGCAATTTCAATGGTTTGAACCACGAAACAGTACACAAAAATATAGAAACAATCATTCATCAAACAAATAGGCAAATGATTAAATATTTTATTTAATTCACAAATATAAACATATTTATTTTAGTGGAAAGGTTGAAGCTTTTCTAAATTTAAGTAAGGCTACCCATCGTCTGTATTTTATTCTATTTGATGCACTTTCACTGTTCCCAGGACTCAATCTGTTAATATTTAATTCTCTAAGCAGTTGCGGACCCCCTGTGTAGGCTTCGCAGACCCCCTGAGCAGGCTGTGTGGACCCCAGGGGTTTCTGGACCACAGGTTAAGAACCTCTACATTCAAATAGATATCTAGATAGATAGATAGATAGAGGTGGATCATAGACCGAGATATATATAGTAGCGATTGACTTGCTTTATTTTCTTAACCAAATGCTCTGACTCGTTTCAGCAAATATATATATATAGATTATATATTTATATATTTATATACATACACACACACACACACGGATTGGATGACTTGTGTCCTTCCACTGTTTGCATTCAAGGAGCTACTTTTTAGGTCTTACCTGAGTCTGCACATGGCACTGTCTCTTGCGACTCATTTGCATTCAAGGAGCTACTTTTTAGGTCTTGCCTGAGACAGCACGTGGTGCTGTTTCTTGCAATGATCTTTTGTACACAAGCTCTAAATAGGGGCTTTTAGCCTGCCCAATAGTTAACATTAGTGCTTTTAGTCCCCACGTTACTTACCATTGATTAGCTTCATAGTCACTCTTATTTCCTTGTTTCTCATTAGCCAATGCATCAGTTTCACTTTCTTCTTTGTTTGTCCCTCGAAAAAGTGTGAATTAAGTACAGATTAATTGCCTTGTTAGTGTCCTTTGTCGTACGGTTCCTACTTTCTCAGTAAGACTGTGGGTATAGGCAGCCTAAGCTTCAAAACTGTGTGGGACTGAGTCCACTCATACTATCAGAATATGTTGACTTAATTCCTGACTAGCTCACAGTGCGCCATCTGGGCTTCTAAACTAACAGTGCACCGGATAGTGTCTGCAAACTCAGAACATGAAAACCCTAATTCCTCCAAGGAAATCGTGGAAACGGATTCTACCCTTTCGTTAGTAACTCAGGCATGCCCAAAGATGGACCCAAGAAGTGGTCAAATTGGCATTTCAAACATTTATTCAAGCAAATATACTCTTATGTAAAATACGTGTGTTGCAAAGAGTAATAGAACGGAGCAAAACAATGTTATCAGCATGACAAGAATGTTGAACAGAATGAATAATTTGCATTAGATTATATGCATGCATATAATTGCACTCTTATCCTATAAACCATAGGGTGTGCGGGTCTGCCAGAATACCTTAGAGTGGTCTAACTTCCAATTTACCTGTGGGCATGTGTCATCTGACAGGGTATAGGACAGGCCGCTATCCTCTTCAGGCTGATGTTGAAATTCAGTCGGGCTAGAATTCAGGCATTGGGCAACCTTCGACAATCCATTGAGATGCTCCTCTGCCTAAACAGATGTGTAGTGTTGTTTATATAATAAGCTGCACTCATTCGTTCCGTGTCTGGGTCCTGGTCCTCTTGTCATTGTTGATTCTATCCACCCAGGGCTGTCGCCGACCAGACAACAACAAACAACATTTTTCTCACTGTACTAAGTCCTTGACCAGAATGTTCTACTGCCTGATGGTGCATACAGAAAAGTGTAACTGTAAGCAAATCCATTTATGAGCACTTTATCTCATGAGGCCGCCAGATAAATGTGAGTTAAGTCATTGTCTGAAAAGATGTCCCCTTTAAACATGAGCATGTAAAATGGAAGTGTGTGTACCCAGAGCCTATGTAACCACACAACATCCACTCCTTGTCCGTAAGGTGACTAAAATGCTTCATATTAAACCTACAACTTGCTTAAAACAAAGCTCAACTTACACATGAAACCTAAAAAAGTGTTAAAAGTATTACATACTTTAATAATAAAAGCAGAAAGAAAGCCAAACTGCTAATACGAGTCAATTTAAAAAATGCATCATTAAAACCTGCATATAAAAAGTAATTTTGTTTGTTAAAAATAGCCAAATTAATATTTTTCTTCCCGAAACTGCACGTGTAAATGTTCAGAGAGGCAAATGAAACAATGTTCCAGCTTCCGCAGACTACGTTTCAGTTGGCACCCTATTCATAATTTTCAAAGAACAAACATAGTTGTTTTTAACCCAATCAGCAGCCACTGACGGTATGACAACCAGGATTCGAAAATCCAGAAGCAGGGGCTTCCAGCTGATAAATATGCACTCCTCAACAATGGCAACCGCGCAGGTCAACTTTGCAGGAGAATTCTTAACTGAACCATCAGCGGTTCCATATCTGTACTTTGGACCATTGGCATCCCAAGGCATATATCCAAAGTACACTCGAAAGTGCACTGCAGACAGCAGAACACGGGCTGTACGCAGTGTAACCATATAGGTCGAAAGGACAAAGACCAGTTGTCGTTAAGTTCCTGAAATAAGGGTGCACCAAAATACTGCATTGTGTTCAGGACACAGTAGCACATGCAGCAGTTCTATTTCCATTTGGCCGTGTAACGGAACATCCATTGCGGAGCAGCAAAAATAGAGCCAGGATCCCGACAATCGGATTCAGGACAAGTGATATGCCTCCAAAAATGCTGGAGACCGAGCCGTGTATGAAGGCTGGAATCACTCAGAAGATAGTCTGGACCGTGTAAACAAATCCAGACCCAATTGCTTTAAAAAAATGTACTACTTCCGCAGTGTTTGATGCATTAAAAATGCGGTGCACAAGATGTCGGAAGTGTTGTGGGAGTTTAGTGCGTAGTATCGACTGGATTTCAGAAGAAGACCTTGAAACTTAAAGATCAAACGTCTTCCTTGCAGATCTTAAAGAAACTTCCCTCTGAAACAATACAGCTTTCAGTCTGCTCAGACTATCAAAGTTTACCTTTAAGATAGAAATTGAAGGCCAAATCGTCACTTCTCTAACTGTACAGGCAGATGGAGAAAGCACATTTGTACAATAGGTCATGACTCTGGAAACCGTCACCACATAGGGCATTCCCGGTTTCATCCCACAGCAACCTTGGTCATTAAACATCAAATAACTTCCATTAGAAAGTAATCTAAATGTTGGACGAATTACAGCAGCTGGGGAACCCTTCAGATAACAGGTTAAGTTCGTCTTGGACGCATTACAAGCTCTGTGAAGTGTAAATTTCCTGCAAACTAATAAATGGCTGAAAGTATTCTCGCAGTCTGTACCGCCAGGAAAAACTAAAGTATTCTATTCCTACTCCTGAACTTGAAAGGAAGGACCCTTGTCTCGTGAACAAATCTCTCCCCCAACACTTCAATCCTGCCTACTTGATAGCGTTGTAAGCAGTTCGTAAAGTGGAATGTAGAAATTGGCAGAGAAATAAACCCATGAATTATCCAGTCTGCTGACTGTGTTTCTGCTACAGTGAAGGGTAATTTTGCAGCGTGAATCCTTTTCTGGATTCAGTTCAGTTCAAACCACTTTATTCGGCTAACAAAAGCCATAAAAGTACACCACAAACAGACAATGTCATACGAAAAATACGTGGAATCATGTACATACATTTAAAATTCAATAAAATACGCCACATACAAACAGTAAAAGGATGCCGATAAAAAGTGATGACTTATAATTCATTTATCAAACAAGAAAAACAATTATGTTGATATATAAAATCCATCGATAAAAATGTCTAATACCCTTTCTTCCTGTGTCTAACTGCCGCCACCAAAAATTCACAACATTAAAAATCTCCCACGGGTTATTTAACAGTTGCAGGTATAGTAAGGCAGGTCTAACTTGCACAAATCCCCTCCCTTTAAAATAGGATTTAAAAACTTTTTCCTCATTGGACTAAAATGCTCACAAAACATTATAAAATGCATGGTAGCCTGTGTAGAAAAATTGTCACATGTACAGGGACCTAAATCATTTACCCTACTCCATCCCTGTACATCTGCTAAAAGACAATGGATAAGATTATAAGATTAAAACGAAACCTAGTAATAGAAATCGATGAAAAGGTTTTGTGACAATTGTCAGGTACGGTTCTAACCATGGGACTGTCTTTAGCAGGAAATGGGCTTTCACCATGGGTTTCACAATCTCCAACGCCTCTCTCTCTGCAGACAACACATTTAAAAATTGTGCTTTAACCCATGCCAGATCCTTTTTCACTATCTTTTCTGGGGAGGCAAAAAGTTCCGGTCGTCCCATTTTATCTAGCGATGACTTAACATATTGTATCCATTGGATTTTAGTTACATTATCCAACGATATACAATCCCTGACAATTTCTCTATTAAGTCCCAGTTCTGGGTTAATCTGTCTTTAGGCAACATACCACAGGGCCCAGTCCAATTTGGTCCTCGACAAAACCACTACCCAACTTTTGATGGATAGCATAGGTAGGGGTAGACTGGGGAACCGCCAGAAGATATCTCATGAATTTATTTTCAACCTGCTGAAGTTTAACTACGGCTTTATATCCCCATATCGCAGACCCGTACGTTGCTATAGCAATGTTTTTAGATCTATACATTTTGAGCAAAGCATCAAGAGGCTTCGCCCTTAGTCGGGATACAAAACCTTGTATAGCGGCTATGGACCTAGACATTGCAAGTTTTTTCGCCCTTAGCTGGGGAGTCCAGGAGCCTCTCATCGAATAAGACTCCCAAATAGGGGAAAGAGGAAACCCTTGACAACTCTGCCCCTTCACAGTAAAAAGATTTGGACTTCTTTGGCTTCTGCCCCATTATCATCGTATGCGATTTTGTTTTGTTGACGATAAGATTCAAATATTGCATGAAAGAACCAAAGGAGTCCAAAAGTCTCTGTAAACCAACTGCAGTACGGGCCAAAAGGACCGCATATCAGCGTATAGGAGAGCAGGAATAACCCTGTCTCCTATACGTGGGATATCTAAAGTGGCAGTGCTAAGGGAAGTATTTAACTTATTTATATAAAGTGTAAAAAGCAAGGGAGCTAAAATACAGCCCTGTCTTACCCCTTTGTCAATTTTAAAGTGCTTAGTACATTTACCATCTTGACTGACTCTGACCCTGGCATAGAGATCCTTATGGAGATCTGCTAAAAAATAAACTAAGCAGCGGTCCATCCCCATGTCTATCAATATGGTCCATAACTTCGATCTGTTTACTAGGTCAACAGCCGAAGATAAGTCCATGAAGGCCAGCTGCAATGTTCCTTGTTTCGCCACAGTGTATTTCTCGGCCAAAAGATGCAAATTTAGGCACTGATCTATGGTGCTTCCACCTTTTCTGAAGCCATATTGACAATCTGTTAAGATTCCAGTATCGTCCAACCAGTCGGAAAGTTTATTTAAAATAACTCTGCCTAAGACCTTAACCACGGAGTCAATCAGGGAGATAGGCCTGTAACAACCTGGATCACCTCTCTGCCCCTTTTTAAAAACTGGAATAATAGTGGAGAGAGACCAGGATGACTGGAATCCATGCATACTAGCCGTATTTAAAAGTTTGGTTAAAATTTTTGCCCAGAGCTGCGGATTTTGTTTATATAAATCGGCCGGGACACAATCTGGGCCGGGGGCCTTATTGCTAGTCATTTGAGTGATAGCCATCTCCACTTCAATTTCTGTAAAATTCAGTGATGTAGTACCACAGTCTAGGACAGGAAGATCTGAAAAGCCTCTCCCGGACTGGGATACTCCATAAATAGTGTTAAAGTGGGAGTACCACTGATCCTCCGTAATGTTACATTGTAATGGCGTAGTATTTAGTCCCGTGAAAAAGGGTTTGTTGACTATAGCCCAAAATCTAGCACTATCCCTATTAACCTCGACCGAAAGCAGGTCATTCCATGCCTCTTCTTTAATTTCTTGTTTGCGGTCATTAATCGTACATTTATAGGACTGCCTCAATTGAGCTATAAGGGCACGGTCTCTTGGAACCTGTTTCAGGGCAAAAATAAGTTTTTTGTGAGCTTTCGAACAATCCTTATCAAACCATTTCTCGCCCAGATTAATATAACTTCTACTAGGCACAGTTAAACCAGAGGCCACCTGCACACAGATTTCTTCAAATGCAGATAAGACCTCTGGGCCCCCATCTGCAGTACTAAGACATATATTAAAACTCTCTTCCGCATTAAGCATTAGATCTTGGAGGAAAAGCTCGGGAATTACACTAGTCCATTTTAGCCTACGTCCCTTGTCTGTGGTCTTTACACGTATGCATGTTGGAAGTTGTCCCTGTCTCTCTTTAAGGCCAATTGCCCTACTTAACTCAAGTATGACAGGATTATGGTCACTATAGTCGGACCATATAGCACCATAGTGGGTAACTTGTGAGGACAAAACCGGAGAAATAAAAATATAATCAATTATAGCATCCTGCCCTCTTGCCTTGAAGGTGGGGATCCTCCTTCCCACAGTAGTGGTGTCAGGCTGGTATAAATCAGCTGTGGCCAGGAGATCCTCCAAGCATTCTCCTAGCGGGCTGTGCTCAAAATGACAGTTAAGGGGATCCTCTGGGCCAAGATAATCAAAAACATGGCAATCCTTCAAACCTAAATGAACATTAAAATCTCCCAAAGTAAGAATAGAGTAAAAAGTGGTTTGCTTAAGTCTGTAATCAATTAAAAAACCTTTTAAAATACTTAAATGCTTATTCGGGGATCTAATCTCCGGTGAGTTGTAAAGTTTACTATTAACAGTTTCATTGAATTTACATTAATTTCTACTGCTAAGAGATTAATAGAGCCTGTATTCACAGAGCAATGTTTTCCCGTCAACTTTAGTGATATTAAAATTAAAAGTCCCCCCTTTGCTCTCCCTGAGGCCGAAGGGCGCGCTGGCTCAAAATAGAATTTATAACCATCCAACCAGAAATTGTCTTCTCTGGCCCACGTCTCTTGTAGCCCCACTATTTCATAGGTTTTAAGAGAATTAATCCAACTTGGGTCCGCACTTTTCATTCTAAGACCTGCTACATTCCAGCTTAAAATCTTAGTTTAGGTTCTCCTCCTCCATTCCCGTGAGTACTCCTCCCCCCCCACCCCCTCCCCTCCCAAAGGTACAAGGGGCTTCAGTCAGTCATTTTCATCCAATCTGCTTAGTGGCGAAAACCTAATTGAACACACTAACCCACTCGCCCTTGCATTCTCCCCAACTGATATAGACAATGGATTGGGCGGAAATGGGCCTGTGTTTTGGGTTAGGTTATCAGACTGTGCCTTCCCAGGACCTAACCCACAATACTGATCTGCCTTCCTTTTTGGTAGTAAGGAGTTCCCCCACGGACTCCTACGCGGAAACTGTCTAGTCTCTGAGGGCGGGTAAAAAAAAAAAAAAACAACGGTAGAGCCCTTATGCCCCCTGGACCTGCATTGAAAAAAAAAAATAATAAGATACTTATATCCAGGGTACAAATGTATGCAACAGTACCCGAGGACTGGTGAGATCACTCATGAACCGGTAACCAAATATCAGAGCGGGGGCCCAGCCCAGTCTCTTCCGGACTTTGACGGGTGCGGCCGCTTTTGAGGCGCCTCCTGGCGCAGAAAATGACGCCGGCGGCCGGGTGCCGTGAAGAACAGGACCGGGGAACAGCTGATGCAGAACCGGAGCAGGCGGCAGGTAGAGGCAGGACCCGCGCTGCGGGAGCCCGCGGCCGCTTTTGAGGCGCCTCCTGGCGCAGAAAATGACGTCGGCGGCCGGGTGCGCGTAGAACAGGACCGGGGAACAGCTGATGCAGAACAGGAGCAGGCGGCAGGTAGAGGCGGGACCCCAACAAACATCCTGCCTTGGCCTGGCCAAGATAAAGGATAGGAACACACCAAACATTCCCATATTTGCGCGTTTTGAAAACTGGCAGCAATTTACAAATTACACAGAAAAATTGAGCATGCTCAGGAAGGGTACATACAATTGTTCAAATTCTAGTTCAGAAGGATGGCTAGTGTGGCAATTAGATACTAATGGTTGTAATGCACGTTTTTTGAACAACAAGAAGGAGTTTAGAAGAAACAGATCAGACCCACGTTACGTGCAGACACAACATTCAGGAGCAGTAACAACATATAGCATGGGATAATTGTGCCTTGAATGGCTAAACATTCTACGCTGGTTGAGGTGAAACAACACTTGTCTCCTTTCTGATTACAAGGATTTAAAAGATTTTATTTGTTAGGTCCTGGAAAGCCACGTCACAAATGCTTTTTGTATGCAATATACAATGAATTGTGGAAAGTTTCACAGCAGAAGTTGATGAACTGATACGTGAAATTGTCAGAGTTGATTTGGAAAAGGCTCTAGCAGTCGTTGATAATGATATGACCGAGTTATCCACTAAAAAATACTCTCCCAGTAACACTGTTGTCAGCAATTGACATAATACAGAGTGACATGTCCCTCTTACAACTTGGACAGTCAGCTTAGATTCATTATGTTTTTGAGGTGGACTTTACAGACTCTGCGCAATGGTTGCGTGCCCTGGAAGCATTCAAACAAAACAAACTTATTCTTGCCATATAATTTAACAAGAGAACAGAAAATTATGGCTAGAAAGGACGCAACATACCCAATGTTAAATATAGAACATCTAGCGAAACGAAATGGTTACTTACCAGTAGGAGTAGTTTTGCAGCTTGAAGAGTTTTCTGGATTCACATGCTGTGCATTATTCGGCCATCTAGTGGCATTATTCTGCCATCTAGTGGTTGGGTCCGGAATAGTCTTTTTTTCTCTCTCTTCTGGGCGTCGTTGACTACCATTTGGTGCCAGGTACGTCCCTTGTGTGACGTCAGACGGCGCCCTGGTGGTTGTTGTGCGTGGTAGCCATCTTCAGATTCTTTTTTCCGCCGTTGAGTCTGGAAGCAAGACAGGACGCTCCGAACTTTTCAGAAAAGTCCCAGAAAAAACTTGAGATTTTGAATAAAAAAACAAGCATCGAGCATCGACCTCGCAACTGGAGAACACAACTTCACCCCAGGAACGACATCTCCAATACCAAGGACATCAAGGGTTGACAAATGGCGAGGTAGGGGCCATGGAAAATACCCCTTTCAAATTCTGCCCCGAGTGCCACCACAAATTCGCACAATGTGATCCACACGGCGTGTGCAACCTTTGCCTGCCCAAGGACCACAAGGACAAGGATGAGGCCTGTGCGGTGTTCCTGCCAAAAACCCTCAGGACACGCCGAAAGCACAGAGAGGCCCACTACGCGACAATGTCCCAGGCACCGAAGAAACCTTCCCTGAAGGACCTAGGCCTCTCCAGCGACAAAGAAGACCAAAGGAGTTCCAGCAGAATCGACGCACGAAGGATCGGATGTCAAAGTTCTGGAGGGAGACTCCGAAAAAACCCACACCCACAAAAAGATGGCAAAGGACACAGAGAAGACGACTGATAAGGTAAGACACCATGCACATCCGTCGAGACCAAAGGGCCACAATGGTAAGGCACAGCTTAAGGCAGCCCCGACGCCGAAGAAAAAGGCGATCGAAGGCCAGCAGCGATCCAAAGAACCCCGCAGAACCCTACCAAGGGACGCCGACGAGGGAAGATCGCCCAAGGCGCCAAAACAAGCGTCAAACATGAACCCTCAAAGGGAAATACGCTGCTCTCAAAGCCACAGGCAAGTGCGAGCAAGAAAAGAAAATCTCCGGTCTCAGACACCGAGCGAGCCCTCGAGGTCGAAAAGGAAACGACTCGAACTCGAAATGGCGACGCTCCTCCAGAAAAAGGAGTTCGGCGCTTCACTCAAGGAATTCCGTATTCCAAAGATTCCTGTCGCCGACACGGACAATGTCGGCGCCGAAGGGACGAAAGACGCCGAAGGGGAAGATGAGATCCTCGAGTCACCTTCAATCCCCGAACCACGCGAAGACCTAGAAGAAAACATTGAGGCACCTGAAGAGGAAGAAGCCTCTGAAACTTTCGAGGACCAATGGAATGACCTCGACACAGAAAGCCCAGAGGAGGAGATATGCTGTTATCCTTCGAAGGCCTCGCCGCCAGATGACATAGCCTTCTACAACGGCCTAGTGAAGAGAGCGGCGGATGCTTTCGGGGTCGCCCTTGAAGGGGAAAAAGAGGACACATGCTTCCTCTTAGACACTAGCCCCAGCCAACAAGGGGGCACAATATCTACCAATGCTATCAAGCATCCTAGATCAAGGCAAAGAAGCCTTCAAGGACCAGCCTCAAGCAAGGGTGTAACACCAAGGGTCGAAAAGAAGTACAAACCCTCTTCCAAGGGCCCAAAATATATCCAGGGCAACACAGTGCCTGACTCCATCATTGTCACCACAGCCAGGAGAAGGGCAAACGCCCTCTCTAACACTGGACCGCCGCCAGAGAAGGAGAGCAAACTGATGGATATGGTAGGCAAAAAAATGGAAAAAGAGGCAGCGACACAATGACGCATCGCAAACTCTAATGCCCTGCTGTACAGATACGGACACCAACAATGGGATGACATCGAAGAGCTCATCTACAAGCTCCCGGAAGAAAACAAGAAAAGGGCAAAATCTATTGTCCAAGAAGGCAAAAACATCGCTAACACATGCCTTAAATCAGCACTCGACGCAGCAGACAAGGCCAGCAGACAAATGTGCATAGGTACCGCACTAAGACGGCATGCCTGGCTTAGAATATCCGGTTTTAAACAAGAGGTGCAAACCTCCATCATTAACAGACCATTTACAGGGGAGGCACTATTTGGAAAGGAGGTAGATGAATCTCTTCAGCAGATTAAAAAAGACAACGAAACTGCAAGAGCCATGGGGGCCCTGAAACAAAGGGGGACCTTCAAAAGAGGAGGGTTTAACAGGAGAAACCCCACAGGAAGAGGAGCCTTTGTTCAAGGACAGCAAATGTCGCATCAACAACAGGGCCAGGGGAATGGTCAACAAACAAACCAACGAGCAGGATACCAAAGCTGGCAACAGCAGCCAAAGCAGTCCTTTTGAGGGAGAGGCAGAGGCCAGCCCTCTAGAGGAAGAGGAAATGGCTCAAATTGACTCATGCACTGAAAAAGACCCACACACAACACCAGTAGGAGGCAGAATATCACAATACCTATAACAGTGGCGGAAAATCACCACAGACAATTGGATATTGAAGTTGATAAAATACGGGTATTGCATAGAACTGGCAGACACCACTAACAAATCCCTCAAGGATAAAAAAGTTCCTCAAATCAGAACTCATACAGTTAAATTCAGAAATCAAGGAACTTCTTCAAAAACAAGCAATAGAATTGGTACCAAGGCAACACCTTTTCAAAGGAAACTACTCACTGTATTTCCTAGTCCCCAAGCAGGACCTCTCTCTAAGGCCAATCCTGGACCCAAGGTTCATAAACAAATTAATTCTGACACATTTCTAAATGGCTACACTCCAAGAAATAATACCACAGATTCAAAAGGGATATTACATGGCAACAATAGATCTGAAAGACGCCTATATACACATTCCCATGAACAAGAGCCACAGAAAATATCTCTGGTTCCTACACATGGGAACACATTACCAGTTCAAGGTGCTCCCTTGTGGAATAAAAACAGCACCACGTGTCTTCACCAAGTGCCTAGCTGCTGTCGCGGCACACCTGCGAAAGGATGGAATACATGTCTACCCTTACCTAGACGACTGGCTTATAAGAGCAGACACAAAACAAAAATGTCTCAACCATGTTCAAACAGCGATCCACACTCTCCAAAATTTAGGATACTCAATAAATCACAAGAAATCCTCCATAAAGCCAGAAAGGGAAAAAACCTTCTTAGGTGCAAGACTCATCTCAAAACTCGCACGGGCTTACCCAACGCAAAAGAGGATACAAGCCATCAAACAAGAGACTTCTCTCTACCAGAAGGGTCAATCTGACAGTGAGGAGAATCATGAAGCTCCTGGGCATGATGGCATCATGCATTCCACATGCCCTCCTACATGTGTGCCCCTTCCAAGAATGGCTGTCCAACAACTGGTCACAGGCCACTGGGAGTTTGGAGGATCTAGTGGTTGTTACGCACAAACTGCAAGCAGAAATACAATGGTGGGCATCCAACAACATAACACAAGGCAGACCTTTCAAAAATCCAACTCCTTCTGTGACAATCACTACAGATGCATCCCTCAACTGATGGGGAGCACACTACCAACAACTGAAGATATGAGGCGAGTGGAACAACCTTGACTCCATAAAACACATCAATTACTTGGAAATGAAAACAGTATTTCTAGCATTGAAAGCATTCCAGAAACACATTCGCATGAGGACTATGTTCATTCAAATAGACACCACCACCACAATGTTTTACCTCAACAAATAGGGAGGTACGAAATCATTCCTGTAAAGCAAACTAGCACAACAAATCTGGCAATGGGTGATTTCTCAAAGAATCAATACACCTTCTGGGAATATACAACACAACAGCAGATCTTCTGAGCAGACAGAACAACTTCTCCCATGAGTGGGAATTGAAGCACAAAACAATACAGTACATCTTCAAACTCTGGCAGACCCCAGAGATAGACCTGTTTGCTACAATACAGAACAAGAAATGCCAGTTCTTTGCCTCGAGGTTTCTTCACCACCTGTCAAGAGGGAATGCCCTATCACTAGATTGGTCAGGGACATTTGCATACGCTTTTCCACCAATACCTCTAATACAAAGAGTGATAGAAAAAGCAAGACAACCAGGGACAAACCTATTCCTCATTGCTCCAGACAAACATGGTACTCAAATCTGCTACAACTGTCCAAGGGACGAATAATCAAACTCAGAGCGGACAAGGACCTACTAACAATGCAACAGGGCCAAATCTTTCACCCGGAGACAGCAACGCTACGCCTAGCGGCCTTGCACCTGAATACATAGTTTGGTCACCTAAACTTGCCTCAACAAACAATGGAGATTCTAAAAGAAGCAAGAAAACTAACTACAAGACCATGCTATGCCGCTAAATGGAAACAGTAGACCACTTGGTGCACAGCTAACAACCAAATAGATTCAATCAATACACAGGAAACTGTGATCATATACCTAACTCACCTCCTAGACAGTCACATCAACTACTCAAGCATAAAGGTTCACCTTGCAGCCATGGTAGCTTACACCAGGGGAAAAGCATGCAAGAGCTTTTTCAGAAGACCTGTCATAAAAAGGTTCCTAGAGGGGTCTAAAAGAATTGCTCCTCCAAGAACATTTGCCATTTGTTAAGCTTTATTCGACATAAAAGCATGTATCAAAATATTCCATCATTACATAAAGACCCAATTCCTAAGGTGCAATTAATACATATGTCGACTTTTGATAAAACTGAACATTTAAAAGCTCCATATGTTATAGAAAAGATCATGCACATTTCTAAGTTGGGAGGTCACAGCGAGAATAACTTCTTCTTATAGAACTAAAGGCTCAAAGAAACCAGATAACCGGTAACTAAAAATATTTACAGCACTAGATCAGTATTTGCAGTTGAACATTTAAATTTTATGATGGCATTGATTTTGACCTTAATGCCCACGCCCACCCAAGATATTTCGCAACAGCTGTTAAGATGGTGGATGAAGTGCTTGTGCGTATCATTCTTTCGGCTTCCGCACTTCTGCGTGTGCCTAGCAGCTTACATAAAGGTCTCCGCCAAACCCGACGGGGAATTGCATAGGCTGGACAGGCAAAAAGCATGTGTGCTACTGTTTCTTTGTAGGCCGGGCAGATGGGGCACTTATTATCAGTTGGATTAGACCACCTTGACGTGAAAGATCTTAAGGGTAGCGAGCCCACCCTCAACTGGAAATACAGTTTCCTTTCTAGTGGTTTTGCTATGATGTCCCAGTATGGTTCGAGGTGCGTGATGTGTTTAAATTCTAGAAATGTTCCTGTCAATGTGGCTGATTCACTGTCTCAAGGTGTTAAAAGTGATCCTCTCCCAATATTTTTCCTTCAAATACTTTTTTGAAGGAAAACTAGCCGTTGACGGATCGTCCCAGAGCATTTTCAAACCAAGGTCAGCCAGGATGTCTCTAACACCCCGGAGCCATCTAATCTTATGGAAACTGTTAGGTTTGATTATATCCATAAAACATGCAGCATAAACTTTTAGTTCCGGTGTTGTCCATAGCCTGCACCAGTATAATACAGGGCGTAGTTTGACGATGTCTGATAAAAACTTTCTTTCAAGATCATAGTGTAGCGGGCACAATGGTGTGCTTCGGGGGGGATTAGTGATGCTACGTAGAAACCTATTTTCAGACACGGTAAGTTCAGACGTGTTCTCAAGCCCCCATAGTTCAGCACCATAGAGGGCTGAGCTGACCACGTTCATGTCGTAAACCTGGAGCACTGGTCTAATGGGTTTAGTAAGTGTCTTTTTGTGCTCCAGATGTAATGCTCCCGCCAATTGCCAGTGCTCAAGTGTTGCCAGATCAATTTGCTGGTTCCACTTTAGGTTACTCTGAATGTGTACCCCCAGATATGTGAACGCTCCTACCTGTTCCAATGGTCGATAATTCATGAATATACTGCCTTTAAAAGCTCTATGCGGGTTAAAAGCCATAAATTTCGACTTCAACACATTGACTTCGAGACCACGATCAGAACAAAACTTTTCAAAAATTAATAGGGCTTGCTGGAGCCCGCTCGGGGTCTTCGAAATTATCAATGTGTCGTCGGCGAACATTAGGATTGGTATTTTAACACCTGCTAGAATTGGGGCATCAGTATTCTCAGGTGCCATGCGATCGACTATTCCATTAATGAACAGGGAAAATAAGGTGGGAGCCATGGCGCACCCCTGTCGTACCCCTCGTTCTATTGGAAACGGGCTGATGACCATGCCCTGGGTACCCCAACTGATTTTGGCATAGTTGTTCTCGTGCAGTCTCATTATGAGTGTAAGGAGTTCTTTAGGCAACCCCATTTCCTGCAACTTCACCCACAAACAGGAGCGGGGAACGAGATCGAACGCGGACTTTAAATCTACAAAGGCAGCATATATACTGCCTTTGCCCAGGACCACTGTTTTCCACAATAATAAGATGAACCGAAACACTGGGTCGATGGTGCTGGTATAAGCCCGGAACTCAGCCTGCAGGGGGGTCAGTATACTGTGTTCGTCTATCCAATCGTTGATCTTGTTGAGAATCATTCTGCCCACAATCTTTTGCAGTGAATCGATCAAACTAATGGGTCGGTAATTACCCGGTAATGATTTATCTCCTTTTTTATACACAGGAATTATTTTGACTCCTTTCCAGGAGTCCGGTACAGGGGCACCTTGGGCAACTGCGTTGGCCACTATGGCAATGTATCTTCCCCATCTAGTTTTGTCATATATAAAAACATCAGCGGGAATGCCATCAGGGCCAGGCGCTCTCCCACCTGTTACTGCATCGAGAGCTAGCACCACATCATTAATGTTAAAAACGTCTTCTGTATAAAATGCATGACTGGGGTCAACAATAATGTTCACTAACTGACTTTGCTCATATTGTGGTTTGAAATGTTTGACCCAATCTTCCTTCATGACATGGTTTTGGGTTGTTCAGGTTGTCCCCCACGATCCCATTTTAAGATGCTCCAGAACAGTTTGCTATTGTTCTGGATACTAGCCTCTTTGAGGTCCTGCCAGCGTTTCTCATCCCAGGAGCGTTTGGCTTTGTACATAGCACTCTTATATGCCTGCCTGGCTGTACGTACCAGCGCAAGGTCTCCATCTTTTATCACCTGCCCAAGGAGCACTCTTGCCTGTCTACATTCTTTGTTGTACCAGCGGCAGGGCTTCTGGCCTACAGGTTTCTTTGGCTTACAATACTTAACAAAATAGGCACTTAAGTGCTTAAAGAAACTTTCATGAGACTGCGTGACGAGCTCCATTGGGACTTTGGTGGACAGAATTTTTCCTAGCTCTAATAAGACACAGTCGACGTCTTTGGAGATACTATCTAGGATCTCGGGATTTTCTGCTAGTCTTTCCCATTTGAGATGTCTCATGTCATTGGTGGGAACCATGTCATGAGGATGCAATTCAACCTCACCCCCGTGCATTTGCTTGTGCTTCCACCATCTGAAGGATGCACACAGGGGGTTATGGTCACTTTCGGGGCGGTCTCTAACATCCATGTCAATGATTGTATGCCAAAATTTTAGGTTCATAGGATATAGTCTATCCTGCTCTTGCTATATCCATTGTTGAACGTGTTCGCCCCCTGTCTGTCTTGTTGCATCCTGCCATTTAATGCCCTTAGCTCATACTCTAGGCAAATGGAGTTTGTCTGGACAACTATCTCCGACCACTTTTTTACAGGATCAAGTTCCAATTTCGGAATTTCCCACTGAGCATCTTCATCGGCAGAGAGTTGCCATCCTCCCTTAGCAAGTGGTTCGAAGGTTGAATTGAAATCACCCGCAACCATAGCATTGGTGTCCAATGAGTTCAACTCGAGGAGTTCGTCCAAAGCCGCTAAAACTTGGGATTTTCCTCCTCTAGTTCCCCTCACATAAATATTATAGACCTCAATGCTCTCAAGCGGGTCAATTTTTAGCCTTAGTGCCTGAATGTCATTGCTCTTGGAGGGGAGCTCCTTTATGCTAATGTCCAGGCCTTGGCGAACCCATATGGTCAAGCCTCCTGATGGCTGACCTTTTGCTCCTTTTGTTGCCGGTATGTGATAGTTTAAATAACCTACACAGTATTGTGGTGCCAAGAGCCATGTCTCCTGAAAGAGACAGATATCGAAACAATTAATGAAAGCCAGCCAATCCGGGGATGTGAGTTTAGAACCCAACCCCGCAATATTCCATGATATTATTGAACATTGGCTAGCGGTGTGGTAAATACTCGATAGGCCGTGTGGCTCCACTAATGAAATTTGGTTGGACTCACTCTGGCCCGCTAGCTGAGGAGAAGGTAGGGTTGCCATTTGGATGGACTTGGTAGATCTATTAATGCGATTGGAGTCCCTGACTGTGTGGCTACCCCTGTGGACTATCGCATTACCAGCACTTCCAAATACATAGCATGTGGTCACTAGTCCTTTTGGCGCCACTGGAGGGTTTTGACTAGGCTCATACTGACTCACATGGTACATTTTGAAAGGACTTGGCAGTGCTACTGTTGCCGATGGAATTCATGACTATGTGCCTAAACTTTGGGACTGATAACCAACACAACCTTGATACAGACCAGGCTCACCAAACAGTCAATCAATACCTTCTAATGTGGAACTACCCATCCTACCTATCTGTGGCTGCCCCCAAATGATTGCTAGTCGGGGTTACAGGGGGGAACCTCCTTAGTTGGATAGATGAAGTCAGGGGACCGAGTTCGAAATTCAGGGGCAAATAGATTTTCGGCCAGCTCCTCGCTCTGCAGGGTTAGTTCTATGCAGTCCAGACGATCGGCGAGGGAGGTGAGTCTGCGCACCTTGGTAATATCTTCTCTAATCACTGAACGACATCCCCTTATGTGGCGTATCCAGTGGATTGCCTTGTTGGTCAATGACTCCACACTTTCTGAGCTTTTACTATAATCCAACTTTGGGACGTTCACCATATAAATTCTATGTCTATTGTATGCTTTAGCAATACTCTGGTCCCACCTCCCATCTTGTGTACTGTGTTGATTGTTTGTGCGTAAAGGCTTATTAATGTTAGTACTCCTATTAGTGCTCCTGTCGTGCAATGGGTGCCCTTTTGGTGTTTCTGTATTACGAGGCCTGGTAGTAGTGCAAGTAAAAGGGGATGCATTATTTGTGCTAGGACACGATGATGAGGATGTTAGGGACGTTTTCCGCTTAGCCACCTCGCTGAACAATAGGGTAGCTTTCTTCTGGCTACCAGTGGACAGCGGGGTGGTAAGTTTTGCCTGGGCAGATAGTTGACTAGGTGGTGGTGGGTTGGTAACTCCATTAAATGCACGGTTTAGTTCGGGGGGCCCTCCTTCGGTCAAGAGCCCAACCACCACAGTCAGATTCTCTATCATTAACCTCAAAGACCCAATTTCATCTCGGAGTGAGCATACCACATTAACTATATCCTGCAGTTCCGGTGTTTCATTGACTACCGGCTCTGTGATGACACCTGGAAATAATACGGGGGGCTGCATAATTCCCTCCCCCTGGATTTTTGACAATGTGGCATACCTATTAGAACAAGATACTATGGGCTCAAGAATTTGGGGATGGCTGCCATCTAGCTCTACGTGGCTAGGAGCGCTAACAGCGGAATCAATCTCCCTAGTTGTGTTTGGTCGACTCCCTTCCTTAGTATTGTGACTTTTTTTGCGCGTTGTAAACATGGCAGGGATAGCAGGGCCCTTTACAGAGCTAGCACACATAGTTTGGACATTACCAGAGGGAGATTTGTTCCTATGCATGTTCGGGTTTGTGTCTGGTACTAAAATATCCTCGCATTCTTCAATTAGCATATCTATACGGTCCATTACACAGTTATTACCAGGATGCTTGGTTACCTTCCTTGCCTTTTTCCTTTTAACACTTCTACCCGCGTTCCCCCCCTCCCCCCCCGCCACTTTCCATCAGCTTTCTTTTCCCCATATCAAGGAGAGTAGTTTACAATTGCGTGGGTTGGCTCTTCCACCTGTCCCAGTGATAGTTCAGTCAATGTACAGATTTTAAGTTCTGAATGGGTAGGGAGTAAGTAAGGGGGATGGATGTAATGTATGTAATGTAAGTAGCATTTATATAGCGCAGCTGTCACCCAACGGGCATCCTGGCGCTGGGATTACCTAAATCACTATGCAGCTATAAAACTATGAATCATCATGCGCCGATCTCTCAAGGCTATTCTCTTGGAAAAAGCCTGGTTTTTAGCTTTTTTCTAAACTGCAGTAAGTCGTCAGTCTGTCTGAGTTCACTTGGTAGTTCATTCCATAGCCTTGCGGCTGCATAGCCAAATGATCTACCTCCTAGTCGGGTTTTCTTAACTCGTGGGGTACATACTAGGTGGGCTGCCGAGGAACGAAGACTTCTAGCTGGGGAGTACCAAGTAAACATTCTCTGTAATGGTTTAGGCCCCATTTTGTGTGCCGCCTTATGAACAATGCAAAGTGCCTTAAATTGAATTCTTTGCAGAATAGGCAGCCAATGGAGATCCCTTAGTGCTAACGACGCAGAAGATCTGCGTTGTCTTTTTAGTGCCATTTTAGCCGCAATTGTTTGTATTCTTTGCAGCCTTTTTGTTAGTCACCGGTGCTCCAAGAAGCAGTGCATTACAATAATCCAGTCTACTCATAATAATACTCCTTACCACCTGGGGTCTAGCCGAAATTGGTAAAAGAGGGAGTATTTTCCGTAGAGCTCGGAGTAGAGAAATACATGTATTCACTGTTTTATTCACTTGGGATTCTAACTGTAGATTACTATCCAGAAACACCCCCAAGTTACGCACTGTCTTGGCTGGCCGTGGTGGATTGTTCGCAGAAACCGGCCAGAAGTCCACTGGCAATGGACGGGGTATTTTCTTTGCTGTACAATATATGACCTCAGTCTTGTCTCCATTGAATTGCAGCGAGTTCTCCCTAAGCCAACCTGCAGTTTCACGCATACAGCTGTGAAATTTATCCAGTGATACTGCTTGATTCCCTTCAAAAGAGAAAACAAGTTGAGTATCATCTGCGTAGTTAACCACTTCAATACCAAAAGACTTAACAATGTACATGAGTGGACGCAGGTAAAGATTAAAGAGAATGGGACTTATGGCTGAGCCCTGCGGGACCCCATGTTTTATATCGCTACTGTGAGAAATAAAAGGTGACATGGCCACTGCCTGCTGTCTCCCTGTTAGGTACGACCGAAACCAGTTCAGTGCCCTTCCCACAACTCCAGCCTCCATTAATCTTTTAATCAAGGTCCTATGATTGACCGTATCAAAAGCGGCCGACATGTCCAATAATACCAATATAGCTGCTTGGCCAGTGTCGGCACGCATTCTAAGGGATTAGACTCTCGTGGCGTTCCAGCACTAGAGGGCAGACGACAGGGGGGTGGCCCTGCCCTGCCTTTTCCTGGCGATGGCGGGCTAGCACGGGCCCGCCCTTGGCCCGCGCCACGGGGGGAGACGCATCGCTTTATGCGCAGGATGGACCGAGCGCCTCCCCCTCATCAGCGGCAGCTGCAGATGGCACTGTGCACCCTGGGCTCAGAAGTCCACTGCTCAGGTTCTGTTGATGGTAAGACCTGCAGAGGATTGGCAGCGTGGATGGATTCGCTCCGGTTCTCCAGACACACCAGGGGTCCCTTGAAAGATGGCAGGCAACAGCGATCACAGACAGGAGATGGTGATGCATGCGCTAAACAGCGCGTCCCGCGCCGCGGGGGGAGAGGCAGCGCTTTATGCGCAGGATGGACTGAGCGCCTCCCCCTTGTCAGCGGCAGCTGCAGATGGCGCTGTGCACCCTGGGCTCAGAAGTCCACTGCTCAGGGTCAGTTGATGGTAAGACCTGCAGAGGATTGGCAGCGTGGATGGATTCGCTCCAGTTCTCCAGACACACCAGGGGTCCCTTGAAAGATGGCAGGCAACAGCGATCACAGACAGGAGATGGTGATGCGTGCGCTAAACAGCGCGTCCCGCGCTGCGGGGGGAGAGGCAGCGCTTTATGCGCAGGATGGACCGAGCGCCTCCCCTCGTCCGCGGCAGCTGCAGATGGCGCTGTGCACCCTGGGCTCAGAAGTCCACTGCTCAGGTTCAGTTGATGGTGAGACCTGCAGAGGATTGGCAGCGTGGATGGATTCGCTCCGGTTCTCCAGACACACTAGGGGTCCCTTGAAAGATGGCAGGCAACAGCGATCACAGACAGGAGATGGTGATGCGTGCGCTCCTCCAAGAACAGCTCCAGCCCCCATGTGGAGTTTAAATACAGTGCTCACACAACTTATGACAGATCCATTTGAGCCCATGCATAAGGCAGACCTCAAACACATCAAAGACAGCATTTCTTAATGCCATTACTTCTTTAAGAAGAGTAAGTGAGTTACAAGCGTTAACCATACAAGAACCATGCATGCAAATCCATAGGGACAAAGTTATTTTAAAAACCAACCCACAATTCTTGCCAAAAGTTGTATCCAAGTACCACTTGAATCAAAGCATTCTCCTTCCAGTCTTTTTCAAAGACCCGCAAACAAGAGGGGAAAGAAGCCTTCATACCCTGGATGTAGGGAGAGCTCTACTGAACTATCTACAGAGAATAGAACAAACTTGCAAAAGCAAACAGCTGTTTGTTGCCTACTCGCATACAAAAACAGGGACGCCTGTTAGAAAAGCAGACTAAGTGTACAACCAAGAGCTCACTCAACTAGAAAGAAAGGAGCGGTTCTTGCATTTATGGCCAATGTGCCCATAGACCCTATATGTGCAGCAGGCACATGGGCATCCCCACACACCTTCACCAAACATTACTGTGTGGACATACAAATGAATAAGGAAGCGCAAGTAGGACAAAAGGTGCTTCAACAACTGTTTGCAAAGTCTTCCTCTTACCACAGCCTCCCCAAGAAGGGAGAAACTGCTACATAATCTAATGCACAGCATGTGAATCCAGAAAAAGATTCACGCTGCAAAACGAAATGGTTACTTACGAGTAGGAGTAGTTTTGCAGTTTGAAGAGTTTTCTGGATTCCGATGCGACCCACCCGACCTCCCCTACAAGGAATACAAACAGGTGGGGAATCAAATCTAACAATTCTCTAAAATACCATCTGAAGGACTATAAGACTAAAACACAGAAAAAAGAATCCGAAGATGGCTACCATGCACAACAACCTCCAGGGTGCCGTCTGACGACCTGGCACCAAATGGTAGTCGACAACGCCCAGAAGAAGAAAAAAACAGACTATTCCAGACCCAACCACTAGATGGCGGAATAATGCCACTAGATGACGGAATAATGCACAGCATGTGAATCCAGAAAACTCTTCAAGCTGCAAAACTACTTCTACTGGTAAGTAACCATTTCGTTCCGCTAGATGTTCTATATTTAACATTGGGTATGTTGCGTCCTTTCTAGCCATAATTTTCTGTTCTCTTGTTAAATTATATGGCAAGAATAAGTTTGTTTTGTTTGAATGCTTCCAGGGCACGCAACCATTGCGCAGAGTCTGTAAAGTCCACCTCAAAAACATAATGAATCTAAGCTGACTGTCCAAGTTGTAAGAGGGACATGTCACTCTGTATTATGTCAATTGCTGACAACAGTGTTACTGGGAGAGTATTTTTAGTGGATAACTCGGTCATATCATTATCAACGACTGCTAGAGCCTTTTCCAAATCAACTCTGTCAATTTCACGTATCAATTCATCAACTTCTGCTGTGAAACTTTCCACAATTCATTGTATATTGCATACAAAAAGCATTTGTGACGTGGCTTTCCAGGACTTAACAAATAATCTTTTAAATCCTTGTAATCAGAAAGGAGACAAGTGTTGTTTCACCTCAACCAGCGTAGAATGTTTAGCCATTCAAGGCAATTATCCCACGCTATATGTTGTTACTACTCCTGAATGTTGTGTCTGCACGTAACGTGGGTCTGATCTGTTTATTCTAAACTCCTTCTTGTTGTTCAAAAAACGTGCATTACAACCATTAGTATCTAATAGCCACACTAGCCATCCTTCTGAACTGGAATTTGAACAATTGTATGTACCCTTCCTGAGCATGCTCAATTTTTCTGTGTAATTTGTAAATTGCTGCCAGTTTTCAAAACGTGCAAATATGGGAATGTTTGGTGTGTTCATATCCTTTATCTTGGCCAGGCCAAGGCAGGATGTTTGTTGCACATTGTTCAGGAAAATTATTTGTCTTGGTATAAGACAAGCTCTAAACAAAGCCTCATTACCTTGAACTTGCCAGTCTTTAGTTCCCCAAACAGACTTCAAATCAATATTGTCCTTCCAAAAGTCATACCCTTGTATTCACAACTGGGGGGAAAAAGGGGGGCAGAATAAATCAATTTTGTGTCAGCTAACATTTTTCTTTGTCAGGGAAGGGGGAAGTTTATAATAATAAGACTCGGGGTCTTTGGGGTTATTGCCAGACGAATATGCAAACCTCTTGCGCAAATGTTTTGGAGCTATCCACAGGTGGTGTAGGTCAATTTTTGTGCCATTGTATGTAATTAAATACTGCACATGGAGTACTAGCTCTGTGTAAGTAATGGTGTGCATAGTGGAAAACAAAACATTTAATCATAATTAGATGTTCCTTTATACATATCTTCACGTTGAAATATAGTATTCTGTTCCAGCTCATCAAGCAATGACTTCACTACATGAATATCCCAATCATCAGAGATGCTGCTAGGAGTAATTATGTCATTCAAAGAAATCTTAAATGCCTATGGTATCTGCAAAGTTTGTCAGTCCAAATATATCACATGGTACCTTATCCCAAACAATGCCATCAAGTACCGGAACCGCTGAAATGTTCACCAGGGACAGATCTTTTCGCACTTTGTGTGATGAAGAATGAGGCTTCAATACCTCTGTTACCAGTTCAACAGCAAGCGTTCTGGGAGATGGTGTCAATTCAGAAGCGAAAAGAATACAGTCGCAAAACCCATCTGAAGAAAAAGCAACGAAATGGAAATCCAAGGTGGAACAAAATAAGTATTTGAGTCAAATTATAAATGCGTGAGTTCCTTGCAGTGGTGGGTCAGATGGATCTGAAGAAAAATCGTCAAAGTCGGCAAAATAGCCGGAGGCAGTCTACATAAACAGTAACCTCATGTGATGGTGTAGAACTGGTAGTTTGACTCCAAAGCCTGTTTATAATAAACATCTTTGGTGGCACATGGTGTTGAAACCTGTGAATTTGCATACGGTGATTGTATGGTGGTGGTAGATGTAACTAGAAGTAGCAAGACTTCAGAATCCGATATATCCAGCCGGGGAGTAGAAACATTAGTGTTATTTAAAACTTGTAGTGGGATTTCCTTTACGGCAGTGAGAGGAGGCAGGTAACTACCCAGGAACCCTCGTGGCCTACTATGTAGAGCCGGCCACATATTATGTGGATTTAGGAGATCAATCAATACAAATCTCTTGTGTTTACAACCAGCAAGGGGCGGTAAAAGTACAGTTCTGGTACATTCAACTGCCCGAAGAGGCACAGGTGGTCTGTATGATGGGCCAAATTCTTTTTTGTCCAGAATCTTCTCTTGAACCAGATCCTTGATCTTTGGAATCCAGCCAGGAGTTGCTGGTTGTCCTTTCACATCGTGAGTGGCAGAATGTTTCTTTAGCTCCTTGCTTTGCTCGTCCCGGAATTCTTTCAGTTTCTGTAAGAGAGCCAAACGTTCACTGATATCAAAAGGTGTTTCCGCCGCCACTGCACTTGGATTGTCAAGGTCTCGAACCCACAACTTGACCATAAACAGGACCTCATAGGGAGGCCGATCAGCCAAGGATCTTCTTGGCAGGTTGTTTAAGGCTCTCTGTACTCCATACTGGTGGTGAATCCAACTATGACCTGAACCTAATACTCTTAACTATTAAAGACTGCTTTAAGTCACAGTTTTTCCTCTCCATTTCCCTCAGGATGATAGGGGGAGAAATAGTGCACATCCACATCCAAGGTACTCATGGTATCCCGGTAAGCCTTAGAGGCAAATGCTGGGCCCTGGTCAGAATGGAATGCAACTACTGCATATGTCCCGATAAAGACTTGCAAGTCTTTTATAATAGTTTGAGTGTCAGCCGAACGCTGTGGCCATACCCATAGGAATCGAGAGCAGGAATCCACTGCTAATAAGATGTATTTAAAAGAGCTGTCACTGTGTAATGGCCCACAATGGTCCAGGTAGATGCAGGTGAGTGGTTTGCTTGAAAGTAAGAGGTGTCTGCGGTGGATGTGGTGTGGTAGAAACTTTTATTTATTGACAAATGTCGCTTTTAAGGACATATTCTTTGGTCTGTTTGTACAGACCTGGCCACCAGTATCATTGCTGCAGCAGTGAAACTGTAGCCTCCACACCAGCATGTGCAGAAGCAAGCCCCTCATGTGCCACTATAATTAATTCTAACCTGCGGTCCACATTTGGTATTACTGTATCCCCCATTCCGGGAATACAAGCAAACTGAATGTTTTGTGCACTCAATGGTAGGAGTATTTTGCTGTAAATGATTCGGGTGTAAGTGTGTGCTTGTGTAGACAACGGAGAAACAGCAGCCCTCATCCTCCTGGACCTATCAGCCGCCTTCGACACGGTCTGCCACCACACACTACGAACACGCCTTCACGACGCCGGGATCCAAGAGAAGGCCCTGGACTGGACCACATCCTTCCTTTCCGGCAGAACACAAAGCGTCCGCCTCGCCCCTTCCGATCCAAGGCCACCAAGATCATCTGCGGCGTACCCCAAGGCTCCTCCCTCAGCCCAACGCTGTTCAACATCTACATGGCACCCCTCGCCCACGTCGCCCGACAGCACAACCTCAACATCATCTCCTACGCCGACGACACCCAGCTGATCCTCTCCCTCACCAAAGACCCTCACACCGCCAAAGCCCACCTCCACGAAGGAATGAAGGCCGTCGCTGAATGGATGAGGACCAGCCGCCTGAAGCTGAACTCGGACAAGACGGAGGTCCTCATCCTTGGTTCCAACCCTTCAGCCTGGGACGACTCCTGGTGGCCAACATCACTGGGAACAGCCCCGCTACCCACCGACCACGTACGCAACCTAGGGGTCATCCTCGACCCCACCCTCTCCATGACTAAGCAGATCAACGCCGTTTCCTCATCCTGCTTCAACATCCTCCGAATGCTCCGCAGGATCTTCAAGTGGATCCCCACCGAAACAAGAAAAACAGTCACCCAGGCCCTCGTCACCAGCAGGCTGGACTACGGAAACGCCCTCTACGCAGGAACGACGGCTAAGCTCCTGGAGACGGCTGCAACGCATCCAGAACGCCTCTGCACGTCTTATCCTCGACATCCCCCGACGCAGCCACATCACACCCCACCTGAGAGACCTGCACTGGCTCCCTGTCAACAAGAGGATAACCTTCAAGCTCCTCACCCACGCACACAAAGCACTCCATAACTCCGGACCAGCCTACCTCAACAGACGACTCAGCTTCTACACCCCCACCCGCCAGCTCCGCTCGACCAGCCTCGCCCTCGCCACAGTCCCCCGCATCCGGAAAACGACTGCCGGCGGCAGATCCTTCTCCCACCTCGCCGCCAAGACCTGGAACACCCTCCCCACCAACCTCCGACAGACCCAAGACCTACTGGCCTTCAGAAGACTCCTCAAGACCTGGCTCTTCGATCAGTAGCAGTACCACCCCCCTCTTCCCCCAGCGCCTTGAGACCCTCGCGGGTATGTAGTGCGCTTTATAAGTGACATGATTGATTGATTGATTGATTATAGGTGTGTGACTGCGTCTTAGTATCTGTATGAGTGAGTGTGTGTAACTGTATGGGTGAGTAAGTGAGTGTGTGTAACTGTATGGGTGAGTGAGTAGGTGTGGGTGTGTGTGTAGCTCTATTGGTGAATCACTCGGTGTCTAAGTAACTGTGTGAGTGAGTGGGTGTATGAGTAGCAGTATGGGTGAGTGAGTGGATGTGTGTGTTGATCTATGAATCAGTGAGTGCCTGTGTAAGTACTTGTATGGTTGTGTGAATGGGTTTGAGTATGGTAGTGTGGAAGTTGTAGTGTGTATATGAAAGGTTATTTGGGGGTGTGAGTGGATGCGTCAGAGATTCTGTGGATGATGTAATCCGTGATGTCATCTGAGATCACTTCATCCCCCAACTAGCAGCGCCAGGAGGGGGGTGTGTAGAGTGGTGGAGAAAGGGAGTGGGGCCTCCGGCGAGTAGCCAGCTTTATTTTTCTATTTTTTTAGGAAGGATGGCCACGTGCTTCCCCCTTCCCTGGACCATTTTGGGCCCCAGGAACCCCATCCCCTGCCACTTTAAAAAAAAAAAAAAAAAAGATTTTTATTTAAAAAAAGGGGGGAGGGGCCACAAGGCCTCTGTCCCGGGCCGATTTTGTCCTCGGGAACCCCATACCCTGTGGGCCCAGCCTTCTTTTTTTAAAATTTTTTTTATTACATTCTTTTTTTAATTAAGGAAGGGGGGCCACGTTGTCCCCCTTCTATTGGCCATTTTCCACCCCGGGGACCCCATTCCCTGAGGCCAGGCCTTTATATATGTTTTTTTAAAGGGGAGGGGGGCAACGCGGCCCCCCTCACCAGGCCGATATCGGCCCGGGCACCCCATTCCCCTGGCCACTTCGTTGGGAAACGTGAGGGGAGCCTGATGGCCCTTGCGGTCCCTGCCCGCTCCCTGCCTCCTGCAGGAGCCAGCATTGCTTTAAGACCCAGGGAGCTGCTAACATCCATCTCCCTGGATCCCAAAGAAATGCGTCTGTTTCCCTGCTCCCTTGACAGCAGGCAGGGACATGCTCTACTTTCAGCAAGCGAGAGCATTTTCTGCTCTTGCTTGCTGAAAGCAGTGTGTTTGCCATAGCAAACTGCAGTGTCCTTGGGTGGGTACCCCAGGACATTGCTGGAGCGGCCCTGGGGAGTGGCGGTCCCCAGGGCCATGTAGGGCTCCACAAGCGGGGGTCATTCGGCCCCCCTCCTTTGTTAATTAAGCCCTGGGGAGATGGTGGTCCCCGGGCATGGGGGTCCGCAACGGACCATGTTCATTATTGTGTTTTTGCCCCGGGAAGGTGGCTTTCACGGGACTGCAGGGTAGGCGTAAGGCCTCCCCCACATTTCTTTTTTAGACATTGTATGTGCACCGGTGAGATGGCAGTCCCTGGGCCTGCGGGCCCCCTGCATTCCTATCAAGTGCCCCCAGGGAGGTGGCGGTCCCCGGGGCAGAGAGAGAGGTCGTATGGCCTCCCCCGCATTGCTTTTGAAAAAACTTTGGGGCCCCAGGAGGTGGCAGTCCCTGGGGCAGTTGGGGGGGGGGTCGGACCCCCGCATTTCTAGTTTTTACTGCCACGGGGAGGTGATGGTCCCCGGGGCTTAAGAAATGCCTAGGGTGGCCATGAGCCACACACCCCCCCCCCTAGTTCATTACCTTCATGCCCCCAGGATTTGGCCCACCCGGGGGCTTTAGAAATTCTGCGGATTGGCAGATCCACCCACGAGTCTGCGGCAAAACTATATATAAAAAAAAAAGAAGCTTTTAAACCCCGGTGGGTCCTTCTGGGACCCCCCCACCCCACCATATCTGGGGGTCAAGGTATTCCTACCCTGCCCCCTTTTCTTTAGTTTGTACTTTTTTCTGGGACTCTGCTTCAAGCCAAGTCCCAAACGCTTCCTGGTTGCAGTGTTCGCAGCCAATCGGATTTAAAAAGGATCCGCGAGTCCACTGCAAGGACTTGTGTCCCCAGATATCTATATTTTTTAAACTTTAATTTCTCTGAAACTACTGAACAGATTTACACCAAATGCTTTCTGGACCAGCATCTAGCTTTCTGCCAAAAGTGGTGTAATTCCGTTCAGCAGTTCGAGCTGTAGTCGTGTTCAAAAAATGAAAAATCCCCATAGACCTGGGGAAAACGCATTATGGGGCCCCCTTTTTTCTCGGCCCCCGCTAGACAGATCCCCCTGAAACGCCAAAGCTGATGATAGAATTTTCTTGAAAATATGTAGAGTGTGATGGTGAGCTGGCAGTCCCACAGGCTTTCACCAAGTTGTACATTCAGTTGCTTGAAGAGGTTAGTGTAGGAGTTTGTCTCCTAGTGGCATTTACCTTGTGTTCATGTTCAGGTTGATACCTTGTTGTGTTTGCTAGATCTAGCTCAAGGATTTTTGTTTTCGAGACAGTAGTCTGCTGTTTGGATACAGAAGTGCTATGATTGAGGTGTAGACATTAAGGAGCATTTCGGATCGTGAAATTCTCATAGAATTTTGTGTATTTCATTTGATTAGCATTTGCTCTTAGAGATCCTCTTTCAAAAGTGAGCTATCCTTGCTTTTTTGATTGAATCTTTGTAGATCGTATTGTGTTTTGGGAGTCTTGTATTCTCTAGTGGTTTTTTTTGTTTGTTTTTTATTTGTGCCACTGGCTTTGAAGTGAGCACTATTTTCTTATTTCCCCATTCATTTGCGGACTATTGAACATCAGATACAGCACTAGGACTACAGCATCAGAGACCCAACGAGTAGACAGTTAAGATGGCATATGGCTGGTGTAAAATTATTACTTTATGTTCAATAAGAAGTGAAGCTCAACCCTCTAATTTTTCTGACATCTTTTTCCTACTTTGACAGCTTTAGGTGGATTGTGTAGCAATTCCAAAACTTTAAATATAAAAACTCATTGATGTTAATACCTGTGTGAAAGTATTTAAATGAGGAAAAAAACTGTCTGTGAAAGATTCCGGCATCCTGTGGGACATGGGAGTTGAGCTCTCTGCATGAAGATTCAAATGGAGGGCATGCCACCACATCGCTATACTCCTCAAGAAATTACTGTATCAAATGAGGAGATAGCAATATAATGCTGTCAGTTTACTATCAGCTAAATAAGATTGAATTGTTGATATTATTGAAAGCCGCGGACTAATCCGGCAGTACTAGTGGTCCAGCTCCCCCTTCTCATCCGTCCTTCACAAATAGTCCAGCAAGGGACTCCGTAATCGCGTACATTATCCTACTATTAATTCACTTAGCAGGGATTTTACGACATTGCAAGTGTAAGTTTGACGCAGTCATTCTTGGCAAAGTCATTATTTGCACTTGTGACCAATTAGGTTTACTTGCTATTCGTTATTCCTCCATCTATTGTTTTGGCTAGTAGATTCATCTTCCTATAAGGAATGATTTTTTTGTGTGTGTTGGACATGACAAAAGGTGGCAGTCAGTATGGTCAGGGATGACCTCAGCTTGACGCCCACAATGATGCTCCGCACATTAGCCATTATCTGATGCTATTTTCTGTCACCTGCTTCTAGAGCAAAAACACAGTGAGTATTGAAAACATTAAGTTGTTGGAGACCCTTAATTGTCGCTAGTTTCAATGAAGAGTGCAAATTTTGACTTCGGACGTGGCTACCTGACCAGACTTTCAGCACCTTATGTGCTGCAAACCTCAAATCAGCAGCTGTTAAAACCCAGCAAGAAAATGAGGGGCGTAGTTTCAGGCCGACTAACACGAATGAGCTGTTTTCATAGCTGATGTCACCGGAATTAGACTTCAGCACCCATGTTGCATGCAAGTCAGTGATTATCTTTACCCTGAATTTCCTCTGGTGCAATAGATAATAAAATCTATTGAGACACTGAAACTGAGTCCAGTGCCTAAGTTATTTTAACTTAGCCAAAAACTCCTAGCCTACAGTCTCAATTAAATTAGCCATTGAGAAAAATTCAGAAACAAATATGGTCAGACCCTTTAAGTCTGTTTCGTCCGTGCTTTCGGCATTGGTATATACAAAATACACAGGTTCTTTAGTGGCCAACATTAATAAGACCGAACCAGCGGTGGGGACCCAAAATCACTTAGGTTTTTTTGGGAGTTAGTCATTAAGGGCCTGATTTAATTGTGGGCTGTTGGTCAGTTGTTGTTCCTTCAGGGGAATGGAGTAATGTACTCTGTCTCCCGGTGGAGGGATCTCCAGCCACATTTATAAATGACCGCCAGGCAAGCGGTCACTTATAGTGCATTGGCAGTAACCGCCATCCCTGCGGTTCCTGCCAATGCATTTCAATGTTTGGTGCAGGGCTGCGTCACGATGACGCAGCCCTGCACTAAACAGTTATTTTTTTATTTTCAAAAAAGAAAATCCCCAAACTGTTTATTTTTTTGTTATTTTAAATAAACATTTTTTTCTGTTCCTCACTGCCAGGGTTTGCGTGGCGGTGATGGACGGTAAACAAATGGTTATAAGTCCGCCCATCTTAATTGGGTGGACGAACATATAGCCATTTTTCGGACTAGAAAGGGTCGTCGTAGAGGTGTGACCATGGCGATGACTGAGCAGTCACCAATGTAACCAAACTCACATTCCGCCTGCATCGAAATAGGACGCGCAGACCATTATGTTGGCGAGATGAATACCCGGTCACCGCTGAAACAGAGTATGCATACCTCCAACATATAAATTAGGCCCTAAATCTTTCAAGAGTCATTTGATATGACATATTCCAGTAAAAAAACTCCTTTGCTGTTTGATATTATAAATGTTTTCAAAACAAAAATTAGTGCTGGTTACACTTGTTACAGTCATTTTATGTTTAATTGGAAAGTAGCTGATTTGATCATATGTGGAATCCTCTCTTACATGGGTGTGTTGCAGGTATATAAATCTGCAACATTTTTTGTTTTCATTGAGAAACAATCATGCATGGCATTGAGGGTTTTCGTGTCATGATTCAAGGTGGTTTTTCATCATTTTTTTTCCCCCAAAGGGTGTTTAGAGTCTCATAAACACACACAAAAAGCACCTGAAATCACTGAGTGAATCGATCCTTTATTGAACCTCTTGGTATCCAAAGATATCGGATTAGATGCTTCACTCACTTAATTGTCACATGCCCTGACAGAGGCCCCAGACCCAGATGGGTTCTGTGCGAGGGCCGAAACATGTTGGCTAAGACATTATAGGTTTAGTTGAACAAATTGCTTTCAGCAAAAAAACGGCAAATACTTTTTTAATCATATCCCAGGTAACCCATGAATAAAGAAGGAATTGAGTGGTATACCTGTAGATATTTTTAGTAATATACTTTTCACCTGGATCCCTGCTTATCCAGTTTTAATTTATCTAAGAACTCCCATTCCATCTTTGGTTGAGTCCGCCCTGGTGGCACCATCCTACCAGGGTGTGGATAGGCGCCGATGATGAAGTATGTCACGATTAAGTGAGTGAGGCGTCTAATCCAGTATCTTTGGATACCCAAGAGGTTCCATGAAGGATCGATTCACTCAGTACAATGATTCCACTTTTTGTGTGTGTGTTTGTAGACTTCAGGATAGTGCAACTGGTCTTAGAATCTCTCACTCTCTAACCGTGTGGAAACTGTTAAGAGTCTCATCCCAGGCGATCACTATTGTATTGCAGCCCTTGCTTCTCTGTTGGTTAGCGATGGTCTCATTTTCTACCTCTGCCAATTTATTTTTTAATTGGACCACGGTTATGAGATCTTACAATCCAGGTAAACGTCACATAATTCAAACACAACATAAAATATAAATGCAGCAAATTGTGAGTATGGTTACATTTAAAAGGAAAAATCATGCAGCAGATCATTTGAGCGACTTGACCCTGCCATGTAGAAAAGAGGCTCGGTTTATAGCAACTCTGTAATTATTTAGAGAGGCAAGCAGGTAGGCAATAGCATTTTGTACTCACCTTAAAAAGTTTGGCAGCTTGAATCCTTTCTGGATTCACATGTTGTGCATTATTCCGCCATCTAGTGGTTGGGTCCAGAATTCTCCATTTATTTTTTAGTCTCAGAACCTCAGGAAGAGGAGGTAGAACTCTTCTCTGAAGAGGAACACATGGCAGGTTTGTACCAGGGATCAGAGGGATCTGAATATCCTGAGACCCGATGGGAAGACCTGAAAACAGACTCACCAGAGGAGGGGGTAGACGGCTATTAATCAAGGCCATCACCACCAGATGACATCGGCATCTACAGCCAGGTGGTTAAAAAGACTGCAGACAGATATGGGGGGCACCTGGAAGAAGAAAGACCACAGTCGTGTTTCCTCTACCCACACAGGCCAGAAGCCAATTTCTGCCTATACTTCCTAGTGATTCAAAGAACCCGCCACATGCAGAGACGTGACTCCAAGGGCAGAGAGGAGTGCAAGTTCTCGTCCAAGGACCCCGCCTACAATAAGGGGTAACGGTGCTGGCTGATTTCATGATCACCTCGACAGCACGGATGAGGGCCAACATACCATCAGCATCTGGGTCGCCTCCGGACAAGGAGAGCAAGAGAATGGACCTCATGGATCACAAATTCGAGGGTAGCGCAGCAAACCAGTGGTGCATAGCCAACTCCAATGCCTTCCTAAACAGCCATACCTATCCGCACAGGGAGGAGATAGTGGAACTTACAAAACTCCTCCCTGAACACTACAGGAAGAGAGCAGCACACCTGGCAGAAGATGGCAAAAACATCGCCAACCCTTGTCTCAAGTCGGCTTTGGATACGGCGATGCATCCAGTCTCCAAATGATGATGGGCATCACCCTACGCCACTACTCATGGCTGAGGAGTTAGGGGTTCAAGCCTGAGGTTCAGGCCATCATACTAAATGCCCTGTTCAACGGAGAACAGCCGTTGGGACCTCAGTGGATGACACCCTAAATCAGCCTAAAAAAGAAAACAAAACAGCTAAATCGATGGGATCTCTCCTGTTCAGACTGGGTATGCGGAGGGGAACTGCACATTTGTGCAGGACCTAAGGGAAGGCAGCTTCCAGGCAGGAACATCCCAACAATCATTCCAGGGAAGCAACCAGTCATCTACACCCCAGCAGAGTTGGCAATACCAGCCGCAAGGACTGCACTTCTTTCGTGGAAGAACCCAGAGTAGAGGCCAGCATCATCGGGGAGGCTCAGCCTCCACCAACAAGTGACTTAACATCAGTCCAAAGCCACTCAGTAATATCATCAGTTGAAGACCTAAGCAAAAAAACTCGAACTGCTACACACAACACCAGTGGGAGGCAGAATACAAAACTTTCTTCAGGAGTGGAGGAAGATAACGTCAGACAAATGGATCCTAAACTTGACACAGTATGGCTGTTGCATAGAATTAGACAAGATGCCTCCATCAAGGGGACCCAAAAAGAAGGTCCACTCAAGAGAAGAAACATCTCGTCTTCTCAAAGAGGTAGAAGAGTTAATGGAAAAGAAAGCAATACAGACAGTTTCAAGATTAGAAAAAAACAAGGGAAATTACTCTACATATTTTCTAATTTTAGAAGTAGACAGATCCCTACGACCAATTCTAGACCTCAGGTTCATAAATTTATCAAAACACCAAGATTTAAGATGACAACATTGCATTAGGTCATAACTCAATTGCAAAGAGGGGATTACATGACTATCATAGACCTAAAGGACACCTACTTGCACATGCCAATTAAATTGCAAGACGAAAATTCCTCAGATTTGTAGTAAATAAGACTCACTGCTGTTAAGTCGTAGCCTAACGAGGAAACAGGCCTTGGACAGGATCAAATAAACACAAAAGACACTTAGTGTATGGCTGTGACGTGCTCTGCCTCGAGCGGCAGAAGCACCTTTATTTAAGCGTTCGGGCCGAGCCCGACCCTCTGGATGCATGCTTGACACATTGTATGGTAGCGGCCGGGTGGCTCGCTACAACTACCAGTTCACAGTACTGGCCTTTGGAATCAAATCAGCGCCAAGAGTATTTACAAAGTGTCTATCAGCAGTGGCAGCACACTTAAGAAGACAAGGCATGTATGTCTACCCATACCTAGACGACTAGTTAGTAAGAGCCAACTCATACAACAAATGCAGAGAGCATATACAGCAGGTAATGAGAAAACTATACACATTGGGGTTCTCAGTAAACATGGAGCAGTCATCATCAACACCAGAACAAGAAAAGATGTTTCTGGAGGGGATCAACTCAATCCAAGGGAAGGTATATCCCAGCGAAAGGAGAACGGAATTACAGTTGAAAGAGACACCGCTTTACCGGAAGGGGCAAGATCTGACAATGAGGACTGTGGGGGAAGTTATTAGGGAAGATGGCATCATGCATCCCTTTGAATCCATGTGCGAGACTTCACATGAGACCGATCCATGAATGGCTGCTAAACCAATCGTCACATTCAACAGGGAGTTGAGAAGATCTAGTGGTTGTCACGCAGAAGGTACAAGAGGAGGTAGCGTGGTGGAACAGGTCACCTATAACACAAGGGAGAACATTTGCACAACCAACTCCAACAGTGACAATTACAACAGATGCCTCCCATATGGGATGGGGAGCTCACATGGGCAGACTCAAGGTGAGAGGGGTCTGTAAGGAATAGGATGCGGTACAACATATCAACATCCTGGAACTAAAAACAGTGGTCCTAGCCTTAAGAGCCTTTCAGAAAGAGCTATTGGGAAAGACCATGTTAGTACAAACAGACAATACAACTACCATGTTTTATATCCACAAACAGGGACACAATCCCTGGCCCTGTCGAGACTAGCACAAGAACTCTGGAAGTGGGCAGTTCAGAGGAGAATGGAGATCATTGCAGTTCACCTGCCAGGGAAAGACAATGTCAAGGCGAACAGACTGAGCAGACAAACCTCATGCTCCCACGAATGGGAAATGAAACAAGGAGTACTCAAAAGGATCTTTCAGAAGTGGAGAACTACAGAAATAGATCTGTTCGCAACCCCAAGGAACGCAAAATGCCAAAGTTTTGCCTCCAGAAAAACCATACCTCCAATCTCTGGGGAATACCCGGTCGATAAACTGGTAAGCGACATTTGTGTACGCCTTCCTCTCGATACCACTGATAAACCGGGTGATCAGCAAATGCAGGAACAGAAGGATGACACTAATACGAATTGCTCCGCAATGGGCGAGACAGTCATGGTTCTCAGAGCTGATAGAATTAGCATAAGGAAACATTCACTGATTGCCAAATGATCAAGATCTGTTGTGAATGGAAGAAGGGAAGGGTACTACACCCAGAACCAGTCTTTAAGCCTGGCAGCATGACTCCTGAAGACTTAGAATTCGGACATCTCAAGCTTCTTGAGAATATAAGGGTTGTTCTAAGGCAGGAAAGAAAGCCAACAACTAGTAAGTGCTATGTGGCAAAATGGAAAAGACGCTCAATATGGTGTCTTAAAGATCGACTATTAAGAAGAAATACAAGAGACAAGACAGTGTTGAAGTATCTAATACATCTTCTGGATTGTAGGCTAACTTATGCATCTTTAAAGGTACACCTAGTAGCGATAGTGGCTTACACAAGAGGCCACATTGGGAGAAGTTTCTTCACAGCACCAGTAATAAAGAGGTTTCTGGAAGGGGCTAAGAGAATTGCACCACCAACAAAGGTACCTGTACCCACATGGAACCTAAATGTGGTTCTCACACAGTTAATGAAGACACCCTTCGAATCTTTGCACAAGGCATCATTGCATATACTCACACTAAAGACTGCAGGTCTGGTGGCCATTGCTTCTCTGCACAGTGAGTGAGTGAATTGTAAGCACTACACTTCAAGAACCATATTTTCAAGTGCATAAAGACGGGATTGTCATGAGGACAGACCCAAAGTTCTTGCCAAAAGTAATCTCGCCGTTCCACATGAACCAAAGTATACAAACACCAAGTTATTTCCAAAAACCAAAGTAACACACAGAAAGAACTCTTGCATATTAGACAAAAGACGCGCAGTTATGTATTATATTGAAAGAACAAAACCAAACAAAGACAAAACAACTATTCGTCTCATTTGCAAACAGTTTTCTGGAAAGACCAGTAACTAACCACACCATTGAAAGATGAATAGCACAAACTATTCAGCTATGCCACACAAACGCAGGTGAAAGACTGAGTTCTGCACCTAGAGCACATTCAACAAGGAAAAAGGGAGCGGCCATTGCATTTCTAGTGAATACACCCTTGAAAGACATCTGCATAACAGCAACATGGTCATCAGTAGACACATTCACCAAACACTATTGCATAAACATACAGAGGAACAAAGAACCACAGGTTGTACAAAAGGTCTTACAACATCTGTTTACCAATAAGTGCTCATCTTCAACCCAACCATCACAAAGATAACAAACTGCTACAAAATCTATGCACAGCATGTGAATCCAGAAAAGATTCACATTGCAAAACGTATAGTTTACCTGTAGGTGTCGTTTTTCAGCTTGAAGAATTTTCTGGATTCTCAAGCGACCCCACCCACCACCACCAAGAAGTTGGAAAGAAGGATCAAGATACAGGGGGAAAAGAATCTGAAGATAGTGACCAAAGGTGCTTTCTCGTGCCACAACCTTTTGCTTTTTGTTCACTCTTTTTTCAATGAGTATAAAATGCCTCTTCCTGGCAACTAAGCCCCCAGCTAGGCCCTGGGGCTCCTCCCCACAGACATGAGCTGCTAATTGTATGTCAGGACCGGATGCTCCGATTATGCTTCTCTGTCTTTACTGCATATTTTCACAGCATCCAATTACAACCAAGAAAACCTAGCACTAATTTTCCCATGAACAGTATGATTACATCATACATCACATGCTATAATCACCATGCAGCTAGTCCTTTAATTGCCACCATCTTGATTCCTCTTTCTTTGTCTTCATAACTGATATATCAACATCTTTTGCAAACACTGAACCATTATTCAACTCAACTTAACCAAGTCTCTAAGTTCAAACCAGGACCAACTCGCCCTAATATCGAATGTGCCAACTTCAATGTGGATCAGGAAGGGTCCTTCCCTTGTAAGCGGGGCCGCAGGCCCATTGACCAGGAATGGCTATAACCCCCAGTTTGCCGCCTTCAACCTGCATCTGCACTGAGAACACCTGTGTCAGTTGTACTTCTGATTGTTTCCTGGAAATGAGAAAGAAAGAGCCATAAACCCTGTTCCCTTGAGATGAATACTCAAGTAATCTCACAATATAGGGTGGGTAGAAACCTAAGAACTTATGGAGTCTTCTAACATCATGCATAACCAAATTACCTCCATAAGTAACCATGACAGGGTGGGATAATCCTTGCCTCCGTGTCCTTAATAGAATTGAAAATTCTTGAAGCGTAAGCTAGATATTTGTTTATTCTATGTCCGTACTGGAGGCTCCGATTATGAGTGTTTAAAGCTGTGCTACCACCACTGACGCAACATCCACAATCTGTTTGTAGAGGAAAGTTTTGAAAGTGGATTCTGAGGACCAATCCGTCACCCTCATAATGTCATCTAGTCGGGAACCTAAAGCATACGACTTGGATGCCATTGCTCCCCTAGCCGACTGGACACCAAATGTAGATATGTCTATACCTGCTTCCGTTAAGCGCCAAGGCATCCATCTGGCTTTTGTAGTCGATGACACAGGTTTCTGAGGTTTCTGCAAAGCGATAAGCAATTGTCCCACTGAGTCTTGCCTCACTTCGCTAGTATATAATTATACTGTTCATGGGAAATGTAGTGGTATGTTTTCTGGGTTGTAATTGGCTGCTGTGAAAATATGCAGAAAAGATAGAAGAATAATCCTCGCCGTCGTGTCCTTAATAAAATGTAAAAGTCTTGACACGTAAGCTAGAATAAATTTTATTACTCAGGCCTGTTGAGGTGTCCATTGCATGACCTGATGCCTTTGTGTGTTGAGAGTATCTGATGGGTGTGTGTATTGTTTTCAGGTGTGTGTATGTTGCTTCCTGGCTTGATCCACTGTTTACCTCCAGCGCTGGGCCTAAACATACCTTGGGGGAATTTAAAGGCATTCTCTATGTGAATCCACACTCTTTGCTGCTTGTCCAAGCACATTGATGTCTGCTAAATGGGGCTTCTAAATAATCCTCTCCCACTTCTCCCATGGTGGGGAGGGGACGTTCTGTCCTGCACCTACCCACCTGTCCTGCGAAGGCAGTCTTTAATTGAATATAACCCCACAACATGCCTCCAGTCAGGCAGTTAGAATAGCAGATCTAGCCTAACCCTTCTCACCAAACGGAGGACATTTTTGGAGTAAAAATGTTTCTCTTTAGCATTGTTGCTAAGCATTCCATTTGTTTAGAAGTCTCACCAAAAAACCTAGTATTATGTCTTTTCTGGCCCATCTAATTGATTTAGGTAGTCGGTAGGGCAAGGAGATTTCTTTGCAAGACAAGTAGATTTTATTAGCATTTTGTCTCTCTACCAAATGCATAAAAAAAAAAAAAATCTGTACCACTTCCGTATTGTAAAATAACTGCAATCTCTAATGGTGCAACATATTCAGATCTTTTTCATGTCATTTGAATTTGGATGGAGACTTTTAGCCGCAGGTTCCTCGCCTTTTGAATATGTCCCAGGCGTCAGTCTGGATCCGGAAACTTTTCAGCAGTACCTCTGCGTGCGGGAAGGTAGCACCTTGCAACTCAGCGCACTGATGCCGTTCCGCCCCGGAAAAGAGATGCACGGCCTCTATAGAAGCCACTCTCGCACACTGATGTCAGTTCCTTCCTTTCCTCACCCCCAGATGTGGATGTTGAGCTTTCTTTCATCTCTCGGAGAGACATACCTCAATATTTCACAAACTTTCCACAGTGTGCAAGGGATGTCACCCTCTAAAATGACAGGTTTCAAACTCTGTAGGAACAGTCGCAAACAAATGTCGGTGAGCGATCATCAGGTTTGCCTGGGGTTGAGCCACAACTCGAAGGCCATCAGGCAACATGAGACAAAACTTGACATCTCCAAGTATAAGAAGACTCCACATCTTGACCATTTAAAGTCCTGCTCAGCATTCAAGGCCCGCTCTTGATCCTCTGTCTTCATCATACTCCAAATTCTCACTTAATTGTAGGAAACATAAGTCATCGAAGCAGGATTCTGCTCCCTGGCGCCATCACTCTCATTCACCTGAGCAAGCGTGGGGCGGCAGCACTCCTCTCGATCCCGCTATCAAAGTCGGTCGACTTTGAAGCTGATTCTGGCACAACTCGAGTTTCCAGGGCCTTCAGCCACTCCGTGTCTAATCGAAAAGTTCTGCACAGCCATGCTCGGCCAGTTTGGCAATCTGTAGACTCCCTATGGTGTGCCTTCAGGCCCAAGGTGGCGAGAGGCCTTCAACCTCGAATACCACTGGCAGGTTCAGCCTTGATGCCAGCTGGACCCTACGCACTTGTCTTGACTCCACTGCCACAACCCACGCCAGCTCCGGGCACGTTGATGCCGACTTCACCACCAGTATATTCTCCCAGACGCAAGTTGATGCTGGTCTGACCTCGACCGATGTTGCACCCAAATCCGCCCAAGTCACCAATCTCCCTCCCCTGACCTACCCCATCCCACCCCCTGAATTACCACAAGCTGGACAATACTGTTTGTATTTTTGCATCCTGATTTGGATAATGACCGTGACCAGGGTAATGAGTTTCCTCATCCCTACCAAGATTACAGCCAGTGTGAGGTGCAGGAGACAGGTGGCCAAGATACCTCCCCAGAGACAGGTGTTTTCTGCCATGGTAATGCGTAGGATGGCCGAAGTACTTGACCACCAGCTCCCCACCATGGAGGTTAAGGCTAATGTCTTGATGGAGTTCCTCCAACTGGGGCAAACATCTTCTGAGCCCCTTCTTCCTTTTAACGAGGCACTGACTCGTACCTTATTGGGGGCTGGAGCCTAACCTTGCTCTGGCCCCCTAGTCACTAGACAATTTGCCAGGCGTGTTGGCCCTGCTCCTGACGATCCAGGCTAGAGGTGCAATCTTCCACCAGCCGCTCTAATCCCAACACATTTTCCACCACTCTCCTGATAAGGAATCTAACCGAGTGGAAATATTCTGGAAATCTGTCTGTTCTTCTACCAGCTTGGCCCTCCAATCTGTTAATGCCAGCTGTTTGTTGGGATGCTACTCACACGCCCTTTAGTATTTGGTGGCACAAGTCCTCCTTGGTGTACCCTGAACCTTTGCCCTGTACACTCTCAGGGGATTCAAGACTGTTTTGATGCTGTCAAGTTCACTATTCGTTGTTGCTTGAACACCACCAATTCTATCGTTCAGGCCATAGACACCAGTGTTGCCATCCACTGCCAAGCGTGGCTGGGATCGACTGGGTTCTCTAGTGATGTTCAGTCCTCCTTGATGGACATACCTTTTGATTGGATACGCCTGTTCTTGGACAACGCTGATTCTGTTCTCGAGCTTTTTAAGGAGAGCAGGTCTACTGCTCGCTCTCTGTGACTTTCCTCCTGCCTCGCTAACCGCAACAGTTCCACCGTTCCTTGTGAGGCTTTGCCTGAGGCGCCCCCTGCCACAAAGCGATACAAAAGGGGATGATGGACGGAACGTTTGAGCCAATCAAACACTCACCCCCAGTCAACTGATCTGGGTTTAATCCATCATCATTCTTTAGCTCACTCCACCACCCCAGTTCAGACATGGCCATATGCAAATCAGTCTGACCCTGTGCCTCATGGGAACAGTCCAGCCCGAACTGCCAAGCCATGTCTTCCCTGGACCGGAAACAAGCATCCTAGGACCGGTTTCTGGCATTCCAGCCGTCATCAGCCAGGCTTGCTTGAATCCAGTGGCAAAGTGAGCAAGGGACCCACGTCTGGGCATACCCCCGCCAACTTAGGGCGAACAAAGCGATACAAAAGGGGATGATGGACGGAACGTTTGAGCCAATCAAACACTCACCCCCAGTCAACTGATCTGGGTTTAATCCATCATCATTCTTTAGCTCACTCCACCACCCCAGTTCAGACATGGCCATATGCAAATCAGTCTGACCCTGTGCCTCATGGGAACAGTCCAGCCCGAACTGCCAAGCCATGTCTTCCCTGGACCGGAAACAAGCATCCTAGGACCGGTTTCTGGCATTCCAGCCGTCATCAGCCAGGCTTGCTTGAATCCAGTGGCAAAGTGAGCAAGGGACCCACGTCTGGGCATACCCCCGCCAACTTAGGGCGAACAAAGCGATACAAAGGGGATGATGGACGGAACGTTTGAGCCAATCAAACACTCACCCCCAGTCAACTGATCTGGGTTTAATCCATCATCATTCTTTAGCTCACTCCACCACCCCAGTTCAGACATGGCCATATGCAAATCAGTCTGACCCTGTGCCTCATGGGAACAGTCCAGCCCGAACTGCCAAGCCATGTCTTCCCTGGACCGGAAACAAGCATCCTAGGACCGGTTTCTGGCATTCCAGCCGTCATCAGCCAGGCTTGCTTGAATCCAGTGGCAAAGTGAGCAAGGGACCCACGTCTGGGCATACCCCGCCAACTTAGGGCGAACAAAGCGATACAAAAGGGGATGATGGACGGAACGTTTGAGCCAATCAAACACTCACCCCCAGTCAACTGATCTGGGTTTAATCCATCATCATTCTTTAGCTCACTCCACCACCCCAGTTCAGACATGGCCATATGCAAATCAGTCTGACCCTGTGCCTCATGGGAACAGTCCAGCCCGAACTGCCAAGCCATGTCTTCCCTGGACCGGAAACAAGCATCCTAGGACCGGTTTCTGGCATTCCAGCCGTCATCAGCCAGGCTTGCTTGAATCCAGTGGCAAAGTGAGCAAGGGACCCACGTCTGGGCATACCCCCGCCAACTTAGGGCGAACAAAGCGATACAAACACATCCAATCCCCACAGGGAACTCAGCAGTTTCACGTTCGAGGCTGTGGTGCCACGGTAAGCATGCTACCGCACCTGCCGCCAACCCTGCGGCCGCACCTGCCTATCCCCTTTATTGTGCCCTTGTAGGGACACAGCCACCCGATGGGAGGCAGATTCAAATGATTAATACCAGGCTGGCAAGCAATCACGTTGGACAGGTGGATCCTACAGATTGTTTGCAAGGGATACACCGTGCCCTTTCTCTCTTCTCCTCTGCACCTTCCACTGTCCCCTCAGCGACTGATGGAGGACCATCTTTCCATTTTTCGGCAGGAAGTGCAAGCCCCTGGCCAAAGGGGGTGTAGCGAGGGTGCTCTTGCCCAAAAGTAGAGCGTGGTTGTTATTCCCGCTACTTTCTGGCGCCCAAGAAAGGCTGAGGTCTTTGGCCTATTCTAGATCTTTACCCTCTTAACGCCTTTGTCTGGAAAGAGAAATTCAAAATGCTTACCCTGGCCCAGGTCTGGTCTGCCCTCAACCCTGGCGACTGGATGATGGTATTGGACCTGCAGGATGCCTATTTTCATATTCCCGTCCTGCCTATTGGTGCTACCTTCAGTTTGTGGTGGGAGAGATGCACTCTGCTCCCCTTTGTGCTCACCAGCATCCCTCAGGTGTTCACGAAAGTGATGGGGTGTCAGTCTTCCCCCTACCTCAACAACTGGCTGTTGAAGGTGGGCTCGCTCCAGGCAGTCACCAACCACCTCCAGACTACAGTGAACCTCCTGTCGTCTTTGTGGTTCACTATCAGCGTGCCAAAGTCACATCTGACTGTCTCAGATGCTCCTCTTCATTGGAGCCATTCTGGACACGGTTCATTTTGTACCTTTCCCCCGAAAACAGAAAATTGAGGCTTCGATCTCAATTTTTTTATTTTAGCCTCAATCCTAGATATGGGGAGGTCGACTCTGAGGCTGCTGGGCCCCATGCATCCTGCTGGTCGAGCACGCCAGGTGGCATATGCAGGCTCTCCAGTGGGATCTGAAGTCCCAGTGGGCTCAACATCAAAGGGACCTCTCCAACCATATTCAGATTTCATCAGAGACTGCAAAAGATTTGCAGTGGCGGTTACCGGACCGCAATTGGGTCAGTGGCAGACCCCTCTCCCTTACCCACCAAGAGTTGACAGTGGTGGACAAATGCATTGCTTCTGGGTTTGGAGTAACTACCTGGGAGAGGTGTAGATCAGAGTCCTCTGGTCTCCCGTGGATTCCCGGCTCCACATCATCCTCCTGTAGCTGAGGGCTCGGTGTTGAAAGCCTTCCTGCCATTCATCAAGGGGAGGCTGGTACAAATGCTCACGAACACCACCACCACCGTGTGGTACTACAACAAACATGACGTGGTAGGGGTCACAGACCGTGTGCCAGGAGGCTTTGTGCCTCTAGAATGCTAAGGACTTTTCCTGGTGGTGAAGCACCTTGCAGGATCCTTCTATGCCTGGACAGGTGAGCTCAGCCGTCAACGCCTAGTGGATCACAAATGGCAGCTACACCCAGAGGCTTGCGCAAAGTCTCTTCCGCGAATGTGGAGAACGTTTACTCGATTATTTTTTTTCACCACCGCCGAGAACTCACAATGTCAGCGCTTCTGCGAGTTGGTCGTTTCCAAGGCGTCTATCGCTTGGAGACACGCTTCTACAGCGGAACTTGGGGCTCTTGTATGCCTTTCTGTCAATACCACTCCTGCCCTGAGTTCTCAAGAAGATCAGGACAGACCGAATTAGGCCCGGAGAGTATGGTATCTTAAACTCCTGGGGTTGAGCATATGTCCTCCAATCACGCTGCCCCTACATGAGGACCTGCTGTTGCATCAGCTAGGCTAGGTTCTGGACCCGGGCCTTCTCATTCTCCACCTTATTGCTTGGAGATTAAGCAGTGACAACTGAACACCTTCAACCTTCTCCCAAGATAGTTGCTGTCATCTTGGCCACCAGACGTCCCCCAACAAAAACTGTATGCGTCTCTCATTGAGACAGATTTGTGGCATGGTGCAGCACACACCAGAATTGACCCCTCCAGGCCAAGTTATCTGATGTTCTGTTATTTGTTCTGGCCCTTGCAAGGCTTTGCTTTGGGCACAGTTAAGGGTTATCTTTTGGCCATCGTACTTTTGTCAGATCAGCTTTCGTTGTTTAAGTTGCCAATTGTGATGCGATTTGTGAATGGGCCTACAACCCGTTTCTCCCTTCTCCCTTTTCCTTTTGTCATATCCCAATGGGCTTATAATCTAGTCCTGACTTATGATGTACACTCCGTTCGAGCTGCTACCCAGCTGTCGTTTATGACTCTTTACTATCAATACTGTTTCTCATTCCTGTCACCTCTGCACGATGTGTGAATGAACTTCAGACTCTGTGTCACTCTATCATACACTTTCTTTTACCCAGAAGGAAGCCTTTAAAAGCCTCCCTTTCCACTAATGTGATACTGGTTGAGCCAGAGTTCCTTAAAATTACTGTAGTATAGGCAAGTGCAAGGTGAGGGATTGAGTATTTGGTGGGGTAGTTCCTCTTGACGTCAGGCAAATGTTTGGTATCCAGCAGGGATGGTACTTTTTTTGGAATTGACATGTCTCTCCCCTCTGATACTTTTTTCTTACCCCGATCTCGATCCTCTGAAAGCTGAATCTGCAATAGGTTTGTCTCCCTTGGCATCCTTTGTCATGAATCCGTGGGGTTCTTTAAATTTTGTCTTGCACGTGATTCGGCTGGAAAATTGTTTCAGGCACTTTGAATCTGAAACCATCAGCTTTGCCCCACTGTGACCCTATGGTACCATGGGGGCTCATTTTTAAGAAAAAATGTCAGTGTCTTCAACTGTTCTTTTTTACACCTCTCCCTGTGGTAGAGTGTACGCTGTTTCCTCAACATCAGACCCCTGATCTACCTGTGACTCCTCTGATTTCTTAAACAACTTCTTTGTTGCTCGACAGTCTGAGCTCCTTAAGGGATACTAGTTTAAATTGTGTTATGGAGTAGTGTGCTTATCTTTGTTTTCCTCTCCTCTTAAGCATATTGGTGGTGTAAGGAAGTGCCTCTTTTTGTATGGTCACCCCCAGGTTTTTGGGCTGATGCTGCTGGTTTTGCGACTCAGAGTGCACTGAGGCCTGTTAACCAGAACTCCGTGCCTGTGCCCTTATCATTAAACAGGTATGTCGAATTGGCTCATATCGAATTGGCTAAGCTAACATAGGCATATAAGTTAGAAGATCTCCCTAGGATCGCAGCACTGTTGTGCCACCCTTGGTGTGACACAAGTAAAACGAGATTCCCAGCCCACCATTTGCAGGCTGGAAGAGCAGTTTAAACGGATAGGCCGACTTTACCATTTAAAGTAATGGCAACCGCAGACTTTACCCTGGTATGTGTACGTCACCCCTATGGCCTAACGAGCCCTAAGGCAGGGTCAACATATCTCACAGGCAGAAGTTGTAATTTTACATATTTTGATAGTAAAAACACGAAACTGGTGTTTTTACTGCGAAAAGGCTTGGTCGCCTGATTGGCGCGTACAGAGTTATACACTGACTCCTCAGCTGTGCTAACTCTGGAATGGTGCAAACAAAGTGGGTTATCCAAGTTGTCAAACAACTCTTTACATTAGCTCCAACCTCATTCCAAGGTCGAAATGAATGTAACAAGTTGCAGTGTACAACTTTAGCGAAGTTGCCACTTTGATGCATTTAGTCCCCTGTGCCCATACCGGTTGCACACAGGGTCTAATCACCAAGTCAGCTTTTTTGCCCTCCTGGGGAGGCGTGCTAATGACTCCCAGAGAAGGATACACTAGGGGCCTGCTCTGAAAAATGTGCTACCTCCCTCCTGCAGGAAGCCACACGGATGTTGTCCCAAAAGGCATCTTCGAAGGAGAAGCCACCTTTGAAAGTAAATTGGAAAAAACTTGGGATGGGGGCTGCTTCATTGTTCAGGCAGAACGGCTGGCACTAGGGTCAAGAGAGGGGAAACCAGTTGCCAAATCGGTTTTCCAGGGCCGTGTAGCCCCCTTGGTAGACACACCTCTGGGTTGGGCTAGGGAGCGCCACATGCCAGGTGAGGGGTCCTGCAATATTGGAAGTGTGACTGCGCCTGATGTGTCCTGCTCAAGGATAATTTGTATCCTGAACACACCCAAAGCCAAGAGACTCCAAGGGCCAGCTGACTGGCCTCTGATTGCAGCACAGGGACCTAACAGCTGAAGAAGACTGCTGGGGAGAGTTGGTAGCCCAAAGTCTTCAACCCGCCATCATGCAACACCAGGGGCCAAAGGTACCTGTGTTTGCTGAGCCCGGGAGTGTCATCTGAGTACAGCTGGGACCTCCAGAGGACAAGTTATCGACCCAGGAAGGATTGGCCTGTGACCGCGAAACTGGGCAATTGGGTTTCTGCCAGCATCAAATGGACTTTGAGAAATGTCTGTCCTGTGACAAGGATCACTTCACCCCCTTCGTGGACCATGTAGTTGGTGCAGTAAGATACTAGTCTACCGCATCGCATCTACAGCATCCTTGAGCATCTATTGCATCTTTTATCCCTTGCATCAGAACGACTTCCATCGGAAAGCCCTGCAAAGGATCAAAGTGCCTGGAAGTGACTGAATACTGCTTCACCTGCTTAGGTAACTATTTCTGAGGACCTTCCTGGTCCCCCTAACTGGTTCCCTACTGGAGTTGGTCGCCTAAAATGACTCCAAGGGGCCGCATTACAACTAGTCCAAACATTTGAGTGAAAATCTTTTTAAGTGTTAAATTCATTGAATTTGCTAATGCTTGTTCGCGGTTGAGTGAAATGCTTTGTTTTACTATACCTTGTAAATTCTATATCCCCGGAACCCTCCGTTGGATCTTTATCATTGCTGTGTCTAAAATTGCAGTCTATTTTTATAAATTAGTGTTGGATTTCTTTAGTCTTTTCGATTTCTTCAATTGTTTTGGTGCTGTTTAAATGCTTTATACTTGTTCCTTTGGTCTTGCCTGTCAGAGCCACAGCTATCCAGGATTGTGTTGAAGGTTTGACAAACTAAGCCTAATGGGGTTGGTAAGTGTATTACATGGTGAGGTTGCGCAACCACAACATTTAATACACCCCATTTCCTCACAGGGAGAAACTCTTTACACGCCTTGCAGCCCTATGATTTATGTTCCATGGGCATGCAAAGATTTCACACTCTGTGCTTATTCTTTTGTGCACGTTTTAGAAGGCACTTGAATAAAATATAAAAGGGGTAATTTACATAGTTTCAATAGTAGGCTTTGGATAAAACACCACCACAAGACTAAGCATTTGTTGACCCCGTTGGAAGCCCAAATGAAAAACCTGTTCTTTTGCTGTCTTTCATTGATTTCTGCTCTCCTTAGTCATTCTCTGTCGTTGATGTATTATGTCTTTTTCTGGTACTTTTTCGGCTTCCATTCAGCGCTTTTGTCTGACTGCTCAGTTTACTAACCTTGAGCTGTGGTCCCAGCTTTTGAATGAAGCTGGTGGAGAAAAGACACTGAAGATGACGACCACACACTAGGGCATTGTGGGCATATGTCTGAAGTCAATGGGGGCTAGCGATAACCACCTACTGGTTGACTTTCAAAAGGGAAAACAATAGGTGGCGTTAATGTATATAATTCTGGACTCAATAACTAGATGGCAAAATAATGCACGATATGGGAATCCAGAAAAGTCTTCAAAGTGCAAAACCGTTCCTAAAGGTAAGTAACCTTTTATACAGCTGCCACTGTAAAGGAACCTGACCAAGAATCATCAATAGAAGCCCTGCCTCAGAGGTGAGATAGGCTTCTTCTCCATTAGTCCGTTTAACAAAGGATCTACCGGGTTGGCCAAAGCACACTTGCCTGAGCCACCAGTAGAGCAGGGGTCACTGGATATTATTGGCTTTAATTTACTGAAGAACAGGTAAGTCCACATACACAGCTGCATGGTGCAGAAGCCTGGTAAATATTGAGGTTTAACGAACAAATAGTAAAATGGAAGATAAGTTAAAGGAATGTAATTTGGTGGTATACCAGAATAGGGTGCACAACAGCCGATGTAGAAAATTAAGCAATGTGTCAATCTGCTTAGTATGTGGAGACTGATGAGGGGTATTGAAGGGTTTCTAGCATGCGGTATATTAATATTGTCTTTTTAATTTTCAGTTCCGGAACCTCCGATGGCCAACGGTCCAATTATTGCCAAGAAAAGGGTGTCTGAAGCATCCACTGTTTTTGTACGAGAAATCACAATGAATGGCAGACAATGGAATGTCACAGTAAACTGCATTGCTACCAAGCCTGTCAGCCCTGATCGAGAAAATAAACTTGCAGGACTTGCTGCTGAGAGAGGACTCTTAAGTAAATGCTTGGCACCCCTAAGTGATCTAAATTCCTTGGAAACACTAGAAAGCTTCGTACGGGTCAACGGTCGCACAAGTCCTGCTTTAAGCCAGCGAACGAGAACTCCAGATCTGACCCAGCAAACCAGCCTTTTCGGAAAAACAGAACAGCGTAATTCCTGTGCTGTGGCAATGGAGAGCGAAAAGGGCTATGAGGCTAGGCCCAATTCAAAGACAGACAGTATTCAACATAAATTAAAACCATTTAATAATACTGAACATGTGGACAAATTTCACCTTGGTGCAGATATCCCTCTACTCCTTAATATTAAACAGGAAGAGGATCTAGAGAAAGGACTTGCAATTGATGCTCAGCTAAAGCAGTTACTTCCTTTTGGCTTGGACATTAAAGAAGAAACTGAAGCAATTCCAATATGTGAGGAAAGTTCCCAAACCAGTACAGCCACTGCCCCCCACCCACCTGTCCAACGGAAAAGAGGGTATCTTCAGAAAGATGCTGAATCTGACAGATCACATTCCGACTCTGAAAGTTCTAGGCGCCATAGCACTCGAATCAAAGGAAAACAACCAGAACCTGCTGCTGACCAGGTAGAAACGTCTGAGGAGTCAGACCAGACAGATCATCTAGGAAGTGAAAGGGTTGCTCCAGCTCGAAGAAAGAGGAAATCTAACAGGGATGTCCAAGGTAAAAATGAAAGCACTCGGAAGAGAGGGCGAAAATCACGTGTCCCATCTGTAAAAAGACCTGCTCTCAAGTCCCGTCTTCCTGAGGAGCAAGTACCACTCGCTGTACAGAAAATGTACAGATGTTCTAAATGTCAAAGAACCTTTAGCCATTATTCTCAATTTATTGCTCACCAGAGATATGAGATGAAAAAGATGACCCAACATTTAGAATCTATGAAACAATCGAAAGCTTATTCAGACAATCGCGAACCTGCTGAAGAAACAGTTGAATCATTAGATGAGGCATCCACCAGCCAGAGGGTAACACGCTCTGGCAAAAATGTAGATGACTCAAAAAATAAAGAAAATGACAGCAGTAAGGGTCAAAGACTACGGGAACGCAAGTCCTTTACTTGCAACATTTGCAAGGAAACCTTCACAAGTAAATCAAGTATGGTTGTACACAAAGAGGACAATGATGAGGAAGTGTATAATTGCACTCAATGTGAAGAATCTGAAGCTCAGGCTACCCCTGGTGGGACTAAATATGAATGTGGCATATGCCAGAAGACCTTTGCTCACAGAACGGGTCTTGTTGCACATCTACGAATTCACACTGGCGACAAACCTCATCAGTGTTCTGAGTGTCAGCAAACATTCACTTACAAGTCTGCTCTAATTGTTCACCAGAGAATCCACAAGAAAGAGAAAGAGAAACCTCTGGATAAAGTTCAGGAGACAGGGCAAGAGCAGATGCCAACCCTTGTGCCCATGGGGAAACCCCCAGTATCTGGCATAGTGAGGACATACCAGTGCCCACAGTGTAAGGAGCAGTTTGCGAATTCAACACTCCTTTTCAATCATCAACAAACGCACACAGGACCCAAGCCACATCAGTGCCAGTACTGTGAGAAAAGTTTCAATGACAAGTCTCTCTTGACTGTTCATCTGAAGACCCACACAGGGGAATCTCCTTATCAGTGTGGCAAGTGTCAGAAGACCTTCACCAGCCAGTCCCTCCTGGTCTCGCACAGTCTTACACACTCAACGGGGAAGCCATTCCAATGCACCATGTGTGAAAAGAGTTTCAATGGTGAGGCACTCCTGATATCTCACCAGAGAACCCACACTGGGGAAAAGACCTTCCTGTGTGGACAATGTAAGGAAACCTTCAAATCTGAAGTACTTCTTGCAGAGCACCAGAAAGTGCATATGGAAGACCGGCCACACAAATGTGACTACTGTGAGAAGGGATTCAACAGCCAAACACTTCTGGTAGCGCACAGGAGGATCCACACAGGTGAGAAGGCATTTCATTGCCACTACTGTGGGGAAGGCTTCAACACCAGCTCGCTTCTGAATGTTCACCTAAGAAATCATGCTCCAGAGAAGCCTTATCCATGTGATCTGTGTGAAAGAAGCTTTAATCTGAAGTCGCTACAGCAAGCCCACCGAGCCACCCACGATTTAGATAAATGAACATAGCAAGGACTGATTTATGGTGCTAAATTTGAAAGCTTGTCTTGTAGATGAGGAGCCTGGCAGTAGAGGGGAGACTATGGAGGCAGAGCAGTGAAAAAGATGTTGAAACTGCACACAGAATACAATGACGCTTCTTCACGCCAAAAAAGGACATTTAATGTGAAAAGAAATATTGTTAAATGTTGAAGGTTGAAAAAACTGCCAATGATTCTCACTTCCATTAAATGGAGCGTTAGTGGTTGAGCAACCTCATCCTCTCACGTGTCTATTTAGGTTACATTGTGCTGGGCACAGAGTAGTGTATTAAGAACATCACAAATAGTTAAATGTCATGCACTGTGAAGAAAGCGCTGCTATGCAATCAGCACTTACTGTCAACAACAATATCACAAGGGTAACTAAAATCTCATCTCAACTCTTCCAAAGGAAAAACATTGAAAATTCCAGAGAGGTCTGCAGAGGATATTGCCCAGCAAAGTGTCAACATTCATTTTCTTGGGAAGAGTTATGTTTTACTTTATCCTTGTATGGCATTTGCAAAGTGGACCTTGTGTTCTCACAGCAGCCACAGAACTGCATACCTTAACGTATCCAACCTTCTTGAGGTCATGGTGAGAATACAGATTGGGAAACCAGGAAGGGATGACCAGGTTACCCAGCATTATTTGTGGGGCAAGAGGAGGGACCCCCTTTGCAAGTCTGTCTTACTTGCAAAGCTGACAATTAACTAATTGAAATGCGCAGCCCAATGTAGTATTGACCTGAAATTACTTCAATATTGGTCTTTTATTTTTCACTTGGATGGGTGTTCAAGTCCACCTTTACTGTTAGGGGTTGGGTGGGAAAGAGGGCATTTTATATACATGCATGTCTAAGAACCAGTGGCACGCACACTGTATGTGTTGTAAATATTGATGCAGGACCATATCTAGATGCACTGGTTAAGACCTAACTTCTGAGTTGGAGAGGACCATCTGTGTGTTTCAGCTGTTTTATTAAGAGTGTAATAAACATTGTAATTTGAGGTTCCTGTGTTCTTGAAGTTGAATGCCTCGTGTCCAACATCATAGCAGAGTAGGCATGCTCTATATAATCTAAATGTTGAAGTCCTGTAGCCCGAATGGAACAAAAATGTACTAAAATGAAAATTATAGCAAACCTAATGAGCCATTTGGGGCGAACACACAAAATGGGCAGTACAACTCTCATGTGAATACTGAATGTTAATTGCCACAAGTATTTCTTTTAGTATTTTCTTGTTTTAAACCCTTATTTGATTTCAGTCCTACTGAAATTCATAAATGTGGTGCATTGACACTGTTCTACCTGAGAAGGTAGGTGTAGGCACACTTTTTTAAGGTTTGAAATTAATATCCAGACAGGCACACTCCATATTCTGTAAATAAGCTCATTACATTTTTGTTATTTAGATTAGATCAGAACATTTCTATGAACGTAGTTGCATGGAATGAAACTGCTGTGCAGGAGTGACTTTACACTTGGGAATTCTATAAAATGTACCAATTTTCATTTCGAGGTATTGATATGGGAGTGGACTAATTTTCGTTTATACTTCAATTGCTACAGTTCTTTCTAAAATGTAATTACAGGTGGGTCAAGATGAGGAGTTGGAGGGATAAGTGGAACATCTACATAAATTGCTTATTAAAATTATAAATCTGATAGTCTAGCCGCAGATTGCTTACCTTGTGAATTTCCCCGGGAGTCAAACTGGATCTGGAAGTTTTTTTGTGAGCAGTACCCCTGCATCCCGGTATGTGGCGTCGATCGGCTCCGCATCCTTCGTCAGCATCCTATACGCTGGGAGGTGACATTGCGGTACCTACATAGCCCCCTCCAGGCACGCTGACGTCAGTTCTGATCTTTCAGTGCCATCCAGCACTGATCCGGATAAGAGCTACCCCTCTGTCGTTTTTTGGCAGGCTTTTTTCAACATTTTGTCAACTCTTTTTTAGGTTTACCTCCTGGTATGTCGAGTTTGTCTTCTAGCAAATCCTGTGGCACCTCTCACTGCCCGATGTCAGTGACAGACTGGCACCGTGTGTCTCTTTGGTTCTGGAGTGCAACCACGACACCAAGTAGTGTTCCGATTGCCAGGCCATGGCCCCAAAGGCTTTAATGGAGCAGTCCATGAAGCTTATAGTGGCCCGGCATACAACTCCACAGAAGTAGAGATCCCCTTCAAGGGGAAGGTCCCAAGATCGTTCTGGGAGCCCGAAGTCCTCCTTGTCCCATTCGAAGTCCTCGGGACACTCGAAGCACTCTTAGACTTATCCTAATCTGTCGGCCGATGAGATGAGGGAGCTTCAGCGTTCTAGGCCTCATTCCCCAGAACCTGCGCCTGGGCCAACTCCGCGCCTCCCCGAATTTCCGAAGGCCAGAGTTACCCCATCCCAACTGAAAGAGTTCTATGAGGCCACATGCGCCTCATATTTTGGCTTCCCAACCCCAGCGGCGCACCTTTGGGCACTGCGGGGTCAGAAGGGGCCCCATCTGGTTACATGCTGGCGGCTCCGGCCCAGGTGGGGTCCCAGGGATCCATTCCTGGATCCAGACCGATGTCGGTTGTGCCTTCTCAACCTTCCCCGGCCCCGATGCTGATGCTCCCGGCACCGCCATTCCCATTGTCATCCCCGACACGGAGCCAGATGAGCGTTGCACGATGCTGACTCAGACGCAGCAGGTGCTTTGCCTCCTAGATCGGAGCTTGAGCCTTTAGAATACCAACCCTATAAGGAAGACCAAAGTGTGGACTGGTGTGAGGACCTGGGTGAGGCTAGCAGCCTGGATGCGTCTCCAGATTCTGGTCTGCTTTTTCCTCTTACCATGGCTATGGAGGAGGGAGCCTCTTAAGCAGTGGTGGTGTGGAGGGCGGCTGAGGTCCTTGACCTTCAACTACCCCGCACCTGGGGACCCAAACTTTCTCACGCAACACCCTACCCCTCAGAGCTTGGTGGTCCAAGGCTCCACTTCCCAAGGCGCTTTCCGTACCGCTCTCCGGGATGCCGAATCCAAGAGAATGGACTAATTTGGGAAGAAGTAGTTTTCTTTCGCTAGCCTGGCATTGCGGTCAATGAGCACCGCATGTCTATTGGGCCGTTATTCCGACACTTTGTGGGATACGTTTGCGCAAGTGCCTCCACGGGTCCCGGAGGAGGCCCGTGCTGTAGTCTCCCAAGCAGTCACCGACTTGAGAGACATGGCAAAGTTCACTGTTCAATGCGGACTTGGCACGACCGACTCGCTAGGCAGATCTGTTTCCACAACGGTAGCCCTTAGGCGCCATGCCTGGCTAAGGACGACTTGCTTTTCGGGGATTTCTTCTAACTTCGCTTATGTATATGCCCATCGATGGCACCTGTTTCTTCGTAGACCAGGCAGATTTTCATGCTACGGCTAGTTCCTCAACTCTCTGCCTCCCTACATCCACCTCAATCTGCCTATCGCTCTTTTCATGGCAACGGAAGGGGTTTCCAGCCGCGCAAATTCCCATCCAGCCACCATGCCACGCAGGATCCGCAGCTTCTGCATGGCCAAGGCGTGGTACCCACAGGCCTCGTTGGTCAGGTGCCCCTTTAATTTAATTTAAAAGTTTATAGAGCGCCTGAACACCCCCAAAGAGGTATCTCCGCGCTATGGGCAGTACAAGAACAGAACCAGCAAAGGCTTAAGTGGCAAAAAGTTCAGTTTTAAGGAGTTTCCTAAAGATTGAGAGATCATCACATCTCCAAAGTTTAAGGGGTAGGAGATTCCATAGCATAGGGGCCAAATAAGAGAAGGATTTTCCTCCTGTACGTGATTTCCTGAAGCGGGGAGGTAGGGGATGAGTTTATCAGCTTGGTAACTAGGTCCTTTGCCCTTTCAGGCTTTGTGTACTATGCAGCAAATTTTAAATGTAATTCTCTGGCGAATGAGGAGCCAGTGAAGTTGTTGCAAGAGGGGGAGAGTATCCGTTCTGGGAGGCATATTCTTGACTAACTGCTCCGCTGTGTTCTGTACCACCTGAAGTTTGTTCAGTAATGATTCATTAGCTGCAGCCAAAAGTGTGTTACAATAGTCCAAGCGACTTCTAACCAGTGCATGAACTAGGGTTTTGCGCACAGATAAAGGAAGAAGGGGAGAAACTCTATGCAAACGACGCATCACATGGAAGCAGGAGCCGGTGGTAGCCACTACCTGGTCCTTCATAGACAGGGCCTGAACTAAATGCACACCCAGATCTGCAGTCTTTCCAGCATTCAGCTGGAGAGAGTTTTCCGTCATCCATACAGAAGTTGCTTCCATGCCATCCAAAAAACTGGATTTTGTGGTCAAAGTGCTTTTATTAAAAGATAAGAGAGGTTTGGTATCGTCCGTGTAAGAGATGGGGGTGAAACCAAAATCTCTAATAATCTTGGCAAGGGGGGCCACACAAATAATGAACAATGTAAGGCTCAGACAAGAGCCCTGTGGCACTCCCTTGGTAAGTTCCAATATACGGGACCGAAAAGGTCCTAGGTTAATGGTCTACGTACGGTGTGTTAGAAAGCTCGTGAACCATTGTAAGGCTCGTCCACTAATTCCAATCTCCTCCAATCTTCGCTGTAGGGTTCGGTGGGACACTGTATCAAAAGCTGCGGATAGATCCAGCAGCACTAGCAACACAGCTTGGTTATTATCAAGAGAACATCTAATGTGATCTGTTACCGCTATCAGTGCCGATTCCGTGCTACACATAGGTCTGAAACCCGACTGTGAAGGGTCTAGACAGCCAGTAGACTCTATGTATTCTGTAAGTTTTTTTATTGATATATCCTTCCAATAATTTACTCATCAGAGGAAGGAGGGAGATAGGACGGTAGTTCGACAAATCAGATGCCGGGAGATTAGCCTTTTTACAAATTGGAATTACCTGAGCAGACTTCCACTCAAGTGGAAGTTGGCCCTCACTCGGAGAAAGATTTAATATAGGGCAGATGGCTGGAGCAAGCTGAATGGATAGCAGTGCAGTAATCTTGGCTGGTATACTGTCAAGAGGTGACCCAGACTTAGCAGATTTCAACATTTCCTCCACCGCGTCAACTTGTAGGGGGGTAAAACTTTCTAAAAAGTGAACGGTATTGTTACTTAGTGTAGGGAGAATGGTTAATTCTTTCAGGATGTCATTAGCTCCAGGAAATTTGTCATAAATCAGATTTATTTTTTCTTCCAAGTAGTTAGCGATGTTATTGCATAATGCTCGAGAAGGGGGAGTGGAATCAGCAGCAGCGATGGGATTCGTAAAAGATTTAAGAACTTTGTAGAGCTCTTTTGAAGAGTTGGGAAGCAATGTGCGCTTTGTGAACTTTTTTATATTTCTATTGTAAAGTGCTTATGCACATTTTTGTTCTTTCTCTTTACCACCCTGGGCATCCATTTGGCGGCAGGATTCACCATCACCCGCCCCACTGGCAGTTCATAACATCAGACAGGACCGTTTAGTTTCGGGCTTATCCTTCTGAGCAGCGATTCAAGGATATTCAGGTTATGATTCCGATGTTGCAGCTCTAGCCTGTATTTCGGTGAGAGTGACTCTAAGGCTCCTGGGACTCATGGCTTCCTGCATCCTGTTGGTAAATCACACCAGATGGTGTTTGCGGGCTCTGCAGTGGGACCTGAAGTTCCAGTGGGCACAGCATTGGGGAAATCTCAGCGATGTGGTTCAGATCTCGGAGGGAACTGCGAGAGACCTGCAGTGGTGGCTAACGAACCACGATTGGGTCAGAGACAGACCCCTCTACCTTCCCCAACCAGGTCTCACAGTAGTGACAGATGCATCACTCCTGGGATGGGCGGCTTTCTGGGAGAGGTGGAGATCAGAGGACTGTTCTCCAGCAGAATCCGGGCTCCACATCAACCTGCTGGAGCTCCGTGCAATCAGACTGGCATTGAAGGCCTTTCTGCCATCCCTCAGAAGGCGGTTGGTAAAGGTGTTCACAGACAACACCACCGCCATATGGTACTGCGACAAACAGGGCAGGGTGGAGTTGTGGACCTTGTGTCAAGAGGCTCTGTGCCTCTGGACTTGGCTGGAACAGCAGGGCACATGCCTGGTGGTTCAACACGTGGCGGGCTCTCTGAACTCAGCCGAAGATGCTTAGCATATCACGAATGGCGTCTCCAACCGGAGGTGGAGCAAGGTCTCCAGTGGGGAGAGCCTTGGTTTGATCTGTTCGCCTGCGCGGAGACCACGCAATGTCAACAGTTTTGTTGCTGGAGTTTCCAAGGCAGCACTTGCTCTGAGTCACTTTTCGTCTCGAGTGTAGCTCAGGCCTCCTGTATGCCTTTCCGCCCATACCACTCCTGCCCATAGTTCTCAAGAAGATCAAGAATGACCGCGCCCAAGTCATCCTTGTGGCTTCGGACTGGGCACGGAGACAGTGGAATCCCGAGCTACTGAGCATGGCCATCGATTCTCCGATTATGCTGCCCCTTCGGGAAGATCTTCTGTCGCAGCAGCAGGGGAGGGTTCTCGCCCCGAACCTGTCCATTCACCCCCTTCATGTGTGGAGATTGAGCGCCGACAGTTGACTGCTTCTGATCTTCCTCCCGAAGTCTTTAATGTCATCATGACAGCCAGGCGTCCCTCACCAAGACGGTGTATGCCTACCGTTTGAAATTATTTGTGGCATGGAGTGCAAAAAACATCAGTTGATTCCCCCCCCCCCCCTTTCTGAAGTTCTACATTTTGTTCTTTCTCTTGCCCAGCTGGGCTCTGCTCTGGACACTATTAAGGGCTATCGATCTGCCATTTCTGCCTTCTTGCCGTTGCCTGATCAGCCCTCTTTGTTCAATCCCCTATTGTAAATAAGTTCCCCAGGGGTCTTACTCATCTCTTCCCTCCTTCTCCATTCATTATGTCTTAGTCAGATCTTAATTTGGTTTTGACTTTTTGATGTGTGCTCCCTTCGATCCTCTACACAAGTGTCCCCTCAGGCTTCTCACATTGAAAACAGTCTTCCTGGTGGCAATTACATCTGCCCGCAATATAAGTGAGCTGCAGGCCTTATCTAAGCTGCCTTACATCTCAGTCTATCCTTCGCACAAGGGCCTCCTTTCTACCAAAAGTGGTCACCCCTTTTCATGTAGGCCAATCTATCACCTTGCCTACCTTTTTTCTCCTCCACAACCCTCTGGACCCAAAAAGAGCATTGCCATTCTACCTTGCCGCACACAAGAATTCCGAGTGGATGACCAACTCTTCGTGGAGTATGTTGGTGCAAAGAAAGGTCAGGCAGTGCAGAAGTGGACCATCTCCAGATGGGTCATGTTCTACGCACTGGCCAAGAAGCAGCCTCCTGAAGGTTTGCAGCTCATTCCACCTGAGCTAAAACCGCCACCACTGCAATAGCACCCAGAGTTTCGGTTCTGAATATCTGCCAGGCAGCAGCGTGAGCTTTCCTATATACATTTACCAGGCATTACTGTCTGGACAGTCTGGTCTGCAGGGATGGGCACATTGGGCACTGCAGGATTTTCTCGTTTGAAATTGGTTCACAGACCTTCCTTCCCGGATGATATTGCTTGGTTATCTATTCAAAAAGTAAGGCATCTGCGGCTAGAAGTCTCTGTCAGATGAACAAGTTAATTGCCTTCGGTAACGCCTTATCTGGTAGATTACTTACCGACCCACCCACTCCCCACTCTGCAAAGTGATTTCTGGGGACAGAGATGGCCCTTTCAGGGCCCTAGTTTTGACACGCCAGTGATCAGTGTTCTTCATGGCTCCACGCTTCTGGCGTGGAAAGTCATGAAAAGTAACTGACGCCAGCGTTCCTGGGTAGCGCCTATATAGATACTGCGACGCCACTTCAGGCACGGACGACGCACGCAGAGCCGATCAATGCCACCTAACATCGCGAAGGGATACTGCTCACAAAAAATCTTCCAGATCCAGTCTGACGCCTGGGGAAATTCAAAAGGTAAGGTATCTGCGGCTAGATATAGTCCTTATCAGATAAGGTGTTACAGAAGGTAAGTAACTTGTTTGTTAGTGCAGTGTGCAGCTGTGTATTCCATCATACTTAAGAGTAATTAGCCAGGGATGGTCTTTCATTCATTTCATAAACTTGCTCGCCAATAATTGACTCTATTATACATGCTACTTTTCCTTGATTTATTGATATTGGCTATTCTACTCTAGGGTTTTGTTGGGGAGATGCCTTTGTTTTTTTTATGGAGCTACAAATGAAATGTGTACATTCTGTATATTTAAACCATGTCTATTACCATGATCATTGGGACTTAGTGAAACTGAGATTCTTCGTAAGTGCTTCTCTGGTTTGTAAAACATTTCACAATTCACTTCCCAATTTTCCGTAGTGTTTTTTTCAGATGTGTTCTTGTTATACTAACTGAAAAAGATCAAATTATACACCTCCATCTAAGGTAATGTATTAGCATTGTACGTAATGCCACTGTGTAAGAATTCTAAATATTTTTTCCTTTGGTCTTTTTAATGCTGACGTCCACCACATTACCTCAGAAGTGAATATGTGTTGTTCATCATGTTACACAAAAAAACAATGTGTTCGAGGCATATGAGCTGTAGACCATATGCTTTAGCATAGATCGCCATCTGGTGTTGGGTCCGGATGTTTGCACTTTGTTTTTCCTCGAAGAAGTCTTTCCAGTCACGAGGTAGGTGACGACTCCTTTCGGTGATAGTGTGCATGGGCATCGACTCCATCCTTAGATTGTTTTTTTTCCGCCATCGGGTTCGGATGTGTATTGCTGCGCTCCGGTATCGTTTTCGAACCCCCTCAACGCGCAATCCTCTACCCTCGACGGTATTGTCTATCGATCGCGGTTCCCCATTCGACGCGCATCATTTCAACTGAGAAAACCTTCGATCGGGAAACTCAAGGCGGGCCGTCGGGCCGACCATGCTAGCAGTCGATGGAACGGACTCCTTTTAAACTATGTCCCGGGTGTCGTGCTAAATTCCCACGCACCGACTTGCACGAGGTCTGCAACCTCTGCTTATCCCCGTAACACGACGAAAAGGACTGTGACGCGTGTCGATCGTTCCGATCGAAGAAGACTCTTCGTGATCGTCGGGCTCGACGCCACGAGATGCAACGCGGCAGCGGCTCCGTACCGGACATCTTCGGCGAAGATTCCGATATCCACCATCCAGCTGAAGAATCCCAGGATGAACAACTGGTCTCCGTGTCCGAAGCCGACTCCGACATGGAAGAAGAACAGACCATTACTCCGGGTCAGCGTACCGTGAGTACAGATCCCCCTGTGCCCAGTGATCATAAATCTAAGGCTACGGTACCACCTTCGCCCTCGGGCTCAGGTCCGCACCAAGAAAAAGTTTCAGATGCCCCGCGCTCCAGGCCGGCTACGAAACACAAAAAGAAGCCTTCAGGCTTGGGCTCGAGCCGGCCTCATTCCGGTGCCGAACCAACACCTTCGGCACCGAAACATAAGTCGAAACATCTGCCACCGACACCGAAGACCTCGGAGCCGAAATCCTCCACACCTAAAGCTTCGGAGCCGAAATCCTCCACACCTAAAAGCTCGGAGCCGAAACCCTCTGCGTCGAAAAGCTCGGAGCCAAAACCTGCCACATCGAAAGGTTCGGAGCCGAAACATGCCAAGACCAAGCACTCGGACCCCAAACCTTCCACGCCCAAAGACTCGGAGCCGAAATCTTCAGCGCCAAAATGGGCACATAAAGACAAGTACACTCCACCCAAAGAGCCTCGGTCAGATCAACCACCTTTGGATCCGAAACAAAAGAAACTGGTCATTAACTCTGAAACGGGACACATCCATGCCACTTCCTAAAAAACGGAAGCTGGATCTCACAGAGGACTACCCTATCCCTCTCAAGAAACAGAACATGGGTACTAACCCTTCTCCCCCTTACATTCCACCTCCCTCTCCTCCTCCTAATTTGATTATTACACCATCAAATTCACCACCACCTCCACTTTCACCTGACCCACAGGATGAAGATTATGGGGATGGGGATGAAGAGCAGGATGTTACACAGGATCAGGACATACCACAGGACACTGACCCTTGGGAAAATTACCATAAGGAACCAGATCAAGACAACGACCCCGACCTGTATCCCTCCAGACCCTCCCCACCTGATGACAATATTGGCCACGTTCAGCTTATTAACAGGGCTGCTCAATATCACGGGGTGGAGCTACATAAGGAACCTCTAGAAGAGGATTTCCTTGTTGAGACACTAACTCACTCACAAAGGTCTACTCACACTTTTCCAATGCTCAAGGGCATGTTAAAGCACACCGATTAGGTATTTAAAGACCCGGTCAGAGCAAGAATACTCACACCTAGAGTAGACAAGAAATACAAAGCCGCTCCTACCGATCCTGCTTACATAAAAGGTCAGTTGCCTTTAGACTCGCTTGTAGTGTCCAACGCCAGCAAGAGAGCTAACTCCCAAACCACAGGTGAGGCCTCCCCTCCTGACAAAGAGTCCAAACTCATTGATGCCTCAGGCAAAAGAGTGGCTTCACAAGCTGCGAATCATTGGTGTATTGCCAACGCTCGGGCTCTGCTAGCGCGCTACGATAGGGCTCATCCAACATTTACCAGATGAGTACAAAACAAAAGCTAATGACCTCATTCAGGAAGGTAAGCTCATCACTAACTCTTCCATTAAATGTGCACTAGACGCAGCAGACACAGCATCTCGTGCCATCAATACTAGTGTGCTATTATGTAGACACGCGTGGCTTAGAATCTCTGGATTCAAACAGGAGGTACAGTCCTCCATACTTAATCAGCCTTTTGACAAGGAGCATCTTTTCGGACCAGCTGTCGATACATCGCTGGAAAAGATGCAGAAGGACACTGAAACCGCAAAGTCTATGGGGGCTTTACAATTACCTACTAGCAGAGGTTCTTTTCGCCGCTCCGTTTATAGGGGTTGGCTCAAAAACGATTTCTACAGAAAATCCCTCCTCCTCTTACAAGGGTAACAACCAATCCCCCTCTTCCAGAGGTTATTTTCGAGGAGGCTACAGAGGAAATAAGGGAAGAGGCAGAGGTAACTCCACCCGCACTTCCCCTGCCAACAAACAGTGACTTCCCTCCACTACCCCCCCATCATTCCACTCCTGTCGGGGGACGTCTCTCACAATTCCTACCTGTCTGGAATTCAATCACCTCAGACAAGTGGGTACTGCAAATTATCCAGTATGGTTACTGCCTGGAACTTACCAGCACTCCCCCCAACTATTTCTCCATGAGCACGTGCAATGTCACCAGAACATCTCACCCTCTTAAAACAAGAAGTTCTATCCCTCTTACAAAAACATGCCATAGAACCAGTCCCATTACATCATCAAGGGACCGAAGTATACTCCTTGTATTTCTTAATTTCAAAAAAAGACGGCTCTCTCAGGCCTATACTAGACCTCAGACAGCTAAATCTCTATATTCAGTCAGACCACTTCCACATGGTCACCCTCCAACAGGTGCTACCACTGCTTCATCAAGGCGACTTTCTATCCACTCTGGATTTAAAAGACGCCTACTTCCATATTCCTATTCACCCGGCTCACAGGAAATATCTCAGGTTCGTGGTGGACGGACAACATTATCAATTCAAAGTTCTCCCATTCTGGGTAACTACAGCACCCAGAGTCTTCACCAAGTGTCTAGCAGTAGTCGCAGCTCATTTAAGAAGGCAACAGATTCACGTCTTTCCTTACCTAGACGACTGGCTAATAAAAGCCAGTTCGCAACACAGCTGCCTACACCACACTCACAAAACAATTCAACTGCTTCACGACTTGGGGTTCACTGTAAACGTCACCAAGTCTCACCTCCAGCCATCCAAAACGCAAGCGTATCTAGGAGCTACAATAGACACTTGCAAAGCTCTAGCATACCCCAACCCAGCCAGGATACGCAACATGCAAAATCTAATATCACAATTTCAGCCTCAACACTCACTACCAGCCCGAGTGTTTATGCAATTGGTCGGAATGATAGCGTCTTGCATCCTAATCGTTCCTTATGCAAGACTCCAAATGCGTCCCCTACAAGAATGTTTAGCACGTGAGTGGAACCAAGCTCAAGGTCAGTTGATAGATCTAGTGTTGGTGGACGGCCGTACCCATCGCTCTCTGCAGTGGTGGAATACACAAAACCTTTCCAAGGGGCGGCCATTCATCGACCCGGTTCCACAAATAGTGCTGACAGCAGACGCATCGCTCACTGGTTGGGGAGCTCATCTTCAAAAACATGCCATTCAGGGAATGTGGACTGTACAAAAAAACAACTCCACATAAACCATCTGGAACTACCAGCAGTTTTTCTAGCATTGAAAGCCTTTCAATTGCATTTAGTAGGCAAAGCTGTCTTAGTTCACACAGACAACATGACAGCAATGTACTACATACACAAACAGAGAGGGACACACACTCTACAGCTTTCACAACTAGCTCAAAGCACCTGGAAATGGGCCATACCTCCAAAAATATATCTCCTTGCAGAACACCTCCCAGGAGTAAACAACCAGATTGCAGATCTGCTCAGTCGTCGAAGACAACAGATCCACGAATGGGAACTACATCCTCAAGTTCTCCTCCAATTCTTCCAAATGTGGAGCTACCCAGAAATAGATCTGTTCGCCACACACCTCAACCCAAAATGCCCAAGCTTCGCGTCCAGGTATCCACACCCATTGTCCAAAGGCAATGCGCTATGGATGAATTGGTCAGGAAGATTTGCTTACGTTTTTCCACCTCTCCCGCTAATTCCATTAGTGGTTCGGAAGCTCAAACAACATTCCCTGACACTGATCCTAGTTGCTCCCACATGGGCTCGACAACCATGGTTCACAACCCTGTTGGAACTATCAGTAGTTCCTCACCAAAAACTACACCTCTCCCCCAAGCTTCTCACTCAGAACCATGGAGAGATAACACATCCAGATCCCACTTATCTCAACCTTGCGAAATGGCACCTGAAATCCTAGATTTTGGCTACCTTAATCTTCCGCCAGACTGTATGAACCTCATTAAAGAGGCTAGACGCCCTACCACAAGAGCATGCTATGCAGCAAAGTGGAAACGATTTGTAATCTACTGTACAAACAATCAAATCAATCCACTAGATGCTTCAATCTATTACACCTACAGCGTTCCAACTTAGCATATACATCTATACCCTTACACCTTGCTGCTGTAGCCGCTTACCTACAAAATAGACAGCACTTTTCTTTGTTTCGAGTGCCTGCTATCAAAGCTTTTATGGAAGGACTCAAAAGAATCATTCCTCCTAGACTTCCACCCTCTCCAGTGTGGAATCTTAATATAGTCCTTACAACACTCATGGGACCACCATTCGAGCCGTTGCACAAATGTGAACTACAGTTTCTCACCTGGAAGGTAGCCTTCCTTATAGCCATCACATCTCTTAGAAGAGTGGGTGAGCTCCAGGCACTAACTATACAAGAACCATTTTTACAAATACACCAAAACAAAGTGGTTCTTAGGACTAATCCCAAATTTTTACCAAAAGTCCTTTCGGCCTTTCATATCAACCAGTCTGTTGAGTTACCTGTATTCTTCCCTCAACCAGATTCGGTGGCAGAGCGTGCTCTTCACACATTAGATGTAAAAAGAGCCGTACTATATTACATTGAAAGAACTAAACCTTTTAGGAAAACTAAACAACTTTTTGTTGCTTTCGCACCACCGCATAGAGGCAATCCCATATCAAAAGCAGGTATTGCACGGTGGATAGTTAAGTGCATTCAAATATGCTATGTTAAGGCTAAGTGCACATTAACAATTCCCCCTAGAGCGCACTCTACACGCAAACTAGGGGCTTCTATGGCATTCTTAGGTGACATACCCCTAGATGACATCTGCAAGGCTGCAACATGGTCTACACCACACACATTCACAAAGCACTATTGTGTAGATGTGTTAGCAAGACAACAAGCTAGTGTGGGCCAGGCAACCACTGCAACAGCTACAGGTTAGCCACCACTTGGGAGAGAACTGCTGTATAGTCTATGCTAAAGCTAAAGCATATGATCTACAGCTCATATGCCTCGAACGGAAAACGCTACTTACCCAGTATGCATCTGTTCTTGGCATATAGAGCTGTAGATTCATATGCGCCCACCCACCTCCCCGGGTACCTTTATCTGTTGCAGTATTATCTTACTTAGATACACTATACATGGATATCTCTTTACTACTTTCACTAACTCCATTATCACCCTTTACGGCAAAACAATCTAAGGATGGAGTCGATGCCCATGCGCACTATCAACGAAAGGAGGAGTCACCTACCTCGTGACTGGAAAGACTTCTTCGAAGAAAAATAAAGTGCAAACATCCGGACCCAACACCAGATGGCGATCTATGCTAAAGCATATGAATCTACAGCTCTATATGCCAAGAACAGATGCATACTGGTAAGTAGCATTTTCCTTCCGGTTCAAGCACCAGAAGCATTTTCTTTTTTTTGTTAAAGTTGGGGCGTAATGGAAGAGTTTCTCGCATCCTGAGTTCCTTGGGGTTTCTTTTTTGTTTATTTTGACACGCACTATGTTGATATAACTGGTATAAAAAAAAAGTGAAAGCAGACAGTGCCATTAGTTGCCAACTGCTTTCACTTTGATCACTGTTTGAGGGGGTATAACTTTGCCCCTCGAGCACCGATCTGTGTGGGATAGGTGTGGCTGGAAGAGGGACTATTTCCTCTTCCCCATGATACCTCCCCCAAATGGGTTCCTGCTTGAAGATCTCACCTAGACCACAAGAAGCGATTCACCCACTAGACCTCAGGGTTGCATGTATTGGGAGGGACGCGTGGGGGGCGGGGCTTGAGAAAGGGGCCAGCCACCAACCACGGAACCTTACAAATCCTAGCCATTCCTGAAGCATAGAGACCCAGTTGAATCCAGGGTGGTGTGACTTGCACGGACTTACCAGAAACCATGCGAAGGCCATGTCGACTAGATTTGGTCACAGCTTTCATCCATTCCTGTAGGGGTTGATAGGCCCACCCGCACAAATGGAGTAACATTAATGGGGAGAAGTGTGGGAACATCGGGTGGTAAGAATTTTGTGGATCCCCATGGATTCCAGAACTTTCCCTCACATAGGTGTGAAGAAAGTGTGATTTTAGACAGTTTGATATTTGCAGGGCATTCTGGGTAAAGAAAGTTAGTGTGATCTACGTATGTCATACCACCCTGAATACTGTTGGGTGTCTAGTTTTCTGAAATATCTGTGTTTGGTAGATATCCCTGGGTGGCTTTTGAGTCCAGGCCCAAATTCCGCAGCGAAGCACACTGCCAAAATGGGTAAAATTTCATGGCAAAAATGTCATGTCTCCATTTTGCATTCTAGCACCTATCCTGTCACAGTTGATAGACCTGCTCACACAGATGAGGTACCATTTTTATCAGGAGAACTATAGGAACACTGAATAGTAAAACATTTTTATTTCCAATTTAATGTCTCTCCGTTTTTGGCTTCCGGATGTAAGCAAGTGTGCAGGATGAGAATTTTTGTGTGCAAAATATCATTTGAATCCCAGGATAGCACGGGTAACACAAAATTTATAGTTGAACAGATAATCACTACTCCTAAATTCATTGTCATAGAGAAATTTAAAAAATGCATAGGTTTCCCTTATACCCATTTTTCATTCATTAGATTTTACCATATGAGTTGCTGCATGATCAGTACATAATGATAAGCTGAAGCTCAATTGTTGGCTTTGGGTGTTTTTGGACAGCCAACAACCAGATGGTTCTGACAGACATAATGGTATATTACTTTTGTTTATTGGCCATCGGGGCAAAAAATGACAAATTAAAACATTGTCACCAACTATTTTTTCCTACTTATTTTAATTTTTTATTTTTTTTATTTCCGGGAGTACGTTTTGGGGGGGGGGGGCAGGCAATGAGCAATCTACATGAATGACCCTGTGCTGAATATGAAATGTTGCCTAATTTTCTGAAATAACACACTTTCTTGCGCAGCAGATGTTTTCACAATGCTATATTTTGGCTATTTTATGGATTCCCTCCTGAGAAATCCACAAACCCTAGTTACCTTTAGAATCCACAAAATGTGGGAGGGAAACAGGATGCAAATTTGGTCTGGATACCTTTTTTGGAAACAAGTTATGAAGGGCTAGGCTTGAAGTACTCCAAACATGGAAATAAGATCTTAACACAGCGTAGGGAAAGCCTCAGCAGCTAAGGGTTCATTACATATTCTAAAGGTGTATATTTTATAATCTCTTGTTGGGTATAGAGTTGAAGAAAAAGCACATGTTAGGAATGTTTTGTTTCATTGTGCTGTGAAATGTGGATGGCCCCAATCACGGAAAATGGGGCAGTTGCAAAACTGTTTAGAAATGTATACTTGATATTTTTTTTTCCTTTATGCACCAAGGATTTTAAATGAACCCCTTTTTAAATGTTATTTTAAATTACTGAATACTAAACTTACCTTAACGGATTGTGTACCCAAAGCCAGTTGTTTAGTGGGTAACATTTGAGAGTTCTTGAGTCAAAGACCGAGGAGGTTTCATTTGCCGTGTCAGTAGTATAAACAAATTCTCAATCAAAGATTTACACTTTATGAATTGTCATTTTCTGTATTAGGTACTTGGAACAAGCTAATATAACTTGTTATCCTTCTGGCTTACTCAGCCTCACTTCATTTGTTTACATATAGTAAGAAAGACTTCCAAATAGACCGCTTAAGCTGTACAGTACTACATCAGGTTTAAATGTTAGTGTAGGAAGCTGGCTCTGTATCTATTATACCAAAATGAGGTTAAGTGTGCACAGAGTCCAGTGGAACCCCAAAGGTAAGCAGAGGTAAAAGTAGATGGCACCTTACTCTCTAGTTGTGGTAGTGTGGGCGAGCAGTAAGGGTTTATCAGAGGGTAGTATCTGAAAGAGACACGTTCGTGATAGATTCCTTACCTTAGAATATCCCCAGGCGTCAGACTGGATCCGGAAAGTTTTTTATCAGCAGTACCCCTGCGCGTCGGTAGGCGTCGTCGTAGGGCTTCACGTACGTCGCTGGCGTCGTAGCCGCCGAGATGACGTCGTCGGAGCTACTTAGACGCGCCCACGCGCGCTGACGTCAGTTCTTTCTTTTTCCGCGCCCGCAGCGCAGATCCGAGAGAGAGCGGTACCCCTAGTTAAAAGTTTTAACTTGGCAATTGTTTGTCGAGTACTCGACTCTGGTGCAGTAGGGATTCTCGGGTTTAAGTCCTGCAGGGCCTGCCGTCGGAACATGTCGGTCGCGGACCCGCACAACGTGTGTCTCTTCTGCTTGGGGCACGCCCATGACCCCGAGGCGTGCCCCGATTGTCGGGCCATGGCGCCGAAAGCTTTGCGGGAGCGTTCCCGAAAGTTGTTGGAGGCCCGCAATCGGTTCCACGCCGATCGAGGTCCCGCTCCCGTGGGAGGTCCAGGGACCGGTTGCGGAGCCGTCACCATCGCTCGTCGGACTCGGGACAGGAAAGTCACGGCGCCATAAAAAGTCGAAGAAGCGACGTCGCTTGTCTTCTAACCCTCACCGGTCGCGGGATGCGGTGGAGGGGGCGGGGGGACACTCCCCCGCGGCTCCCTACCCGCCCTTTCCGGGCCCTCACGCGACTTCGGACGAGATACAGGCCTTCCTGTCGGCCATGGGCCGTTTGTTTGGCCCATCGGGTCCCTCCGGAGCGCCTTCGGGCCCCGCGGACCCATTGGGCGGGTCAGCCCCCGTGCCGCCGCCTTTGGCCTCGGCTACGCCGGCAAAATACCCTCCGGCGCCTCCGGCCTCGGCGCCGGAACCGGCCTTGGAGCCGCCCCCAACGCCGGGCGCGGCGCCGCTACTGACTCCGTACGGCCCCGAACCAGCATTGGTCTCTTACCCCCCGATTCCATTTCTTGGTGGGGAGTTTGTCCCATTTCCCCAGGCACCTCGTCCGTACCAGCCTCTCCCGAAACCGGTGGATGAAAGGGAGTACTGGGAGGGGTCTGAGGACCCTCTTGCAGCTCAATGCGAGAACGAGCCTGAATGGGAAGACGACCTGGAGGGTCCGGTGGATCTGGATTTCTCTCCACACCCTGGCACGCTGTCCCCTTCTTCCGTGGCTACGGAGGAGGTTGGGACTTTTTCAGTGGTGCTGCGTAGGGCTGTTGAGGCTCTTAACCTCGAACTCCCTTCCGTGCCTATCAGGACCAATCTTTTGACCGAGGTGCTGCAGCCAGCGTCGTCCTCCGCGGAGCCGCTGCTGCCTTTTAACGATGCACTCACTGATATCCTGATGAGCACCTGGAGTAAGCCTAACACAGGGGTTCCTGTGGATAAGGGTGTGGCACGCCGTCATCGCCTGGTGCCGGGCGACCCCAGCTTTCTCACACAACACCCGACACCTGAGAGTCTGGTTGTTCAGGCCTCTGCCTCTCCGAGCGCATTCCCTTCTGCTCCTCCAGACAAGGAACTAAAAAACTGGAGCAGTTTGGGAAAAAGATTTTCACTTCTGCCAGTTCTGGGTTGCGGGCAGTGAATACTGCGTGCCTCTTCGGCCGCTATTCCCACTCTGTGTGGGACACCGTGGCACAGGTGCTGCCTCAGTGTCCAGTGGAAGCTCGGGCGGTACTCTCCCAGGCCATTACCGAAGGGAGGGATGCTGCTAAATTTACTATCCTTTGTGGGCTTGACACGGCCGATTCCCTCGGCAGGGCACTTTCCACAACTGTGACGCTCCGCCGCTATGCTTGGCTCAGAATTACTGGCTTCTCCGGGGATGTCCAGAACACTTTGTTGGACATGCCCTTTGATGGCACACGCCTCTTTGGTGACAAGGCGGATAGCACCCTGGAACGTTTTAAGGACTCTCGGGCTACAGCCCAGTCCTTAGGTCTCGCCACCACACGTGCTTCCTCGGGGCCCGCTTTTCGCTCCTTTCGAGGTCAGGGTCGAGGCGCCCAAGCACGTTCCTTTCAGACCCGCAGGCCTGCGCAGTCTCAGCGCAGCCGTGGTCGTGGGGCCCGCTGTGGGGGGTCCCGAAGGCAGCGGGCGAGTCAAACCACCACCGCCCCTGCCGCCGCTGCCTCAAAACCGTCCTAGTCCGGTGTTTCAGGCCCACCAGACGCCAGTGGGTGGCAGGGTTCGCCATCACCTTCCCCACTTGCGCACCATTACCTCGGACAGGTGGGTGTTACAGATAGTCCGAAGGGGCTACTCCCTCCCCTTCAACTCTACCCATGCCGCCCCAGTACCACCACATGTCGGGGGATCACTTGTCACTTCTCCAGCAGGAAGTTGCGGCCCTCTTAGCCAAGGGGGCCATCGAGCGCGTTCCAACGCCAGAAGTAGGTTGTGGTTGTTATTCCCACTACTTCTTGGTTCCAAAGAAGGACAAGGGCCTGCGTCCTATCTTAGACCTCCGGAACGTCAATCGCTTCCTCTGGAAGGAGAAGTTCAAGATACTCACGCTTGCTCAGGTCTTGTCTGCCCTAGACCCGCAAGACTGGCTGGTAGCGTTGGACTTGCAGGATGCTTATTTTCATATTCCCATCCTGCCGGCCCACCGGCGTTACCTACGGTTCACGGTAGGCCACAAGCACTTTCAGTTCACCGTGCTCCCTTTCGGCCTTACCAGCGCCCCTCGGGTGTTCACAAAAGTGATGGCGGTGGTCGCAGCTCATATGCGCAGATCAGGGGTTTCAGTCTTCCCCTATCTCGACGACTGGCTGTTGAAGGCGGGATCGCCCCAGGCAGTCGTCTCCCACCTCCAGACTACGGCCGACCTCCTGCATTTGCTGGGGTTTTCCATCAACGTGCCGAAGTCACACCTGATTCCCTCTCAGAAGCTCCTCTTCATCGGAGCGGTTCTGGATACGGCGCAGTTCCGGGTTTATCCTCCCGAACAGCGAGTCCGGGACATTCGGGCTATGATTCCGATCTTTCGGCCCTGGTCCTGGGTTTCGGTCAGAAAGACCCTGAGGCTGCTGGGCCTCATGGCCTCCTGCATCCTGCTGATCAATTATGCCAGATGGCATATGCGGGCTCTGTAGTGGGACCTGAAGTTCCAGTGGACGCAGCATCAGGGAAATCTGTCCGATTACGTCCAGATCTCGGAGGGCACTGCACAGGACTTGCAGTGGTGGCTCACGGACCAGCGTTGGGTCAGCGGCAGATCCCTCTCCCTTCCCCAACCGGAGCGCACAGTGGTGACGGACGCGTCCCTCCTGGGATGGGGCGGCCACTTGGGAGAGGCGGAGATCAGAGGCCTCTAGTCTCCAGCGGAGTCCAGGCTCCATATCAACCTTTTGGAGCTCAGGGCGCTCCTACTTGCACTGAAAGCATTCCTTCCCTCTGTCAAGGGGAGAGTAGTGCAGGTGTTCACAGACAACACCACCGCCATGTGGTACTGCAACAAGCAGGGCTGGGTGGGGTCGTGGACCCTATGTCAGGAGGCTCTACGTCTCTGGACGTGGCTGGAACGTCAAGGCATTTCCTTGGCGGTTCAACACCTGGCAGGTACCCTAAACGCCAGGGCGGACGAACTCAGCCGCAGGTGCATGTTGGATCTCGAATGGCGTCTTCACTCAGAGGTGGCACAAGGTCTCTTTCAACAGTGGGGAGAGCCTTGGTTAGATCTATTCGCCACCGAAGAGAACGCGCAATGTCAGCAGTTCTGCACATTGGCGTTTCCAAGGCGGCACTCGCTCGGCGGCGCTTTTCATCGCGAGTGGAGTTCCGGTCTGTTGTACGCCTTTCCGCCTATACCACTTCTACCCAGAGTGCTGAAGAAAATCAGACGCGACCGGGTCCAAGTCATTCTTGTGGCGCCGGACTGGGCTCGAAGAGTTTGGTATCCCGAGCTACTCAGTATGAGCGTGGATCCCCCGATCCGACTGCCTCTTCGGGAGGATCTCCTGTCGCAGCAACAGGGGACGGTCCTCCACCCGAACCTGTCCAGCCTCCACCTCCTTGCGTGGAGATTGAGCGGCGACAGCTGATTCCATTTGACTTGCCTCCTGAAGTCTGTAATGTGATTCTGGCAGCCAGGCGTCCCTCCACTAAAACGGTATACGCCTGTCGGTGGAATACATTTGTGGCATGGTGCACAGCGAAAGCTGTAGATCCTCTTGCTGCCCCTCTTTCTGAGGTCCTATTGTTCCTTCTCTCTTTGGCCCAGCAGGGCTCTGTTCAGGGCACTATCAAGGGCTCCCTTTCTGCTCTTTCAGCCTTTCTTAGGCTGCCTGATCAGCCCTCTCTTTTCAAGTCCCCTGTTGTTACCAGATTTCTCAGAGGCATTACTCACCTTTTCCCTCCTGTTCCTTTTGTCATGCCTCAGTGGGACTTGAACCTGGGTCTCACATACTTAATGTGTGCTCCCTTTGAGCCTCTTCATAACTGTCCTTTGCGGTTATTGACTTTGAAAACTGTCTTCCTGGTGGCCATCACTTCCGCTCGGCGGGTGAGTGAGTTCCAAGCTGTTTCCTGTAAACCTCCTTTCCTGGCGATTCATCCGGATAAGGTTGTGCTTCGACCGCGTCCCTCCTTTCTACCAAAAGTAGTCTCTGCCTTTCATCTCGGGCAAACTGTGACTCTGCCCACTTTCTTTCCGCCTCCGCACCCTTCAAGGGAAGAGGAGAGGCTCCACCGTCTGGACCCAAAACGTGCGCTTTCGTTCTATCTCAACCGCACACAGCAGTTCCGGGTGGATGACCAGCTCTTTGTTGGCTACGTGGGCACCAAGAAAGGCCGGGCTGTGCACAAGAGAACTCTCACGATGGGTTGTCTTGTGCATTAAAGCCTGTTACTCTCTGGCTAAAAAGGAACCTCCGGTTGGGCTGCGCGCCCATTCTACCAGGGCGACAGCAGCTACTACGGCATTGGGACGCGGTGTCCCCCTGCAAGACATCTGTCAGGCGGCCACTTGGGCCTCGTTGCATACTTTCACTAAGCACTATTGCCTTGACAGTCGGGTCCGGAGAGACGGCTTCTTTGGCCGTTCAGTTCTCAGTGACTTTCTGGTGTAATCTCACTTCGCAGACCCACCACCGGGGTTGGTATTGCTTGGGTATGTATTCTAAGGTAAGGAATCTATCACTAACGTGTCTCTTTCAGATGCACAAGTTACTTACTTGTGTAACGATATATCTGTAAGAGACATTAGTTAGTGATAGATTCCTTACCGCCCGCCCATCCTCCCCGTTCTGCGAACTGTTCTCTGGGGTTCAGGTCATCCCTTTCAGGGCCCTAGTTTTGTACCAGTAGTCGGTCTCTGGCATGGCTCTGCGCTCCTGGCGCGGAAAAGTTGTGTACAGAACTGACGTCGGCGCGCGTGGGCGCGTCTAAGTAGCTCCGACGACGTCATCTCGGCGGCTACGACGCCAGCGACGTACGCGGAGCCCTACGACGACGCCTACCGACGCGCAGGGGTACTGCTGACGAAAAACTTTCCGGATCCAGTCTGACGCCTGGGGATATTCTAAGGTAAGGAATCTATCACTAACTAATGTCTCTTACAGATATATCGTTACACAAGTAAGTAACTTGTGAGTTAAGCATTTATTGTACACACTTGGGCAAGAAATGATGTCACACACTCAAAGACTGAACTCGGACCAATTTGATTGTATAAAAATATTATTTAGTTCTATTTATTTTCTAGAACCAAGCAAGCCTGGCACAGGTAAGTGTAAATGGTACTTTTCAAGGCAGGCCGAACAATACAAGCAAGCTGAATGAAAATGACTTTGTTGCAGGTTTGTAAATACTTTGGATAGGGTGGAAATTTCAGTTAGATTACTTTTGATTACTTTTCAGATTACTTTATGAATTACTTTTTCTACTCGGTGTGTTATGCCTAGTTATCACACTGGGACATTTCCTAGAGAAAAGGGAAGTAAAGCAGTTTTTAGATATTTGCAGTTTTTCAAGTTCTCATACAAAACCAACTCCACACAAAACAATTTTCACAAGAAAGCAGTCAATGCAGTCCTATGGGAGGAAATTAGGCTATCGGTTTCAAGGTAAGTACTTGGGTTTGGGAGTTGGTTTTCTGGGGTTAGAACCAGGGTTCCTCCAGGGTCAAGGATGCACACTCAAAGCATCCTCAGCGGCACTAGGGCAGCCGGGTGCAGAGTGCTGAGGCCCAATGTTATCCAATGGGGGATGCGGGACCTCCGGTTGGTGGCTGCTCATGAGCAGGCCACAAGGTTGTGGGAGCAAAATTCTTGGTGTTAGGCTCAGGGCAAATGGGGATCAGAGTTAGCACCCAAAGTACACCCGCAGGGGTGGCTGGGTGCAGGGTGCTGTTTTGGCGTCGGAAGCCCAGTTGATTTCAATGGGGATTCTCCGGTTGCAACAAGGACTGCAGGCTCTGGGACGAAGATCTTCTGGAGGTGACCACCGGTTGGAGAGATAAGTTGGGATGCTGGGATGCCATCGGTTGGACCACCCAAGGCTGTGGGACGTCTGGTGCAGGGGTGTCTTTAGGTGTCTGGTTTTCTTACCAGCTCCGGTCGCGGGGATCCTCCATAAAGAGACTGCAGGCGTCGATTGGAGAGTCAAGGCAGGTCAGGGATCACTAGATCTCGGGTCACGATCGCCGGGGAGACCTCCTTGTGGTGTTGGGCCACTCGAACTCGGGCCGTGGGTGTCATGTGCAGAGTGGTGCAAACTTGTGGATTTGGCCGGAGCCATAGTCTGTGGGTGAGCAAATCCGGTGCTCACGGGAGACAAAGTCTTGGGCTTGGAAGGGAGGGCAGGTCCTTTGGGTTCTTGAGGCTGCTGGCTTCAGGACACACAGGGATTTCGCTGGAGCAGGTTTGAGGTGGGGACAGGCCGGTAAGGCTGGGCCAAGTCAATGAGCGTCCTACTCTTCTTAGTTTCAGCACGGCTTCTTCGGTCCTTCTTGTCAATTCTTGTCTGAGGAGGCAAGGTTCAGGGTTGCCCCTAAATAGTAGATTTAAGGGCGTTACAGGTGAGTAAAGGTCGGGACCAATGAGGTTCTAACTTGGGGTGGGTACACCCCCTATTATGCCAATCTCCAGTAAGAGGGGGGCATATGCCTCTCTGGTTGGCTGAGTCCCCACATCTGCAAGATGGCCGGGACTGAGTTGTGCTTCACCTCGCCTCCCCCACCTGAGGGGTGGGATTGACAAAGGTGGGCACACCTCCCTTCCTCACTTAGTTTGCCCGCCGATTCTCCCGCCCAAATTGAGGGTCAGAACCGACATGGGCCAGTTGCTGGAAGCAGAAAATGCCTGGGGTAGCTTACAAAGGCGGCAAGCCTTTGAAGCTTCCCCTTCATGGACCCTGCCCATCCTGGGGGAGGAGGCTTGGCACCTCGTCCCAGGATGTGCATTGTTCCAGACCCCCGAGAGCAGCAGGCTCTCGACCCAGGGGTCCAGAAACATGTCTGGTGGTGGCAGCTGGTGAGCAGCCACTCAGCCAGGACACTAGAGTTAGGTCGTTTTTTAGGGGGTATCTCTACAATGCCCTATGAGTGCATTTTTCATTAAATCCCACACTGGCATCGGTGTGGGTTTAATGTACTGAGAAGTTTGATACCAAAATTCCCAGTTTTCAGTAAAGCCATTATGGTGCTGTGGAGTTTGTAATAGCAAACTCACAGCACCATATACTCTTAATGGCATTACTGCACTTACAATGTCTAAGGATTGGTTTAGACACTGTAGTGGTACAGGGCTCATGCACCTGTACCCTCACCACTAGTATAGTGCACCCAGCTAGAGGGGTGGCTGACCGATGCCAGGGCAGGGGGTTGTAGGCATAGCACACAGGGATGTGCCATGTCGACTTCACTTTGTTCTGCAACAAAACATGCAGCCTGCAATGGCAGTGTGTGTAAAGGTACAAGGCCTCTAAGAGTGGCACAACAAGTGCTTCAGCCCTTAGAGGTCTTGCCAGGCCACAGTGCCCTTGGTACCTATGGTACTATTTACAAGGGACTAACATGTGGCCAAAGAGTTCCAATTGGGTTTTGTCTTAATGTAGTTTTTAGGGAAAGAACATAGGCCCTGGGTACCTGTTTGGCAGGAACTCAGGGCATACTCAGACACAGTACATCAGCAGTTTGGCAAGAAGTGGGGGCAACCATACAAAAAGAGGGCACTTACTTACAGTTAGCTGCTAAATGTGTAACAGCATAGTCTTTGCATTGAGATTGAAATCCAGTCCCAAAATGTTACTTGTCACAATGTATGCTGGACAATTTACAAACTTTGAATTCATACATGACCAAATTCTTTAAAAAAAAAAAATAATACAGCTAAACTTTTGCAAACTAAGACCATAAATCTAGCATGATGAGCAGAGGTACTGAGGGATTCTTCTTTTCTTTGTGCTATTGTCTTCACATTGGACCTCTTGCATGCCTAACACATTAATTTGGGAACAAAGTATCTTCTGCGGTTTGGCAATACTAAAGGCAACTGATGTTTTACCATTCTACCTTTGGACAAGTATATTTGGGCTTTTTCTATACTTCCTAATTATGTGCACAGAGGTCTAGAGTGTTGGCTATGAATATGAATCAAGGCAAAAACAAGGGGATGATGGACGGAGCGCTGAAACTTTTCAGACACTCGCCCCCAGCTAAAGAATGATGATGGATTCAACCCAGAGCTAAAGAATGATGATGGATTCAACCCAGAACTGTGACTGGGGGTGAGTGTCTGAAAAGTTTCAGTGCTCCGTCCATCATCTCCTTGTGTTTGCTTTGTTCGCCCTAAGTTGGCAGGGTATGCCCAGACGTGGGTCCCTTGCTCACTTTGCCACTGGATTCAAGCTAGCCTGGCTGATGAAGGGTGTTACCCAGAAACCGGTCCCAGGATGCTTGTTTCTGGTTCAGGGTAGACCTGGCTTGGCAGTTCGGGCTGGACTGTTCCCATGAGGCACAGGGTCAAGACTGATTTGCATATAGCTGGGTCTGAACTGAGGTGGCGAAGTGAGCTAAAGAATGATGATGGATTCAACCCAGATCTGTGACTGGGGGTGAGTGTCTGAAAGGTTTCAGTGCTCCGTCCATCATCTCCTTGTGTTTGCTTGATGAATATGAATCCATATATTTATATTGGATCTCATGTGAGCTCCCTGTTAAATCCACTGATTGCCAGTGTTTTGTGCATGGTAGATTAGCTCCTACTAGTTTCCTGTTTGGCAGTATTAAATTATTTCTTTATCCTATCTTTGCTTATCCGTTCCATTATTTGAATTCTGTTTAGAAGCTTTTGTAAAGTCCCCCCATATCCCTATTTGCTTTAAATCACTGGATTGTTTACTCTGTTTTAATAAGTTATGTTCTGTGTCCACAAATATATGCAAACCAATTTACTATTCGTACTGTGTAACATAAGCATTTGAGGCTACTTCTTTTTGGGTGTCTCTATCTTCAAAGGGCCTTGGCAGATCTCTCTGTTTGTGTTATTTCTCAGAGGCCAAAAAGGTCTTTTGTGTATACATTTCCCAGGTCCATTTTTAGTTCTGTCACACAGTCTACTGGTATATAGTAAACTCATGTTTTTGTCTTTTTCAAACCTATATCTTCTATGTCTTGAGAGGTGACAGTGATTATATAGTTGAACAAAAGACTATGCTGGAGAGGGGTGTTCTAACAGGATCCCAAGGGCCACCTTCTGAGGTTCTACTCAATGAATCATTTTAAGTAATTTTTCTGCTACAGTTAATTCTTATTACTCTCCTCCAACCCTATGTAATTGACTCTCAAAATGCTTATGGCCTTCACAACCTTGAAGTGGCTCATTGAGCCATTGTAGTTTCTGGTTCTCAAGCCTATAAAATTGAATGATTAGATCCCCACAGCCCTTCAGCACTCGTATTGAATCTGTAGTGGTATGTGCTAATTAAAGGCAGATCACCGTTGGTGCAATCCACATACTTTAGTCCTGCAACATGTATTATGATATGTTGTCTGTTCACAACTTTGTTGTTGACTTTGCACTTGTTGATGCCTGTATAGATGCCCTGTATTCTTGTTTGCCATGTCAAGTTAGTAGAGATTTTGTTAACCCCTTGGGTCTGGAAGCAAAAAGGAGTAGCTCCAGAGGAATCGGAGTTTTTATTGACAGATCGAGGGAAGGTTTGGAAAACCATGTAAAAGTTACAAGAACATCGATGGATACTGAAAACGTAGGTTAAGCTCCGTTGTGATTGTTTTTCACTGAAAAAACACCTCTGGACAGAGAACAACATGGTCTGAGAATGTGCATCCATGTACTTGGCACATGTGTTGGAGGGGGATGGAGGTTGAGAGATGGAGAATACTCCCTTCAGATTTTGCCCTTGGTGCCAGCACAAGTTTGCACAAAAAGATTCCCACATGGTCTTTTGTTTCTGATGATCTCTTGCTATTTCTCGTTTCGTTTGAGAGCTCCAAACTTGTGCCCTGATTTTTCAAAAGATACCATCTAACAGCCTGGTATTTTCCCTCTGTAAGGAACATGTATCTGCTTGCAGTTAGTTGAATTCTAGATTGCTGCTTCACCTACAGTACGATTCTTGGCAGATTGTAGCAAATTCCATCTGTGACTCAAGACCACTATGGGGATGGTTTAATGTTTCAGGCGTGCTGTTTTTGTATGGTGGTTAATATTAATGTTGTATGGTCAGATCAGTCAATGAAAAGGTTACTACGAAGGGCATGCATCTTGTATTTCAATTCAAAGGAAACTTTTTTTGGGCCAACATAGGCAATAAAAGCAGATAAAACACACAATAAATTAATACTAAAACTGATCGTTACAGAATATATTAAAAGGACAGACCAAGATTTCATAAAGCTATGTCGGACAATCAGGAGGTATGTTACTCAGGAGGCACAAAGACTACACTTTGAGCAAACCTATCGGGTGCAAGATAGTACAGTACATATATATATAAAAACCACTAGACTAATACAGTAAAATTTCTAAAACAACACAGTGCTAAAAGCCAATGAATTTCAACAGGAAACAGAAACGAAGACTAAGCACACTCATGCTTTTGGCAGTTTTTTTCCTGTGTCTAAAAGCACCTGTTAAAACTGGCAACACCAGAGCAAATCAGAGGCGAAGATAGCATTTGCAAGTAAGTCAGGGATGGCTTCACTTGAACAAAATTACAGTGCCTTAAATGTGGAAGAATATATTTTTGCCATAAATTAAGATAATCACTAAAAAAAGATTACATGTAAAAGATCTTGTCCTGAGAAATGATCACAAGAGCAAGGCTTTAAAGCACATGGCTTGGAAAAGCCCATGGAGACTGATAAACAACAGTGAATACAATTAAACCTAAACCTGGTTAAGAGAAAATGATGATGCGGTTTTTTAATATACGTCCAATAAGGATGTCCTAAAGTCCTGGACTCAAAATTAAATATTGCCTTATTGTGGGCTTAGTAAGTTCCTGGTTTTCCCTTTCTGCTATCCTCCTGGCCAAGAACAGTGATTTTATATATCTCAGCTCACTAGGGCGCATCAGCCTATGATGTGTAAACAGCTCAGGCATCCTAGGATCTTTAACTGCTGTAATACGTAACCCAACCATGGGATGTCATGGGCCCTGTCAAGCCTCATACAATCCTCTAGGACCAACTGATTCAACATAGGAGTGGGGTTGGACTAGATTTCAACCATCGCATCAATGGAGCCATAGCAATAAGATCCGAGATGTAACCCTGCCCAAGTTCCTCTTGTATCATAAAGGACGGCGTACAACGGGGTACTGCTAGGAGTCTGCAGAGAAATTTATTCTCAGACACCTGCAGTTCACTAACATCTTTATAACCCCAAACATTGCTGCCACAAGTGGCCATGGCTATACATTTATCATTGTAAACCTTCAATAGGGCAAGTAACGGTTTGGCCCCCAGTCTCCTAGCAAAATCCATAGTAGCTCCTGCTGCTCTGGCCAAGGTATTTTTTTTTTAGTTCTCTCTGACCCACCCAAGACTCCCTTTCGTCAAACAGGACGCCCAAATAAGGGAATATAAAAACTTTAGACAGTTCTGCACCCCTGCAAAAAAGCCTATGTTTGGAGAGCTTTGTATTGCCTGTCGTCATTATTTGTGACTTTGAAAAATTAACAGAAAGGTCAAGTGAGACCATAAACTTTGTAAAAGTATTTGAGTCTTTGCAACCCCACAGCCGTTGTGGCAAGTAACACTGCGTCGTATGCATATAGAAGAGCTGGGATGAGTTTAGGACCTGCTCTGGGGAGATCTGTACACGCAGCTGACATAATCCCCAAGTTTATTAATGTATAGGGTGAACAGAACTGGGGCTAAAATACATCCTTGTCTTGCCCCCCGCTTGACCTCCCAGGATGCTGAAAGTGAGCCATTTTCGTTATATCTGACTGAAGCTGACAGATTTGAGTGTGACCAGTGCAAGAAAGCCACCAGTTCGGCATCCATGCCCATATCCAGTAGCAAAGGCCATAATTTGGACCAATTAATATGGTCAAATGCAGATGTTCGGTCCATAAAAGCCATGTGCAATTGTCACCTTTTGGCTATTGTATATTTGCCAATCAGCAAGGGCTAATTGGTACATTGGTCCAGGGTTCCTCTCCCTTTTTTAAAACCATATTGCAGTTCTGAAATTACATTGGAGTCTTCTAGCCATAATGTTGAGCGTTCCAAAATCACCTTCCCCATAATTTTTGCAGCCAAATCAAGTAAGGAGATCGGGCAATAACAGGCTGGGTCGTCCCTCGCTCCCTTTTTAAAAATCGGTTAAATTACGGGAGTATATCAAGAGGTCGACAGGCCGCTCACGGTTGCTGCATTAAAGACCAGGGTCGGGATCTTGGCCTACCTCACAGGATCGGCTTTATAAAGATCCGACGGAACCCCATCAGGACCTTGCGCTTTCCTCCCGGCTATTGCCACAATGGCTTTTTGGACCTCGTCTACCCTGAAGATCAATGGTCGTATAGCTGCACTTGGCTTCCAAGAGATATCGTTCACTCCTACATCCACCCCTCTATAGATCTGTTAAAAATGTTTGACCCATTTATCAGCGGGGATGTACAATCCACTCTAGAAGCGTGCTGGTCAACAAAGAAAGGGCTATTGACAACTTCTCAAAATTTGGAGCTATTGGACATTACACTGACCTGACTTAAATCATCCCATGCCTGTTCCCTAATAGCTTCTTTCCTTTGCTTGATTGCAGATTTATAAGCTATCCTACATTCCTTCACCTCTCCTGAATCCCTGGGTTTTTGTTTCAGAGCGGTCATGAGTGTTTTGTGTGTTTTGGAGACTGCACCATCAAACCATCTTTCCCCTTTAGTATCTCCTACTCTGCCACTGGTCGTTAGGTTGTCCATGATCCACTTTACTAGATTACTATAGGCATCTAATACCACGCTGTCCTGTGTGCAATTATCAAGACACAGTTTGATGTCTTCCGCGCCTTCTACATATAACTTTTCTAAGAAAACATTTGGTATTATCTTCTCCCACTTAATTCTACGTGCCTGATCTGTTGTTTTGAGTTCCCTATTCGATATGCTCTTGCCCTCAACTCCATGAAAGACATGAGCGCCCCTCAGTTCCAGGATCAGCGGGTTATGATCACTAAAGCTACTCCAGCAAGAGTATAAGGGGAGCACGTCGGGAACGCCAACCAGGATAAAATCAATGGTAGAGGTGCAACCCCTGCCAATAAACGTTGGGACAGAATCAAATTTTTCGGTGTTCTCAAGGCAATGTAGATTGTTAGCTGCGAGCAAACTGTCTATCCGGAAGACCTTGATTCGAATGCTCTAAATGAACAGATGGAGATAAGGCGTCCCAGGGTCCCTTGCCTAAAGTGCAGTTATGTTGACAAAGGTGTACATTGAAGTCCCCCAAAATAATAACATAATATGGGGGCCCCACCTCCCCATAGTGCCCTTTAAGACCTTCCAAAGAGGCAATATGTTCAGTATCGTTAGTTCTAGAAAAGGAATTATAGAAGTTAATTGCCAACAGAGTAGGGCGCTTGCTTAAAGTTAATTCCACTGCCAGCAAATGGGGAGAGTGACATGACACCACCTTGGTGGTGCATGCAATTTTGAGCGATATCAAGGTTAGCAGGCCGTCCTCAGAGCGACCTACTGTGGCGGGGATGCAGCTTTAAAAATAGGGCTGAAGCCGTCCAGAACAAAGGAGTCAGATGTATCCCAGGTTTCCTGCAGTGCGACTACGTGGCATCACCTTATTTTCGCTAACCACTGATCCTCATCTCTCTTGGCTCTCAAGCCCGCGATATTCCAAGTCATTAATTTGATGATTGGATGACTGAGGGAGGTAGAGTCAGACTGGGGCAATGAAATGGGCACTTTGACCGTTAATAAAGGGGACCCTAAAGTTGGCCCACCCCCAAAAGATGTAATGTGTCAATCTATATTGTCTAGGCCCTCCAGTGGAGCAAATCGGTTGGCCAAAGGGATGGCTGATCTTGTGTACAGACGCGGTTATGTTCTCGCTGGTGGAAGGTCCCTATTAGTATGCAAACACATAGGGTATGACATGCCTATAGGGTAGAAGAAGTGGAACGGGACGACCCCAGTAGTGGTTTTGGACTCTTGCCTGCGATAGCTTTCAACCATGTTTCGGGTGTCTTCGATTAACAACAATGCAGTCTCCTTCCCGATCCTTTTTTACATTAGAGCCGACCCATCCCACTCTTCTGGCCTAATAATGTGAGGTGATATATAGTGTCCGTTTACTATCATATTGTCACACCATTGGGTAACCTTATGCAACAGATATCGTGGTCTCCATTGTGCCTTGCTTAATGGGAGTTATACCTGTCCGAATAGCCACCAGGGGAGCTGACTGCGGGGGCAAATTTAAATGAGCACTGTCCCCATCTGTGATTGGAGGTGGTCTGATTGAATTTGGTCCATAAGCACTGGACCCTCTGAGCGGAAGCACAGCGCAAGGGTCAGCCCTCTGGCCATCAAGATGCCTCTGGGACACTGACACCACACTACTCCTGGTTGCTCCCACGTTTAAGGATGAGCCCAGACCCCTATTGGATCGAGGGACCTCCTGAGAAGGTTGTTTGACCCCCTGACCTGCCTGTGGGTTGTTGCTGTGCCCCGTAGGCTCACGGCCCTCGCATGAGGGTATGTAGGTGCAGGCTCAGCCATAAGACTGATCCCCTCACCTCCAGCCACCACCGCAGTGTCAGTGTTCTTTGAAAGAATGCGAAGGGGGACCTAAAGGGGAAGGCAGATGTCGACAGCACTCAAGCACTGATTCTCCTGGACCTGTCTGCAGCCTTTGATACTGTCAACCACAACATCTTGGTGGACCGTCTGGCTGCAGCAGGTCTCAGTGGTACGGCCCTGAAATGGTTTCAATCATTTCTTGCAGATAGAAAACAGTCAGTTTGGCTCTCTCCGTACAAATCGGGCACAGTAAATCTGAAGTGTGGAGTGCCACAGGGCTCATCCCTATCCCCACATCTTTTCAATATTTATATCTGTCCTCTTATCGTTGCGTTACGACAGATGGGAGTGCAAATCTACAACTATGCTGATGATATGCAGCTAGTCTTCCCCATCAATGAATCTATAGAGTCTCAGGAATTTCTTAAAAAATCCATGCTGTTCATCATGAAATGGATGAACAAAAATCAATTAAAACTAAATGCCGAAAAAACAGAAATCATCATCCCCCACAATAAACTCCAGCATTGGACCCCCCGCCCACTGGCCCTCTGAGTTAGGCCCGCCTCCGGCATTAAAAAACTCGATAAAAAGCCTAGGCATACACATTGACTCAGACCTAAACATGAATACGCAGATTGGAGCAGTTACCTCCGCTTGCTTCCTCCAACTGCGTAAACTGAGGAAAATCAGAAGATTTTCAGTAGAGAGGCATGTATCCAAATTGTCATCTCTTTGATTATGTCAAGAATTGATTATGCTAACTCTATATACCTAGGTCTTCAGCGCAATCAGATACATCGTCTACAGCTAATACAAAATCAGGCAGCCAGAATTATATTCCAACAAGACAGACGTTGTCACATCAAGCCGCTGCTAAAAGAGTTGCACTGGCTTCCAGTGGAGCAACGCTTCAAGTTTAAAGCCGGTTGTATTCTTTTTAAAGCCTTGCACGGGATCGGCCCTAAGTACATTTCATCAAAAATTCACAAGTACATCCCCCACCGTACTTTAAGATCTATGCACATGAACTACCTAGAGGTCCCAGTTTGTAGACGAAAAAGAACAGTAGGCTCACGCTTCTCAATATTAGGACCCAAACTCTGGAACGCCCTTCCGCCCTCATTGAGACTTGAGTCAGATCTTTCATTTTAGGAAGACGTTGAAGACCTGGCTCTTCACCCAAGCTTACAGTTAGACTAGGACCATCCGTACCAGTAACTCCTTCAGGAAAGCAACTCCGTCAGCGCCAAGAAACTGTTGGTGAACGAGCGCTATAAAAGTTCCCATTAACATAACATAAGTTGGGGCTCAGTGAGTTGAGTGAGCACAGCTTCTATCCCTGCAAGCCGATCTATAATGGAGGCCAAAAGTGATTTTAATACAACTTCAAATTTAGGAATTAATTTATCCACAGACTGACACAGATCCATCTGGACTGACCTTACCAGACTGGTAACCTTCTAGGGAGGCTGAATGGCCTTTTTTCCTCCGTCCCTCTTCTTTTTTTACTGGGGATTCAGACATAAGTGTAACATCATCCTGAATAACATCGGTACTATCCAACAGTTCAGCATTGGAATTTGTTTTCAATAGTTGGCACGCTATGTCTTCCAATGACAGGATCCGTATCAGTTTGAGGCTCCTGAGGATGATTAATAAATTCCAGGAAGTATGGAGTGTAAAGTTAATCTGAAAGAGACAGTTAGTTATAGATTCCTTACCTTAGAATTACCCCCAGGTGTCAGACTCGATCTGGGGAATTTTTTCTCTTAGCAGTACCCTTGCACATTGGTAGGTGGCGTCGGTCGACTGTCGTCGGCGTCGTGGTCCCCGGGATGACGTCGCCCCTGCGCACTGACGTCAGTTCTTTCTTTTCTGCGCCAGCCTAGCGCAGATCCAGAGAGAGCTTACACCATTAGTCATTTTTGACTAAGCTTTTTTTTTTTTTTTTTGACTTTTGTCGACTCCTTTTTATGAGTCATCGACTCCTGGTGTGCGAGGGATGTCCCATCGTCGAACCACTGATGTCTGTAGCGGACGTGCACCTCGTGTGCTTTAGGTGACTGGAGCGCGACCACGACCCGAAGTCGTGCTCCGACTGCCGGGCCATGAATCCGAAGTCTTTGCGGTAGTGGTCCCGAAAGCACTCGGAGGCCCGGCAGTTGGCTCTGCATCGCTCCCGGTCTCGCTCGAGGGGAAGGTCTCGAGACCGCTTGCGGAGCCACCACACCTCGTCCAAGTCTTCGCATTCCTCGGGTAAGTCAAAGCACAAGAAGAAGGCAAAGAAGCAGCGTCGCTCTTCGCCTTCTCCCCGTCAGTCAGCTGATGTGACGCGGGATCTGGAATGTTGTCGCTCTAAGGCTCTGTCTCCAGTGCCTGATTCAGAGACGACGACGCGCCTCCCCCGTTTCCGGGAGCCGGGGCGTCCTCTGCCCAGCTTCGTACGTTCTACTAAGCCCTCCACCGTATCTTTGGGCAGCCCGACTCAGCTGGCGTGCCTTCGGGACCCACTGAGTCGGCCGGGGGCTCTGGGCCTTAGATACCGGCGGCTCTGGTGCCAGAAGGCTGAATCGACGCCTGTCGACCTTCCCTGGCGCCGATCCTGGTGACGACGCCCCCGGTGTCGGCCGTGCCCCCGGCCGACGCTGTCCCCATCCGTATCCCCGAGATGGACCCAGAGCTGTATCAACATCGGCCGAATCCGACGCCAGAGGGTACTTTTGTTCCCTTGTTCATCCCATGTGTTCCCTATCGCCCTGAAGGTGGTGATCAGGACTAGGAGGGGTCGCTGGACCCTTTGCCAGACCAGCTGTAAGAACCGGACTGGAGAGAGGAATTGGGTGACACCAGTGGTCTGGACACTTCACCAGACCTTGGCATGCTTTCTCCCCCTACCGTGGCTATGGAGGAGGGAGCGTCCTATGCCGTGGTGGTGCGTAAGACAGCCGATGCCTTGGGCCTGGAGCTCCCTACAGTGGCAGTCAGGACTAATCTGACGGAGGTGCTTCAACCTGCGGCAACTTCCTCAGAACCCCTCTTGCCCTTCAACAAAGCTCTCACAGATGTCCTTCTGGGCACTTGGTCCAAGCCCAGTACAGGGGCTCCTGTGGAACGGAGGATTGCCCGCCGCCACCGCCCAGCTTCGGGCGATCCCATTTTCCTCACCCAACACCCTTCCCCTGGGAGCCTGGTGGTCCAAGCTTCTTCCAAGGGTGCATTCCCTTCTGCTCCTCCAGACAGGGAATCCAAGAAGCTGAATCATCTTGGGAAGTGCATGTTCTCTACCTCCAGAATGGCATTGCGGTCTTTGAATACCGCATGCCTCTTGGGCCTATACTCCCATACAATATGGGATATGGTTGCGCAAGTGCTGCCTCAGTGTTCGGAGGAGGCCCGTGCCGTTCTCTCACAGGCCTTGGCAGATGGAAGAGACACGGCAAAATTCACGATTCGCTGTGGACTCGATACCACTGACTCACTGGGCAGAACAATTGCCACATCGGAAGCCCTTCGGCGCTACACCTGGTTGAGGACATCTGGCTTTTCGGGGTATGTCCAAGCAACTCTGCTGGACATGCCCTTCGATGGCCGTCGCCTTTTTGGTGACAAGACAGACTCTGCGCTGGAGCGCTTTAAGGATTCTCGAGCTACAGCCAGGTCCTTGGGCCTCGTGGCATCCTCCCATCCACCACAGTCTGCCTTTTGCCCCTTTCGTGGCTACAGAAGGGGCCCCCCATCATGTCTGGCCAGTCTAGCCACCGGTCCGCGCAAGCTGACCAGCCTATGCGTGGCCGCAGACGTGGGACCCAGCGGCCTTGCGCGTCTGGGAGCCAGCAGGCGGGCCAGTCCACCCTTTCCCCCCCTGCAGTGGCCTCCACCCCCTCCTAGTCTGACCTTTCAGGCCCATCAGCGGCCAGTGGGTGGCAGGATTCACCATCACTGGCAAACTATCACGTCAGACAGGTGGGTTTTACAGATAGTCTGAAGGGACTACTCCCTCCCCTTCGAGACTGCCCCTTTCAGCTCTCTCTGCCAAGGGAGCAATTGAAAGAGTCCCTGCGCCAGAAGTAGGTTGTGGTTGCTATTCCCGCTACTTTATGGTGCCCAAGAAGGACAAGGGCCATTGTCCTATCCTAGACCTCAGGGCTCTCAATCGCTTCTTCCGCAAGGAGAAGTTCAAAATGCTCACGTTGGCTCAGGTTCTGTCTGCCCTTGACCCTGGAGACTAGATGGTGGCGTTGGACTTGCAGGACGCCTTTTTCCATATTCCCGTCCTGCCAGCTCACAGACGCTACCTACGGTTAACGGTAGGCCATGAGCATTTTCAGTTCACCGTGCTCCCCTTCGGCCTTACCAGCGCCCCCTCGGGTGTTCACTAAAGTGATGATGGTGGTCGCAGCTCATCTGTGCAGATCAGGGATTCCAGTCTTTCCCTATCTCGACGACTGGCTGTTGAAGGCGGGCTCGCGCCAGGCTGTTGTCTCCCACCTCCAGACTATGGCAGACCACCTGCATTCGCTGGGGTTAGCTATCAACGTGCCGAAGTCACACCTGACTCCCTCTCAGTCTCTCCTTTTCATCGGGGCTGTTCTGGACACAGTGCAATTTCGGGCCTATCCTCCCGAATAGCGAGTCCTGGATATACGGGGTATGATACCGATGTTTCAGCCTCTATCCCGGATTTCGGTGAGAATGACCCGGAGGCTGCTGGGCCTCATGGCCTCCTGCATCCTGCTGGTGGATCATGCCAGATGGCATATGCGGGCTGTGCAGTGGGACCTGAAGTTCCAGTGGGCGCAGCATCAGGGGAATCTTTCCGACTACGTCCAGATCTCGGAGGGAACTGCGCAACAACTGCAGTGGTGGTTAATGAACCAGGATTGGGTCAGAGGCAGATCCCTCTCCCTTCCCCAACCAGACCTCACGGTGGTGACTGATGCATCACTCCTGGGATGGGGCGGCCACCTGGGAGAGGCGGAGATCAGAGGAGTGGTCTCCAGCGGAGTCCGGGCTCCATATCAACCTGTTGGAGCTCTGGGTGATTTGCTTGGCACTGAAGGCATTCATTCCTTCCCTCCCTCAAGGGGAAGGCAGTGCAGGTGTTCACAGACATCACCACCGCCATGTGGTACTACAACAAACAGGACAGGGTGGAGTGGTGTACCCTTTGTCAGGAGGCTCTTCGCCTTTGGACATGGCTGGAAGATCAGGGCGTGACCCTGTTGGTTCAACACCTGGCAGGTTCTCTGAACGCCAGAGCGGTCAAACTCAGCCTTCAGTACCTGGTGGATCACGAATGGCATCTTCACTCGGAGGTGGTGCAAGATCTCTTTCAGCAGTGGGGAGAGCCTTGGTTAGATCTGTTCGCCACCGAAGAGAACGCGCAATGTCAGCAGTTCTGCGCGTTGAAGTTTACAAGGCGGCACTCGCTCGGCGACGCTTTTCGTCACCAGTGGAGTTGCGGCCTCCTTTACGCCTGTACCCCTTCTGCCCTGAGTGCTGAAGAAGATCAAGCGCGACCGGGCCCAAGTCATTCTTGTGGCCCTGGACTGGGCACGAAGAGTCTGGTACCCCGAGCTCCTGAGCATGGCTATCGATCCTCCAATCAGACTGTCCCTTCGGGAGGATCTTCTGTCGCAGCAGCAGGAGACTGTCTTCCACCCGAACCTGTCCAGCCTCCACCTCCTTGCGTGGAGATTAAGTGGCGACAGTTGACAGCTTTTGACCTTCCACCCGAAGTCTGTAATGTCATCTTGGCAGCCAGGCGTCCCTCCACTAAGACAGTATACACCTGTTGATGGAACAAGTTTGTGGCATGGTGCACAGCAAAGGCTGCGGATCCCCTCTCCGCCCCTCTTTCTGAAGTTCTTTTGTTCCTTCTTTCCTTGGCCCAGCAGGGCTCTGCTCTCGGCATTCTTAAAGGCTATCTGGCCGCCATTTCTGCTTTTCTTCGGCTACCGGATCAACCCTCTTTGTTCAAGTCCCCTATTGTTAATAGGTTCTTTAAGGGCATTATTCACCTCTTTCCTCCATCTCCTTTCATAATGCCTCAGTGGGACTTGAATCTTGTCTTGACTTACCTTATGTGTGCTCCCTTCAAACCTCTTCACAACTGTCCTCTCAGGCTCCTTACTCTGAACACTACCTTTCTTGTTGCCATCACCTCTGCTCGCAGAGTGAGTGAGCTTCAGGCTCTTTCTTCTAAGCCCCCTTTCTTCTCTGCATCCAGACAAAGTGGTGCTTAGGACGAGACCCTCGTCACATAGGACAAACTATCACTCTGCCCACCTTTTTCCCACCTCCGCACCCTTCCAAGGAGGCGGCGAGACTCCACCGTCTGGACCCAAAACGTGTGCTGTCCTTTTACCTTGACAGCACTAAAGATTTCCAGGTGGACGATCAACTCTTCGTTGGCTATGTGGGTGCCAAGAAAGGTGGGGCTGTCCAAAAGCGTACCATCTCAAGATGGGCTGTCCTTTGTATAAAGATTTGATACCCTTTAGCAAAAAAGGAACCTCTAGGGGGGCTGCGGGCTCATTCTACTAGAGCTATGGCAGCAACTACTGCTTTGTCAGATGGAGTCCCACTTCTTGACATCTGCCAGGCGGCCACATGGGCATCCTTGCACACGTTCACCAGACATTACTGCCTGGATAGTCAAGTCCGGAGGGACGGCTACTTTGCCCGTTCTGTCCTCCAGGACTTTCTGGTGTGAACTTGGTTCGCAGTCCCTCCTCTGGGGTTGATATTGCTGGGGTATCTATTCTAAGGTAAGGAATCTATAACTAATAGTCTTTCAGATGAACAAGTTACTGACCTTCGGTAACGATGTATCTGTAAGAGACATAGGTTAGTTATAGATTCCTTACCGCCCCACCCATTCTCCCCGCTCTGCGAACTGATTTCTAGGGATAGGAACTCCCTTACAGGGCCCTATTTTTGATGCACCAGTGGTCAGTGTCTTTCATGGCTCTGCGCTTCCGGCGTGGAACGTCGTGTCAGAACTGACATCAGAGCGCAGGGGCGGCGTCTAAGTAGGCACTGCGACGTCATCCCGGTGACCACAACGACTGACGCGGAGTCGACCGACGCCGCCTACCGATGTGCAGGAGTACTGCTAAGAGAAACAATCCTCTGGATCCAGTCAGACACCTGGGGGTAATTCTAAGGTAAGGAATCTATAACTAACCTCTGTCTCTTACAGATACATCGTTACCGAAGGTAAGTAACTTGCTATGTCCATACTGACTCAATTCAAAGGACCAAGAGCGGTGGCCCGGCCCAGCCTCGAACGGCCGCGGACGGGCCCGGTCTTCACCCAGGCACATCCCGTGCAGCGGGAGCCCCAGCCAGGTAAGTAGGCACCCCGAGCACGGAAAGCCAAAGCCCGTAGGCGGCGGCCGCAAGTGACTCTGGGGCTTGTAGTCTGCCCCCTCCTGCTGGTGTCACGGGCGTACCGCGCAGCAGGAGCCCCAGCCAGGTAGGTAGGTGCCTCGGGCGTGGAAAGCCAAAGCACGTAGGCAGCGGCCGCCGCAAGTGACTCTGGGGCCTGTAGTCTTCTCCCTCCTGACGGTGTCACGGGCGTCCTGCGCAGCAGGAGGCCCAGCCAGTTAGGTAGGCGCCTCCAGGCACGGAAAGCCAAAGCATGTAGGTGGTGTCGGCCGCAAGTGACACTGGGGCCTGTAGTCTGCCCCCTCCTGCCGGTGTCACAGGTGTTGTATGTCACAATCATGGCTTAATATTCATGATTCAAAATGGAACTTGAATGCAAACTGTACAAATTGGTTATTTCTGATTAAACAAGATCTATTATTTTCCAACTAGAGGAAAAATTGCATGTTGTGCCATTATTTTACCTCCCGCCTATCTGGGTTACTACAGAAATGATTTAATTTACCCGTGCATTAGTGTTTGATAATTACCACCACTTTCCATTCAGTTGCTCTTTTTTACTACATTAGATTCTTGCTAGTTTTTGCAGTTTTGTTTTTTGTTATTGTGAATTGTTTTGCTGAATATAGTTGGTTGTGTAGTGACTTTTTTTTTTAACTTTTTTTTTTTTTAAGGATGTTGATTGTTAAGGTGTTTTTTTTCTCAGTAAAGATTAGCAGAAGAACTTGCTCACCTTAGTTGATGGCCCTAGTCAAACCTTTCTTTGTGGACATTGCCTGACAGTTTCCCCATGTCATGTCTGTGGTGATTGTGGCTAAGTCAGCTATGCTATTGTTTACCCTGTTGGTTACACTGCAGCAAAAAGGCTTACCTATGGTCTACTTCTACCAAATAGTGGAAGTCATGTATTTGTAGCATGTGTTGGCCATAGATACATATGCTTAGCATACTCCTGCCATTTAGAGTTGGACTCAGACGTTTGCAACTTGTTTTTCTTCTAAGACGTCTTTTGAATCACGAGGTATGGTGACTCCTCCTATAGTCTGTATTGCGCATGGTCATCAGCTCCTTTGTTGGATTGTTTTTTCCGCTATTTGGTTCGGACATCGACCTCAAAGCTTTGATTCCTGCCACAAGGCCTTATCAGCCCCCCTGTTCATCTCCCTTCAACAGAAGATTCGACAATGATGAATATCTACTGGTTTCCTTCAGCTATTTCACTTGGCCTGCCCAGAGACTGGCCGGGTTCGACTTTGGTTTCCATTTCTGCCACCCCTTCTTCCACTAGAGGACTCCGAGGTATGGAAAAGACGCCTTCCAGTTTCTGCCTCAAGTGCAACGCCAAGTACTCCCGGCAGGAACAGCACACGGTCTGCAATCTCGGCCTATCCACAGAATACGACGAGGTGTCGTGTGAGGCGTGCCTGGCCGTTGGATCCAAGATGACGCTTCTGCAATGGAGGGAACGTCGTTTGGCCCACTCCACCATGCAGGCGATGTGCCAGATATCTTTGAGGAGCAGTCGATAGAGGCAGAGGAAGAACTCAAGGACGCTGAGGCACAGGCTGTGCCTGTGGACATTCCCATACTACTAGCCAGCAGCAGCGACTGCTCAGACTCTGACCCCGATCTGTCCTCTTCAGAAGGGCACGTGAGTACACTGGTGGAAGCCGTACAGACCCCACCTAAACCTTCCAAGATGGCTCACATAACCCCACTTCCCTCTGGCCATGGTGGTTTCCGGAAGCAGGCAAAGGAGCAGACTCTCGTCCCTCCACCTACAAAACCTTTGACAGGTGTCGAAGAGCCAAAGGCATCTGAAGTGTCCTCAGTGCTGGTGTCAAAAAAGCCAACTTCCATGCCTGGAAAGCACAACAAGGCATCAGAACTGAAAATATAATCTTGGGATCCAAAGGCACCCTCAGCGCCGAAACACGATCAGCCACAGAATAAACCATTGGCATCGAAAATCCGGTCCGCGACGAAAATGGCCTCGGCATCAAATGCCAAAATCATTGTCGGAGCCCGAACAGTGGCTTGTCTAGCCAATTCTTGAGAAACTCAAAGACAGACTTGAAAAGAATCAAAAGACTTTGTTTATTAATCCAGAAACTGACAGGGTAATGGCAAAATCACCCCTCTCACCAACGGACACACTTCATAAAAGGATGAAGACTTTTGAGGAAGGGATTACGGGGCCAGATTCACCCAAGGCTCCAAGGAAAAAGCATAAAGACGGGCACTAGCCCTAACCTTATTCCTCCAATTTCATCTCCTCCACCCGCTTCAATACCTAGATCTTCTCCTCCACCTCTCCTTTCTATATTGTCACCAGCTGCAATATCACCAGTTAATATGCAATTCCCTGAACACCTTTTGTAGGAAAGTAGGATCTGCTTTTATGGTTACCCCCACTTTTTGCTTGATGTAATACTGTTTCTGACTAGTCTGACTGGGATCCTGCTAATTAGGACCCCAGTCTCTGTGCTTAATCCCCTAAATAGGTATGGTAAGTACTTAGGTACATCCCAGATTTGACACTGGTGTACACTTATCAGTCCCTAGTACATGGTACTAAAGTACCCAGGGCATAGGTACACCAGGGGTCCCCCATGGGCTGAAGCATGTATTATGCCACCCATGGGAGACCACTCAATTTATAACTACAGGCCTGCCATTGCAGCCTGTGTAAGCTGGTGCTAGCACCACTTACGAAAGATGTAGGTATAGGTTTCCCTATATCTAAGGTCACTGCACTTAAAACCTATGTCACCCCTAGAACAGGCCTTTCAATCCTGAAGTCTGGGTACTCAGTTCCAAGTGTGAGGGTGCATGAGCAGGAGACCCCTACAGCCTACGGAGTCCATGCTCCCGGGTTGTGAGACAGCCACATAACATATAGAGGGGCACTGCGTCATCACACGATGACCATCTCGAAACTGGCTGTAACAAATCCTATTATGTTTGGTGTCAAACATGTTGGAATCATACCCCAACACCGTAAACGGTGTGGGAGGTATGATTCCATGCACTGTAAAGTTCCTCCTGGAGGCCCTCAGTGCTCTCGGTACCAGTCTTCTAGACCCAGACAGCACAACATGGCTGCTGCCGACCAGAGACACGATTCTGCCCTCCTGCTGCTGAGCCAAGCTCGAGCTGGGGAAGGCAGAACAAAAGGTATCCTGTCACAGGGAGGTGTGACCATCTCCCAGACCGGGTTTAGCATATTGGGGCCGGGTGGGGGCGCTTGCTAGCCCCACTCAGTCTGCTTGAAGGGCACACATGGTGCCCTCCTTGCATAGTCCAGTTCAAACCAGCTCAGGGAGCCATTGGCTCCCACTCTGGCGCGCAATTGGACAAAGGAAACAGGAGTATCCTCCCCACTCTCTGACCCCGCCCCTGGGAGGGAACCCTGAATCGTACCAACCCTTTCCTTAGGGTACTTAAGGAGTTACCCGAGGGTGGGTCCCTAGATTCGCCGTGGGACAAGATTCATTTCAGACACCACTTCTTCAATCGTCTGTGCACTCTGGACTTCACTCCGGGCATCAAGGCTGCAACCAGGAAGACTCCTGCTCCTCCTGATCTCGTCGCCCTGCTTGTCTGCTGCAATGTCCGTGCCTGTGCTCCATAGAGGAACCTTCCCAGGCCTGTGGGCATCCAAGACACCTGAAGGAATCTCCCTTGAAGTGAAGGAGTCACTTCCCTGTATCTGCAGGCACCGCAACTAAGCTGACCGGTCTGCTGATCCTGGGCTCCCACTCCAAAAGGCTCAGCAACACAGGTGGTGGTTCTTCACATCGATACAAAAGGAAATGATGGACGGAACGTTTGAGCCAATCAAACACTCACCCCCAGTCAACTGATCTGGGTTTAATCCATCATCATTCTTTAGCTCACTCCACCACCCCAGTTCAGACATGGCCATATGCAAATCAGTCTGACCCTGTGCCTCATGGGAACAGTCCAGCCCGAACTGCCAAGCCATGTCTTCCCTGGACCGGAAACAAGCATCCTAGGACCGGTTTCTGGCATTCCAGCCGTCATCAGCCAGGCTTGCTTGAATCCAGTGGCAAAGTGAGCAAGGGACCCACGTCTGGGCATACCCCCGCCAACTTAGGGCGAACAAAGCGATACAAAAGGAAATGATGGACGGAACGTTTGAGCCAATCAAACACTCACCCCCAGTCAACTGATCTGGGTTTAATCCATCATCATTCTTTAGCTCACTCCACCACCCCAGTTCAGACATGGCCATATGCAAATCAGTCTGACCCTGTGCCTCATGGGAACAGTCCAGCCCGAACTGCCAAGCCATGTCTTCCTGGACCGGAAACAAGCATCCTAGGACCGGTTTCTGGCATTCCAGCCGTCATCAGCCAGGCTTGCTTGAATCCAGTGGCAAAGTGAGCAAGGGACCCATATGGCCATGTCTGAACTGGGGTGGTGGAGTGAGCTAAAGAATGATGATGGATTAAACCCAGATCAGTTGACTGGGGGTGAGTGTTTGATTGGCTCAAACGTTCCGTCCATCATCCCCTTTTGTATCGCTTTGTTCGCCCTAAGTTGGCGGGGGTATGCCCAGACGTGGGTCCCTTGCTCACTTTGCCACTGGATTCAAGCAAGCCTAGCTGATGACGGCTGGAATGCCAGAAACCGGTCCTAGGATGCTTGTTTCCGGTCCAGGGAAGACATGGCTTGGCAGTTCGGGCTGGACTGTTCCCATGAGGCACAGGGTCAGACTGATTTGCATATGGCCATGTCTGAACTGGGGTGGTGGAGTGAGCTAAAGAATGATGATGGATTAAACCCAGATCAGTTGACTGGAGGTGAGTGTTTGATTGGCTCAAACGTTCCGTCCATCATCCCCTTTTGTACCGGGTGGTTCTTCACATCCCTCAAGGTCTGCCCTGTCCTCTCACAAAGTTTGATGCCAGTATCCCTCGTCGGAGCCGCAGGAACCGAACCCCTGTGCACCGCGTCGACTTGCAGTTGCAAAGGCTTATTGGCTTCCTTCCACCAAGATCTTCGGGCTCCAAGTAGCCCCAACCTCAAGCATCTCCAGTGACCAAGATTTTTGTCGTCACCGCATCACTTGCACCGTGCCTGCATCTCTGGTGAGCTGCTCGAGGTCCTCTTGCGACTCCAGTGCCTCTGGTCTTTGGGTCCTCTTGAGGGACATCTTCGAATCTTTGGGCTCCCCTGATTGCTCGGGCCTGCCCTGACTCCCCTGCTTGTGGTGAGTCACCTGGACCTTGCTGGTCCCAGCACTGCACCTTCTTCGCTTTCCACGTTGTTTGCAGTTGCCAAGGTTTGTTAGTGCTCCCGACGGACTCCGACCCCTCAACTCTCGACATCTGACGTGGGACAGCTCGTGAACGGCTCCTGGTCTTCCTCAGCGTTGCCTGGTCCTCACAGCTGCAGCTCCAAGGTCACTGTCATCTCTCCTGCAACACTTGACATCGGTGGGCATTTATCTTCCGTGCCTCCTGGTCACTCTTGAGTGGCATAGACTCTGTGCCCTCTGCTTGCAGGTACTTAACTTGAATCCACCTTTGGGTTCCACCGGACACTTGGCATTTTCCTGAAGTCCTCCATTGGGTTTGACAGCGGTTTCCGTCGCCACTTTACACCTACGCACCCGGCTTCCCTGGTGTAGGTATCCTGGTTCCTAGGGTATCCACGTGTGGGGTGGCTCTCCAACCTTCTGTCTTCCACAGCGTTTCTTCAGGGTCCACTGGGAAGGGTCCTTCTTTAACATTGCAATCGCAAATTACCCATTGACTTGCATTGATCCCGCGGTCGTGTTCCCACTCTGCACACCGCCTCCGTGGGGCACCTGGATACTTACCTTGGGTGGTTCCTTGGGTCCCCGGCACTTCTATGTCTTCTGGGTATAGTCTTGACTCGAGTTTTGTTTTGTATACCACTATTTTAGTATATGGTTTGGGCTTCCCTTGGTGACCACTGTGTATTACTTACTACTTAGCTGTTTCTATTGAAGAGTATTGTGTATATATCCGGCTAGGAGACACCTGTATGTGTTCGTGAGTGTCTAATAATAAATACATATTTTTTATAAATACACTGTGTAGTTCTTTTTCGCTTAATCTATATCAATAAGATTATGTTCTGCTTACTAAAAGCTGCTTTACACTCCTTCTGGACTAAGCCTGAAGGCTGCTCTCCACAGCTACATTAAGAGAGCTTTCTAAGGTTGTCTAAGACTAATAAAATCACCATAAGGGTCGTCTGGATTGGTGCAAGGTGCCCACTTACATAAGTGTACACCATATACAAAGCCAGCTTCTCACACCTTCCTTCGGAATAACCGCACACATCACCTGCACCGTCATCAACGGGTGACATTGACACAGGAGATGATATTCAACCATATGATAGTCAATACTTAACCAGACCCACAGAGACACCCATATACTATACATGACCCATGGTATCAATATGACATATACCCTGTGGATGACCCATCCAACGTATACCCCTCACCTGCCAGATGATACAGCAACCTACCATAAGGGCTTTAGTGGGGCTGCACATTATCAGAAGTTAGACCTCCACATAGTTTCCTCATCCACAATCCAAAGGCAATGCCCTATGGATCAACAGGTTATGGATATTTGCTTACCCTTTTCCCCCCCTCTTCCACTCATTCCTTAAGTGGTTCAAAAGCAAACACAAACATCCCTCACACTAATCCTAATAGCCCAGACATGGGCGCAACAAGCATGTTTCACAACCCTACTACAACTATCAGTAGTGCCACACGAGAAACTGTCTCCCTGGCCATATCTTAGGGGAAAAAAACAAAAATTAAAAAGAAAATAAACTTACCTTACCAGCAGCTGCCTCTCCTCTGTCCTTCTTCCACGATGCAGAAACAGGAAGCACCAAGGCTTCTAGACTCCTCTAGCCAATAACGACTCTGCTATGCAGCGTTGTGATTGGTCTGAGCGCCGTGGCTCAGCGCTTAGACGGGAATGGGAGCCTGGGCATGTTCCTCACCAGGCTGTTCCTTACAGCCTGGTGGGGAACATGCACATTACGAATGACTATTCTGCCAGCCCGAGATGGCCGGCCAAACCTTCATGCGCACTTGGAGAGTGCCTACCACTCCTCCCCTGCTCTTTGGGCAGCCCCGCCCTGCACCTGGAGATCCGCCAGGGAAAAATAAAATGATAACCTGGCGTTATCATTGTATTTTTCTTGTGGGGCGACGCTCCTCCGCCTTAGTGGTGGAGCCACCACTGACTAGATGGCAGGAGTATGCTAAGCACATGAATCTATGGCACTACACGCTACAAATAGATGCTTACAGGGTAAGTAACACATTCCTTTCCCATGCTCAGTCTAATTCTGTTCCAGAATGATCCCAAAGTGATCTTAGTGTAAAGAACACTTCACTGTGTCTCAGGTTTTATACTGTTGCTCCCGTGGTCTTGATCATAAAGTGGTTTGTCTCTAGCCTGCCTTACTTCATAAGAAGCGGAAAATATACCTCAAGCTGAAAAAGGACATTTTTAACACTGATAGATAAGCTACTTATGGGGTGCTTTGGAAGAAAGCCCAAAATCCTCTCATGGCTGTTGCAATATTTGGAGGCTTTTTAAAACAGAACTTAAAGTATTGTCAGTTTTATAAGGTTACTGACATAGGTCATCGCTCCCTAGGATTGTATGTGCTTGTTCCACTTATGTGTTCAACTAAATTTGATTTTTTTGTAGGACCTTCAAAATATGGACTTGGAGCCTAATCTCTATTGCAGCGCTATTCAGAATCTAAGATTCATTGTAGTTTGTCTGCGTACCTAGAACATTTGCAAATCAAGCCTTATAACACCCTCAACCATCAATTATTTCCCATAATTCAGTGCGAAATTTGTTTGCGGGCATTTAGTTTCCCTAAACAAATAAAGCATTTAATCTTTCTTTGTACAGGAAAAGCTTTTAACGCCTTCGCTGCGAGCGGAATTCCAGCCAGGTGCTGGACATTCCAATCGCGGGCGTGGTCGTGACGAGCTCAGCTCGTCATGCGCACAGCCCGCCCGCGCAGCATGACGAGCTGAGCTCGTCATGAGCAGGGATGGGGTTAAAAAGACCCTGTTGTTCCAAAACCAATAATCTGCACACTTACTAAGCTCATTTCTTGCGGGCCCCTTCTTGATTCAAGCATCTACCAATAAATCCTCACACACAGTATTTGAAAATAAACATTGCAAACACAACTATATCAGCGAAGTTAACACGGTTACATTGCACTTTTCTTTGTTTATATTTATCTTGTTAAACCTACGTTATAGTTGCAGTGTACTACAAAAGAAAAACATTTTAGAATGCATGTTTTAAATTTCTTTACAATGTGCTTTGCATTTAAAATTTACTTTAGATTAATACATATTTTTGCATAAAACCCATGTTAAGTATTCGTACATTACCCAACAAAAGCACACATTTCTCAAATCAATGACCGACATTGCTGTGGTCTCAGACAAAAAATGAATAATAAATGGATCATGCTCAATGACTAATAAAATCAAAATATAACTTAACATAAAAATACATAACAAGTAACGTGCAAAATGATCCTACATTGCCATCCTGTGGTTCAGGTGACATTTATAAACCGCTCTGTCTTTGGCCTCGTGGTTAATGCGGTTTTTTGTACTCTTGGCATTCCTGATACTATTATTTAGACAGAATGTGCTTCTGCCCATTTTTCTCACAGGAAAATAATGTATTTGATTATAAAGCGTCAAAAGAGAAGCGGGTTATGGTTAGTCCACCTTCCATCGCAGTAGAAACTGGGTACAACTAATACATTGTGGTTCATATGATGGACTCTACACGCATTATGTGGCTGCTATGACACAAACCTGATAACTGAACGGTGAGTGCTTTTTAGATTTTAAGATTCAAGCTATTGCAGACTGGCACAGGGATATGTTCTATATTGAGCTGTTAGAAGAGATGAGACAAGAGGGTGGCAAATCTTACCCTTTGTGAAGTGATGCATTAGGGGTGTGCTTTATATTGTGTTCTTTGTTGGTGTGTGAGCTCATCTTATGCCAGCTTAGTAAATTGCAGGAAAAGACTTTCCTGAATGAGTTGCCTTGTAAAGTAGTGTGCAAGAGTTGCAAGAAGTCGAAGCACTCCTAAAGGCCTTAATAGCTTTTCAAACATTGTATAAAAAGTTAGTCAGTCCATATGGATGTTGCACAAGCTAGTCAGATTTTCCTTTTATTCCAACTTTGTGGCTGCCATTCGTCTCATCATTGAGGGATACTGAAAGCTTGGGTTGAACGCTGGTGTGACTGTTTTTCTTTCTTTTACTGAAAATACACAATGTGGAAAGAGACTTTGCAGCCAGGTTCTTGGAACTTGCAGGGGAGATGGAGAACACTCCCTTCATATTTTGCACAAGGTGCTATCACAAGTTTGCACAAAAGAATTCCCACAAGGTCTGCAATCTATGCCTACCGAAGGACTGTACCACAGAGCTGTGAAGCCTGAGATGAGTTCCTTCCAAATATACTGTCGGTCAGGAAGAAACAGAAATGAGTGCAATACCAAGGATGTACTTGCAGCAGAAGCAAACCTCACTCAAGGACCTTGGCCTGTCCAGCAGCAAGGAAGAAAACACTGACAAAACTGAGTTGGTGAGAGGTCTGATGCCAAAGAATGTCAATGACCTACAGAAGCTGGAAGCACAGAGGCAGGCTTCAGAAGAGGTTGACCCCCAAGAAGACGCATCAGGTGACGAGATACACAGTGGGGCCGAGTCAACAACACTGGACTTTGAGTCCAAGGCGGCAGCAAAAAACAGCCTCAAGGGTCCAAGACTAAGGGTGCAGTGGGAGGCGCAAACCCTCAAAGCCCGCTTCGATGCCAAAAGGTGATTGACACAGGAAGCAACTTCTTCTTAAGAGGAAGACTTTAACGCTGAACAAGGGGCACTTGCGGTCAAGCGAAAGAAATATTGACTACGCTGAAATGGCAGCCCTCATGTAAAGGAAAAGACGACTTCAAATTCCAACAAATCCAGCAGTGTCAAAAGCAGTTGAGGACGAGCTTGAACATTTAACTATGTCAAAACCACATGAGTAATAACAGAAAGAAAACTTCTATAAGGGTAAGAAAAAATTCAACTTCGAAGACCATGGCATGTAAGAGAAAAACTGGCAAGACCTAGACTTGACTATCCAGAAGAGGGAGTAAACTAGTATTCCTTGAAGCTGGCCACCAGACCCAGCGGCCTACAACTGATAAAGTGGACAGGAGACACCTACAGGGTGCTTATCGAGGAGAAACGTGCAGAGTCCTGCTTCCTTCTACCAACCCTTGTGCCTTCCCAGAAAAAGAACTTCTACTTGCCTGTGCTCTCAAGCATCCTTGACCAGAAAGCTTTTCGAGAACCTTCCTTCTCGAGTCAAAACAAAGTACAAGCATTACTCTCAGGACTTTATCATTTCGGTCAATGCAGTGGGCAGTTCAGTCATCATGGCTATAGCCAAGAAGAGAGGTAACCGCCCTACATCAACGGGCCCTGCACTGGATAGGAAGATCAAGAGGATTGAAAAATGGAGAAAGCCGCAGCCACTCAGAATTGCAAAAGTCAGCACACTCCTGAACTGCTATGGCCACCAACAGTGGATTAGATTGAGGAAATGATGCAACACTGCCCGAGCGGAAGAGGGTGAAGACCATCATCCAGTATGAGAACATCATTTCAAACTCTTAAATTGGCCATGGACGCAGCAAACACTAAGCAGGCAGATGTGCACAGGCACAACACTAAAGAGGCCTGCCTGGCTCAGAGTCTCTGGGTTCAAGCAAGAAGTGCAGACCTCAGTCATAAATGTACCTTTCTCAAGGGACCACCTGTGCAACCCTCCAGTTATGAGGCACTGCAACAGGTAAAAAAGGACAATGAAACAGTGAAGGCAATAGGAGCCCAACACTTTTGGGAGTCATTTTAAGAGTGGCACCACATTGACCAGAAGAACATCGTGCAGGAGCGTTTTCTAGTCGGGCCCACTGCCCAGACATCCTTCACTCATCCCGGTGGCACAGTTGGTGCAGCGCAGCAATGATAGTCCTCCTTTACGCCACAACAGCCCTTTCAGGGCAGAGCAAGGGAAAGAAGACAGACCCCCTAAGGGCTCAGGCCCTCCTGCAAAGCTGCAAAGTAACTCCTATGAGCTATGCCCACAACACCATTTGGTGCAGCATAGGGGGATTTTTCCAAGAATGGGAGATGATCATCTCGGTTAAGTGGATGCTGTACATTTTGTGACATGTATATTGCATCTAGTTGCTCCAAAAACCCTCAAGAACGGAGTCCCACTGAGGAAGGATTCTCACCTGCTGCAAGAATAAAAGAACTTCTGTTAAAACAACAATAGAAAAGCCAAATCTGTTCTTTTCATATTGCTAAAATGTCACAACGCAGCAGTTCAAAATGACTATGCTACAAAGGGTCCCACCACTCCTAAAGAAAGGGGACTAAATAGCTACTATAGACGTCAAGGATACTTACCTGCACATACTGATGAACCCCAAACATAAGACGTTCCTCAGATCCATTGTAGACAAGATACAATATAAATTCAAGATATTACCCTTTGGGATAAAATCTCCACCTAGGGTTCTTCACAGAATCTCTGGCAGTAGTAGCCGCACATTTAAGAAGAGTGATATAAGTATAACCCTATCTGGATGATTGGTTAATTAAAACGAGCTTGCGAGTCCAATGCTAGAAGAACATTCAGTGATAGTAACACCCTACAAGCTAGGGTTAACCAAAAACTATGAAAAATCATCTCCCGTCCCAGAGCATGAAAAAGTGTTTCCAGGTGCTACATTAAATTCAAGAGGTGGCAGTGTTTCCAGTTCCCATGAGAACCCTGGCATGGAGAGATCAAACGTGCCTCTACTAGAAGGTAAAGTTCTCTTTACACAGTCCACTGGCTCCCTGTCAAAAAAAGAATCCCTTTAAAGCCATGTGCTCCTGCTGTAAAATTCTCTCCCAAAAAGGTCCCAAATATCTTCGCCCCTTGATTCATCCATACTCTCCATCTCGCGATTTAAGGTCTTCTAAAGCAAAGTTAGCATTCGTGCCCCGGGTCTGTAGGACCAGACTAGGGGCACGCTCCTTTTCCTTCCTGTACTCCAAAGCCTGGAATTCGTTACCACCTCACCTAAGAGCAGAACCCTCTGAGAAATTATTTAGGAATAAACTCAAAACCTGGCTGTTTGGCTCCTCCTAATACCTGAAGGGGAGTCCCCCCTATTTCTACTGCCAGCTCTGCACCATTATTAGCCTACATAGGTGCTAGTCTCAGCGCGAGGACACACCGTTCCGTTGTAACCAAGCACTTTCAAATCACTTATGTTTCTACAGTATTGAATCTTTCATAGATTTACATGCTTGAATCTTCCCTGTCGTCTTGGTGGTAGTCCCACGGTACTTTGTTAAGCAGCACCTAAAGGAGCACATTAGAAACATTGCCAAAGAAATTAAATTTGTTAACCAATTCTCATCCTTATAAAAGACCCAAATTTCAGGCAGTAAGGTACAAGCCCTGAGACCACAAACCCCTGCAGAGCCACCATGGCTCAGATTTCTAACCACACCGTGTGAGGAGGAGTCTCCCTGAGCTCTGCTCAGTTCTTCATACTTGTGAACTTTTGATCCTGTTCTGTTCCTCTTTGGAATATTCTTATAGGAATTCAGCTTAAGGTATTGTGTATTTGCTTCATTTCAAAATGTAAGAAGGATCTAAGAAGAAATTGTTCAGATCTTGTGAAAAGGCAAGGTTGTTCTCAGAGGATCTTCATAAGTACTGTCAATATTGCTTACATCCCAACCATATTCCAAGGGATTGTAAATACTGCAGAACTTTTTCTGCCAAGACTCTGAAGGAAAGAGAGGCTATATTATTATTATGGATGCAGAAGAAAAGGTCCAGATCTGAATCTGGCTCAGATAATGTGAGTTCAACTCGTTCTCGGCTGGCAAAACATCTGAAAAAGTAGTCTCTAAGAATCCATCTTCTAGCTCTACTCACAAAAGACCATCAACTTCTGCGCCTTACACTCCTCACAGATCTTTGGCGAAAAAGACTGTCAACGGCAGCTCCGTCAACGACTGCAGGAAAATCAAAAGCGCCATCAACGGCTACCTTCAGTCCACAATGACAGTGACGACAGCCTGTCAACGAGAGGTGTGATGACGATTAACTCATTGACGGCCTTGTAGACTGGCACCCTGATGACAACCTCGTCGATGACCACATTCAAACCCCCAATGTCAATTCATGGGTTGACGAAGACTGTTACCATAAAGTGCATCTCTCCATTGACTATCACGTCGACGAAACAGAAAAAAGACACCTTACCATTGGAAGCTGCACGGATAACATCGGATTTGATATCCATGAGCAAGGTATCCACCTTCTAAATATGGAGGAGTCTGCAGATGAGGGCCTGTTTGGACCAGCTTATAGTCCTTCACAATTGAAAGTGAAGTCTCAGGACACTGACAGTGAGGAAGAGTACTTCGGGATACTTCAGAGAGTATGGCGACAAATTTTTATTTTAAAGATAGTTCTCTGCCTAGGCCGCACCAATATAATTCTTTCCAGCAACACTATGACTTTGAGGAGGACTATGAGAATATGCCACTTCACAAGGTGACACCATAGCGGTGCCAATTTCATTTGTCGCGGATCTCAGGCACATGCTGGATGACTTTTATAAACGCATTCCAGAATCATAAACACCAGCCCACCGCACTCCAAGTCGGCATGACAGGCAGCATGAGACTCCGCTTCCTGGTACTTCGGAATCTCCTCCGGCACAAGACAGTATAGCTGCCCCTCGGGTCGTAACCATTAGAGACTATTATATTGAAAGTGATCCAGAAGAGCAGCTGGAGGAAGGAGAGTCGGTTCAGGACAGACCCTGCGGTAACTGAGTGGGAAGACTACATTGCACTATCCTCACTGTTTCCTTCACCTTTCCCTGCCAGTTCTCCGCCAGAGGACATTGGGGGGTTCCATTAGTTATTGGAACGAGCTTCTAAAAGATTTGACCTGCCTCTCCATACGAAGCAAGCAGAATGCTTCCTGTATGATTTTAAGGATTCCACCAGGAAATCTATAGAGCCATTCCAATGGTAAGCTACATTTGGGAGGAGGGGCTCAAATTAATGAAGAATTCGGCTTTGGTCACTGTGTGGTTCTTGGAATGGATAAGAAATATAAAGCCCCGAGTCTTCTCCTGCATGTTTAATTGGACATCCAAGACCAGAGTCAATTGTTATGTAGGCGGCGCAGGAGCGCTCCAGAATCCCTTCCGCTCTGTGTTCGGCTCCTCCCAATAATGATGGCAGAAGACTGGATAGTATTTGCTGCAATGGCGGCTACTTCCATCAAAGCGTCCGATGCCTTAGCAAGCTTAGGCCGCTATGACTGTCAAATGTGGTCTGACTTGGCACCTTTTCTAGACCATCTCGCTGAGGAAAAGAAGGCAGAGGCTACGCAGATTCTACAAGAGGGTCCCTGGGCGGCTTCTGAGGTCATAGACATAGCTATAGATTTATCTTCCATCGCTTTCCAACAAATGGCAGGAGCGATGGTTCTTCGCAGACAGAGTTGGTTGAAGGCTACTTCTTTCCGCTCTGTGGTTCAGTCGAAAATTATGGATATGCCATTCAATAGTGAAAATTTATTTGGAAAACATATTGATGACTCTTTTCAAGGGATAAAGGCGGATACGGAAACATCAAATTCCCTAAGAACTCTGCAGCAGCAGCATTTTCAATCATTTCATGGAGGAAGAGGAAGGGGTCAATACCAACAAAGATCCTCTTTTCAGTCGTATAGATACCAGCCATATCTGCAACAAGAATATCTACCACAATATGCATAACACCAATTTCGAAGCCTCTAACATGCCTTTCATGCAGCAATCAGGTTGCCGACGTCCTCCAACAAGAGGAAAATCCCAGGACAACGCCAGATGTCAGTGACGTTTCTGTTCCACCTGTCACCTCGTACCAACACAAGCCTCAAATGGTCCTCTACCTGTCTGCCTATTATCAACAATGGCTCAATATAACAACGGACAAATGGGTTTTGGACATTATTCATCAAGGGCACACCTTAGAATTTGCCCAAAAGCCTCCCGGTCTTCCTCCTGTCACGAGAAAGCATCAACATCTAATTCTAAGATAAGAGCTGAAATCCACTTCAATAAAGGGAGAAATAGATGAAGTTCCTCAGCAACACCACGGAAAGGGATTCTACTCAAAATGCTTTCTAATAAAAAAGAAGCAAAGTGGCAAATGGAGACCGGTCATGATCTCAGACACTTGAACAAGTATATAAAAAAAACAGCCCTTCAGAATGCTGTTGTTGCAAGAGATTCTTTGACATCTCTTGATCTCTTATTAGACGCGTATTTTCACATCCACATCCATGGCAAGCATCAACAGTTTCTACGGTTCGAGGTGGCAGTGTGCCACTATCAGTTCAAAGTACTGCCTTTTGGCCACCAATCAGCTCCCAGAATATTCACGAAGTGCATGGCACCAGTGGCTGCATTCTTAAGAGAGCCAGGGCACCAGGTTTATCCCTATGGACAGTTTGCTGAAATGGGTGGATGAATCTAGGATTCCCGCCACAATGGTCATGACCCAATGTTGAAGCTGACACGGGCCTCACGAATGGCTGCACCCAAAAGCCATTAGAAAAAGGATCATTTGAGTTGTGGGTGGAGGTCTGTGTCTGTTAATCAAAGGCAGTAAAGGAATAATAATTTCCAAATCGCATATTCTTTTGTACTTGGTTGACAAGATGTGTCGTTTTTATTTATACAAATAGTGAAATCATACGAAAAGACAGTCGACACATGTTTCGCCTGAGGGCTTTCTCAATGCTGGCGTTGACAATAAGCCACAATAATAAGTGGTACAGCGGTAGAATCAGATTGCCAAAGAATCACATCCAGAGGGATGTTGGTAACGTGCACAATAGATAATCATATAAAACAGTGAAGACTCAAAAGATACCAAGTTTGTTAGGTGAGAGACATTAAAAAAGGCAGAGGATAATAAAACGAAGAGGAAAATATATAATTCAAATTAACGGTACGATATGCGAACCATATTGAGGAGTCATCACTTATTATACAGTTATTCCATAGTGATTCATTAATAAGAATGGTACATTTAGCTATTAATCATAATATGTATCAGACGAACTCCAAATAACAAGTTAGTGCAGGGTGCGGGCATTTATCCCTGTGGGCGGTATGGCCGCAATTCAGTCTTACATTAGCAGCATCATCAGCAAAGCAGTTAGATATATCACAGTTATAATACAAAACATGTTCAAGGAGAGAGACACACATCTGTCATCAAGTATATCCATTTGTCAAACGTGGGAGCGTTCCAGTTAGGTCGTAACATAGTTAAGTCAAGACTTGTTTAGAGAGACAAAACCTCAATGAGCTAATAAATCCATTAGTTCATTTTTCGGAATGACCAAAATAACACAGTTGAGCTACACTGCTCCTATCCAAGAGAAACCAAAAGGAGAACAGAGTCATCACTCATACATTAGAAAAGGAGAATGCTGTGGTGAAAAACATAGCGCTTACCAGGGTTTCCAGTTTGCAGTCCTATAGCCTGAAATACAACAGCATGTAAAATATCAATAATATGTCAGAGCTGGGAATTTGTAAACACCCTCCTAGTAAGGTGGGTGTGAGTGTAGGCCCTCTTACAAATAGAAGAGCCCGAGTAGAATGGTGTCTATGTGAGCCCTATCACACCGCTAAACAAGGGGATAGTTCAGTTGAAAGACTACGTACAGCAAAGTCAAAAGGGACCTGAGAGTTAGCCAGGGGGTTAAGGTAACCAGCAAATGGGTCGAGCAATTACGGGTGGGGTAGCGTAACTGGTTTGGTGCCGAATTGGTTAAGCGGGACCGGCAGAGTGAGGGGTAGGTCGACCGCCATAATAACAGAGTCAAACACGACACTGCACTATTCAGTGTCTACACCTGCTGGTACACGTTGCCACACATTGCTGACCCTAATCGGGTGATGTTGTAGATCTACAAGTACCACTTTTTAGGGTGCTGTATGGGTGGTCACTAATTTTCACTATTTTAGACCACCACCAAAAAGTGTAGATAGATCTTACATCGGTCCTGAAGAATTACCGTCTACTTGACCTAGGGCAAGAAACATGTTGGCCTGATTCCACAGCGCAGTACCCTGTAACCTCAGAGCAGGGTTGCGCGCATTGTTGTTTTAATCAGGATGGTTGCCACATTCATTAAAGTTGTTCTGAGTGGACCTCTATTTCCTGTTTTAGCCTCACATCTACACTCACTAGGGCCCTCACACGCACTGCACCCAACGGGCAGGAAAAAAGATCTCCGCTAAAAGGCCCCATCATGGGTGCCGATCGGGTATTGCAGCGCCGACCCGACGAGGAGCAGACCCAATGATGAAGCAAGACACCTAGCTGACTGGGTGTGTGAGGGTCTCTTTCCGAAAGGAGGATATTTTTCTCCTGCCCTAAGCGAGCACATCATTGTTCTATACATACATCTACCTGTACCACCTAGTAGGAACAGCATACCACTCTGTTTTGTATGTGAGCCCTATCACACCGCTAAACAAGGGGATAGTTACGTTGAAAGACTACGTACAGCAAAGTCAAATGGGACCTGAGAGTTAGCCAGGGGGTTAAGGTAACCAGCAAATGGGTCGAGCAATTACAGGTGGGGTAGCGTAACTGATTTGGTTTGGTGCTGAATTGGTTAAGCGGTTAAATAATTTGGCATGGGGCTATGCAGCAAGTAAAACTAGCAGGATACATAAAACTACAGGGTCTGGTTATTCCCTTACCGAATAAGTTGTGGCGACTTGGTCTCTACAGTCCCAGGGACAAGAATGTTCTGAGGCGAGCCGTCCTTTATTATGTAACCTTCAAACCGACGTGAGATAACGTCAGGTGTCAAACATGAGCCGAACGCAGGAGGGACATGGAAGAGTTACTCAGTAGGGCAGAAATGTAATTAAAGAGATTCATGAGAAGATGAAGAGGGCCAGGGGCTGTGGTGTAAGTGATAATAAAACATAGAACAAAAGCATATAGCATTAATTACGGTTGAAATAGCAAAGGGTGTCTATTTCATTCATAGGAAAAGTAAGATTGGAAGAACAGTAAGAGAAGACTCTCATGACGAATCAACTCATTCAGGCATAAAATACAATTGAAAAAACATGAGGCTGTCTATTAAATCAATAGGACAGGCAGGATTGAAATAATATCAAGGGAGGACTTTCTTATGACGATTAACTTTATTCAGCGATTAGACGAAAGAGAAGCAGGGTGCTAGGGTAAGGTCTGCTAGCACTCATCTGTGTGCACGGTGTCCTGATTTCCGGGGAGGGAGCTCCCAAATGGCACTTAGGAAAATAGTTAGGTCAAAGAATAAGAGTAGGCTGGCACCCACCAGGAAGTGTTTCCGACAGAGTTGTAAAGAGGGCATATGGTGGTGCCTGGTAGTCGGAAAGAATAGTAGACGTGTAGTCCAAGGCAGAAATGCTAGGCGAAACACTCGGCTGTCTTTGCGTATGATTTCACTATTGGAATAAATAAAAACGACACATCCTGCCAACCAACTACAAAAGAATATGAGATTTGGAAATTATTATTCCTTTACTGCATTTGATTAACAGGCACAGACCCTCCACCCACAACTCAAATTATCCCTACGGACGACTGGCTAGTCAAAGGGTCCACATACCACTCTGCAAAAAACTCTTCATGGGCTTTTCGCCAGCTCTTCAAATCGCTGGGGCTGCAGATCAATATGGAAAAATCATCCCTCATACCGAGTCAATCGTTGGTGTTCCTTGAGGCTGTTCTGGACACCAAGCTAGCGAAGGCTTACCGTACGACAGAACACATTCACAAGATCTTGCATATAACAACTCAAATACAAAGAAAAAAGTCAGTTTCAGTGAGAATATACAAATCCATGCTGGAAGTGCTATCCTCGTGCATTCTATTGATTCCAAACTGCCGTTTGCATATGAGGCCACTTCAGGAACAACTGGATATCCAGTGGATCCAGGCTCACGGCTCATTCGACGATCTCTTCGTCATCAACTAGGCAATAAAAGATGCCCAGTCATGGTGGGCAATACAGCGAAATATATCTCCAGCCCTCGCCTTTGAGGTGCAAAGCCCCAATTACATTGAGTACGGACGTGTCATGGGGGCGTGGCCAGCTGGCTAAGATGATGGACGCGTTCTAAGTGAGCTCCGCGTCTTGGCCCCATAATCCGACAACATCGATATGCTCATGCTGCCATCCAGTACTTCAAACAAGATTCAAGACGCGACTACTGGTGCGGAGTAACCGGGACTGCGAGCGATTCGAACTGCGGCGCCATCAGGAAGTGAAGCGGAGTTGGCAGCCGAAAAAACACGAGGCGCGGGGCCGGTGCCCTGCCGCTCCCGCTAGGGCCCTAGTCCTGCAAACGAGGGCCCTCTGAAACATCTCCTACAACAAAGCGAGAAGACGCGCCGCCACCCCGGCTCGACTGACCTGACGTGAACTGCTTCGCTCGTGTGTGGAGGTGGTCGGTGCGCATGGAACGAGACTGATCCGCAATGCTGCAGAGTGGGCAGACGCGGATCAGACAGATGTCTGGCCCCTGCGGCATTAAGCAGTGACTGCACCTCACCGTCTCTGTGGCAGTGGCACTGCAGGCAAGAAAGGTTGTGAGACACCAGGCAGCCACGGAGGGTGCCGCCATGCTGACGTGCACCGGGGCGACCAAGGATGCGAGCAGACCTTTGCGCCCAGAGACCCAAGTGAGGAGAGCAGGAAGGAGAGGAACTGCCAGTTCCTGGGGCGGTGTCAGGCCTAGGCCTACATCACCTGGGGGTTCAGACGGAGCGCCTCGTGCACACTCTGCCTAATTCACAGGCGATGGAGACAATATGAGGCACGGTGATAGGCGCTCGCACTCGCTGGCGCCCGCCATGGCACAAGCTTGCTGCTTATCCCGATCTCCCCATACACACAGCAAAAATCTGACCACAGAACGGATCCGACCCCCACCCACGGGGCGTATACTTAATTTTCACACAACACTGAGGGCACAGGGGCCGTACCGGGCTTAGGCCTACGAACGCTTAAGACCACCTGCAAGGTTGGACTAAAGAGGGGCACAACAACACGGGATGCCAACGGCAAAGGGCACAGTCGTGGACGCTCAGTCAACTGAGGGACACCCTCAGACATCGCTGACGTCTTCACTGTTAACAAACCAGTATCAAGGATAATGCCAAGGTCGAACCCGACAAGTTACTACTAAAGTCCAATGCCTCCTACTACACGCACCGGGGCACACTGGCTAGCAATGCGCCGGCAACGGAGGGGCAGCATCAGCCCCTTCACTGCCAGACACTGTGGCCTCCCGCCCAGATCATGAAGGGAGGCCACCGGATGCGGTATCGTCCCTAGTGCTGGATACTAAGCTGGACTCGGTGCTTAAAGCAGTGGAAAGATTGGGAACCTCTCTGGCGCAAACTCGCACCTCACTCGAAGACTGCATAGACAAAATTGATTTGGACTTCACTCTGCTACATGATGATCACCATAAACTTGCAGACAAAGTAAGCGACATGCAACTTGCACTGGCAGTTGACCGCCCAACTTCTAAAAACACAGCTGCTATGGTACGAGACCTGTTAAAGCGAATCCACCTACTGGAGCGCCGGGCCGAGGACGCAGAGGGGCACTCTCGTAGGAACAACATCCGTGTCGTAGGGCTGCCTGAAGGTGAGGAAGGCACTGATGCATTAGGGTATACTGAACACAGGCTAAAGAGCCTACTCCTGCCAGGATCACTCTCCACTTCTTTGCAGTTGAGAGGGCACATCGCGTGCTGGCGTCGCGCCCACCATCCGGGGTGAGGCCTAGACCCTTTCTCTTCCGCCTCCTAAACTGCAAGGACTGCAACACAGTGCTTCGAGAGATCCGTAAGTTAGCAGGAGTGCGGGTTGACAATGCCGCAGTACTCTTTTTGTCCAGCTACGCCATGGCAGTGCAGAGAAAGAGGGGGTCATTCCTGGAAGTAAAGAGAGAGTTGCGTGAACTGAACATCCCATACTCTCTCCTTTTTCCAGCCCACCTCCATGTCACGCCCGACGGCACTACTCACTGCTTCGATGAAGCAGAGGAAGACTGAACATGGTTGGAGTCCACTGGCCATCAGGGAGCGTCCGTCAGGCGTGAGGGGAGCACACAATTTACATACAGCCGCATGAGCAACCACGAGAGGAAACGCCCCATCCGCATACAACCCCCCCAACCCTGCGCCACCCTGAATCTAGAGCAGGTGATACAGGAGCGCAGGGAGGCTCTACAGTCTGCGGCAACACTGAGGACCCATAACACAAAGAGAACTGGACACCTCACCTGAAAGTTCCCCCCGCGAAGACAACTTATCGACAATATGGCCTTCTGGCGAAGAGACACGGCTGCTTCCTAGCATAACACCTTGAACGGCGGATAAACTGTTCTAAGTCATTAACTCTGCCGCCTATCACACATCGCAGTACTCTGCTTAACACGCCCCGCAACATCCTATGACAGCCGGAAACATCTGATCTATTTCAATATCCGTTGCAACGACTTCTAGGCACTTGGGCGCCCCTCCTCTGCCCTAACTGCACACCAGATGCAAGGCATTGTGAGCTCATTATGGTGCTGCATTTGGGTCCGCATCGCAAGCAAACGCAAAAAACCCCCGGAACCCTCAAAGTACCATATCACTTAGTACCTCGGCAAAATCAGACGTTAGTTGTGGTGGGACATTCTTCCCACAGTTTGGGTGGATACCTGTTCCTCTGCTCTGATACAGTTTATCACTGTTTTGATTTTTTGATTTTTTCTCTCACTTCTTTCTTCTATAACCTTTTTTTAAAGCATTGCAATATGGTATTTTTGTTGTTTAGGCGATATAAACGCAAGCAGCTGCGGCCCCCACCTGCAGCCCCTGGTCAGCATCTCTGCCCTTCCCCAACACATGCCACACACATACACATACCCACCCCCATGAATCATGATGCCCATTAACATAATCACCTGGAATGTGAGGGGAATCCATACACCAGCACGTCGCTATGATGCATACACCTATCTTAAATACAGATCAGCGCACATAGCACTGCTACCGGAAATGCACCTCACGATACCAGCACAGGTGGCACGGACAGGTCTGTGCCACAGATTACTCTTCACACGCCAGAGGGGTCCTGATCTGGGTGAGGCCAGAAACCCCATTTAATGCTGAAGAATCGATAGCGGATGCAAATGGGCGCTATGTCTTTGTGAGTGGCCATTTACATGGGAGACACATACTACTTGAGTCAGTATATGCCCCTAACTGTGAACAGACCTTCTGGCACTCCATGTCAGGTGTGCTGGCACACTGCAGCACCCTCCCCTGGCTAATAGCAGGGGATTTCAACGCAGTACAGGACCCTGCGTTAGACAAATCCTTCCCTCCCCTCTCACACACAACAGCTACATCTAATGCTAGTACACTGGGTGACTGGCTACACCACTGGCACTTAACGGACATCTGGCAAATGCAACACCCCGCGACCAAAATCTACTCCTTTTACTCCCCGCCACACGACCTTCATGTGTGCATTGACCATTTCGTGGACTCTGCAGATCTGCTCCCTGGGTGCTATCGCACAGACTACCTGGGGCGAACCCATTTGGACCATAATCCTCTTTTCCTCTGGGTCAAGTGGCCAGGTGCTGGTCAGGTTACGCAAATGTGGCGCCTTCAGCCAGCAGGAATGGAGGACCTGCCCTTTTGTGCAGCTCTGTGCGATGCTATACATACTTCTTCGACACCAAGACAGGTTCAGGTACAGATGCAGGGACGGAATGGGAGGCACACAAAGCGGTGATCCGTAGCCAATGCTTGGGCGTCAGCTGGGGCATCCGTGAGCAACTAAACTGGGAGGTGGCACGCCTTGAGCAGACACTCCGACTGGATTCTGCTGCGGTGTTGGACCCCATAGGCACTGAGTGCTTAGCCGAGATGAAACGTAAGCATACAGAGTTGCTGGAGAGATTGCGCTGCACAAATTACGCTTCCCATTCTGCTCGCAGTCATGCCTCTGCGGACCGAGCAGGCCACTTGCTGGCATGGCTGATTAGACAAGAGCAGCCGCATTGACCAGTTCTCACATTGCGCTCAGAGCTCGGTCACCTACTGCACACCCAACTGGAGATCCACAACTAATTAATCAAACATTACACTACACTACATGGCTCGCTTGTCACCATGGACCTGAATATGCTGGAAGAGTTTCTATCCCCTCTTCCCCTCCCCACAATCGCATCACAACAGCGGACAGAGCTAGATGAACCGATCACACTCTTTGAAGTACAAGAAGCCATTAGAGCGCTGGCCACCAGGAAAGCACCTGTTCCGGACGGCCTACCAGCGGAATACTACACAGCATAAACATCGGAACTGGCTCCCCATTTGTTGGCCCTCTATGAAGTGTCACAGGAGACGTCATTGCTCCCACTAACACTGCGGTAATCTCTGCTAGTCTCCTTACCTAAGCCAGACAGAGATCCTAAGCTGCTAGGCTCTTACCGCCCATTGGCACTTCTCAATACTGGTTACTAAATTTTGGCTAAAATACTGGCGGAACGCCTAGCCCCCCTGGTCCCCGCGTTGGTACATGCCGTTCAAAATGGATTTGTACCATCTCATAGCACGTTCATTAACCTCTGACGCTTCTTTCGTGTGGCCAGATACTCAACAGATCAATTGCCACACTCAGGGTGCATGCTCCTCGATCTAGAGAAGGTGTTTGTATACGCTGGAATGGGATTACCTCTTCGGCATCCTATCTAGATGTGGCCTAGGTAATCCCTTTCTTCGCCTGATAAAACTCTTATACACCCTCCCCCAGGCAAGAGTGAAAACAGGCCCATATTTGTTGAGATCAGTATCCATCAGACTCGGTACCAGACAGGGATGTCCCCTATCCCCGCTCCTGTTCTCCCTAGCCATAGAACCACTGGCAGCGGCCCTCCAACAAGGGGGAGCAACATGGGGGATACCACTAGGTGATGCAACACACTCGGTCTTGCTCTATGCGGACGACCCCCTTCTCTATGTTAGGGACATCAGGGCTCCCCGCAGTGATATTGCAAAAATACTCACCGATTTTGCATCCCTGTCCGGCTTGCGTGTTAACTGGGCAAAATCGTGCCTGTATCCATTCGATCTGACAGCGTCAGATCCAGAACTAACCATCATTGGTGAGAACATACGATGGCAACCCACTGTCTTCCGCTGTTTGGGGGTCAAGATCTGCCATCAGCCTGATGATCTAATGGATGGTAATGTTACGCGAGCGATAGCCGCTATTCGATCGCAGATGACCTTTTGGTGGAGCCTACTGCTAACAGTTATGGGTCGCATAGCTCTGCTGAAAATGGTGGTGCTGCCCGACTCCTATACTACTTTACAAACTTGCCACTTTACATTCACCCCGCGTATTTCGCTCCTTTGAGCGTACAATACGGGATTTTATCTGGAACTGCACACATTGCCGAGTCGCACTATCTAAATTATATTTGCCAGTGGATCAGGGAGGACTCTCGGTGCCCCACATGGAGCACTACTATCTGGCAGCACAACTGCAATGGGTAGCTAGGTTGGTCAGCGGGCAGCATCTGGGGGGGGACAGCTGCACACCAGCAGGCTTGGACATGCTCGTCCATCCTGCGATTCTTTCACCCTGGTAGATGGGGCAAGACACCTGAGCAGTTGATGCTAGCAGTGGCCTACAAATGCTTCAAACGAGTTTTATCCCTTACTAAGAACCAAGCCCTGTACGCACCTGCTTTACCCATACTGGACATGCCGAGAGACCAAAGCAGCATCACCAGGACTGACCTTCTACCATGGGAGGAAGCGGGATTGCAGACATTAGGAGACTTTTACCATGACGGACAGATAACCTCATTCGACGCATAAGTGACAGAGGATGGACTGCCACAGGGACAATTCCTACTGTATGCCTCTCTACTCGCAGCATTGAGGGCATTGTGGGGGTACATGTCACAAAGCACCACACTATCCAATACGTCCACATCAAGGGCACAGGGAGACACCTTGTCAAATGGTTCGCTGAATCCCTGCGCATGCATGCGACACACCGACTGACCTTACTCAGAAACCGCTGGAATGCTGACCTCCACCGCCCTAGTACTGACAAAGACTGGGAGGGCATTCTGATGGGAACTGTACTCAGACCCAGGAATGCCAGATTCTGCCTCGTACAATTCTATATAATACCTAGGGCATACCTCACACCAGAAACAATAAATAGATACTTTCAGCGCACAGATGCACAATGCCCCCGCTGCAAGTTGGTGAATTCGAACCTAGCCCACATGTTATTTGGCTGCACCGCCCTAACCGCTTACTGGCTGGCAGTCACCACTCACCTGTCAGGCTGCACTGACCGCACAGTGAAAAACACATGAGAGGTATGCATCCTGGGCCTATTTCGCAGATCTAAAAAACATAAGGTGATGTCCCGGCTCATAGATCTAGGCCTAATCACTGCTAAACGTCTGATCACCAAACAATGGAAAAACCCTGAACCCCCACTGTGGGAAGCATGGCGTCACTCACTCACAAACTGGGCACAAGTGGAGAGTGTGTCGCTGAGGCGAGAAGACGCCCTAGGGCTATGCAAAACACCATTGGCGACGGCATGGGATGCTATACTTCTAGACCACCAGAAGGCCTGGCAAGGGCCCCAGTCCCCGCGTTCGGAGACCAAAATGCCGCGAGAGGCAGGGGGATGATACACAATAGATGCGCATATCACATTCAGTGACCAACATGCAAACTTGTGCCCCAAAACTCAACTCCCCTCTCATAGAAGCAAGTGTAATTCCCACATGGGTGAGGCACCTACCGGCAGCGTCAAAGCAATGGGTAGATAGCAGGGATTGAATCGCCAGGGTCTATTGTTGGGCAAGTTTGCACAGTTTGGTATCGCTTTGTTCGCCCTAAGTTGGCAGGGTATGCCCAGACGTGGGTCCCTTGCTCACTTTGCCACTGGATTCAAGCTAGCCTGGCTGATGACGGCTGAATAGCCAGAAACCGGTCCCAGGATGCTTGTTTCCGGTCCAGGGAAGACATGGCTTGGCAGTTCAGGCTGGACTGTTCCCATGTGGCACAGGGTCAGACTGATTTGCATATGGCCATGTCTGAACTGGGGTGGTGGAGTGAGCTAAAGATTGATGATGGATTAAACCCAGATCAGTTGACTGGGGGTGAGTGTTTGATTTGCTCAAGCGCTCCGTCCATCATCCCCTTTGGTATCGCTTTGTTCGCCTTAAGTTGGCAGGGTATGCCCAGACGTGGGTCCCTTGCTCACTTTGCCACTGGATTCAAGCTAGCCTGGCTGATGACGGCTGAATAGCCAGAAACCGGTCCCAGGATGCTTGTTTCCGGTCCAGGGAAGACATGGCTTGGCAGTTCGGGCTGGACTGTTCCCATGTGGCACAGGGTCAGACTGATTTGCATATGGCCATGTCTGAACTGGGGTGGTGGAGTGAGCTAAAGAATGATGATGGATTAAACCCAGATCAGTTGACTGGGGGTGAGTGTTTGATTTGCTCAAGCGCTCCGTCCATCATCCCCTTTGGTATCGCAAGTTTGCACAGTTAACACCCCGTTAGCTCCCCCCCCCTTCGAAATCTCCCCTGTCCCCACCCCTCTCCCCCACTGCTCAATCTTGCAGATGGCAGGCACTCTCCAATCAGGATTAGGGATTGTGCCCATCCCCCACGTGGGGTGAGCACCCCAAGGGTGTAGTCACCCTAAAGTCAGTAGCCCATTGGCTACTGACCTCGAGACCCCTAAAACGCCCTTTAAATACAGTATTTAGGGGGCAGCCCTGAACCAAGAAGACAGATTCCCGCAACCTACCAAGAAGGTAGGTTGCGGGAGGGCTGGAGCAAAGTCAATTCTTCTCTGCAGAGGAGACTGCAGAGAAGAACTGACTTGGCTCCAGCCCTACCGGGCAGTCTGTAGTTTCCAGAGACCCTGTGCCAAAAGTCGACTTGTCCTGCAGCCATCGACCTCCAGAACACCTGGGAGGACTGACTGCCTTCAACAAAGGCCGGATCTCCTGTGAACAGCAGCTCTGTTCAAAAGAAACTCCTAAAACAGATTCTGAGACTGCTGAGGACAAAGAAAAGCGACGCATGGAACCACCACTGCACCCGATGCCTACGGCCAGAATCAGAGTGTCCCACCGGTCCCAGCCAGGTCCCCCAGTGCTCCAGAGTTCCAGTCCACTGTGGGTTGACCCCTCCAGGACTCCCCGATGTCGCCAACAGCTTCTGCACGGAGACCCCTCCCAACCACGAGCGGACCGGTAAGGTGAAATCCGACCTCAAAAGGCACCCCTGCATCTGGCCACCCTGCGCCCTGTAGAAGAGAACCCAAGGTGCACTTACGTCGCCAAGCCCTCCAACTTACCTGCCCAGCTGTTGGTTCCTTCTGGGAGACTTCATGGACCGAGCCTGCACCCAAAATCCAAAACCGGCAACTCCCATTGAAAACAACAGGGCACCCGTCGCCAAAACAGCACCCTGCACCAGGCCGCCCCTGTGCCGCTGTAAGTGCACCTTGTGTGCTAAACCAGACTCCCCTTTGCCCTGAGCTAAACCCCAGGAGCGTTGCTCCCACAACCTTGTGGTCTGCTCGTGAGCAGCCACCAACCAGAGGCCCCCTATCCCCCATTGGATAACATTAGGCCTCAGCATTCTGCACCCGGCTGCCCTAGTGCCGCTGAGGGTGCTTTGAGAGTGCATCCTTGACCCTGGGGGAACTCTGGTCCTGACCCCAGAAAACCAACTCCCAAACCCAAGTACTTACAGTTAAGTCGATAACATTGTTTTCTCCCATAGGACTACATTGACTGCTTTCTTGTGAAAATTGTTCTAAGTGTGGAGTTGGTTTATATGAAACCTTAAGAAACTGCACATGTACAAAAACTGTTTTACTTACCTTTTGTCTAGGAGTTGTCCCAGTGTGATAGCTAGGCATTTCACACAAAGTAGAAAAAGTAACTTAAAAAGTAATTGAAAAGTAATTCAAACTGTTTTATAAACAAATGACATACCTGTAACCAATCCAATTGCATTCAAACTGTATTTCATTGCATAATGTTATGTTTATATAGGTACCCCAATATAGGCTCAGAGAACCACCTAACCTTTCACCTATATTCTCCCCTACCATTACACTACATAACGGTTCTTGGGCTGACCTTTTACCTAGTTACGGTACTGCTTACAAGACGTGGGGTTTTCCCTGAAAACTAGCTTCATCCATTATGTATGAGGATTCTTGGAAACTCTGCAGGACTACCATCTCCTGCATAACAACTATGTATAAGGGTCATTCCTTCCGTCATCCTAAGTCCGACATGACACAACAAGGTAGAACCCCTGAGGGTACCACTTTGGGTATATATACACCATATCTTCGCTGAGGCAGGGAGAGGAGAAAAAGGACTTCCATGCTGACACTCTGATGCAAGACGCTGAGGTTCCTGCACGCAGACACTCCAGCTCGCAGTGGTCTGACATCCCTCGTGGGGTGTGCATCTCGAGACCAAGACGGGGTCCCACAGTCTCCCACTTCAGGTAATGGGGTTGACTTTATCCTAGAGGGATTCTTGGCTTTACACCTACATACATGCTAGGTACATTTGGGTACATCTAGTTAGGGTCGCATCGTAGGATACGCATTTTATTGTCATGTATTTTTATACATACCTGTATTCATTGTTTTAGCACTATTGTAAAAATCTACCATCCTTTTACTCGGTTGGTGCTTATAATCATTTATATCTGTTTCTGTCTAATGGTTGTTTCAGCACACCTATTTTACACTAGAATTACGCTGGTTGAATAAATACTTATTGAAAACAGCCCCACCGTTTATTCTGTGTATCTCTCTGAGACAAACTGAGCACGAGTGACTGAGCGAAAAGTACTGTACTGCTTCCATGATCCCTGATGGGACAGAGTTGTCATGTTCAATAGTTGACAAGAACTATTCTCTCCTTGGTAAGAGGGGTTACTAGTGGCACTGTGAGCTAGCTGGTATACAGGCGAGCATACTCGGTGGAGGTGTCTGGAATCAGTCTGAACACCAATCCCACAGTCTATGTTGTCTAAACGCGCAAATCCTATATATAGGTTTATAGGAACTACCCAACAATAATTCTTGCAAAGTATTATTATACTTACCTGTACCAGGCCTTGCTTGGTTCTAGAAAAATAAAACACAACTAAATAATATTGTTATACCAAACAAATTGGTCAGAGTTCAGTCTCTGAGTGTGTGAAATCATTTCTTGCCTGAGTGTGTACAATAAATGCTTAACACTACCCTCTGATAAAGCCTTACTGCTCGCCCACACTACCACAAATAGAGAGTAAGGTATTATCTACTTTTACCTCTGCCGTTCCACTGGACTCTGTGCACACTATACCTTACTTTGGTATGGTATATACAAAGCCAGCTTCCTACAGAGGTATCGTGATTGCTGTGTTTCCAGAGAGAAAGGGGTGGAACAGCTTTCCTTGTCCAAGTTGGCTGTCCACACTCCACTAACGTAAATCCACTCCAGTGTCAGAGACTTTAATACAGCTTTGGAGATTTGTTGTGTTGCAACCACTGCCTGCAGAGGCACCACTGGAATGCTGTAGGAAGGTAGGATCCTTCTGCATGGTTACCCTCACTTTTTGCCTGGTGCTAAGCTGTTTTTGACTAGTCTGACTGGGATCCTGCTAATCAGGACCCCAGTCTCTCTACTTTCTCCCTTAGATTGTTGTGGTTAGTACTTGGGTACATCCCAGATTGGATACTGGGGTACCCTTATCAGTCCCTAGTATATGATACTAAGGTACCCAGGGCATAGATACCCAGACATCCCCCATGGGCTGCAGCATGCATTATGTCACCCATGGGAGACCATTCAAAATGGAACTACAGGCCTGCCATTGCAGCCTGTGTAAGCTGGTGCTAGCACCACTTACAAAAGATATAGGTTTCCTATATCTAGGGTCACTGCACTTAAAACCTATGTCAACCCTATAGCAGGCCTTATCAATCTTGAAGGCAGGGTGCTTGGTTCTAAGTGTGAGGGTGCCCCTGCATGAGCAGGACACCCCTACAGCCTACGGAGTCCATTCTCCCGGGTTGTAAGTGAAGCAGCCATATACTATATAGAGGGGCACCGCGTAATTACGGGATGACCATCTCGAAACTGGCTGCAACGAATCCTATCATGTTTGATATCAAACATGTTGGAATCATACTCCCACACCATAAACGGTGTGGGAGGTATGATTTCAAGCACTTGATAAGCCCTGCGTTAGGCTCTCAGTGTTCCCGGTACCAGCCTTCTAGACCCAGACAGTACAAAATGGTTGCTGCTGACCAGAGACACGATTCTGCCCTCCTGCTGTTGAGCCAAGCTCGAGCAGGGGAAGGCAGAGCAATAGGCATCCTGTCAAAGGGAGGTGTGACCACCTCCCATACAGGATTTAGTGTATTGGGGCAGGGTGGGTGCGCTTGCCAGCGCCACTCAGTCTGCATGAGGGGCACATTTAGTGTCCCCATGCATAGTCCAGTTCAAACCAGCTCTGGGAGCCGCTGGCTCCAGCTCTGGCGCAAAACTGGACAAAGGACATGGGAGTAACCTCCCACTGTCCAGACCCTCCCCTGGGAGGGTGCCCTGAATCATCCCAACCCTTTCCTTAGGGTACTTAAGGGCTTACCTGTGGGTGGGTCCCCAGATTAGTCGTGGTACAAGATTCAGATCAGACACCACTTCTTCTTCGACCGTCTGGGCACTCTGGACTTCGTTTGGGCTCGACTTCGTCTCCCTTCCAGTCTGCTGCATCGTCTGTGCACCACACAGGAACCTTCCAAGGCCTATGGGCAACAAAGACACCTTAAGGAATCTCCCTTGAAGTGAAGGAGGCACTTACCTGCATTCGCAGGCACCGCAACTAAGTTGACTGGTCTGCTGATCCTGAGCTCCTCCGTACTCCAAAAAGTTCTGCAACACAGGTGGTGGTTCTCCACAGCTCTCGAGGCCTCCCCTGCCCTCTTACCAAGTTTGAGGCCAGTATCCCTCGTGGGGGCTGCAATAATCAAACCCCTATGCACCGCGTCAACTTGCAGTTGCCAAGGCTTGTTGGCTTCCTTCCAAGAAGATCTTCGGGCTCCAAGTAGCCCCAACCTTGAGCATCTCCAGTGACCAGAATCTTTGGCCACACTGCATCGTTTTGCATTGTGGCCTGCATCTTTGGGTGAGCTGCTTGAGGTCCTCTAGGGACTCCAGTGCCTCCGGCCTGTGGGTCCATTTGAGGGTCACCTTTGTTTCCTTTGGGCTCCCTGATTGCTCGGGGCCTGCCCTGACTCCCCTGCTTGTGGTGAGTCCCCTGGACCTTGCTGGTCCCGACGTTGCACCTTCTTCGACTTCTGTGTTGGTTGCACTTGCCAAGGCTTGTTGGTGCTCCCGCTGGATACCGACCCCTCAGCACTCGACATCTGACGTGGGACAGCTCGTGCACGGCTCCTGGTCTTCCTCAGCGTCACCTGGTCCTCACAGCTGCAGAGTCAAGGTCCTCGTCAACTCTCCTGCAACTCCCGACATTGGTGGGCATTCGTCTTCCAGATCTCCTGGTCACTCCTGAGTGACATAGACTCTGTCCCCTCTGCTTGCAGGTACCTCTCAACTAGAATCTACCTTCGGATTCCACCGGACACTTTCTCCTTCTTCAGCAGCAGCACTTTCTTGAAGTACTCCATTGGGTTCGACAGCAGTTTCCGACACCACTTCACACCTATACCCCCAGCTTCCCTGGTGTAGGTAACGTGGGTACTAGGGTATCCACGGGTGGGGTGGCTCTCCAACCATCTGTCTTCCACAGGGTTTCTTCAGGGTCCACTGGGAAGGGTTCTTAATCTTCAAAATTCCAACCGTGGCTTACACGTAGAGTTGTACGGAGCACGCGGTCGTGTTAGCACACTGCACTCGCTCTCCGTAGGGTCCCCATCTACTCACCTTGGGTGGTTCCGTGGGTCCCCAGCACTTCTACGTCCTCTCGACATTGTCTTGACCCGAGTCATGGTTCTTATACCACTTTCTTAGTATATGGTTCGGTCCCCCTTGGGGTCCAGTGTGTATTCTGTGCAGTTTACTGTATTTCTTTGCAAAGTATTGTGTACATAGTGTTTATCTCCGGGTAGGAGATATCTAAACATGTTAGAGAGTATTATATAATAAATACATATTTTTATAAATACCTTGTGTGGTTCTTTTTCACTTAATCTATACTATAAGATTGCATTCTGGTAAAGCAAGCTGCTTTACACTCCTGGACTGAGCCTGAAGGCTGCTCTCCACAGCTACCACTTAGAGAGCTTTCTAAGGTTGTTTAATACCTCTTAAATCACCATAAGGGTTGTCTGGACTGATGCAGGGTGCCCACTTACATTAGTGGACATCATATACCAGGCCTACTTCTTACAAATGCCGTCATGTGCCAGCAAAATAGCAAGGAAGGGGTTTGGCCCAAGGCGGCTAGACAGGGCCTTACAAATGATACAGGAAAAGAGTGTCCTAGCCGTCACGTTTTGAATGCTGTTAAGATTATTTAACAGACTAAAGGCCATTAAATTAATTATCTGGTCTTTAAGCGTTTATTTGCTATATCATCATCATTTTTAGTGATAAGTCCACATTATTGCATGAATCAGACAGAAGGTGATACTTAAGAATTAGTACACGTTACAACAGTACATGTGAAAAAACGTAACTTAACAATGAAGCAAAAATAAACATTGTGGTTAATGAGGCAACAAAAATTGCAGACAACAATGGCAGTACATTAAAAACCAGTCTAAATTTGCAATACAATAGCAGCAACTGGACAATCTTTGACAGTCAGATTATCTAAACATATCAAGGTGCTGCTGCACACTGGGGGAAAAAATTACTGCGCCTAGTAGGTGAGAGTTTGTGCAACTTTTCTACAGAGGCTAACTTAATTAAATTCAAAATTCCCCGTGGTGTATAGTGCCGACGCGTTTCGAGTCCCCAAGTGGTTTGGGGGATTCTCTTCAAGGCGTAGACTGGATAAAATCTGATTAAACGATTAAAGTATTTCTCTAGGGGGCGCTCCCAGTAGTCCAAGGAAACGCTGTATTTTACTCTTTCGATGTGGGCCAGTGGGGACTTGATGGTAATTTTGATGTTGGCTGGCGAGGCAATGCCAAATCCTTTTACAATCGCATTGTATCGGGTGAAGGAAAAGACTTCTATCGGAACTGTGTCTCACTTGCAGTTCACTTCCGAGTTGATTCGGAGGTTCTTGGAACGATGTGACCGATCTCGTTCTCTCTTCGGTACCGCGGTGCCAGCAAGCATAGGTGACTAACAGAATGCAAGAGCCTAGCAGACCGAGCAGGCATACGATGGTCAGGAACATCTGAATCAGCCTGAATATCCGGAACACTCTGGGGGAGAAGTGAAGTCTTGACTGAATGTAGTGTCTTAAACTGCCTCTAAGAACAGAATGTGCTGTGAAGGCATCAGGCGAGATTTGGGTTTCTTGATCGAAAAGCCCGGGTCGAACAACAGCATGTATTTTGCCTGCAAGTGGCAAGACACCATCTCTAGAGAGCTAGCTTTGATGAGCCAGTCGTCCATGTAAGAGAATACCAGTATTCCTGCCCATTTGAGGTAGGCTGCAACCATCGTCATCACCTTCATAATGACTCAAGGAGCGGAAGCGAGGCCAAACGGAAGGCCCACAAGCTGGTAGTGCTCTGACCTGACCATGAAGAGTAGATACTTTCTATGTGACTGCAGGATAGGGATTTGGAAATAGGCATTCTACAGGTCGAACAGAAACCATCCAGACATTTGCTTCCAGTGCAAGTGGAATCCATGCTAGCAACATTATTTTGAACTTGTTCTTATTGAGAAACCAGTTCAGAATCCTGAGGTCTATGATCGGACGGAGGCTGTAATCCTTTTTGAGGGCCAGTAAGTACCAGAAGTAAAACCTCTGGTCCAGTTCCTGCTCTGGACCCAACTCCACTGCTCTCTTCAGGAGCAAGGACTGAAGCTCTTGTTGGAGGACCTGCAGACTGTCTGGTGTGATCATATCTAGACAGGGGTGTTTGCTGGAAGGGTAGGGCACAACCCTCTCTGCAATTTGCAAGAATCAGAAGTCTGATGCTATGGCCCTCCAAGCTTGTGGAAAGGAAGATACCCGTCCTCCAATGCTTGTTCATATAAGGTGGAAATAGGGTTTCTTCCCTGCGGTAGGTTGGGAAGAGGTGGAGTTAGGGAGCGGCCCAGCTTGTGATCGGCCCTTGCTTCATCCTCTATACTGCTTGTAGAGGGGATTTGACTACTGCTGCTAAGCAGCAAACTGTTGACAGCCTTGAAATGAAAAGTCCCTGTTGAAGCCATGTAACTTCTGAAACTGTTGATTGTCTCTGGGTTGCGCCTAGAGACCAAGGGATCTGGCCATGACTTAACTGTTGTGAAATCTCTCCATTGCAGAATCTGCTATGGTGCCAATGAGCTGAGATACATTGAAAGGAAGGTTCATTAGTGAGATCTGTACATCTGGTGAAAATCTTGAATTTCTTAACCAGGTTTGACAACTTAGTGAGATGGATGTTCCCATGGCTCTTCATGAATCTGCAGTACCTAGTCCAGACTTGATCACCTGCTTTGTGGCTGTGTGACCATCTCGAGTCAGCTCCTTGAAGTGTGTTCACAGGTCGTCTGAAAGTGCATGGATGGCCATCTGTGCTTCAGCTGCTAAGTGTGTATCTAATACTACCTTACACAAGAGCTCACTGATAAGCTGTCAAACTTTTTTGAGACCAAGATAAAGGAAGTCCTTGATGCCATTGAGTCAGACAGATACTAGCCAGTCCAAACCTGTAATGCCCAATCTGGGCGCAGATATAGGGACACAGTAGAAGACCCCCCGTCCCACCACCTTTAATTAGGCTATGATTCTAGACCACTAGACACCCATGTCAGAAACGGAGATTTCCACCATCTCAGTGACACTGAATTATGGGCCTCCACTATGTCACTCTGCCCCCCTTCAACCTGGTTGAGAAAGATATGTAAGAGATTGCTGGCCTCAGGCTAGGTCACTACCGTTTGGAAAATGGCCTTGTCCCTCTTTTTAAATAATAAAAAAACAAAATGCACATCCTTCGGTGCTCTCCAACTACCGTTCTATATTGTTGCTTCTGTTCACAGTTATGAACTCAGAAAAGTACACGGTGGATTGTTAATGGAGAGATGGCGCAGACTCATGTTCTGGACATCATTTCAGTCATGCTTTTGTCCCCTAAACAGCACGGAAACTGCTGTGCTGACTGTGGTGGATGATCTTTGAATGCTGTTGGACCAGCCTGAACCATCTGCGCTGCTTCTCTTAGATCTGTCAGCAGCATTGGATATGGAGTCCCATGGCCTTTTGATGGCCATGTTGTAGGATGCCTGTCTCCTTTCCTGTAGAAAAGTGCCTCTTTTGACATTGTTAGCCCCCACTTTTTGCCTGGTGTATGATGTGATTTCGAATTGAAAGTTCACTGGGCCCATGCCAACCAGGTTCCCAGTGCTGAATCTCTTTCTTGAAACTGTACCACGATTGGCACAACATCAGCCACCCCTGTAAGTCCCTAGTAAATGGTGCCCCTGGTATCTAGGGCATTGGCACTGAAGAGGGTCCACTAAGGCAGCAGCACAAATTATGCCACCCTAGGGACCCCTCACCAAGACCATGCAAGCTGCCATTGCAGGCTGCGTGTCCTGATGCAGAGAAAACCAAAGAGTCGACACAGCCCTGTGTGCCATGCCCCCAAACACGGCGCGAGGTATAGGTAAGTGACTCCTACTGCAGGCCTTACAGCCCTAAGGCAGGGTGCACTATATCCCATGTGTGGACATATCTGCATGAGCAGATGTGACCCTGCAACCTTTGAGCCATTCTTGGCTATTGTAAGTGCACAGGGAAGCCATAGAGAGTGCATGGGCTGGATACTTGTCATTAAGAGTTCCCTAGCTCCATGGTGGCTTCACTGTACCTTAAGATGTTTGGTACCAAACATCTCATCTTAATAAATCCTCACTGATGCCAGTGTTAAAATTATTAATAGATGCACACAGGAGACCTTTTAGAAGGTCCCTTGAAAACCTAATGAGCACAGGTGTGGTCTCTGAATAGTCTTAGCCAGACTGCCACCACCAGACATGTTTCTGACCACATGGGGTGAGAGCCAGTGCTCTCAGAGGCCAGGAACAAAGTCTGCTGTGGGCGGAATGATTCACACATCCCCCAGGGCAGGATGGCCTTCCAAGGCGGGAAGCTTCAAAGGTGATGCCACCTTTAAATTGAAACCCCGGCATCTCCAAATAGTGGAGGATGCCTATCCCCCTTTCCTGCTCCACATTTGGCGGGAGGTCCGGCAGGAAAATTAGGTAAATTAGGATGTGGGTCCCCATTCAGCCAGCACCACCCCTAAGGTGGGGAAGGTAATGTGGAGCCCACTTTTTATTTCCCTCCATCTTGGTTCGAGAGGGAATTAGCCAATTTGGGTCAGGATAGTGCCCCATCCCACAGGAAGTGGTCACTTGGAGGGTGTAGACACACTAAAGATAGGTAGCCTATTGGCTACCACCTGTTTCCTCCTTAAACACCCCTAAATTTAGTATTTAGGTGGCATCCCTGGACCTTCTAACGTAGATTCGATAGGCACAGAGAAGAAAAGGACAAAGTGCTGCTGACCTGAGGATTGAAGCCCTGCTGTAGAAAATTAGAGCCAAACCCTGCCTGCTGCCGTAAGGGCTCGACAATCGTGGTGTAATGTCTCGTCCTGCAACTGTGAGGCCTCCAAGAACCCCAGAGCTCCTCCAGCCTTCTACAAATCACCAAAGAACTCCCTTTCAGTAGAGGTACTGCTTCCTTGCAGCCGCAGGCACCGAACCGCAGAATCTGGTTTCACCGACTTGCTGCTCCCTGGCGACTCCAATGTAGCACTCAATCCAAAAGTGGTACACCAGCTCCGGATGGTCAGATCTGTCTCCCCACCAAGTTTGGAGACACCAGGACCCTACCGGAGCTGTGTCACACCAATACCCGGGGTACCAGACCTTCTGCAGCATTCCCCGAGACGAAGAGTCCAATCCAGACTCCAACTGCCCAGGAAGCAAGCACCCATCAAGGGACGTTGAGATCCACTTTGTGAGTGGCCCAGTTGTCCCGGAATCGCCTCTTCAAGCTGCCTGCTCCTGACCGTGAGGACTTCTTGACACGCGCTACGTGGCTGACCTATTTGCTCTGCATCGAGCCCACCCGGCCTGGGTACAGATGAACTAGCCGTGTTCCCGTGGTCCTGAGGCCCTTGTGACCTGCTCCCTTTAGTGGGATCCCTCGGACTTACCTATAAGTCCCCTTGTGCACGGTGGTTTCAGGTGGCCCCCTTCTTCATAGCGCAGCAGCTACCAATGACCTCAGCACCCTGCTCCCGGATGAATCTGGGATGCTCCTGAGAATCCGCTGGAGGAACATTGGGCCTGTTCTTGCTACCTACCTAAATACCGAAGGTAAACCTCAAAATCAAACTGTATGATTTTATATGCATTGTTCTATTTTCTCCTATTGACTTCAATGGTGCACAATTGCGCACAAAAGTGATTTATTTACTGTAGAACGAAGTTCTTGGTTTGAAAAATTATATAAAAATCGGTGTTATTTTTATAAATTGGTCTCGGACTTATTCTTGAGTGTGTGTATCATTTATTACCTCTGTGAGTACAACAAATGCTTAGCACTACCCTCTATTAAGCCTAACTGCTCACCCACATTACCACAAATAGAGTGTTAGTATTATCTACTTTTGCCTCTGTATAACAATCTGGGTCTCACTTTACCCTCTGCATAGTGTTCATTTAGTGCACTATATAGAGAGCCAGCTTCCTACATTAGTGGATCATTGGTGGGGTCTACAACTTTCCATTTGCTGATACCACTCTGTCAATAAGTGACCACCCAAATAAATCAAAAAATTGTCTTTAGTCAGTTGTATTTTTTGACTTGTCTATTTTTCTAAATTTTAAAATCAACTGTTAGGGCCTTGGTTAAGTCCCTGTACTCAGTTGTTAGAATTTAAAATATTACTCTAGTTGGGACAAAAGAAAAGTGTTCAGGTTTTTTTAACTTTACAAAAAGGTCCCAACTTTAGTGCAATAATGGATAACCCACAGGATGAAGCTCATGAGCGCGACCTGACACCATACAGGAAGTTGTCATACTCCCAGTTATGGGCCTTTTATAGGGGTTAAGTGTTAAAACTGGAACGTAGGCTATCAAAGAAAAGCTTATGAAGCTTTTGGCAGAACATGGGAGAGATCATCCAGTGGATGATAATGATTCCCAGGAGAATCATACAGGAGAAGGAAATGCTGAGGAGATGGTTGAAACCCAGATCTCAGACGAGGAAGCCCCCCGAGGAGGAGCTTGCCCTAGAAAGATTGACTATGAGGTTGAACCTAGAAGCTCAACTTCTGGACAGAGAAAAGAGATGGTCCAGGACCTATCTCTGGATGCACCAATATCATAATATCTAAGGAGAGAGAGGAGTTCTTTGACCCTAAACTCCCCAAATGCCAAATGAGTTGTCCCTAAATTTGCAGAGGGTGATGACATCACCAATGGTTTACTGCTTTTGAGAGAACCTGCATTAGCAGAAGGGTAGCCAAAAAGCACTGGGGCTTTCTCTTGTGAGAACTTTTCTCAGGTAAATGCAGGGATAGACTCCTGACATTGAATGAGGTACATACTGAGTCTTATGACCTCATGAAGGGTACCCTGATTGAGGGCTTTGGACTCACCACTGAAAAATACAGGAAAAAATTCTGGGAGACACGAAAAACCCAGAGTCAGTCCTGGGTTAAATTTGTGCACTTCTCAGTGAAAACACTAGGTGGTCGGTTAACAGGTAACAATGTGCATGACTATGTTGGGCTTTTCAATTTATTAATGAAAGAGCATCTGCTAAGTAATTGTTACAATGAAAGTTACATCAGTATCTGGTAGACCTAGGTCCACTTTCTCCTCAACAGTTAGGGAAGAAGGCAGACCACTGGGTCAAATCTAGGGTAACCAAAACTGCCACTGGTGGGGGTGGCCAAAATAAAGAGGCCAAAAAGACCGCCCAAGGGAAAGATGGTGACCAAAAAGATAAAAATGAGTCTTCTGAAGGACCCCAAAAATCTGGACAGGAGGGTGGGCCCAGAAATTCTTCACAGTCTAAGGGTGTGTACCCGGGTAAAGACTGGGATCCCAAAAAGGCTTGGTGTCATGATTGCAAGGCTCTTGGACACCAAACTGGAGACCCTAGCTGTAACAACAAAAATAATGCCTCTAGTACACATGCAGTAAATGCATTGGTAAGTCTCCAGACAGGCCCAGACTATGTCAGAGGGCCTGCTGAGGCAACACTAGTCAGAGAGGGTAGAGTGGGCATTGTAACGCTGGCTGTTTGGCCCAGTAATCTGGAAAAATACAGACAACTGCTACATATAAATGGGGTTAAGGTTGAAGCTCTGCAAAATTCTGGTATCAATGTCACTGTGGTGACTGCGCAACTGGTGTCCTCAGGCCAGTACTTGCTTGGAGAGACGTACACAGTCCTCAATGGTGATAATCAGGCTAAGGTACATCCAATGGTGTTGGTGTCCTTAGAATGGAGACTGGTTACTGGCCACAAAAGGATGGTGGTATCATCTACAATTCCTATACAGTGCCTGCTTGGCAATGATTTGGAGTCCTCAGCATGGACTGAGGTAAAAAAGAAAACCCATGCAGCCATCCTGGGTATACCTTAATGGGTTTGTGTAAAAACAAGAGCACAGTGTAAAACCCAGGGTGAAAAGAGTGTTGGAGCCTGAAAGGGCCTTAAAGGGCAAGAGCTTTGGGAAACCAACTTCTATTCAGACACCAGATCAAGTCCCCTCTCCTCAGGGAGAAGACTTGTGAACTCCAGGGGGAGCTGAGCCCCAGGAGCTTGAGCCTTACAGGGTGGAGCTTTTGGGCCCAGGGGACCGTCTAGGGAAGATCTGTGATGGGGACAGAGACCCTGTCCCACTCTTAAAAGCCTGAGGCAGCAAGCTGCTGATCAGGAAAAGGGAAGTGTCAGTGGTTCCCACAGGACCTATTGGGAGGAAGGGCTCCTTTACACTAAGGCCAGAGACCCCAAACATGGTGCCACCAGGACAGTAGTAGTACCTCAGAAGTTTAGACAGTTTCTCCTAACATTGGCCCATGACATTCTCCTAGCTGGGCATCTTGGCCAGACCAAAATGTGGAGTAGGTTGTTGAACCAGTTTTGTAACTCTTGTGTTACCTGTCGAGCCAGTTGCAAGACAGGTAGCCACCTCAAGGCCCCCTTAAAGCCACTTTCAGTGGTTGGGGTATCCTTCAAATGGGTTGGGATTGGCATTGTTGGTCCTCTTGACCCTCAGACAGCATCAGGAAACCGATTTATACTGGTGTTAGTGGATCATGCCATTAGGTATCCTGAGGCAATTCCCCTGAAGACAACCACTGCTCCTGCTAAGGCCATCCTAGGTATTATTACGAGGGTTGGGTTTCCAAATGAGGTGGTATCAGACAGAGGTACAAACTCCATGTCTGCATACTTAAAACATGTGGACAAGACCATGAAAGGTATGATTAGTGGACTCCATGAAAAGCTCAGAAGGAGATGCGATGTATTGCTACCATGCCTGCTTTTTGCTTGCAGATTGGTGCCGCAAAAGGGAGTAGGGTTTCCCCCTGTGAACTTTTGTTTGGACACCCTGTAAGGGGACCATTGTGTCTTGTGAAGGAAGGGTGGGAGAGACCGCTCAAAGAAACTAAGCAGGATGTTGTTGATTATGTGCTTGGCCTTCGGTCCAGAATGGCTGAGTACATGAAAAAAGCAAATAAACACCCGAGGACAGCCAAGAGCTCCAGAATCTCTGGTATTATCCGAAGTCTGAAGGTATGAGTATTGGAGCCTATGGCTCCTAGGGCCCTCCAGGACAAATGGACTGGGCCCTACCCTATCCTTGAGAGAAAAGGGAGGGTTATTTACTTAGTGGACCTTGGCACTTGCAGAAACCCCAAGAGAATCAGCCATGTGAACCGCCTTAACCCCTATAATGACCGGGCTGAAATTACCATGTTTATGGTCACAGATGAGGATCAGGAATCAAAGAGTGAACCTCTCCCTGACCTCCTCTCATGTTAGGGAAATAAATAATTTTGCACACTCCCAGGAGCAATGAAAGAAACTTACACAACACTGCAGTTTGCTCAGGAACAAATGAAATTTATTTGTCTGTATACATGCTTTCTTGCTGGCCAGCAAGGAGGGAGTCAGTGCACATGGGGTGCTCTCAGTCTGCTCCTTCCCTGCGTGGCTGGTTTGTGGGCCATAAATACAAACATTAATGCAACTTCAGTGGAACTGGAAAAAGACATTGTGCCAAACACAGATAACAGGGAAATACAAGATCAGCACCATGCCAATTATAATACAACATACAAGATGCTAAATATGGGCAGCAGAGAAATGCAAGCTAGGCCCTGTGCCAATTATACACTTTGCTAATTATAATACAGGCATACAGTGAGCAAAATGATGAGAACACTAACATGGATGTCAGGCAAAGCAAAGTGACCTCTAAGTTGGTAAGCTTGTCCAGGCAAGGTCAGATCTGGAAGCCTCTGCAGCTCCGGGCAACTTGTTACAGTGTGATATATCTAAGCACGATAACTTTGTAGTGCATACATAAGGAAATATATATATATATATTCACTGAAAAAAACCATAGGTTTCAGACACGTTATAGTTCGAAATTAGCATTTAAAAAACCTTTCAAATTCACTGAAAAAACCATAGGTTTTAGGGACAGTTATAGTTAGTTGGACATTCACTCGTACAAAACCCGTGAAATTCCCCCGTTATAGTTAGTTCAGCTAACTATAACTCGCGCCCCCGCAATGCACTGCTGATGACGTCACATATTACATCACTCATGACATGGTCAGTGACATCACTGATGACATCTCAAATGACATCACTGATGACATCATCCAGTGACTGTGTGTTTCTGTAAAGTTTAAATATGTTTAATATATATAGGGAAAGGTGTATTGAAGAATGAGTGCGTGAATAACTGTCTGAATGAATGATTTACTAGGTGCGTGACTAACTCTATAAGTGAGTGATTAAACGTATCTTACTGAATGCATGGGTTAGTGACTAAACTGTGTGAATGTCTGTATCCGTCTGTCTGTTGCTGTGTAAGTGGCTGCATGGGTTTGTGAATAGCTACATGATTGTCTATATGAGTTATTGATTGGTTGTCTGGGTATCTGTATGGGTGCCTGAGTGTTTGTGTGGGTGGGGTGTGTGCGACTCTGTGCATAGATGTGTGAGTGGGTGATTCACTGGGTGCATGGTTTCAAGAGTGCATCTGTGATGGACTGTATGGGTGGGTGAGTGTGTGTATGGGTGTGTTAGTGAGTGAATGTATATCTCAGTGGTACATGTGTGAGTAACTACATATGTGAAAGGCAGTATATATGTGTGTTGGAGTATATAAATGGCTATAAGTGAGAGTGTGTGATTGTGAGAGTGGCTGTATGGATGAGTGTGTACTTGTATTAGTGATTGTATAAGAGCGTAAGAATGTGCTAGTATTTGTATGAGTAAGTGAGCTGGTGTGTGTATAACTGTATAGGTGAGTAAATGGCAGTGTGATTAATTATTTGCATGACTGACTAGGTGTGTGAGTACCTCTATGGATGAGTGGCGGTGTGTGTGTGTCTATGTAGGTGTATGAGTGCATATGATAGTCCTGTACTGAGTGACCGTAAGTATGAGTGACTGTACAGGTGAGGGAGTGGATGTGTGTGTAGACCTAAGAATCAGTGAGTGGGTATGTAGTTATTGGTGTTGGAGTGTCTATGGTTTTGAGAATGGCAGTCTGTAATTTAGAGTGGGTGTATCAAAAGTTATATTAGGGTGTGAGAAGATGCATGAAATTATCACATGGATGATGTCATCAGTGATGTCATCAGTGATGTCATTTGAGATGTCATCAGTGATGTCATCAGTGATGTCACTGACCATGTCATGAGTGATGTAATATGTGACGTCATCAGCAGTGCATTGCGGGCGCGAGTTATAGTTAGCTGAACTAACTATAACAGGGGAATTTCACGGGTTTTGTACGAGTGAAATGTCCAACTAACTATAACTGTCCCTAAAACCTATGGTTTTTTCAGTGAATTTGAAAGGTTTTTTAAATGCTAATTTCTAACTATAACGTGTCTGAAACCTATGGTTTTTTTCAGTGAATTTCAAAGGTTTTGTAAATGACAATTTTTAAATGTATTAATTGTTATATTTATTTTTTTGATACTAATTTACTACATTTTTTTAAACTATTTATTTTTAGATATTTTATTTTTAAATTACATTGTAATTACATTATACATTACATTACAAAATATACTTTCTCAGACTGAATTACTTTAGTTTAAATACTTTGCAAATAGGCAATAGACTTTTAAGTACAGTAGTTACAGTTGTTGCAATGGGCAACACAATTTCAAACACAATGCAACATTGAGCTCAATGTGAATTTCTAGTTAAATGCAATTAGTTACTTTATGGATTACTTTTTCTAACCACAGGACTGGATCCTACATTCAGTCCTGGGACATCTCCTGTAAACAGTTGAGTAAAAGCGTTTTGGTTACAGTAGTGATTTTTAAGGAATATTATTGTATTTTAAAAGTTGACAGAAACTTTTTCACATAGAATCACCAATGTTATCCTATGGGAGGAAATTCACTTAGCAGGTAAGTAGTGTTATCGTTACTTTTTCTTACTCAGTGGTGGATCCTGGATCCAGCACTGGTGCATCTCCTGTAAACAGTTGAAAGAATGCGTTTAAGTCATACAGGCGATTTTTAAGGAATATTTGTAGTTTGTGAAAATCAACACTTTGAAACTTTTCTGCTGAAAACCAGACAATGGATTCCTATGGAAGGAAATACAAGTTACTGGTAAGTACGGTTAGAATTACTTTTCAGGATTAGTACTGGGCTCAAAGATGAAGCACTGAGGTCTCTCCTGATAACAGGTGAGTAAATCGGAATTCGTAGTTCTGCTGATTTTAGAGGAATATTTGTATGTTTCAAAAATCGACACTTAGAAACTTTTTCAGCAAAAAGCAGGCAATGATATCCTATGGAAGGAAATTCAAGTTACTGGTAAGTACGGTTAAAATTACTTTTCAGGATCAGTACTGGGCTCAAAGATGCAGCACTGAGGTCTCTCCTGATAACAGGTGAGTAAATCGGAATTCGTAGTTCGGCTGATTTTAGAGGAATATTATAAAGTGCCAAAACTCCACACTTAGAAGAATTTCCAAGTGAAACCAGTCAATGTTAGCCTATGGAAGGAAATTCAAGTTACTGGTAAGTACGGTTAAAATTACTTTTCAGGATCAGTACTGGGCTCAAAGATGCAGCACTGAGGTCTCTCCTGATAACAGGTGAGTAAATCGAAATTCGTAGTTCGGCTGATTTTAGAGGAATATTTGCACAATGGTGAAAGAAGAGGGTGGGGCCTGAGGTGACATGTCTGCAAACACGCCCTGTGGCACGTTTTAAGTTGGAGAATTAATTCCTCCTCAATCCCGAGGGTCCCTAGGGGCCAACTAGCCCACCAGATACCTCCAGTATGCGCCAGAGAGCAGCGTTGCAGAGAGGTGTTCAGAGGCCACGCCCCTTTTTACAACACTCTGCAACGCAGCTCCGCGGCGCTTACTGGAGGTACCTGGTGGGCTAGTTGGCCCCCAGGGACCCTCAGGACTGAAGGGGATTTAATTCCCCATCTTAAAACGCGCCACGGGGCCTGTTTGCACCCATGTCACCTGAAGCCCCGCACCCTCCCTTCACCACTGTGCAAACGCGCCCGTGGCGCGTTTTAAGTTGGGGGATTAAGTCCCCTTGAATCCTGAGGGTCCCTGGAGTCCAACTAGCCCACCATGTGCCTCCAAAGCGCCACAGAGCTGCGTTGCAGAGAGGTGTAAAAGGGGCATGGCCTCTGTACACCTCTCTGCAACGCAGCTCCCTGGCGCATACTGGAGATTCCTGGTGGGCTAGTTGGCCCTCAGGGACCCCCAGTATTCAAGGGGAATTACTTCCCTTCTTAAAACGCGCCAGGGGGCGCGTTTGCAGACTGCTGCTGTTGTTTTTTTGTTTTTTTTGTATGGGAGGGGGGCTGCGTGGCCCCTCCTTCCCTCAGCCACTTTTGGCCCCGGGGACCCCATCCCCCGGGGCCTGCGGATTTTTTTATTTTTTTTTAATTAAAAAAAAACGGGAAGGGGGCCGCGTGGCCCCCCCTTGCGTGGCCCCCCTCCCAGGCCACTAATAGCCCCGGGGACCCCATCCCCCGGGGCCTGGCCACTCGTTGGGGACCGTGGGGGGTCCCCAATCCCCCACGGTCCCGCCGGGTACCCGCGTCCTGCGGGAGCCGGCATTGCTTTCCATAAGGGAGCTGCTGACATGCAGCTCCCTTATGGAAAGCAATTCTGCTTTGCTTCATTGAAGCGAGAGCAGGTTTCCTGCTCTCACTTCAATGAAGCAAAGCTAAGTTTGCAATGACAGGACGGGAGCCGTGAGGCTCCCGTCCTGTGATTACAACAGCAGTGTCCCGGGGTAGGCACCCCGGGACACTGCAGGAGCTGGCCCTGGGGGTGGCGGTCCCCAGGGCCACCACAGGCTCCAGGAGGGGCCGCGCGGCCCCCTCCCAACATGTTGAAAGCCCCGGGAGGTGGTGGTCCCCGGGGCTCTGAGGTCCGTAACGGACCCCCATATTTAAATCTTTAGTGCCCCGGGAGGTGGCGGTCCCCGGGCGTGTGGGAGGCTCGAGCACCCCCACACAGGTAATTTTATTTTTTTTAAAAAGAAGCCCCGGGGGGGTGACGGTCCCCTGGGCTGCGGGAGGGCCGAGAGCCCTCCCGCACCATTATTTTTTTAAAGCCCCCGGGGGGTGGCGGTCCCCGGGGCTTGGGGGGCCTTAGAGGCCCCCCATATTTTTTATTAAACCCCCGCATGCCCCCGGGACTTGGCCCACCCGGGGGTCAATTAACCACGAAGCGCGGGATACCGTGCTTTGGTTTTTTTTTCTCGGCGGGATCCGCGCACCCTAAGCGCATCCCGCCGATTTAAAAAAAAAATAAAAAAAATTGGGGGGCCCTGGGGGTCCTTGTGGGACCCCCTGAGCAGGCCTAGGGGGTCAGGGTCTTTCTACCCTGCCCCTTTTTTGCATTTTGCGCACTTTTTTTTACTGATTTCTTGTGCCTCGGTTCTACCGAGGCACAAGATGGCTGCCAACACTTCCTGGTTTGGAGTGTTGACAGCCAATTAGCATGCAGCTCGTGATCGGGAGGGTGCGCGGATCCACCGCAGCCATAGATATCGAATTTTTATTTTGGATTTTCTCAGCAACTACTGAACGGATTTACACCATTTTTAAAAAGGGTGCTTTCTGAACCAAGCACTACCTTTTTGCCAAATTTGGTGTAATTCCGTTCAGCAGTTTTGGCTGTAGCCTTGCATAAAGTGTCCAATGGAAAATTGATTTTTTTCACTCTTATTTTTTGAATTTCTCCTCAACTACTGAACGGATTTACACCATTTAAAAAAAGGTCGCTTTCTGAACCAAGCGCTACCTTTTTGCAAAATTTGGTGTAATTCCGTTCAGCAGTTCGGGCTGTAGCCGTGGCTAAAATTTCCTATGGGAATTAACATGGAGAAAACACGTTTTGGGACCCCCCTTTTTTCTCAGCCCCCGCTTTATGAATCACCCCGAAACTTTCAAGACAGGAGCGGCCCGGAGCGCCCCACTAGTATTGAAAATTTCGCGATGATTCGTCAAACGACGCCAAAGTTATTGGGAATAGAATGTTGCGAATTTCCTATGGATAATAGGTCCTAACTATAACTATCTACTGGCGACCGCCAGTAGATAATATACACAGATATATATATATATATATATATATACATACACATATATACACACACACACACACACACACACACACGGCAGTGATATACACAATGTTGCAAAGGGGAGAGAGCAGCAAATTTACTGCTGAACGGGTTGCTGTCAGTGTGAGTTAAACCACCATTGAGCCTGCCGTAGCGGTGAGAATGCTGTCTGACAGCTGACGGAAGTCAGGGCATTATCATGCGCACAAGATGAAGGTATTCAACCAAGCTCGCTTATTTGGACTGTTCTCATCTATATGTGGCTGGACATGAGGCACCTTGCTGTGTTGCCAGGGACAGTGAAATCATACGATCAGAGGGGACAGTATTGACAGAGATTGAGTATTAACTTGAACCTGCAGTCCTCTCTCTATGACCACACAGCATCCTCCAATGGGAGTCAACGAGTGAGTATTTCAAACCCCTGTGATGACGAACTCTTTTACACGAAGCTGGCATTGAGGAAGGCATTTAGCCGAAAAACGACTGCCAGGTGTTTTAGAACTGCGCTTGAATTGAACTTTGCTCCATCTGAGGTTCCTCACTACATAAGCGTTGATAAAATTGTCGGAACACTTCCCGGATCCCGGGTGAGTCAGCTATTAGGTTCCCACTATCATCCACAATTTCGAGTATCTCCCCTGCTATACTCTTTTGTTTCAATCTAACTGCTTGAGTATAGCCCACCCGTTCACTGAACTCATTACAATGCTCTCTTTTAGCCAGAAAGCTTTCCGCAGCCTTGACAGCTGTCCGATCTCCTACTTTGGCCTTGGCTAAGGCCAACCGGAGCAATATATCTTCGATTGGTTTGCCCATATTAATAGCAATAGCAAGCTCCTCCTCTATCCCAGTCAAAGTATTACAAAGTGCTTCCTCTCGCTGTGTCGCCTTTTTCTGCCGGTGCAGACTGTAACTCAATGTCTCCCCTCTGACTCCCGCTTTAAATGCGTCCCAGACTATCCCTGCGCGAGCGCTCTCCCTGTTGATATCCCAGAATTCCTTAATCCAGTCTTTCATATGGAGCACATATTCTGGATCTTTTAGAAGCCCCCTTTCAAAGGTCCAGACCCGCTCGGGCCTCACCCCCCCCAGTAAAGGCAACCGTAAGAACTAAGGGGTTATGGTCTGACAATATCCGAGGATATTTCTCTATCCTAAACCTTGAAATAAAAAAATGTGATACGAAAAAATAATCAAGTCTAAAAACAGCCTTGTGGGGAGCAGAAAAAAACGTACTACCGGGGTCTTCGGGCTTTAGATAAGCCCACGTATCAATAAGTCCATTATTCCCTACTAAGTTCGTAAGAGCCTTGAAAACCCTCCTTTTCCGACCGGGATATCCACCTCCCGCTTTGCCCCAGAGCCCACCCAGCCCATTAATATTGAGATCCCCACACAATATTACAGGAGTGGACCATGTTGCAAGCTCAGTGTCCAGAAATTCAAAGACCTCAGGATCATCCACGGTCGATCCGTAAACTGAGCAGATTGTAAAAATGTCACCTCCCCATGAGCATTATACCAGAGCCCAACGGCCCCACCTATCAGCCAGTTTTCTTTTAGCTATTATATCCCTCCTCCGGGTAAGGATACCGACCCCTCTTGTTCGAGTACCTTGCTTGGTATTAACCATAAGCTTCTATCCAAGTTGTTCCAAGATGTTACCTCTGGTGCCCTCAATATGGGTCTTTTGAATGCATAATATATCAATTTGCAATGTTTTAAGTAAGATTGCGACCTTTTGCCTTTTACCTTGGTCATTTAGCCCACAAACATTGATAGAAGCAATTCGGAGACTCATTATCACAAATTAAGCAAGTTTCCTTCCATCAAAAACCCTGATTGCCTCTTTAATTCAACCACGACAGATCTACCAAAGCTCATTTTCTTCCCATTTCCATAGTTATTTACCAAAATTTCCCTCACGTGCTGTACTGTGCAGTGCTGTGCCCTTACCCACCCCACCCCCCTGACCCCCCCTACCAAAAAACCGCCCCCCACCCCCCCAACAACCTTTACAGGCAAATAGGTCAAACATGACCTATGTATGGCAGCCGATCTCACGTCTCGAGTCGCAGCTGTCTTCCCCCCCCGAAGCCCAGAACCACCATATAATCCCACACCCAATTACTATCTTAACGTAAGCATATATAAAGAGAAGGGGGGTTTAACCAGCCTAGTTTAAACTTCAGGTTGCCGCCACCCAGAACCCCCACCTAATAAACCGATTCAGAATCAAAATCAACAATCAATCGGCAGTCGGGGCCCCTTGCGACATAGGACCAACTACACCCCTCCCCTTTGCATCCTTCAATTCTGTCATATATTCCTGTGCCTTGACTTCTGAAAAAAACATTAGAACCCTCCCATTTTGGATGACCTTAAAGCCGAGCGGGAAATAACAAATACGCCTCACAGCCCATCCCCTGAAAAGGAGTTATCAGCTGCCGGAGTCTCCATCTCCGCTCAACCGTGGCGTGACAGAAATACGGGCGGGCGAAAAAAGTGTGCCCCTCAAAAGTCCGTTTGGAATCTGGCCTTGCTCTATCAATTATGGCCTGCCTGAGGAGAAAATTCCCGATGTAAATTAAAATTGCTCTTGGTCGCTCCCCTTGCCTAGCTGCGTTGGCTTTCTTCTGCGTCATTTGGAAGCGATGTGCCCGCTGAACCTCCGCGTCCCAATTCCAAAGGGCAAGATCGGGAAAAGCTCCCTTTAGCAAGGATACGACAAAAGACATTATATTTTCCCCTTCAACATTTTCTGCCAGACCTAATAGCCGCACATTGTTTCTGCGTTGCCTATTTTCAAAGTCTTCAAGCTTCCAGCACATATCCAAATATTGTTTTTCCTGGGACTCCTTGAATACCTGTAGCTTACAAACTTCCTCCTCCAGGGCAACAGTTCTATCCTCCATGTGGGTAACCCTTTCAGCCATATCAGTGCACAGTTTATTTACTTTGCGCATGGAGCCCTGCAGTATTTTGGTGGCTTGCTGTGATCTTCGGCTCTCCAGTCTAGCCTCCCCCTGCATCTGTTTGAGAGTAGAATACAGTAATTCTAGTGAGGGTGGAGCAGCCCACCAAGTACCTCCACTATGCACCAGGGAGCTGTGTTGCAGAGAGGTGGTCCAAGGCCACGCCCCCTTTTTACACCACTCTGCAACGCAGCTCTGTGGCGCTTACTGGAGGTACCTGGTGGGCTAGTTGGCCCCCAGGGACCCTCAGGATTCAAGGGGACTTAATCCCCCAAATTTACAACGTGCCAGGGCCTGTGTTTGCATACTTGACATATCAGGCCCCGCCCCCTCCCTGCACCACTGTGCAAACGCGTCCCCTGGCGCGTTCTAAGTTGGGGGATTAAGTCCCCTTGAATCCTGTGGGTCCCTGGGGGCCAACTAGCCCACCAGGTACCTCCGGTAAGCGCCACAGAGCTGCGTTGCAGAGTGGTGTAAAAAAGGGGGCGTGGCCTTGGACCACCTCTCTGCAATGCAGCTCCTTGGTGCATAGTGGAGGTACTTGGTGGGCTAGTTGGCCCCCAGGGACCCTCAGTATTCAAGGGGAATTAATTCCCCAACTTACAACGCGCCAGGGGGCGCGTTTGCAGAGTGCTGCAGGGAGGGGGTGGGGCCTCCGGCGCGATGCTGTTTTTTTTTTTTTATATGTTTCTTTAGAAAAGGGGCTGTGTGGCCCCCCTTCTTTTAATATTTTTGGGGCCCTGGGGACCCCATCGCCCAGGGCCTGACCCTTTTTAAAAAATAAAAAAAATGGGAGGGGGCTGCGTGGCCCCCCTCCCGAGGCCAATTATGGCCCCGGAGACCCCATCCCCCGGGGCATGGCCAGAATTTTCTTTTTTTTTTTTATTTGAGGGGGGCCGCGTGGACACTGCAGGAGCCGGCCCTGGGGGGTGGCGGTCCCCAGGGCCATCAAGGGCTCCAGGAGGGGGGCCGCACGGCCCCCCTCCCTTCATTTTAAAAGCCCCGGGGAGGTGGTGGTCCCCGGGGCCTGGGGGTCCATAACGGACCCCCGATTTTAAATTTAGCATGCCCCGGGGACCACCCACACATGTTTTCATTTAAGAAAGAGCCCTGGGGAGGTGGCGGTCCCCGGGGCAGAGTGGGGGGGATTGGGACCCCCCACGCTTTTTTTTCACAGCACCGGGGAGGTGGCGGTCCCCGGGGCTGCGGGGGGGCCGCGTGCCCCCCTGCGGTTGTTTATTAAAGCCCCGGGGAGGTGGCGGTCCCCGGGGCAGCGTGGGGGGGATTGGGACCCCCCACGCATCTTTTTTTCACATCCCCGGGGAGGTGGCGGTCCCCGGGGCTGCGGGGGCCCCCACGGGCCCCCGCTAATAAATTGGCAGTGCCCCCGGGACCTGGCCCACCCGGGGGCTTTTTTTAAACGAAGCCGCGGGAGCCCGCGCTTCGTTTTAAAAAAATAATTTCGGCGGGATTCGCGACCCCATTGCGATTTTCGCCGAAATTATAAAAAAAATGCTTTTTTTTGGACCTGGGGGTCCTTGTGGGACCCCCTGAGCAGGCCTAGGGGGTCAGGGTGTTTCTACCCTGCCCCCTTTTCTTGTTTTTAGATCGCGCCTAGCGACGCAGCGCATGCGCTGCTCGCCTTGGCGAGATCTATTGTTGTCGGTTTTTCGTCGGAAGGGGGACAGGAGATGTGCATGCGCCCTGACAGGCGATGTGCACATCTCCTCGTGTACGGCTCGCAGCGTTACAGCAGACAGGAGATGTGCACGCGCCTGTACAGGCGATGTGCACAACTCCTCGTGTACGGCTCGCTGCGTTTCAGCAGACAGGAGATGTGCACGCGCCCGTACAGGCGATGTGCACAACTCCTCGTGTACGGCTCGCTGCGTTTCAGCAGACAGGAGATGTGCACGTGCCCGGACAGGCGATGTGCACATCTCCTCGTGTACGGCTCGCGCAGCGGTTCAAAGTCTGATAGGGGTGGACTGTCTTGATAGGATAAGAGCGGAAGGGACTGTTTCCTTGGTATGTAGGCGGGCAGTCTGTGAGCAGGTAACTGAGAAGCAACAACTTTTTACCTATATGTAATCTCTTCGCAAAACTTCTGAACTGATCAAGTAAATCTCTGAAGCCACTTGACAACATGGGGGTCAATTCACGAAAAAGTAAATATGCACCCTTAGTGGCATGCTTACTCCTAGGTGCATATTTACTACTTCTGCGTTTCACGTACATGCCTGGTCCCAAGCTTGGAAAGCTGCACCAGGCGCAGGTTACCAGACGTACTGCTGGGAATGTCATAGGACAAATCCACTGGGTTCCTGTTCCTCCTGTGCCTAATTCTGCATAGTGTAGAGTTATGCAGCCCATTGTGCACTCACTCACTTTTTTGCCTGGGTGATAACATTTCCCCACATGAAGAAGCCCCTTCCCCTGCAGCCCCAATACATTTGAGGGTGATCTTGGACTGGAGGAAATTTCTGACCCTTTTCAGGCTGGGAAGATGTCAGATCAGAGCTTGGGAACACCCAACAACATACCACGTCTTGTACTGCCCACTTTTCTCCCTTTGCCTGGGATTTACTACTTCACGTTTCTGCACACTTGAGAAATCCGCAGTATAAAGGCATTTGCGTCTACCAGAAATCCTTTTTTTTTTTATAACTCTTTACACATGTAAATGGAAGTATTTTCATCCGTAACCAGAAGTAGCTTTGAAAACGGCCCCATCCTCTTTACCAAGTTATGCATCTTTTGTTGATTTTAACAACAGACTTTGGAGCGGGCTCGTTGACAACAGTCCTTCCCTAATGTGTACAGACTTTTTTTGCAGCACCCAAACAAAGCCCCCCTGCAAATTCCCAAATAATCTTGTTTGGTAGTGTCACTCACATATGCAATTCTTAATTGTATTCCTAAGCTATGAAACACCAGACGATTTATTCCATTCTTAACAGGCGACAAACGCGTAAACAATAATTAGTATGTTAGACAGACTAATGCACTTCAAAGCAAATTGGATTTTATTCAGGCTGTTCAGCATGAAGTCCCATAAAGTTAACAATTTAAGGGCGAGGAAGCAACTTCCATTTTGTTGATATTTTATGGTGTTATGTCTCCATGGCTCTTTTCCGAGCACAACAGTGAGGCCCATGGAAAATGTCTCTCCCCCAGCATAGAGGTTCCTTCACAATTGGTCCCCTGTGGCTTTTGTTTGGCTACGCCCAGCTAGCCTCCAGATTGGCCTCTTTGTCTTCCTCGGTCCGAAGTGTGCGGTAGGGACAAGAGCCAAAGGTCAATAGAATACTCATCTCCTCGCATAACCTGTAACAGGTCAGTGTAGCAAATTTGGTTAGTTATTGCGGGATGTGCCAAGTCTACCCAGGCCTGCCATAATGTTGTATAATAGAGAAAAGCGAAAGATTTAGACAATAGGTTTAAAGGGATAGAATATCAGTTGGGTGCCTTTTGTGTATGGTTGATTTACCGGTTTCCCCTTAAGATCGTTTTAATAGCTCGACTGTGTGCTTCATGAAACAGCTTTTGCTAACACCAGAAATGTTGTGGGGTGCGTTTTCGGCATCAGAGAAGCAGTCGTCATGGTAGTTCTTCATGAAATCGCCATCAAATAAGTAGTTTTTTTCATGGCTGCTCTTTCTGGCAGTTTTACCCAGGTGGAGCATGATATGGTGCTGTTCCCACGCTTACTTGCAAACTGCAAATGACAATATCCAGCTGATTGGCCGATTATGCAACAAAAGACAAATGTTCCAAGAACTCTTAGACAATAAGAGTGCCCGCTTTCTACTGAGGTGTTTGTGTCTGGATGGATACCTTATTGGATATTGCATATAGCTGTGTCTGAACTGGGGTGGCAAAGTGAGCTAAAGAATGATGATGGATTCAACCCAGATCTGTGACTGGGGGTGAGTGTTTGAAAAGTTTCAGCACTCCGTCCATCATCTCCTTGTGTTTGCTTTGTTCGCCCTAAGTTGGCAGGGTATGCCCAGATGTGTGTCCCTTGCTCACTTTGCCACTGGATTCAAGCTAGCCTGGCTGATGAGGGCTGTTAGCCCGAAACCGGTCCCAGGATGCTTGTTTCTGGTCCAGGGAAGATATGGCTGTGCAGTTCCGGCTGGACTGTTCCCATGAGGCACAGGGTCAAGACTGATTTGCATATAGCTGTGTCTGAACTGAGGTGGCAAAGTGAACTAAAGAATGATGATGGATTCAACCCAGATCTGTGACTGGGGGTGAGTGTTTGAAAAGTTTCAGCACTTTGTCCATCATCTCCTTGTGTTTGCATTATCATTTACAATGCCAATAGCTCAAACTCTCATAAATGCGAGCCCTATTGCATTGCAAATGCTTGTTTAATGTTTTTTCTACTGTTTTCTTGTGACTGGGTTCTACCGAGTCACAAGATGGCTGCCAACACTTCCTGGTTTGGAGTGTTGGCAGCCAATTAGAATGAAGCTCGTGGTCGGGAGGGTTTGCGAACCCACCGCGGCCATAGATATCTAAACTTTTTCTTTCTTTAATTTCTCAGGAACTACTGAACTGATTTACACCATTTAACAAAAAGGGATCTTTCTGAACGAAGATCTACCTTTTTGTCAAATTTGGTGTAATTCCGTTCAGCAGTTCGGGCTGTAGCTTTGTCTAAAGTTTCCTATGGAAAATAACATGGGGAAAACACGTTTTGGGACCCCTCTTTTTTCTCGGCCCCCGCTTGACGAATCACCCCGAAACTTTCAAGACAGGAGCTGACCGGAGCGCCTCACTAGTTTTGAAAATTTCGTGAAGATTCGTCAAACGACGCCAAAGTTATTGGCAAATCAATAAACGCTTTTCCTATGGAAACTAGGTCCTAACTATAACTACCTACTGGCGACTGCCAGTAGGTAATATATATATATATATATATATATATATATATATTCACTGAAAAAACCATAGGTTTTAGGGACAGTTATAGTTAGTTGGACATTTCACTCGTACAAAACCATAGAAATTCCCCCGTTATAGTTAGTTCAGCTAACTATAACTCGCGCCCCCGCAATGCACTGCTGATGACGTCACATATTACATCACTCATGACATGGTCAGTGACATCACTGATGACATCTCAAATGACATCACTGATGACATCATCCAGTGACTGTGTGTTTCTGTAAAGTTTAAATATGTTTAATATATATAGGGAAAGGCGTATTAAAGAATGAGTGGGTGTATAAGTGTCTGAATGGATGATTTAGTACGTGAGTGACTGACTACAAGTGAGTGATTAAACGTATCTTACTGAATGCATGGGTTAGTGACTAAACTGTGTGAATGTCTGTATCCGTCTGTCTGTTGGTGTGTAAGTGGATGCATGGATTTGCGAATAGCTACATGAGTGTCTATATGGGTTATTGATTGGTTCTCTGAGTATCTGTATGGCTGCCTGAGTGTTTGTGTGGGTGGGGTGTGTGTGACTCTGTACATAGATGTGTGAGTGGGTGATTCACTGGGTGCATGATTTCAAGAGTGCATCTGTGATGGACTGCTTGGGTGGGTGGGTGAGTGTGTGTGTTAGTGAGTGAATGTATATCTCAGTGGTACATGTGCGAGTAACTACATATGTAAAAGGCAGTATATATGTGTGTTAGAGTATTTAAATGGCTATAAGTGAGAGTGTGTGATTGTGAGAGTGGCTGTATGGATGTGTGTGTGCGCTTGTATCAGTTATTGTATAAGAGCGTAAGAATGTGCTAGTATTTGTATGAGTAAGTGAGCTGGTGTGTGTATAACTGTATAGGTGAGTAAATGGGTGTGTGATTAATTTTTTGCATGACTGACTAGGTGTGTGAGTACCTCTATGGATGAGTGGCGGTGTGTGAGTGTTTATATAGGTGTATTAGTGCATATGATAGTCCTGTACTGAGTGGCTGTAAGTATGAGTGACTGTACGGGTGAGTGAGTGGATGTGTGTGTAGACCTAAGAATCAGTGAGTGGGTATGTAGTTTTTGGTGTTGGAGTGTCTATGGTTTTGAGAATGGCAGTCTGTAATTTAGAGTGGGTGTATCAAAAGTTATATTAGGGTGTGAGAAGATGCATGAAATTATCACATGGATGATGTCATCAGTGATGTCATTTGATATGTCATCAGTGATGTCACTGACCATGTCATGAGTGATGTAATATGTGACGTCATCAGCAGTGCATTGCGAGGCGCGAGTTATAGTTAGCTGAACTAACTATAACGGGGGAATTTCTATGGTTTTGTACGAGTGAAATGTCCAACTAACTATAACTGTCCCTAAAACCTATGGTTTTTTCAGTGAATTTCAAAGGTTTTTTAAATGCTAATTTCTAACTATAACGTGTCTGAAACCTATGGTTTTTTCAGTGAATTTCAAAGGTTTTTTAAATGCTAATTTCTAACTATAACGTGCCTGAAACCTATGATTTTTTAAGTGAATTTCAAAGGTTTTTTTAAATGCTAGTTTCTAACTATGCCTACAGAGGTAGGACATGTGAAGAAAGAAGAAAAACGCACAGAAAGAAGCAAAAGATGTGCAGAAAGAACCAACAGAGGAGCAGAAAGAGGCCTTGTTGCAAAATCATCCTGTGCCCACAACTTTTCAGATGGGTACTGGTGGTAACTGACTCTGACTAACCAGAGCCAGTGCTATGCTAAAAGACACTTAGAATACAGTGAAAACACCTACATACACTAGGGAACACTATGCGTTGGGGTACCCCTGTGATTAGCATGACCTCCTCTGCAAGTCCCTAGTACATAATAGGGCAGGGGATTAAAACTACCTCTTAAAACGCGCTACAGGGCGCGTTTGCACAGTGGTGAAGGGAGGGGGTCCTGAGGTGACGTGTGCAAACATGCTCCGTGGCGCGTTTTGAGTTGCGTGGATTAAGTCCCCTTGAATCCTGAGGGTCCCTGGGGCCCAACTAGCACCCCAGGTACCTACAGTTAGGACCACAGAGCTGAGTTGCAGAGAGGCGTTCCGAGGCCACGCACCTTTTTCACCTCTCTGCAACGCAACTCTGTTGTGCTTACTGAAGGTACCTGGTGGGCTAGTTGGCCCTCAGGATTCAAAGGGAATTAATTCCCCAACTTAAAACGCACCACAGGGCGTGTTTGCGCACATGTCACCTGAGGCCCCGCCCCTCCCTTCACCACTGTGCAAACGCGCCCCGTGGAGCGTTTTAAGTTGGGGGATTAGGTCACCTTGAATCCTGAGGGTCCCTGGGGCCCCACTAGCCCACCAGGTACTTCCAGTAAGCACCACAGGTCTGCGTTGCAACGCCTGTAACAAATTGTGCAGTTGTGTTTAGGTAGTGAAGAGGGTCGTGCTGGGTGTAGTGTTTTAGGGTTTAGGGTAGTGCAGTGGTGTTTGTGTAGTGTAGGGGGTCATGCTGGGGGTAGACTTAGGGTTTAGGGTAGTGCAGTGGTGTTTGGGTAGTGTAGGGAGCCGTGCTGGGGGGAGTGTTTTAGGGTTTAGGGTAGTGTAGTGGTGTTTGGGTAGTGTAGGGGGGTCGTGCTGGGGTAGTGTTTTAGGGTAGTGCAGTGGTGTTTGGGTAGTGTAGGGGGTCGTGCTGGGGGTAGTGATTTAGGGTAGTGCAGTGGTGTTTGGGTAGTGTAGGGGGTACTGCTGGGGGTAGTGTTTTAGGGTTTAGGGTAGTGCAGTGGTGTTTGGGTAGTGTAGGGGGTACTGCTGGGGGTAGTGTTTTAGGGTTTAGGGTAGTGCAGTGGTGTTTGGGCAGTGTAGGGGGTCGTGCAGGGGGTGGTGTTTCAGGGTTTAGGGCAGTGCAGTGGTGTTCGGGCAGTGTAGGGGGTCATACTGGGGCTGGCGTTTCAGGGTTTAGGGCAGTACAGTGGTGTTCGGGCAGTGTAGGGGGTCATGCTGGGGCTGGTGTTTCAGGGTTTAGGGCAGTGCAGTGGTGTTCGGGCAGTGTAGGGGGTTGTGCTGGGGCTGGTGTTTCAGGGTTTAGGGCAGTGCAGTGGTGTTCGGGCAGAGTAGGTGGTCGTACTGGGGCTGATGTTTCAGGGTTTAGGGCAGTGCAGTGGTGTTCGGGCATTGTAGGGGGTCATGCTGGGGCTGGTGTTTCAGGGTTTAGGGCAGTGCAGTGGTGTTCGGGCAGTGTAGGGGGTCTTGCTGGGGCTGGTGTTTCAGAGTCTAGGGCAGTGCAGTGGTGTTCGGGCAGTGTAGGGGGTCTTGCTGGGGCTGGTGTTTCAGGGTTTAGGGCAGTGCAGTGGTGTTCGGGCAGTGTAGGGGGTCGTGCTGGGGGTGGTGTTTCAGGGTTTAGGGCAGTGGTGTTCGGGCAGTGTAGGGGGTCGTGCTGGGGGTGGTGTTTCAGGATTTAGGGCAGTGCAGTGGTGTTCGGGCAGTGTAGGGGGTCGTGCAGGGGTGGTGTTTCAGGGTTTAGGGCAGTGGTGTTCGGGCAGTGTAGGGGGTCGTGCTGGGGGTGGTGTTTCAGGGTTTGGGGCAGTGCAGTGGTGTTCGGGCAGTGTAGGGGGTCGTGCTGGGGCTGGCGTTTCAGGGTTTAGGGCAGTACAGTGGTGTTCGGGCAGTGTAGGGGTCATGCTGGGGCTGGTGTTTCAGGGTTTAGGGCAGTGCAGTGGTGTTCGGGCAGTGTAGGGGGTTGTGCTGGGGCTGGTGTTTCAGGGTTTAGGGCAGTGCAGTGGTGTTCGGGCAGAGTAGGTGGTCGTACTGGGGCTGATGTTTCAGGGTTTAGGGCAGTGCAGTGGTGTTCGGGCATTGTAGGGGGTCATGCTGGGGCTGGTGTTTCAGGGTTTAGGGCAGTGCAGTGGTGTTCGGGCAGTGTAGGGGGTCTTGCTGGGGCTGGTGTTTCAGAGTCTAGGGCAGTGCAGTGGTGTTCGGGCAGTGTAGGGGGTCTTGCTGGGGCTGGTGTTTCAGGGTTTAGGGCAGTGCAGTGGTGTTCGGGCAGTGTAGGGGGTCGTGCTGGGGGTGGTGTTTCAGGGTTTAGGGCAGTGGTGTTCGGGCAGTGTAGGGGTTGTGCTGGGGGTGGTGTTTCAGGGTTTAGGGCAGTGCAGTGGTGTTCGGGCAGTGTAGGGGGTCGTGCAGGGGTGGTGTTTCAGGGTTTAGGGCAGTGGTGTTCGGGCAGTGTAGGGGGTCGTGCTGGGGGTGGTGTTTCAGGGTTTGGGGTAGTGCAGTGGTGTTCGAGCAGTAAAGGGGGTCGTGCTGGGGGTGGTGTTTCAGAGTCTAGGGCAGTGCAGTGGTGTTCGGGCAGTGTAGGGGGTCTTGCTGGGGCTGGTGTTTCAGGGTTTAGGGCAGTGGTGTTCGGGCAGTGTAGGGGGTCGTGTTTCAGGGTTTAGGGCAGTGCAGTGGTGTTCGGGCAGTGTAGGGTGTCGTGCTGAGGGGTGGTGTTTCAGGGTTTAGGGCAGTGCAGTGGTGTTCGGGCAGTGTAGAGGGTCGTGCAGGGGTGGTGTTTCAGGGTTTAGTGCAGTGGTGTTTGGGCAGTGTAGGGGGTCGTGCAGGGGTGGTGTTTCAGGGTTTAGGGCAGTGCAGTGGTGTTCGGCCAGTGTAGGTGGTCTTGCTGGGGGTGGTGTTTCAGGGTTTAGTGCAGTGGTGTTCGGGCAGTGTAGGGGGTCGTGCTGGGGGTGGTGTTTCAGGGTTTAGGGCAGTGCAGTGGTGTTCGGGCACTGTAGGGGGTCTTGCTGGGGGTGATGTTTCAGGGTTTAGGGCAGTGCAGTGGTGTTCGGGCAGTGTAGGGGGTCTTGCTGGTGGTAGTGTTTCAGGGTTTAAGGCAGTGCAGTGGTGTTCGTGCAGTGTAGGGGGTCGTGCTGGGGGTGGTGTTTCAGGGTTTAGGGCAGTGCAGTGGTGTTCGGGCAGTGTAGGGGGTCGTGCAGGGGGTGGTGTGTTAGGGTTTAGGGCAGTGCAGTGGTGTTCGGGCAGTGTAGGGGGTCGTGCTGGGGGTGGTGTTTCAGGGTTTAGTGCAGTGGTGTTTGGGCAGTGTAGGGGGTCGTGCAGGGGGTGGTGTTTCAGGGTGTAGGGCAGTGCAGTGGTGTTCGGGCAGTGTAGGGGGTCGTGCTGGGGCTGGTGTTTGTTTTTAGGGCAGTGCAGTGGTGTTCGGGCAGTGTAGGGGGTCTTGCTGGGGGTGGTGTTTCAGGGTTTAGGGCAGTGGTGTTCGGGCAGTGTAGGGGGTCTTGCTGGGGGTGATGTTTCAGGGTTTAGGGCAGTGCAGTGGCGTTCGGGCAGTGTAGGGGGTCTTGCTGGGGGTAGTGTTTCAGGGTTTAGGGCAGTGCAGTGGTGTTCGTGCAGTGTAGGGGGTTGTGCTGGGGATGGTGTTTCAGGGTTTAGGGCAGTGCAGTAGTGTTCGCGCAGTGTAGGGGGTCATGCAGGGGGTGGTGTTTCAGGGTTTAGGGCAGTGCAGTGGTGTTCGGGCAGTGTAGGGCGTCGTGCTGGGGGTGGTGTGTCAGGGTTTAGGGCAGTGCAGTGGTGTTCGGGCAGTGTAGGGGGTCGTGCACGGGTGGTGTTTCAGGGTTTAGGGCAGTGCAGTGGTGTTTGGGCAGTGTAGGGGGTCGTGCTGGGGCTGGTGTTTCAGGGTTCAGGGCAGTGCAGTGGTGTTCGGGCAGTGTAGGGGTCGTGCTGAGGCTGGTGTTTCACGGTTTAGGGCAGTGCAGTGGTGTTCGGGCAGTGTAGGGGGTCGTGCTGGGGCTGGTGTTTCAGGGTTTAGGGCAGTGCAGTGGTGTTCGGGCAGTGTAGGCGGTCGTGCTGGGGCTGGTGGTTTAGGGCAGTGCAGTGGTGTTCGGGCAGTGTAGGGGGTCGTGCTGGGGCTGGTGTTTCAGGGTTTAGGGCAGTGCAGTGGTGCTCGGGCAGTGTAGGGGGTCGTGCTGGGGGTAGTGTTTCAGGGTTTAGGGTAGTGCAATGGTGTTCGGGCAGTGTAGGGGGTCGTGCTGGGGCTGGTGTTTCATGGTTTTGGGTAGAGCAGTGGTGTTCGGGCAGTGTAGGGGGTCGTGCTGGGGGTGGTGTTTCAGGGTTCAGGGCAGTGCAGTGGTGCTTGTGTAGTGGGTCGTGCTGGGGGTAGTGTTTTAGGGTTTAGGGTAGTGCAGTAGTGTTTTTGTAGTGTAGGGGGGTCATGTTTTAAGATGCAACGCTCCAAAACCTGACCAGTCTGCACTACATAAAACTGCAAAAAAACTAAAAATAAAAAGTGTTTTGCACACTTTTGTCATTGGGCTATATGTGGGCTACATCTGGGTAATATTTGTGCTACATTTGGGCTCTTTTTCACTGGTGGCCATCTTGGAAGACTTCTTTGTTATGAAGTTTCCTAATTTCCTCATTTACTGCAGTCTCCTCAGTAGGAAATGCTTTCAGTTTTTACTTTGATTCCATCAAGAAGGCATTCAGATGTGTCTCACATTTGCCATAAATTCAGAATGTTAGCACTCTAGTTGCTCATTAGATCACTGTAGTAAAGCTACTGCTCACCAGGGAGTTAACTGGAAGTCTGCTGCTGGTATTGAAAGTGATTGTTTCAGTCTGCATGTCAGAATTTTCTAATGAAATAGAAGAGGATTTGAGATCTCACTTAAAACATGCCCTAATTTTTCTTTCTGCAGCACTAACCATAATTTCTATTTCAAAAAGAACCCCCTCATTTTGTTCCTTTTAAATTAAATGTTTTAAGTGTTACCTGTTTATTCCAATCAAGATGGCTTCAGGTGTGCCATACTTTTGTCATAAGTAAGGCTGTTAGCGCTCTAGTTGTTCTTTAGAACACTCTGGGAAGCTGCAGTAGAACACAAAGGCATCAACTGGCAGGCTGCTCCTATTGAAATATAACAGGAAGATATTTGAGATCACACTTGAAACATGTCCTAATTTTTCTTTCTACAGCACTAACCATACTTTCTATGACAAAATGAACCCCATCATTTTGTTCCTTTTTAAATTAAATGTTTTAAGTGTTACCAGTTTATTCCAATCAAGATGGCTTCAGGTGTGCCATACTTTTGTCATAAGTAAGGCTGTTAGCACTCTAGTTGTTCTTTAGAACACGCTGGGAAGCTGCAGTAGAACACAAAGGAATCAACTGACAGTCTCTGCCCTTGTTGGATGTACATGTTTTACTGAGAATGTCAGACTTCATTCTCACATGACTGAGAAAGATAATGTGAATTTACAGAAAATATGCTCTCATTTTAGCTTCTGGAGCACCTTCCAAAACTCTATGGGACAAGCATGTGAAAATAGTTTTCTCTCAAACATGATTCATGATATTCCAGCAGAAGGTTTTTCACAGGGTAAAATCACCTTAGAACACACCACAATTCCTGAAATTAGTATGGTACCATCAACAAATGAATTCTAATGTAACTAAAGTCTGTTATCACCCTTTATAGTTCTCCTTTTGGTAACCCTCAAAATCTTTGATTCACTACAATGCATTTCAATGGGGTACTATCATGTATATTGGTCTCAAGATGGCTGCCAGCAATTCCAGGATGAAGTGCTGACAGCCAATCAGATCTCACAATGACATGTGTGGTTAGGCTCCGCCCAGATATATATGTGATTTTACTTTTGATTTTCTCAGGAACTACTGAACGGATTTACACCATTTAAGCAAAAAGCACGACACTGAACCAAGGGCTACCTCTTTGCCAAATTTGGTGTAATTCCGTTCAGCAGTTCGGGCTGTAGCTGCGACTAAAGGTTCCTATGGAAAAATGAATGGGGAAAACACGTTTTGGGACCCCCTTTTTCTCGGCCCCCGCTTGACGAATCACCCCGAGACTTTCAGGATAGGAGCGGACCGGAGCGCCCCAACAAGTTGGAAACTTTCGCGAAGATTCGTCAACCGGCGCCAACGTTATTTCAAATAGAATGTTGCGGATTTCCTATGGAAAATAGGTCCTAACTATAACTATCTACTGGCGACCGCCAGTAGATAATATATCTCGTATATCATATATTTTTCCCCACAATCCCCCCTTTAGGATAGTCCTATCCCACAGTAGTGTAAAACCAAAAATATATATATGAAAGAAACAGTTACATATCTTTGGGGAGGCATTACACAGTGCTGAAATGAAATGCATATATTGCCACATTGATACAATTAGATGAGATAATTGTTATTGAACATGGACAAAATGATATGCTAATATTCAATTCATACTATTTCCTGTAGCACAGTGATATCAGTCGGTGGTCTATTTACAGACAGCATACTCATAATTAAGTGTCCAACAAATATTGTTTTGCACTATGCAATGCATATTTCTACAGTGTCCCTTAGTCACACAGTTCCATGGCACTTTCTGTAAGTGTCAGTAATGTAAAGGCATGAACTGTGCTGTCATCTGCTTCTCCTCCTGGTCCGCAATCCTCTTGTTCAGGGGCAGTTTCACGGATCTGCCCCGTATTGTCCTCTTCAGTCTATTTTTCCTGCAGGTGCAGACCATCACCATTCTTGAGGAGTTTGTTGTGTACTTCATTCAATAGTGTCAGTTGTGTCACCGCCACTTTGACGGGCCCTTAGCGTGGCTCTTAGGATTGGTCTGGTCTGTCTCCCCCTTTTCTGGTATGTTGCGCAGCTACTCTGGTGCCAGATGTTCATCAATATCTGGTACCTTTGTCTCGGGCATTTGGGGTGCAGTCCTGCATCTTGTTCATTTAATTGTCCTAGACACAACACACAAATGCAGCTGTTGTTTGGGAACAAGTACTCTTTGTCATATAGGTATGCACAGACATGCCAATACACACTTGGTAGAGATTTAGAGAGGAGATCGCAACTACACCTGAGATGTAGAACTTTCATCTGTGCTTGCTGACGTACGGGGTCCACTGCAAACACCCAGAGATCTTCTGATACTTAATCACCTTACTTATGTAGAAGGGGAGGGGGGTTAGTTTACCCTGTTTAATATCATGACAGCTCCTTTTATGATTTATGGATTACTTACTATGCTGACCGTATTTGTGTTAGGCATTTTCTTACTTAATGTTGAACGTATACTGCATACTAGAGCATGATAGGTAAAGTAAACATTTTAAACTTTACTTGTCTCTGTCAGATCTTTTTGTGGACAAGTATGAGTGTGAAAGTGAAAGGGTGTGTTCTTTCACCGCGATTCCTGAGAGTCGGGAGTGTTGTGTTGTGGGGTGTCTAATCACTTGTCCCTCTGTGAGTGAGTAGGAGGGCAAGTGAGACACTATAGCTAGTTGGACCTGGGCTCATCGGTACTAAGGTGGTAGGATTACTTAGTCCCTGCCTACTAAGGTTCTATGGTCCCAAGCATAGTTCTGTGCCTCCACAGAATACCTGCAACTTGGCGCCGCCAACGTTTGGTCTGGTACTTATTTGCGGGACCCCTGAGTAGCGCTTGTGCATGTCCACAATCCCTTTGCACCATTACCCAAAGATGTCCGTGGTGTGGGGGCTTTGCCTCCTCAGTTTGTAGGAATATCCTATTGCTGTAGGTTTTTCAAGCTTACATTTTAAAAGGTTTATACCCACTATTGTGCTACCAGTTGAATCCTTTTCCTTTCCATATGGCTCAGCCTGTTGCATTTCATCACATTGCCACGCTGCGGTTACTCAACATTTGTTGCAACATGAAGTCCCCAATGTGGGGTTGCCTGTTATTTTTGTAGTCGAAGTGGACCCTGAGCACCGCTTCGAGGTTTTTTACTCCTGGGTTACGTTTCCCGCTGTTGATGCAAATGATAATACTTTCCATTCTTATACTGTGGCAATGTTCCTGCGGCTTACTGCCCTTATGCAGTCATTGAGCTTCCTCTTACGGCCTGGGAGCTCCAGATTTGGTTTAATGGCGCCCTTCCCCATCCTCTTGCTTCTGTTTGCATGGGCCCCTTAAGTTTTGATGGGGCCACATGGCATGTGTTGGCCGGTTTTACTCCATATCCACATTATGCCACTGCTCCTGTAGCGGATGTCCGTTTGTTATATGCTCAAGTAGTCCATCTGTATGGACGCTTGATTCAATATGTTGTCCGTGCTTTTCTGCCAGCTGCGTCTGGTGCAGCGCCACCTGTGCAGGCTCCACGGGGAGAAGGGCTTGTTATTGGGCTTGTTATTATCAACTCTGTTATGGGTAAATGTCCCTTTAACCATGAAGACTTTGTTTTGGATTGCTCAAAAAATCAGCTTGATGCTGTTTTTCCCCTTAAGGGTCCTCTGGAAAATCATAGGATCCTTACCATGCGTTTGCCTTGTGATACTAAGTCCTGGCAAGTCTAAGGTACAGAATCTCTATTTACTGCATACTAGAGCATGATAGTTACAATAAACATTTTAAACATTACTCGTGTCTCTGTCAGATCTTATTGTGGACAAGTACGAGTGTGAGAGCGAAAGGGTGTGTCCTGTCACCGCGATTCCTGAGAGAGTCGGAGTGTTGAGTTCTGGGGTGTCTCATCACTTGTTCTTCTGTGAGTAAGTAGGAGGGCAGGTGAGACACTATAGCTAGTCGGTCTCGGGCTCATGGATACTAAGGTGGTAGGATAACTCAGTCCCTGCCTACTAAGGTTCTATGGTCCCAAGCATAGTTCTGTGCCTCCGCAGAATCCCTGCAACAAGGGAACCACAAGTTCATAAGGTATTCACTTTACCTGGACAGCATGTTTTCACCAATTCTCTCTTTTTTCAAATATCTCTTTATGGGGATGGCATTTTTTGTTTTTCTCAAACCTCTCGATTCACTAGTTCTAGAATCTTGTTTTTTTTTAGCCATCTGTAAAGTCATATTACCTTTCAAGTTTATCAAATTGCAGTGTAACACCATCATTCATCATCTCTCAACACATACACAAGCCTTAATGGAAATGTATTATCCATAGTTTTTTGTTAGTCCTGAAGGCGTTTGACCATGAGTCCCAAATGTTTAGAGTAAAACCTATTTCTTCAGCTATAGACATGTGTTGTTCTGAAGGTGGCACTAAAATAATCTCTCTTCTTATGGGCTTAGTTTAATGCTCACGCCACACCCTTCTTTTTCCACATACATTGTGTCCTTGAGCAACTCCATTGTCCAGTACAAATGTTTGTCTGCCATTTAGGCGGACCATTCAGGCACTGGCCCTGTGAAAAATGCTGCAGTATAGTGTATGGGCTCAGATACTAATGTCAACTGCACTAAATTAGTGACCAAGTCACTCTCAATGTCAGGGCTGTATCTAAACAGTTCACGAAACATGTTATTAGCAGTAAATGCTCTATTCTAACCTGTCCTCAGGTATTTGTAAGTAAATACCATTTATTGAGAACGACAGTGTTGCAAATATTTTGCAGAGGAGGTATATCCCCAGCAAATTGGTGGGACGCATCCATATTAAAATTGCGAAATCAATCACTTCATCTCCTACCTTAGGTGAAAACATCACATTCTCTTTGGGCGTGTCTGATACCTTCATCTTGAAACACTGGCATTGGTGTTCCGCTATGTTGATCCTTTGTTTTTCCTGGAAAGTGTGCCTCATGTAGCGCTGGTTCTCCTGTAAATCTCTTGGCATCTGCAACAAGAACATTAATCCCTACTCTTATCTCCTCTCTGGTATCTACGCTGCGCCCCTTGGTAATGTTATTCAGTAGGGTAAGCTCCACCCTACATATCTCCTACAAAGGTATTGTTTCTCAAGGAAACAGTGATATCCGCTCTACCTCTAACAGAATTTGTAATTCTTCCTTTAGCCAGTCTTGTTAGTTCCATTGTGACTGTCCCTGAAGCAAGTTACTATCCAGAGAGAACTGTCTCCTTCTTTTAGTTACATGTTACTTGACTCTGCAAGATGCACAATTAAGGGGTCAATCATTTTTTTTCTTCTATCTAAAACAGAGCTGTGGTGTCCAATCTAGCTCCAGGAGCGCTTAATCAAGGACATTCTTTAATTGCAATCATTATGAATAATCTTGTATTTATTAAATGTATTTATATTACTAATGATGATATCCTGAATATTTTTAAAATGTTTGAGCATTAATTTGACCCTAATTTTCCTAGGTACATGAAAGCCTTAGACATCATCAGAGTCAAGTTCAATTTAACATGTTGTACTCTGTCCTTATTCAGTGAGGTGAGAGCTAACATGATACAATACTGTTTGCACGTGAGCTGTCTCTAATGAGTACACAGCTGCAAGCTTCCCTACACAAAGGATCTGCTGGAAACCATAAAAATAGAAGCTCATTTATGCCTACATGACAAATATGTATTTTTGGTATGAAGTTCCTTATATTTTGCGCATATGTAGACCCTTCAGCACTAAGTTACTAAGCTTTGGAGCCATTCCAACAGCCAACACAATAAACAGGGACTGTACAATAGAAGTTGAAATCACACACTTTATTTTTTTAAAAGAGGGTCTGAAAGGTTTTGACCTATTTTTCATACAAATATTGCATTAAACTTGCACTAGTGTTCTGCGTGTTGAATATTTGGGTGTAAAAAATAATGAAATTGCAGAGATCTGGCAGACTTACTCAGGCTCGGACTTAACATCCGTCTTAGCCAGGCTGTCTTGGCTGCGCTGCACCACTCACGGGTCTGGTATTATGCAGTGTTGACCTGGTCAGCAAGAAAAAATATATATAATGGTATTCGAACTTCCCCGTTTAAAAACAGTTCCCACTGTCAGTGATGCCGGGCCTTTTTTGAATCGCTTTTAGAAATATGTTGAGTAATCTGCAATCACTTGAAACACGACATGGGGGAAGGCCAGACAAAAAAATATTTATTGTTATACTTTCACAGTCTGTGCAGTATTTTAAATGTTGTAAAAATCTAAGAAAAATGAATAAGCAGAATTGCTTTATTCGATTCATGCTTCCTTTGCATGAAAACGTGCTGTCATTTGTGGTGACAATTTCGTGTTTTTTTAAAACATTAACTAGAGGGATAAAGTGCTTTTCAGATAGTATGCAAAGTGCCCTACATGATGCAAAATTAGTTCATCCTTTTGTTATTCTGCTTAGTTCTCACTTATTAATGAACTAGTAACCGCAGCTACACAATAAAACAGACGTATACAATGTTAAATGAATGTGGAGATAGTTCAAGCCAGAGATCTACCCTTTCCCTTGTCTTCCTGTCTCTATTGACTGAAAAGAGCAGTAAAGCTATCTGCACAAGACAAGCGACACCACTGCTGGCTTGTATGAAGGACAACAGCAGGTGAGAACATGTTTAAATTTCTCTATTTTGTCAACTGCCTTGTAAAGGCACGGGCAAGTTGTACCCTGAATCCTAGCATCAAAGGACTCCACGGTACATCAGAAAGAGGTAAAACCTTGCACCGGTGCTGCGGCCACTGCCAGGATTGGGATTCAAAATCGGCCCGGCACGCTAAAAAAAAAAAAAGTGGCCCACATTTGCATATTGCCTTTCTGCAAAACACTGCTTCGGCGAAATGTTATTAAAAAGGGAGGGGGGGGAGTTGCTTAAAAAAAAAAAATCAACAGATTAGTTTACACTGGTGCAACACCCTGAAAACAAGTGAGGCCACTTCTGCTCAGGCCCCCTGACCCCGCTCAATATGCATATATTAATTTGCCGACCCAGCGAGAGACACCTCTGCCGTTGAAAAAAGGGAGGTAATGGATGCCCATCTACCTCCAGAAAGGCCACTCAGGCACCCGCTGGCGGCATTGAACAACGCAGAAACCGCCCATATCAGCCCCCCAGGCTGCTCAAAAAAGGAGCCCACAGCTGGAATTCGGATACCAGCCCCTCGGGCGTTGCCCGAGTGCCCGCTTACCAATCCGACGCTGACCACAGCTTGTTCTCCTTAACTCCAAGTCAGGCAGAGAAAACCACAAAACTCTTATTGAAATGGATGAAGGGAAATGAAGCACATGCGCTGAAAGATAAAACAATGAATCTATCTTCCAGGATACCTCGCTCGTAAACTGCCACTAGAGACGACTGAATAAGGTAAAGCTCAATTAAGATATAATATAATCCTTAAATTATAAGAACTGCCAATAGGTACAATTTATTGAAATCAATTTATGCGTTATCTCACTTCGCATATTCGTTAATGCAGCACTAAATACAAACATCATATTGTTGGCAGAGAGCGGTGGCAGCTGCGCCGTGCATTTGTACCAGTCTGGAAAGCTAAATTGCTTTAATAGTGGGCTGCGACAAGGATATCCTCATGCCAGGGTATTAAGGACGCACTGCAGCTACTAGGCCATTTAATGTATTTCTGTGCAGTGCGCATTGTTTGTGCACACAGGCAGGAAATGCAGTCCATATGTCTCCAGAACTACTCTCTTCTTTGCATAACGTTGAATAGCTGTTGCATTTGAGACATACTGCCATTAGGCCACACTAAAAATTACATTTTAATTTTGTCACTAAGATGCAGGGATATTGGCATTGTTATAGCTGAAAATCATGTTATTTTGTTTACGACATACTTGCCCATTTAGACACAGATATCTGAATGTGCACTTTGCACACATCGAGGAAAATAACACAGAAAAGTAACAGCACCATAAAAGCTGTGGCCTTACATTGTAGTGCATCATGCTATTTACAGCACTTATATTAGATATTATAAAGATCATAAAAAAATGCAAAAAGTTTTTAGTAAAATGAATTTCAAAATTAATTTACATGTATATATGTATGTTGAAAAAATGTGTGGTAGTAGGCTATATTTAGCCTTAGTAATTATTGAATAATAATCACTGACAATTTTGTTGCGGTTTCTTTACATGAAATGTTTAATTTCTTTCATTTAGTTTATTTCTTTTATTTTTGACAAACAATTTTATTGGATTTTAGCAATAAACTGAACAGCACGTCACTGTGACATATAAGACATTTCGATACAATCCCATGAAACTCCTCCATCTTGTCCTGCAACATATATGATTTAAATCAGCCCCGATCCGTCCCACCCCTCGTTTGTAACAACTCAGTCCATTAAGCCCAGCCATTTGCCCCATATACGTCCATGTTTGGGAGGACAACCTCTCGCCTCGTACACAGTTTTTTTCTTGGGCGGCACACCAGTCCACTCCCCTTCGCCGTTTCGTAATTGAGGGAGCTGTTGAGGCTATCCACGCCACTGCAATATCTCTTTTCGCCACCATTATGGCTGGTCCCAGGAGCAGCTTGTCAGCATGGGAGCCATCTATCACCCCCAGAAGAAGGGCAAGAGGACTGAGGGGGACCGCCCAGCCCAGGATGTCACTCATCTCAGCTACAATCGACGCCCAATATTTGGAAAGGGTGACACAGGGCCAGGCCATGTGGTAAAAGTCAGCTGGGTCTGCTGCACACCGAGGGCATTTTGGGGACGGGAGGAACCCAGCTTTGTGCAACCACACAGGAGTAAGATATGCATAATAGAGGTAATACATTTGAATGAGCCTAGCCGAAATGGTTAGTGCCCTGGGGGCCATCAGTGCGTCTCTCCAGTTCTCCTCTAAGGGACCAATCCATTGCTCCCAGCGGGCCCTGAGGGGGTCAAGAACGGACGGGATGTTGTTTGGCAAGGACCGATAGATCAGGGATATTCCCCCCTTCCCCAGGTTCCCCAGAAGGAGCTTCGCATCCAATGGACTAAACTCCGGAATTTGTGTGTGGCTAGGGATGTGGGTGGCGAGGGCGTTTCGCAGTTGGAGGTATATGTAGAATTGAGTAGCATGTAAGGAGTATGTTTGCTGCAGTGTTTGGAAGGGGGCCAGGTGTTCGCCTTTCCACACATCTCCCAAGTGGGTGATGCCGATCAGGTCCCATTTCTGAAAGCCTTCTAATGCCCCCACCTCCCTCAATAGTTTATTTCTAATATGGAGTTTATTTCATGCAAAGCAAACAATTGCCTTTAAATGCATTTATTTATACCACTTACAAAAAGTCTTTTGAAACGAAGCACAAAATGATTGTCACCCCTAAGTAAGCTTTACGGAAACATAGAGGTGTTTGTTTTACCCTTTGGAAATAAGGAATTATTTACCATCAAAACCACAAATGTGCTTCCAAGGAAAGAAATAGGAAAGAAAGTCCTGGCTTTCATCTTCTTTTAATCCAAATAATGAAATTGTTTCTAAACTTTCAAGACTTGTTGCCTTTAATGCAAGTGCTTTCATGCACCATTTCATATAAACTTATAACCTAGTTGCCACAGTCTCTATTTACAGCCTGTTTCTTGGTAGGCCTTGGCTTATTTACCTAGCTATGTTTTATGAACAGATGTCCGCTTCCACAGCTTTGCAGGAAGGAATGCATCCTGTTCCAGGGCTCATAAATCCTGTCTGACAAATAATGACAGTGCCCCTATGATACTATCTGTTCCTGAGATCAGAAAGTATAGATGAGATTGCCATTTAAATACAAGTCTGTCTCCCAGCTGTCCAGCGGGGTGTGCAGGGAATGTGCCCCCCCACACACACACTAGAAGTCAGCAGTAGTACTTAGTTTTAAATTCCTGTATCCAGGAGGGCGATGGTTAAGCTGAGCCATGTTTCACAGATCACAACTTGTTTACACAGTTGCTGCAGAATTTGGGCCAACCTCATGCTAGTGGGCTACTTTCTTTGGAGACATTCCAAACTAATGCAATAATAACCTTACCACTGAATGACAGAAATGTGTTGTATTCCAATGTCCTCAATGAAATCCAAAAAGGGTGATAAACTACTCATTACCTTCCTCTGCTCAGAGGTGCACCTTTGGACAGCTCAGCAGCAGTTAAAGCTATCTTGCTGTTGCTGGGAATGAACTCAGTTCATTCTATTAAAAAACAAGCATTCCAAGCCAGCCAAAATCTATTGTTTGCAGTGCAATAAAAAGAGGACTCTCTTTTTAGCAGTTCACCTCCGCAGCCACCAATGACTCCTATATTGTGAATCCCTTTAATATTTAATATCATCTATCTAAGGAGAAGCAAATCTATGCCACCTCAAGGATAAATTCAACTTAGCTTTCCTATTTATTTTTATAACACATTTTATTGAATTTCCATGGTTCAGTCTGGGCCGTAGCCTTGCATATACATATCGAAAACAAAAATGATTCGGATGTACCAAGCATGTATACATTATTAACTGCAAAACTTGCATATATAACAACAAAAACTTGGCGCAGACAGATCCAGCTCCCGTATATCTTAGGAAGTCCAGCTGAGTACATGAACAGACAATGACGTAGTGTGGTGTATGTTATATTGTGGTCAGGGGTGCGCGGAAAGAATCTCCTATCAGGGGGTCTGAGAGGGAAGGGGAGGTAAGTCTATACTCCGATATGCTGCCCATCGGGACCATATTTTCCTGTGTTTCTGGGGGCAGCCTCGTGCTTGGAAAACAGCAATCTCTGCACCCATGCATCTGTCTAGGTCTTTTCTCCATCTCCCCAATGTCAGGGGGGAAGAGCTTTCCTATTTTTATTAACAATTTTACATGGTGTATACACTGAGACACTTAGTTTACTTGAAATTTCAATATAAAGTGCTATACCATAATCACAGGGCCTGTATTAACTGTAAATTAAATGCCACCAGCGGGCTGCAGCACTTTGTTGTGCCATTTGCACAAGTAGCCTTTCAAACCTGTCTCAGTCTGCATGTGCAGTTTACTGCTACTTTGATATAAAACTACTTGCCAAGGCTTAAATTCCCATGTTTACTACATACAAGTCACCCCTAAGGTAGGTGCTAGGTAGCTGATAAAGTAGTTTTTTTTTTTTAAAAAGTGGGGCATCTATTTTAAGTTTTACATGTCCTGGTGGTGTGAAATACACAAATTCGTTTTTTCCCTGTGAGCCCTACTCCTCTTCTATTGAGTGCCTTTTTACTGGTAAAGTTAGTTTTATCATTACTCTGTTATTATTATTATTTTGAGTTTTATATAGCGCTAGCTAGACCCAAAGGTATCAGAGCACTTTACATGTTATGTGATAACGTTTACAAGAGGTGCATAAAACATGAACAACCATGCATACATCAATCATGTACATAAACAATGAATGCAAAGTCCATTCTCTTTTTTATATGGAATGCTTGCCATGTCTGCCTCTTGTTTAATTCTATTTTTCACTATTCTGGGACTTATAATAATTGAAGTTTTACATATCTAGACTTTGTTACAGCTACACTTTGTGGGGGCCACCAAGATGGCCACAATCTTGTGAGACTCCGGCGGCATCGGCCCTATCTCACTTTTAATCACTGCCATCATTGCCTCATGCTGTGAATATTGCACTCTGCGGCGATACCGGAGGACAGGGGCTGTGATTTTTGGCCCGGATCACTGTTCCTGACTGCCGGGTGGCAGCATGGCCCAGCCCAGCCTCGGAGGCCCCACCGCGACAGGGGCCATGGGTGAGCCTGAGGCCACCCGGGCTCGCTGGGATCGCGCCCTCTTCCCTGGATCTGCTCAGATCCATGCTGGCCGATAGGGGAGGTTGCAGACCGCTGTGGGGGCTGGCCCCTGTGCGCCTGTTGGCCTCAGGGCTGTGGCGGCCCGCCTCTGTGCTGGATGGTCCCTCTGCCCCCGAGTTGGAGGAACTGCGGCTGCACCGCTACGGATCTCTTCAGGCCAAGCATTGCTATGTTGTGGGCCGCCTCGATCACGGGGGCTGCGGGGACCATGTCCGTGACCTCCTTAACCTTGCTGGCGTAGCAGTAGAGGGCTGTGGTGGTGGCCCTGTCATGGATGGGCCCCTGATGCCAGACGCCTGCCACACCTGAGGAGAAGACTTAGTGCGGTGAGTGCCCCAGTGGCCCTGGAGAAGCCTCTAGACTGTGCAGTTTCCTCCCCGCTAACGTTCCGCTTTCCCCTTTGCGGCCAGGGCATCCACCTGCCCGCTTGCCGCACCCTCTCTCCTGGGCCCTGCCGGCATTGGCTTGATGCCTGGCACGTTTGTACTCTTCTGCCACACATCAGACTCCTGGACCTTTGTGTGGTTTCTCCTGGCAGCCCCCGTTCCGGCTCTGCTGCGGGGGGACCGCGGATAGTTTGGGGAGGGTGGACACCCACAGCAAACTGGCTGTGCTGCGGGTGTCCACGCTCCCCTTTTTATGTGCGGACTGTTGGGACCCCCTGGACCTAATTTGGTGGCACCCTAACTACAAGGCTGGCCCTGAGGGGACTCTAGGCACTCCTGGTTTATACATCCCTGCTGTGGCTGGACCCCTTCCCCCCTATTGCTGTCAGCACCCAGCCCAGGTCTTGTTTGAGGGACTTCCCATCTACACTGCACTCCAGGCTTTGCTACTGTATGACTGTATTCGCCAGTTGGGGGCCCTCTTCCTCTAGCAATGGGCCGCACGGACCCCAAACAACGCAGGCTGATCTTCGGACACACAAACCTGCCAGAGACACCGCCTCTCAATCTGATGCGGAGAAGGCCACGGACCACGAAGCAGACAGTGTAGCGACCAACAATAAGACTGCCATTATGTCGGAGCTCAAGGTGGGCTTCCGTGCAATGGACGCATGCTTTGACACCCTTGGGGGTCGTATAGACAGGCTAGGGTAGTGCCTGGATCGATAGGAGGCAAGGATAGATGGTGCTGAGGAGCGAATATCCGGGCTAGAGGACCATAGCACTACGGTGCAGAAGAGGCTCAACAAAATGGAACGTATCCTGAGGCAGGTGGCGGTCAAGAATGAAGATCTTGAGGCAAGGTCCCGGTGAAATAATATACGTATATCGGGCATTGCTGAGACTACCACCCTTGTGGAGCAACTCCTCGCGGAACTATTTGACCACTCCAGTTTTTCTCAAACCTTCGGGGTAGAGCGTGCACATCGATTCCTTGGCCCCCGCCGTCCTGATGGCACCCCACCCTGTTTTCTCATCGCACGCCTCAACTATAGGGACAGGGTTACTGCTCTCTGTCTGGCCCAGGAGAAAGGTCCCCTCCGCTATCAACATGCCAACATCTCCCTTTACCCTGACTTCACACCTATTATCCAGGAGGCCCACCGCAAATTCAGTGATGCCAAGAACTCTCTTCGGAAGCTGGGCATTCGATATGTGATGCTCTACCCAGTGCGCCTGCAAGTGGAGCACGATGGATAAGCCCAAATTTTCGACACCCCTTTGGATGTCTCATATTATCACAAGGACAACCCCATCTGTGCCCATTAGGACCAGGGTCAGTATTATTTATATGCAAAACAGTGTCCACTGTTTCAGAAAAATATTGGCAACCCTCTTTCATCAGTTTAGGGAGGCCCCCATTCAATGTATTATTCATAAACAGCAAGTGGTGCCTACACACTTTGATAATCTTTCATTCAAACATGAGTGCAAAAAACAATCAAAAAATATACTGACAATGGCTTCTGTGTGGGGGCGTGGCGAAGATGGCGACCGCATCGGACATGTCCTAAGATCGCTCCGTGGGAGGCCTGCCAATTATCCTGCTGGTCGGAGGTTTCTGCGAGCCCTGGTCGCTGTCCTGAGCTGCTCGTTCCTGGGGAGGCGACCTGAAGCAACAGGTAGACCCGAAACCCGTGGCGAAGACTAACAGCAGCAGTCAACGCACGCCGCGACATTGCCGAGGGCGCAGTGAGAGGCGACGGAGCAGGGGTGTACTGACTTCGGGGGTGGCGAGCCTCTGAGTCGCCCTGTGAGCGGGTGGCCCCCCACGGGGCCCGCGGGCTGGGAGGCACCAGGAGATGGCAGGGCATCTGAGTGCCGGCCGCGACAAAGGGGCGTTGCCCCGAATAGAGAAGTGCGAGGCTTTGGTGCAGAGACCGCGAAAGATGTACAAGGCCGGGCCCGCGGGGCCAGGCCCTAGAGGCACGACTGCCACCGAGACAACCAAGAGGGGGCGCGAACCAGAGGCCGCGCGGTGGGGCTTGGAGAGTGATCGCGCCAGGCCACCTGACCTGCCTACACATCACTGCTGAGGCAGACGTCCCGGTCGGGAGATGCCTCGGCGAGGAAATACCGGGGATTAGAGGCCACATAAGGAAACAAGCAGGCTGCTGAATGTTGCAAAAAAGGCAGATTCTCACAGGTGTGCACAGGAGGGCACGCACATGACACAGACGGCCGGAATTGACTCATGGAACAGCGGTGAGTCCACAGCAGGCAGAGATAAGTAGAATACCCTTCGGGAAGGGGGGAAGCAACAGTAATTTCATAAACACACCCACCCCCTGGAAGGATTGAGTCTTAACATAGTGGAGTGTGGCTTCGACGGCTCCCCCCTCCTGGTGCACATTATTGAAAGGCCCTAGGACCCGCACCCAGCAACATAAAGGGCACAACGGAAGAGGTGGGGCCCCTGAAGGTGCCAAATCAGCACAGTGGTCCCCTCCACCAGACACCGCTAACAACGGAAGGGAAACTGCCATATTGGAGGACCCTCCACTGATCCATACATCCAGACCACCCCACCATAATGGGGAAAATGAGACTCAAGTCAGCAGGGGCCCAGTCTGAAGTGTGTGGCTCCTCCCACCAGGAAACAGAAAATGAAGGAACTATGGGGACACAGCCAGTGGACCCTATTGGCCTTCAGTTAGATAAGATCTTAGCGGCCATTGAAGACACAAAGACCACTCCGCAGCAGGACATAGGGGCAGTTTCGGTGGGCTTGGGCCTACTCCGCGCAGAACACCAGAAACTGGCCGATCGAGTGAAGGACGTGGAATCAGCGGTCGACGGCCTAGGGCCCGAGTGCTCCACGCTTACCAGTCAAATGCTACAACTACAGAGCAGAGTGCTGGTCCTTGAGAGGAGAGCGGAAGACGCTGAAGGCCGCAACAGGCAAAACAACATTAGGGTGGTGGGCCTCCCAGAGAAAATTGAAAAAGGAGACATGGTAGGCTATATGGAAACATGGCTGCACACAGAAGTGGCCCCTGATCTACTCACTCCTTTTTTTACCCTGGAACGCGCACACCGAGTGCCGGCAAGACACCCGGCGCCGGGTCGAACTTCTAGACCAGTTGTGGCCCGATTACTACACTATAGAGATAGAGACACTATCCTACAAAAAGCACGCTCCGACGGCCCCTACACGATCGAAAACAGGAAAGTCTCAATATTCCCAGACTTGACGGCAGCAGTGCAAGCTAGCAGGGCCTAATTTCTGGAGGTTAAGAGGGCCCTCCGGGACAATGAGGTTCAATACTCCTGGTTATTCCCGTCAAAACTGCGAATAGCTTTTGGAGGTACCACCCATTTTTGTGAGAACCCAGAGAAGGCCTTGGAACTGGTTAGAGGACCACAGAGCGGGAAAGGACCTCCCTCCCCTTAAATAAAAGGCCCCCACCAAACGCGAAGAAGACACGAAGGCGCATACGACACATGCCTAGAAGAGACCGCGACAGAGGCCCATCTCCGTCGCAAATGGAGGTCGAGAGGGCGGCTGGCCAACAGGCCAACAGGCAGTAGCAGACATCGTACAAGAACACATACAAACAACAGACATCGACTCTACCTCCGACCGGAAGTCGACACGTTCAGGCTCTGTGTCATCACGAGGAGATGATATAACCCTTCCCTCGGTCACGCCACAAACAGCAGATGACATTGCGTAATATCCTTTTGTTGTGCTGTATTTGAATGACTGGGTTGGCTGGATGGTCTCGGGGGGGGGGGGAGGGGTATGGTCTGCACTGCCTGGGCATGGTCTGCGCGGGCGCTAGGCGGGCCCCCCGCCTATGGGACACTTTCTGCAGACGCGGTGACTCTCTGACTAAACCTACAACATAGACTACACAATAACCGGCCCGATAGCACACGGGATCCACTGGTCGCTCTTGGCCCGCGCGCCACAGAGCAGCTCTTGTTAGCCATCTGAGAGTCACAACCAGTTGGGATAGTTAAAGTACTAAGGGGGTCATTACGATGACTGGCAGATCGCCACCGCCCGTATGGCGGTGGCGATCCGCCCGCCATTCCCCTCCGCCCGCATGCCATTTCCCCCCCGCCACATTACGATGGCGGGGGGGAGCCCGGCGGATGGAAAGACCGTCCGCTGGTTTTCCGCCGGTCAGACAGGTGACCGGGCGGAAAAGGGCAGTAATATGGTGGCGGTGTCTGCAAGACACCGCCATCCATATTATGATGACTGCGGAGATGTGCCTTTTCAGGGCGGCAACGCCGCCATGGAGAGGCATACGGTCTTTTACAATGGGGGCCCGATGCGGGCCCCCGGGGGGTGGTGCACTTGGGGGGTACCACCCTGCATTGGCATGGACAAGGTGGCAGGCACCGCGCGGTCACCTTGTGCATGTCAATGCACGACGTGCATTCCCAGCATTGTGGCGGGCGGTGCTGTGAACACCGCCCGCCACAATGTTGGGAATAGGGGATACCACCGCCACCGTGGCGGTGGCATCCTAATACTCGCGGCAGGACCGCCGCGCCTATGGCGGACGGTCCCATTCACCGCTACGGTGGCGTAATGACCTCCTAAGTTTGGACGGCTGCCCATTACCACACTGCCCTTGGATGGGGGAGTTTAAAGTTAAAGGCTGCTTGAGCCTCAATTGTTTTGTTATTATGTTTGCTATTGTCCCTTTTTTCTTTTTTTTAAATCTTATTGTTTTACGACTGCATTGCCGGGAGGGCTGGACGTTACCTGGTGGATCGGGGGCATGGGCGGGGGGCTCGGGGGGCTGGCTATCTCCCTCTGAGGTTTTTAACACATGGCTGACATCCGACAGGCAGTGACTTTCATGTCCTGGAATATTAGAGGAATGGGCTCCGTTAGTAAGAGGCATAGTATCCACAGATACCTCTGTAGGCGGGGCATACAGGTTGCTATGCTTCAAGAGACCCACCTGGTGGGAGCTGAGGTGGATAGACTGAGACCCAGGTGGAGGGGACAGCTATATGCTACTTCCTACTCGGCGTATGCCAGGGGAGCCTTGATTTGGGTGTGAGCGGGAGTCCCTTTTGAATATTCCAGCTCCGAGGTGGATAAAGAGGGTAGATTGTTTTGGGTGGAGGGGCGATTAGCAGGAAAGGAAATCGTACTGGGGTGTATATACGCTCCGAATTGGGACCAGGTCCCATTTCTCGGCTTTCTATCAGAGCGCTTGGTCAGCTTTCCATTTGCTAACCTATTGATAGGAGGCAATTTTAACTGTGTCCTAGATGTGATACTGGACTGCTCCGTACCCCCTCTACATGGCACAGGTGTGAGTAGACTGGCTAGCTGATTGAGAGTGGCTAGAACAGTGGGGGCTAGTGGACGTCTGGAGAACTCAATACACAGGGAAACATGTCTACTCATATTACTCCCACATTCATGCCTTACATACTAGGATAGACAGATAGGTGTGCTCACACAGACTAATGCAACACATCACACACTCAGAATACCTTGGGCGCACCCTATCGGCCCATAGCCCTGTACTTGTGAGATTCTGACCCACGGACTTGCGCCCACCCACCCTGACGTGGTGGCTCAACCCCTCCTCCCTAGAAGACGCACATTATCACAAAGCTATAGCTAGGTCAATTTCTGAATATCTCACATTGAATCAAAACTCCGCAACAACGAAGCGGATAGAATGGGAGGCCCTTAAGGTAGTAACACGGGGTAGCTGTATTGGAGGGACTATGGGTGCACGGAGGGAACTGAACCAAGAGCTACGCATCCTTGAATACAAATTACAAATGCTTGATAGAACACAGGTCATTCAGGGGAGTCCAGTAGAAGCTATTCAAGAAACAAGAGAAAAGTATAAGGTAGCACTAGAAGGGCTACACAGCCATGACCATAAGCAGTACATAGCAAAAGCACACGGTGAAGAGGGGAAGGCAGGGCGATTACTGGCATGGCTCATTAGAGCGGACACTCGAGGAACCCCAATCACTCACTTGAAACGGCAAGATGGGCGGTCACTACACTCCCCGACAGCCATTAATAAAGAATTTTTACGATTATTACTCACAATTATATGCCACCCCGCGCCACTTTAATGTGATGCACATCAAACCACCTTCTGAACTACCACACTGGAGTCCCTTACAGACAGTGAAGTTGACCATCTGGGGAAACCCATAACGGAACAGGAGATAAGAGGGGCGATCAAATATATGGCCATAGGCAAGACACCGGGCCCGGACGGCCTCCCAGTGGAGCTTTACACAGCTTATTCTGGGACGCTGACCACCCAACTAATGAAAATGTATTCTGAAGCATGGAAATTGGGTAGACTCCCGGACTCCACTAAAGATGCTGTGGTTATCCCGCTCCCCAAGGTTAAGACGCAGGGAGCAACAGTCACGGAGTTCCGCCCACTGTAGATGCTGAACACAGATTTTAAAATCCCCAGTAAAGTCCTGGCACTTTGCCTACTCCCACACATGAGGCACCTCGTGCACGAGGACCAAAGCGGATTCATACCCACGCGTAACACGTCTTTGTAACTTAGATGACTCTATCACGTCATGCACCATCCTGAAGCCCTCCAGAACCCGAATGCGCTATTAATGTCAGTAGACCTTGAGAAGGCCTTTGATACAGTTAGATGGGACTACCTCTTTGCAGTCATGCTGAAGATGGGGATGGAACAGAACTGGGTCAAATGGGTTAAACTGTTGTACACTGCACCAACAGCATGGGTCAAAATGGGCAATACACTCTCCCCGCAATATGCGATCTGCAGGGGCACAAGACGGGGACGTCCGCTCTCCCCATTGTTGTTTGCACTGGCTATCGAACCCTTGGCAGAATTATTTCGGCAGGAATGTAGAGACACGGGCAAAACGGTAGATGGGCACGAACATGTTATTTTACTTTATGCGGACGACATACTCCTATTTTTTTTGTTTGATCTGTTTATTGTCATTTTTAACAAAAATACAAAATAATACAGTAATTTCTACCAGGTGCATGGTACACGTACATAAGGCATCTTCGCACACGATTGACAGGAAGACATATTACATCAACTGATTACATTCAGTGAACTCATTGTCATACATATACTTATCAATTCCGCATTGTATTCTGTTCTTCCCACAGCGTTCACAGGGACCTTGACAATTTCCCATATGCTATTTAAAGATCAATGTATATACTGTATTAACAACCTAAACATCTTCAGGCAACAACAGGGCTCAAGACATCTCCCCTTCAGCAGAAATTGTGTATAACCATAAAGTCATGTATCTAATACTTCTCCCAATAAAACCGTGTCCCATATATATATGTGCTGTCACAGGAGTCACTGCATTCTTCCCAGTGTACATAAGGCTAATTTCTATCCCTTGACTTAACTGATTTCAGGCTGTTTGTTGTGTGGTCTGTATTTCTAATTCCGACTGTAGGTTGAGCTGCAGTGCTGCAAGAATCGTGTTGCAGCTGTCCGAGAGCGGGAACTTCCGTAGCCCCAATGTATCCTCCCTCTTGAGGGATACACCCTCAGCCGTTGCCCAATATAGGACAGAACAGGACCAGGCCAGGAGTATTGGAGGGTCCCCGGATTTCCAACGTTGTGTAATGAGTCTTTTTTGCCACTGCAAGGCCCAAATCTAGGAACCTACTTGTAGCCCTGTGCGCCTTACCCCTAGGGAATAGCCCCAGTATGCATGAATCCCAAAAGTTTGGGAGTTGTCTATCAGTGCACTCAGACAGGTGGACTGTAACCTTTTCCTAGAACTGTCGAAGCTTGTGACATGCCCATAACATGTGTACAATGTCTGCATCTAAGTCGGTTCAGCGGGGACAATGTGAGTCAGTTCTGTGAAAGTACTGATTGATTTTCTCTGGGGTGAGGTATGCGTGGTGTACTATATAAAATTGTATTAATTTAAACCTAGCATTGCGGGGAACCTGTGTGGGACTTGCTAGTATCACCTTCCATTCTGTATCTGTACATTAGCGACCTAAATCAGATTCCCATTTCGTACGCAGTGGGGTCAGGTCCGCTGCCGTGAGGAGGCGAAAGGCGTCTGCAAACCAGCGAATCAGATGGCTACCATTTCCCATTACATGGATGTATTGAAGTACCATGTTTGTATGTAACTGTTGCGTAATATCTTCCCATTTGCTTTGTAATAGACAAATCCAAGAGGTGTGTAGGAGAAAATGTCCCAGGGGCATTCCTTCCTCTCGCACCAAATCATTGAATGGCACAAGTCTTTCGTTGGAGTACAGGTCTCCAAGTGTATGAATTCCCGCATTGTGCCAGTCTACCAAGTCGAAAGGGGTGGTGGATCTGGGCCCCCTGGGTGTACCGATTAAGGGGATCGCTGGGGTATAAGGTTTTACATGTCTGGTGATGAACAACGCTCTACGGAAACATCTGTAAGCTACTTGTAGCAATAGGGGGAATGAGTTACTTTTCCCTTTGCAGGGGTGGCAGATAGAAAGAATAGCATGTACTGTTAGGGGAGCCTCCTCTCCCCCAGTGTCCAATATGTTCCTACCTTCCACCCAATGGGCTACCCACTGAAGCTGCGACGCTATATAATAATGTTCCAGGTTCGGTACAGCCAGCCCTCCCTGGCCCGTTGGAAGGTATAACTTTTTGAGCCCCACTCTGCAGCGTGATGTGTGCCATATAAGGCCACGAATCATGCGTTTAATTGGTTTAAAAAAGGAAGGCTGTAAATATAGTGGCAGATTGTCAAAGTAATAAAGGAGGCGGGGAAGTACCACCATTTTGATGAGTGAGATCCTACTCGCCACCAAGATAGCCAGTGATTTCCAAAAGGTCATCTGTGACGACAGGGATGTAAGTGCTCTGGTGAGGTTGCCATCCAGGAGGTCCCGGTCACTATGGTATATCCTAATGCCCAGGTAACGAAACATGGATGGCTGTCACGGGACTGGGGTGCCATTGATAGAGAGCATTGGGTCGGACGTGGTAGGTTCAAATGGGAACAGACAAGACCTATCCCAGTTAACCCGTAGCCCTGATAGATGGGCAAACTGGTTGAGTATAGCAGGTACAGTATCTGGGTTTTCTCCCCACATCCTGTATATATAAGAGAAGGTCATCCGCGTATAAAGATATTGCGTGAGTAACTCCTCCCATATGAATGCCCGAATGAGTTGCAGATGCCCGCATGGCTAATGCCAGTGGTTCAACGGCCAATGAGAAAAGGAGGGGGGAGAATGGGCAGCCCTGACGGGTACCTCTACATACTGGTATAGGACGCGACAGCAAATGGCCAGTACTCACTCTGACCATCGGCTTTTTATACAGCGATTGTATCAGTGAGATAAAATATGGTCCCAGGCCAAACCAAGGCAAAACGTTAAAAATATAGGGCCATTCCACTGTATCGAATGCTTTCTCCAGATCAAGCACCATACAGCCGGATCTGGGCCAGGTTAGTGGAGCATATCTCATGACTGCTAACAGTCGACGCAGGTTAAGAGAGGTAGACCGTTGCAGGACGAATCTGTTCTGGTCTTCATGTATTAAATGAGGCAATATGTATGCCAGTCTCCCAGCTAAGATGTTAGCCAGCACCTTGTAATCTACATTTAATAGTGCCAGTGAGCGATATGAGCCAAGCCTGGTGGGGTCTCTATCTGGCTTTAGGAGAGTGACCAGGGTGGCTTCGCACATAGAGCTCGGCAATTGAGACATTTGCAGTGCCTCCTCAAATACCCTCAAAAAATTAGGGGCTAAAAGGTCCGCATAGGTTTTATAGATCTTAGTTGGGAAGCCATCCAGCCCTGGCACTTTCCCCAACGCCAAAGACCTGATCGCGCCCTGAATTTCCTCGACTGTTATAGGTGCATCTAGTTCATCACGCTGATCGGGAGTAAGCTGTGGGAAGGAGAGCTTATCCAGAAAATTGGTTATATCATCATCCGTTGCCTCCATAGTTGATTGATATAATGAGATAAAATGGAGCATCAAATCATTATGTATTTCATGTTGGGTGTAATGCAGTTCCCCTACTGAGGAGTAGAGTGCAGTGATAGGCCCATGCGGTTGTTCATGCCTTAGCCATGCAAGCAGGGACCCCGATCTATCAGCTAGGGCGTGTGTTCTGGCGGAATGTGCCGCATAATTAAGACCTCGAGGCCTCTCTAGTAATGTAAAAAGAACAATTGATGGACAGAATGCAGAACAATGTCATACATTCACCCCAGTACAGAGATCTGGGCCTAAATCCATCGTTTTTTTGCTCACCATGCCATTCCAGTTTGAACCCAGACATATGCAAATCAGTCTTGACCCTGGGCCTAATGGGAACAGTCCAGCCCGAACTGCCAGGCCAGGTCCTCCCTGGACTGGAAACAAGCATCCTAGGACCGGTTTTGGGGTTTCACCCCTCATCAGCCAGGATAGCTTGAGTCCAGTGCCATGGAGAGCACGGGACCCACGTCTGGGGTGGCATGGTGAGCAAAAGAATGATGGATTTAACCCAGATCTCTTGACTGGGGGTGAATGTTTTGATTTGTTCTGCATTCCGTCCATCAGTTGTGTGTCTTTTGCTTTCTCGCCCTAAGTGCGCCGGGTATGCCCAGACGCGGGTCCCGGGCTCACTGTGCCACTGGAATCAAGCTATCCTGGCTGATGAGGGGTGAAACCCCGAAACTGGTCCTATGATGCTTGTTTCCGGTCCAGGGAGGACCTGGCTTAGCAGTTTGGGCTGGACTGTTCCCACGAGGCACAGGTTCAAGACTGATTTGCATATGGCCAGGTCTAAACGGGGGTGGCATGGTGAGCAAAAGAATGATGGATTTAACCCAGATCTCTTGACTGGGGGTGAATGTTTTGATTTGTTCTGCATTCCGTCCATCAGTTGTGTGTCTTTTGCTTTCTCGCCCTAAGTGCGCCGGGTATGCCCAGACGTGGGTCCCGGGCTCACTGTGCCACTGGAATCAAGCTATCCTGGCTGATATGGGGTGAAACCCCAAAACCGATCCTAGGATGCTTGTTTCCGGTCTAGGGAGGACCTGGCTTAGCAGTTCGGGCTGGACTGTTCCCATGAGGCACAGGGTCAAGACTGATTTGCATATGGCCAGGTCTAAACTGGGGTGGCATGGTGAGCAAAAGAATGATGGATTTAACCCAGGTCTCTTGACTGGGGGGTGAATGTTTTGATTTGTTCTGCATTCCGTCCATCAGTTGTGTGTCTTTTGCTTTCTCGCCCTAAGTGCGCTGGGTATGCCCAGACGTGGGTCCCGGGCTCACTGTGCCACTGGAATCAAGCTATCCTGGCTGATGAGGGGTGAAACCCCGAAACCGGTCCTAGGATGCTTGTTTCCGGTCCAGGGAGGACCTGGCTTAGCAGTTCGGGCTGGACTGTTCCCATGAGGCACAGGGTCAAGACTGATTTGCATATGGCCAGGTCTAAACTGGGGTGGCATGGTGAGCAAAAGAATGATGGATTTAACCCAGATCTCTTGACTGGGGGGTGAATGTTTTGATTTGTTCTGCATTCCATCCATCAGTTGTGTGTCTTTTGCTCTCTAGTAATGTGGCATGTTGTTCCCTCACTGACGACAATTCCGGGGCGTAAGAGGAGTCCGAGACCAACTTTGTCTCAAGTGACAACAATGTTCTTTCCAGATCACAGAGTTCTTGTTCCACCGTTTCCGCATACCACCACCTAGACCCATGCAGCCACCTCTAAGCGTCGCCTTAAAGGCATCCCAATCCAGAAGGACCGACTCCACTGTGCCGGTGTTTTGTGTAAAGTAATTGTCTACTGTGGTGCGGAGGGAGGCACGGAAGGGCTGGTCCTCTAACATAGAAGGCTGCAGGCACCAGAACAGGGGAGTAGGACCATGTGTGTCCCAGGCTAGGTCAATGTAATGGGGATTATGATCTGATGTGTTCTACTCGGGTACTCCACCTGTCTCACATATGGCAGCACATTAGGTGTGCACAGAAACCTATCTATACGGACATGCAGAGTGTGTGGAACCCAGTAGAAGGAGTATACTTGCGTGATGGGATTGCGGTGCCTCCATATGTCGACCAGCCCCCAACTGTTAACCCAGTTCCTCAATAGTGAAGCCCCACAAGCTGCTGATGTGCTCCTAATGGGTGGGCATGATCGGTCAAGGGCTACGTCTAATACATTGTTAAACTCCCCCCTATCAGCCAGGGTATATGACACCATCTATATAGTGTCGTTGTTAACTTACTCCAAAAGGGACCCTGTTCCGTGTTGGGGGCACATATGTTTCCTATTAGGAGACATCTACCATGTAGTTTACCCTTGAGAAAGATATATCTTCCTTCTGCATCTATCTCTGTTTCCTCTATAAATAGGGGGGTCCCTGGGCGCACCCAAACCAGCACTCCTCGTGCAAATGCCAAGTAGTCCGTTGCAATGACCCGGCCCCTCCACCTGCGCTGCAGTCTAGTGGATTCCAAGTGTGTTAAGTGGGATTCTTGCAGCAAGGCTATCTGCACATTATGACGCTTAAGGTATGAGTAGACCGCATACCTACGGGAAGGGGTAAGCAGACCTTTCACGTTCCAGGTAATGATTCGTTGTGACAGCATAGTTTAGATGCGTATGCATATATTGTTTGGGAAGATACGCACACATGACCAACAAAGACTGTTATGATGCCATATGGGGGTAGCTTTAGTTGAGCGTAACAGCGCCTGAGCAAACTTTTTGCAAAACATAACAACAACCTTGCAAACATGCAATACCAAAAAAGCGGATCCTGCAACTGTGTAGATCTGCCCAAACGTAAGAGTGTTTCCAGTTTAATGAACCAACCCTGAGGACGTAGATGAGCGGGGGTACGTGACTTTCAACGGCCCACCGATGTGCAGTACCCACCCAATGACATAGGTAATGCAATTCCCTTTTCGATAACTCACATATTTGTAAGACACATCTCCTCCGGCTTGTTCAACCCCACAGTGAGCGTGGCCCGTGCACCTTCCCGTCCCCCCCACAGTATCACTTTACCCAACAGCAGCCATCTGACTGCATTTCACCAGGTTCCCCACAGGGGGTCAGGTCCTTACTCTCAGTACAGGCCAACAGAGATATACAATATCCTCAGATAACCCCCTCTGATGGCTGTGGAGTGACGTCTGGCATGATCAAGGAATTGGTGTCCGAGGGGCCGATCACCGAGGAGTCTCCATCAATGGAAGTACGAGTGGAGAGCAAATCCCTGTCTGATTCTTTAGCAGCTTCCGAGATCTTCTCCGTTTCATGAAGTGATTGTCGCCTTTCTTTAATTATCTGCTCCAAATTGGGGACCACTGACATCTGCGATGCCTGTGATTTCCGCAAGAGTCCGTGTCTCTTAACTGTGGTCGCAGCATCTTCACGCTTGGTGCCTCTTCCAGTGGGCCTAGGGCCCGTGAATCTTCCAGATTACTCAAGCCAATCCCATGCATCCTTTGGTGCGTCAAAGAATTGAGTCTTACCGTCAGCCACCACTCTCAGTTTTGCCATAAAGTACAGTGAATATTGGATGTCAAGTTTCCGAAGATGCTATTTCACTGCCAAAAAGGAGCTTCGCTGGCGTTGAACTCCCACTGTATAATCAGGGAAAAACATTACCTTGGCGTTGTCTACTTGAACGTCATGTATCTTCCTGGTTTCCCTCAGGATTGAGTCTCTATCCCGGTAGTGTAGCACTTTAAAAAGGAAGGGTCAAGGGGTTGATCCTGGGGCTGGTCTCCGAGACGGGACGCGGTGCGCTCTATCTATTGAGAAGTAAGGGGATAACGTCCCTTCTGGCATTAGATCCTTCAGCCATTTTTCAATTAATTCAACCGGCATTTGGCCCCCCGTTCCCTCCGGCAGGCCTATTAGTCGGATGCTGTTCCTTCTAGAGCGACCTTCTGCGTCTTCTGCCCTTTGTTCCAGCTGTCTGCTCCGTGCTTCATGATCCCCAATTTGTTTCTCCATGAGATCTGAGGTTGGCTGCATTTCCACTATGGTACGTTCCACCGACGTGATCCGGTCTGTAACTTTCTATGGTCTGCGTGTAGGAGCGTGAGTTCTGTGGCAATACTGTCTATTTTGGACTCTAGAGAGACTCTAGAACGCTCAATAGCCCGAAGGATGGCATCCGATCTGTCTTAAGGCGATGGGTTCCGTGAACTCTGGGAACGCTGTTGACCCCGCTCTGCTGCCGAAGAGGCTCATAAGGAAGTTCTGGAGTTTGCTCCCCTAGAGCACCCCATCCTTACCCGTCACTCAGCGCCAACACACAGCACCCCTATTCAGTGTTTATTGTGCGGGCGGTGCGCTGCGCAACCGCCGGGACGTAAAATACCACTCTTCATACCCGAGCGGTAGATCAGTAGAGCTCGCTCCTGTGCGCCAACGATGTCGTGCAGGGCTGTTCTTTAGTCCGGGAGCATTATCCAGCTCTAGTGTCACAGAGCTGGACCCTATGTGTGACTCTGTGGATCGTCCCAACTAATGGTGCATTTCAGAAAGGCCCACCCCAGATTGCTGGGAATGATATGTGTCCTTCTGCCTCCTGCCGTTAATATCAAAGTTCCTGGGTCATGCCACATAGACCCAACGCTGCTCGAGGTCTTGGCAGTTAGCTCAACAGATCCTTACAGCCATCGTGAGCACGAGCAGAGGGGGGGGGGAAATACATACACATGTTCCCAGGAGGCCTGGGCCTGTGGCAGTGACCAGCCCCGACCGTTCTCCACAGCTTAGCCCCGGCACTGTTGCTCACACGACTCGCTAAACTCCTCACAGCGGTGGTAAGCCATCCAATTTCATTAGCACCAGAAACTGCTGGGGTTATTTCCTGCCTACGCAGCCCCCTGGGCCTGCTCCTGTGGGCGACTTCCGCGGTGTTTCATCCCCCACCACCTGTGGGGTCCCCGCAGCCACCGCTCCTCCGATCATGGGGGGGAGGAGATCTAGGCCTCCGCGGTGTCCCGGGTGCCCCTCCGGCCTATACGGCGTTCAGGCTCCGCAACCGCCGCACCGCCGCTGGGCAGATCGCTCAGCTGCCCGTCGGCCTCACCTTAGTTCTTTCGGGCGCCGTCCAGCTCAGGCCGTGCCAATTCCTTTCCTCACTGCGCTACTGGGAGGGGTCGCTGCTCTGCTCCGGGAGCCCAATTGTGTCCCAGCTGGGCCTTCAGCACAGCTTCCACGACCCACGCTGTCCGCGGCCTGGATCTTGGCACCGGGCAGAGCCGGACGGTCCGACTAACTTCCCCGATTTGGCTCCACCTGGTCTCCAGCACTTTCGGTACGCCTCCAGATGCAGTGGGGTAAGTCTGGCGGTCAGATGGTGTTCGGTGCGGGCAATAACTGGTGGATAAACTGGGCGATCGGAGGAGCGAGATTAGGTCGCGTCCGCCATCTTGCGCGCGCAAGCCACGCCCCCGTGGACGACATACTCCTATATATACAAGATGGGAGCAGGGGCATTAAAAAAGCCATGACATGCTTGGCGGCCTTTGAAGCAGTGTCTGGTCTGCGGGTCAATAAATCCAAGACTCATATCTTCCCTATCCCCTGGCAGGGGTGAAGCCACCAGCCCTCCCCCCAGACTTGACGTGGTCACCCACCACCTTTACGTACCTGGGAATACAGACCTTCTACCAGTTGCAGGACCTTCCAGAGGCCAACTTAGGGAAGGCCTTACGATCACTGAAGGTTTTTTGGCGGTCACTTAAACTACCTGTGATGGCCAGGGTAGCACTGACTAAAATGGTCATGCTCCCACGGCTGCTTAATTTTTTTGTGAACCTTCCGGTAGAGGTGTCACCCACATGGTTTAAACTGCTGGATGCACTGGTACGGGATTTAATCTGGGATGGTGGCCACAGGAGAGTATTGCTGGCCATACTCAGACGACCCCTAGAGGAGGAAGGGCTGGGAGTCCCAGACTTCGAGTTATACGATCAGGCCTCGCAACTCCAATGGATTGCGAGATGGGCTGGGAACGCGGACTTAGGGAGTTTGGAAACAATAGGGCTCACAACCAAGGATGGGAGCCTGGAAACTTGTTTACTCGCCCCTCGGTTGGCTCCCCAAGACCCGGGGATACTACTCCCCACAGTGCTGAAGGGCTGGCGCAGATGCGTCTCAAAGACGAAAGGAACAAGACTGCATGCACCTGCATTTACACTGGTTGGCCTACCCCATGGTGAGACTCCTGTCCATTTCACTACGGGACAGATGAGGACCTAGATAGATGCAGGAATTAGTACAGTGGGCGATTATCAGCAGGGAGCCCTGATACCATTGGAAGACCTGATGAAACAATATGGCCTCCCACCGGGGCAGTTCCTTACATATACAGCGTTAGTGCAAACATTCAGAGACTTCAGGGCAGGAGACAGGGAGGAACCTGCAACACACTAGGTCCTGCAATTATTGGTCACGTTAGGGTTGACTAGATATCGGGTAATGTGGATCTATAAGGCCCTGGAGGCACTGACGAGCCCCCCACTGCCGACCCTACCCGACAAATGGGAAAAGATTCTGGAGCGAAAACTGACAGACCCCGAGTGGAGGAGAATTTTAACCTCCACACGTAAGATCTCCAGAAACACAAGGTTAAAATATGTGCAATTCAACTATATCCATATGACTTACATGACACCACATAGACTCCAGGTGGTATATGGAGGCAAACCTCGAGCTTGCCCTAGATGCGACCACCCGGATGCCAATTTCACACACATGGTATGGAGTTGTCCAACTATAAGACACTTCTGGGCGAGCGTAGTGGAAGCCTTGAGGGCAGCCCTTGGGCGGCCCCTTACCTGTACCTTAGAAACATGTATTCTGGGATTGTTCCCAAGACCGACCCCGAGAAAAGTTGTTACACGGTTCATAGACCTGGCACTAGCATTAGCAAAGAGGCAAATAGCTATGGCATGGAAGTCGGCCGAGAGCCCGAGGGTGCAAACCTTGAGGGAAGATGTCACAAAGTGGGCGAAAGTGGAGGAACAGGCATTGACCAGAGAAGGGGCTAGAGGTGTACGGAGCAGACCTATAGTAGACCTATGGACGGAATTCCTAGTAACATGGATCCACCCGGAGATAGGCAGGGAAGAGGACTCTATAGATAGCAATGAGGAGCCGGGGAGCGGACAAAACACGGCACTCGGGAGACGGTCGGAGGGAGAGGCCTAGAACTAGCGAGAGACCCTTAGATCAGTAAATAAGTGAACCACATACAGGACCTAAGGTTACGAATAGAACAGCCCAAAAAAAAAAAAAATAATATATCCAAAGACGCCCATTCACTGAACAATATTACTTACCCCCCCAAGGGACGGGTTACAGCCACCCATAGGCCCTTAGCCAGGAAATATACGCCCGATCATCTTAGAAAACCCGACACAGGACAACGATAACGTAACGAGTAGAAGCGAGATGATAAATAAATAAAAGCGCAGTCTTCCCGGCCCCTCTTTTTGGATTTTGTTTCTTCCGTGTTCAATAGTATTGTTTAAGTTTGGACACTAACAAGTTAAAAAAAAAATCTTTTTTCTATTTATTTCTTTTGTGCATACATAATTGGCAACTGGGTACCCCCTACATGATTAATCATAGTGCAGACATAAACCTCACACCCCTTTCCTGTGTAAGTATATGAGGAACTCTGCGGTTATTATTCGCAGGGAAGTTTGCTGCATAAGATGTGAGATGCCACCCACCCAAAGATGTGGATAAATGTGAAAGAAGAAGCTGTAAGAAACATGATTTCTCCTTCAATATATCCTGTATGTTATATTATTGCCATGTGCTGCTTAAAAATGCTAATAAAAATATTTATATAAAAAACACAATTGTTTCCGCGGTTATTTTCATATTCTTTTCAAAAACGTTCTATATGCAGATAATAATATAGTGAATAACGTAAGTGCAGGCGACGCAGTGCTCAAGTGCGAGACACATATATAAAATATACACATAAGAAGCAAGATATAAAGGTTCAGTGGTTATGTATTTACAGGGAAAGGCACATGTGTATATCCCATTACAACATGTGGAGCAATTACAGCTCAAAGCAACCAAGTGAAAACATTTGCAGATGTCTCTGCAAGTCCCTGCGGGCCAAGTCCCCTTCTCCTAGACAATCTGCCCAGGACATTACTGGATCCCCTGCTCGCTGACGGTCCGCCACTCCAGACCATCCTGCTCCGATGTAACTGCCCCATTTCTTCAGGCTCAGTGCCTGGTTGCTGTCTCCCCACCAGGGCCCCAGTGTTGCCCACACCTGCGCATATCCTGCATTCTCTGAGATTGTTGATCTAGTATAACTGCAATTGATTAAAAGCTACTGTTGCATGAGGATGTTTCTTGGTGGGCCACTGCCCATCATGTTGTTACTATGCCCCCATGGTGTACACCACATTCTTGTTGTTGGGATTGTTTTGTGGTTTGCCTGGTTGGGTCTCACTGGATACCTTAAGTTCCAGTGTGGGTGGGGGGGGGGGGAGGGGACTTAGGTTTTGACCTAATCTTTTGTCTACATACTCATTTATGCTTTACTGCTGCAACACCTCCTGTGATGCCTCCACCTCCATTTCCTATGCTCCCTCATGCACTTTTCCCCCTCTGCTATTGCCACGCCACCTACCCAAGGTAACAGGTCAGTGGACCTTGTTCTAATTATCTGGAACATTCGTGGAACCAACAATCCTAGGAAGGGGAAACAGGTCCTGTGGTACTTGAACAGGCATGGCATTAAAATCGCCTTTTTGCAGGAGTCGCATTTGCCTCCCACAGCCGACTGCTCATATGCTAGGCCTTGGGGTGCGCATTGATGCTTCTCCTGCTATAGTTCATATTCCTGGGGTACTTGCGTTCTCATACATAAAAGCGTCCCTTTCACCCTTCACTCCAGCCACTTAGACCCCGTTGGCCGGTACGTACTTCTTCCGGGTATCCTCGCCGATAAACGGGTATTGCTGCTGAATGTTTATGCCCCTAATGTGGACAACCCTGACTTCTTTCATGATCTCTTGTCGTATATGGACCGCTCACATGCGGAATATGTGATATTGGGCGGGGACCTGAACATGCAGATGTGTGCCCAAACTGACTCCACCAGTACACACCCTAGTGGTAAGCCCCGGTGCGAGATGCTCTGCGGCACATCCTGGATGCCTATGTGCTTTGTGACGCCTGCCGCTCCCGCTACCCCTCTGCCTCAGGATTTACTTTCTATTCTGTTCCCCACTCCGTCTAGACCAGACTGGACTATTGGCTATTTTCTGCCAATGTGGACCCCTGGTTGCAGGAAGTTATGGTCTTATCGCACACATTGTTAGATCATAGTCTGGTTCTTCTCCGCCTGCAGGTCCCATATGGCTGCCGCGCGGAACATACTTGGAGACTCTCTAGCGAGTCCCTTTGGGACCCAGTATTTGTAGGAAGCTGGCTCTGTATATACTATACCAAAATGAGGTATAGTGTGCACAGAGTCCAGTGGAACCCCAAAGGTAGGCAGAGGTAAAAGTAGATAGCACCTTACTCTCTATTTGTGGGAGTGTGGGCGAGCAGTAAGGCTTTATCAGAGGGGAGTGTTAAGTATTTGTTCTACACACTCAGGCAAGAAATGATGTTACACACTCAAAGACTGAACTCAGACCAATTTGTTTGTATCAAAAATATTATTTAGTTATTTTATTTCTAGAACCAAGCCAAGCCTGGTGCAGGTAAGTGAAATAATACTTTGCAAAATCTTATGCAGTGATTTACAGTTGAATGCAGGTTCAAATGCAGTTGGTTGATTTACAGGTAAGTCAACAGTTCGCAATTACTTTTTAGTTACTTTACAGATTACTGTGCACATTACTTTTTTAGTTACTTTTGCTAATCAGTGTGATATGCCTAGATATCACACTGAGACATTTCCTAGACAAAAGGTAAGTAATTCACTTTTAGTACATTTGCAGCCTTCAATGTTTCATACAAACCAACTCCACAATTAAAATTTTTTCAAAGAAAAGCAGTCAATGTGCACCCGCAGCAGCGCATGGGCGGCTGGGTGCAGGGTGCTATTTTAGCATCGGGTGCCCTGTTGTTTTCAATGGGAGTTGCCTGTTTTGGATTTTGGCTGCAGGCTCGGTCCAGGAAGATTTCCGGGAGGAAGTAACAGCTGGGCAGGTAAGTTGGAGGGCTCGGGGACGCAGGTGCACCTCGGGTTCTCTTCTCCAGGGCGCAGGGCATCTGGATGCAGGGGTGTCTTTTGAGGTCGGATTTCACCTTACCGGGCCACTCGCAGTTGGGGGGTGTCTCTGTGCAGAGGCTGCAGGTGACGTCGGGGAGTCCTGGATGGGTCAACCCATGGTGGACTCAGACTCTGGAGTGCTGGGGGACCTCGCTGGAAACGGTGGGCCACCCGGGTTCGGGCCGTAGGCGTCTGGTGCAGTGGTGGCTCCAGGTGTCGGGTTTCTTTGTCCTCATCAGGCTTGGAGTCTTTCTTGGCTGTTTCTTTTGAACAGAGCTGCTGTTTACAGGAGATCCGGTCTTTGTTCAAGGCAGTCAGTCATCCCAGGGGTTCTGGAGGTCGCTGGCTGCAGGACAAGGCGACTTTTGGCGCAGGATCCCTGGAAACTGCAGATGGGCCGGTAGGGCAGGGGCTAAGTCAGTTCTCTGCAGTCTCCTCTGCTGGGTGTCTTCTTTCGTCCTTCTTCTTCGTAGGTTGCTGGAATCTGTCTACTTGGTTCAGAGCTGCCCCCTAAATACTGTATTTAGGCGGGCGTTTTAGGGGTCTTAAGGTCAGTAGCCAATGGGCTGCTGACCTTAGGGTGACTGCACCCTTGGTGTGCTCACCGCACGTGGGGGAGTGGGCACAATCCCTAATCCTTATTGGATAGTGCCTGCCATATGCAAGATGGCGGGCACTGAAGATTGGGCTTCACCTCACCTCCCCCACCTAAGGGGTGGGGTTGGCAGAGGTGGGCACACCTTCTGGGCTGTGCTAATTTTTCCTACCTGTCTTCCCGCCAAAAAGGAGGGAAGACAAGAAGGGGGCCTGCTCCTGATAGCAGGAGAGGCTGGGGGTAGCGTTACAAAGGCAGCAAGGCATTTGAAGCTCCCCTGCCACAGATAGCTCTTCCTGTCCTGGGGGAGGTGTGAACACCTCCGCCCAGGAAAGGCTTTGTTTCTGGGCTCAGGGCGCGAAGGCTCCCACCCCAGGGGTCCAGAAACATGTCTTGTGGTGGCAGGCTGGTGTGTAACAGTCAGGGAACCCACCAGAGGCTGGTCGTTTTTCAGGGGGCATCTCCAAGATGTCCTCTGAGTGCATTTTTCATTAAATCAGTGTGGGTTTAATGTGCTGAGAAGTTTGATACCAAACTTCCCTGTTTTCAGTAAAGCCATTATGGTGCTGTAAAGTTCGTAATGACAAACTCCCAGCACCATATACTCTCAATAGCATTACTGCACTTATAATGTCTAAGAATTGGTCTAGACACTGTAGGGGTACAGGGCTCATGCACCTGCACCCTCATGTGAACAGAGAGGTGCCAATTGGCAAGGTACAGTTTTGGGAAAGAACACAGGACCTGGAAACCTGATTGGCAGGGAGCCAGGGCACATCAAGTCAAAGTGCATCAGTAGTCTGACGTAAATTGGGGGGGGGTACTGCAACAGAAACCCAGCTTCCTACACAAGCCCACCCCCCCCCAGCCCAAAGACCAGGAGACTCAGCCAAACCTGGGAGAGTCTTCCCAGCCTTTAAGGCGAGGAATAGTAGAGGAAGTGGTTTGAAAGTTGCAGGGCCTGCTCTGCCTTACATCCTTCTGTCCAGGTCAGTCCCTTTGGGCAGCTGGCATACCTCAACAGTTTCAGGACCTAATTCCCAATGCTCCTTTCCTAGCTCTTTAGTGTCTTTACCCCATCTTTTTAGTTTTGGTTCAGAGGTGCCTACCTCTGCAATTTCTAACTTAGCTAGGGCAAAACCTAGCTTACCCACAGAGGTTACCCACAGCTTGATTAACCATGATCAATAGAGGCAGGGGGCCTAACTTGCTATTTGGCAGGGGGCTAGGCCACCATGCCAAGGACAGTGCTGCCATGAAGGCTAACACCCAGGAGAGGCTACTGACAGCTGTCAGTGCCCAGAACCACACCTTTAGCTCTTCACTGGTAGGTGAAGTGGCTACCTTACAGGCTTTTTGGGGTTCTGGTGGCCTGTCTGCTGTGTTAGGGTAGGGGGGCACTATACTTTGCAATGAACACCCTTCTTCCACCCTCTGTTCTGTCAGCTGAGGAGCCACCAACTCAGGCTGGACAGTTGCCTAACTAGTCAGGTCTTTTTGTTGGCTAGGGAGGACTTCACCAGTGCCAATTCTGGAGTTCTCCCTTACTGGGATAGAATCTCCCTGGCCCACTGGAACTGTGGCTAACAGTTGTCCACCTTTCCTACACTGTCTCTTCTTTTTCTTTTTGGGCTTATCTGCACTAACTGCAGGTTCTGTCCCCCAGGTTCCTTGGATGAGGTCTGGCACTGGACCAGTACCTCTCTTTGGCTCAGACCAACCTCTGGGTGGTCATTTCCAAGGAGAAAATCAAGGAAGAGGTCTTTATTGACTACCACCTTTCTCCAACTAAGGGACCCAGCTATTTTTAGGGGCACTACAGCCACAGTCCTAACAGTGACCTCCACTGGGATAGCCCTTACTCTTTTTGTTTCCCATGGGACATATTGGTTTGAGACTACCAACCTGTCATGCACCACAGTGTGACTGGCACAGGTATCTCTCAGGGCAGTGGCTGGGATTCCATTCACCAGTAGGTGGTGGAAGTGTCTACTCCCCTCTGGAATCTCCAACTCACCTCTTGGGCCCATCTTCCAGTTGAAGGCTAGGAGGACTTCCTCATCTGAGGAACCCCCCTCCAAAGCTACACTGGCAGCCCCTGGAGCTACACTAGGGGCTTGATTTTTAGGACAGCTAGGGTCCCTGGTGTGGTGGCCTGTCTTTTGACAGTCGGGACACCATATCTTGATGGAATCCCAACTCTTACCTTGGTACCCAGTTTTAGTTTGTGAGATGTCTTTGGGCCAACCCTCCTGGACAGGTTTTTAAGGGTCTACCTGGGACTCCTTACTTTTATCTTTAGGATGCTCACTGTCTTTCGTCTGGGGAGGTTTTGTAACCCCTTTCTTTTGGTCACCCCCAGTGGACGTCCTGGTCACCCTTGTCTTGACCGAGTGGTCCGCCTTCTTTCCCAACTCTTGGGGAGAAATTGGACCTAGGTCTATCAGATACTGATGCAACTTTTCATCAATGCAATTACTTAATATGCATTCTTTCATAAACAAATTATAAAGACCATCATAATCTTGCACTTTACTTCCAGTCAACCAGCCACCTAGTGTTTTCATTGAGTAGTCTAAAAATTTCACCCAGGGCTGACTCTGGGTTTTCTGAGCCCCCCTGAATCTACTTCTATACTCCTCAGTAGTGAATCCAAATCCCTCAATCAGGGTGCCCTTCATGAGTTCATAGGACTCCGCTTCTGTCCCACTAAGGGTCAGAAGTCTGTCTCTGCACTTACCAGAGAACTGTTCCCAAAGGAGTGCCCCCAGTGAGTTTTCTTCACTTTTCTGGCTTCACAAGTCCTCTCAAAGGCTGTGAACCACTTGGTGATATCATCACCATCCTCAAATTTAAGGACAATCCCTTTGGGGATTTTGGGATCATAAGATGCTCTCTGACCCTATTTATTAAGTTGCTGCCACCATTGATGGGTGCTAGGTCCATCTCTGCTCTTTCTTTTTCTAGAGCCAGGAGTCTGGTCTCTAGGTCTAATCTTTTGGCCAACCTCACTAAAAGATTGGTCTCTTCATTGAGGCTGTCCTCAATGGTCTCAGAAGCACCAGACCCACCTGTGTGGGATCTAGGTGCTGTGAGGGGGGTTGGGAGTTATCCTCATCCCGTCCTCCTTCTTGCCCATCTGATAGGTCTTCACCTTGCTCAGAGGGGTGGTCCTTAGCATACCCTTCCAACAGCTCCTGGAGCTTTTGTTTGGAGGGATGGGACCCCATGGTTATGTTTTTAAGTTTACATAGAGACCTTAACTCCCTAAATTCTAAGTGGAGATAAGGGGTGAGGTTGAGCTCCTCAACCATATTCTCTATGTCATTAGTCATATTTTCACTAACAGTTGGGTTCTTGTTAAGAGTCATTCTAAAAATTCTAACCCCTCTTACCCCTAACTATAGTGAGTTTTTACTTTTCTAAAATTTTAAAGGGACCTAACCAAGGCCCTGTGATGAATACCCCTCCCAGGACCAGTAACAGAAAGCTACTCTGCACGTGTCTGTGTAAAAAGGTGTAAACACCTTTCAGGATTTATTGAAAGTAAAAGTCATGTAAGACTTTAACCTTAAGGAAACTGGAGCAATGTATGATTATGACCAGAACAACACAGAACAGTTCAGCCTTCCAATCCCTGGGGCCTCCTTGCTTCTTCAGGCAACTTCCTTTCAACTCCTTGTCGGTTCCCCAGAGGCTCGGTGTCCCCAGAAGAAAACAAAAGACACAAAACAACCACCAGTCAGTCCTGTAGAACACTGTGCTCGGTGTAGTGTGCTGACCCTTCACCTTTACATTATATCACCATGGTCTGTGAGGGAATAGGGGTGTTTGACGGTACGGTCCTAGACGGTGCCCAATATTCATGCACAATCCCCTGTCTTTCCCCTCCCAGCCCACCTCCTCCAGAACTGTAGAAATGGCACTTGCCTGGAGCTACGGGCCTCCTGGACCGTAGCGTAGGGTATCTCGGCGTCCTGTTTCTCCTGGGGACGTCCGGATACGTGCGCAGTTGGCGTTGGGGAAACCTCCCTCTTCGGTTCCTTTTCTCCTCCGGTCTGTTCTTCCCAGGTCCTCTGAATCAGGTCCTCAGCCATGTTGCCGGTCCTCTCTCCTTCGCCATGTCTCTGCCTCCTCTCCTCAGGATTTCCCGCCGCTCTCCCACACACCGGGGCCGACTTCTCCTCCTCTGTTGCCGATGACGTCCATCTTGCACCGCCCGTTGTGGCTGCCCCGCTGCCTTCCTTCTTCTCAGGTTCCTGCTTGGGCGCCATCTTGGAGTGCACAGAGGTCTCGTCCTCCGATGTGTCCCTATTACACTGCCTCTCACCTCGGGATGGACGATCGGGCCATTCTGATACAGGAAAGCGGGAGAGGTAGTCCAGGTTACCTTGCATCTTTCCGGGCATATGCATGGTCTGAAATGAAAAGGGCTGTAAGGCTAAGAACCATCTCAGTACTTTGGCATTGGTATCCTTATTGGTAGCTAACCAAGTCAGGGGTGCATGATCCGTTAAAAGAAAGAAAGAACGTCCCAGTAAGTAATACTGCAATGACTCCATAGCCCATTTAATGGCTAGGCATTCTTTTTCCATAGTGGCTGTGAGAAAGACCCGGGCTGCCACCCGATGAATCCGTATATGAAACGGGAACAGCTTAACGAAGGGGCGGTAACGGCACAGAAAGAGTTAACCGCCTTCGTTCCTTCTCCCATTCAGGACGAGGAACTCCCCCTTCCCAGCAACAGCCAATGGAATAACGCTTTTCGGAGGCACGGGGTGGAGCTAGTAGCAGAAAGGGAGATCCCGGAAGACGACGAGGTGTGCGTGTTCAGAAGACGGGAGTCGGAAGGAACAGAACGGAGCACCACGGAGGAGCGAGGAAGAGAAGTAGACGAACCGATCTGGAAACGAGGACGAGAAGAAGACGAGGAACCCCAACGAGGCGTGGAGAGAGGCGGTGTTGAGCGGGAGGAGTGGACCGAAGAGTGGTGGACACCCCCGGAGGACGCTACAACACCGCCGTAGCTCAGGAGAGCTGCGGCCCCTGCGGTACGTGAATCGGGGCAAGGGACATAGTAGAACGGGAAGGGAGGGGGGGGCGAGTCCAAGGGACTCAGGGTTCACGGGACAAGGTGGGGGGTGATAATTCTGGGCACCTATTCTCTTACTCCCCTCACTTCCCACTCACAACCTTCACTAAGCCAATCTGTACAGCACCTCAAGCCTTATAACCATGTTTTTCCGAACAAACACCGAGTTGGAGTTGAGGCCCTACTAAAAAAAAAAAAGGGAGTTCAACGCGAGGAAAAGACCAACAGACTAATAGGTCATCTTTTTCCTTTTGGTTTTGTTCCTTCGTTTTCGCCGTCCTGACAGAACGTACCAGGGGTGCACGTAGGATCAGTCTTTTCAAACCTTCCCTCTCCCTATTCTTTCTTTTCTTTTCCTGATTATATTCACGGTGACGGCACGGTCTGCACTTTATGTTCACCTTCCCAAAAGGGACAGCCATATTGACCGCCTTTTCTCCTTTTGTCTACCCGGGGTCGTGTCACCCTCATCCTGAGAAGAAGAAGACGAGTAGAGCCAAGACCAACAGCATCCGGGGCGAAGACGACCACGGTTTTCCCTCCCAACCACCTCACCTTGGACACTTAGACTTTTCTGTTTTAACCTGGTGAAATAAATGAAGTCATCATTCAACGGCCTGTAAGACCTCCTCGCTTTATTTTCCGCCCATCCCTCTCACATCTGGTGTCAGAAGTGGGATCAGGGGAAATGGAGGCAGCCGTGAGAAAGATGGCTGAAAGCCAAGAGAAGCTAGAACGCTGCATGGAAAGGTTTCTGACTGCGGCCGAAGAGGACCGGGCGAACCTGCATAAATCCCTTACGGAACAAAGTCAGACCCAGGAGGCCGTGATCGTAAAATTGGCTGATACCCTAGGGCAACAGAGGAGTACAGCAGGATTCCCTTCCGTGGTTCTACAGAAATATGTCGAAGGAGAGGATCCTGATTTCTTTTTTGCCAATTTTGAACGTATGGCCAGAGCCGCCGGATGGGGCCAAGATAAATGGGGACAATACTTGGGTCCGCTGTTATCGGGAGAGCTCCAAGCGGCCTATCAGGCTGTAAATCCATTGGGCCTTACACCATATGATGATGTCAAGAGGAACATCCTTAAGAGACTTTGTATAGACGATGACACTTACCGTATACGCCTTCGCCAGATCAAGGAGGGTCCTCAGGAGACTCCCCGTGCCTTGGCCTATAGGGTGAGGGATATGGCTGATAGGTGGCTAAAGCCTCATCTCTCAACTAAAGAGGAAATTATGGAGAAGGTATATCTCGAGCAATATTTGTCCTCCCTATATCCGCATGTACAGAAATGGGTAAGACAACATACTGGACTGAACCTGGACAGGGCTATTGACATAGCCAGCGCATTTCACAGAGCACAAGAATCCCAAAGGGTACGCGAAGATGTGCATTGGAAACATTCGACTGTTCCGATCAAGTCTTCCAGACCCCCCCAACCTTTTCGCAAACCGGAAACGATCACCCTCCATCCCGGGCCCATTGTCATACCTCCCCGAGCCTCCATCCCGCAAGGCCCTAAATGCTTCAATTGTGGTACCATAGGTCACATAGCTCGATTTTGTCCCCAGAGGGAAGAGCCCATGGAGGTAGGATTGGTGCGTAATTACTACTGCAGCCCTTCGGGGACACATCTTCCCTACCATAGAACAGTAAGGGTTAATGGGGAAGAACGACAGGCTCTGATTGACACTGGGTGTTTGCAAAGCGTGATCCAACCCCAAGCTATCCCAGGGGGGGACCCGACACCTTCAGGGTACGTCACCATTCAATGTGTGCATGGGGACAGCCGTCAATATCCCACTGCTGAGATAGAGGTCCAACACGACCCCTCCCTGACCGCCCTGCCTTTAAGAGTAGGACTCATACCCCGTTTACCCGAGCCTTTAGTCATCGGAAACGATTACCCGCACATGTCCAACCTTGTACAGGAGACCTGGGTGGACGGGGAGGAATGGAGGAAGTCCGCGCCCTTTTCACAGGAGCCTGAGCCAGATTGTCCCCCAGGAAAGCCACAAAAGAGCGGGAAACAGAAAAAGAGGAAAAAAAATACTGGAGACAAGTCATCCTGACCCAGAACAAGGACGTCTCCGTATGGCAGTTCGAACCCGGGTTTCGAGAGGCACAACGGGAAGACCCTGCATTGCGTGAGGCCTGGAATAAGGCCACGGGTGAAGAGGATCCCGTGCAAGTAGGTCCACAGTTTTTTTAGAAAAAAGGGCTGCTATATCGTAAGGGGGGGAGGGATGACCCGATTCAATTACTGGTACCCCAACCCTATAGGGAGAAAGTATTGTTCCTGGCCCACAGTCACCTGCTGGGAGGACATTTCGGGGAGGAGAAGACCGAAAATACGATTTTAAAGAAGTTTTATTGGCCCGGTGTCTATTCCCAGGTAAAAAGGTATTGTAGGGAATGCACTATATGCCAAAAAAACAGCAGGTCCCTGCCAGCCAGAGCTCCTTTACGTCCCTTACCCATTATACAGGAACCCTTTACCAGGGTTGGTATGGACATCATAGGTCCCCTACTACCCTCCCGTAGCGGTTGTCGCTTTGTGTTGGTATTGGTTGACTATGCCACCCGTTTCCCAGAAGCAGTGGCCTTACGCCAACCTAACGCTTCCCACATCGCCAAAGCCATGATCACCATCTTTTCAAGAGTAGGGTTCCCCAAGGAACTGATTACCGATCAGGGAACGCCCTTTATGTCCCGCCTCATGCGAGAGGTATGTCTCTCTCTAAATATCAAACAGATTCGCACGTCCGCGTACCACCCCCAGACTGATGGGCTGGTGGAACGCTACAATGCCACCCTCAAGACAACGGTGAAGAAATTGTTAAACCTTGAGACACGGAAATGGGAGGAAATGCTTCCCTTGGCCCTTTTTGCCATTAGATGCTAAGTACAAAAAAGTACTGGGTTTTCACCATTTGAGCTACTATATGGCAGACAACCCCGCACGCTGTTGGACATGCTACGGGGGGAATGGGAAGAAGAGCCCGAGGGGGTAAAACCACTTCCAGAATACGTGTTAAATCTGAAAACCCATCTAGGGCAGATTCGAAGTATAGTCAAAACACACATGGAACAGGCCCAGTCATCCCAAAAGGCCCAATACAATAAAAAAGCCAAAACCCGCTCCTTTGACCTTAATGATTATGTACTCCTGATGATGCCCACCTCCGACCACAAGCTGTTGGGACAGTGGCAAGGCCCTTATCGCATTGTAGAGAAGGTTACCCCGGTTACCTACCGTTTGGAACTAGATACCCAGAAAAAGACAAACACACAAATATATCATGTCAACCTCCTGAAGAAATGGGAGGGGGCCATTCCAGTGCAGTTAGGACTTACCCAGAGTCCTGAACCTCTATTTGTACAGAGTATAGATCCGGAACTTCCGGAGGAAAAAAGAGAAGAGTTCAAGACCCAAATGAGACCCCAACAAGAGGTGTTCTCCCTACACCCCGGTAGAACGCATTTGACGGAACATGTCATTTCAACCCCACCAGGTGCAAAAGTGAAGTTGCGCCCTTATCGTATACCAGAGTCGCGTAGGCTAGCAATAGAGAGAGAGGTGCAACAAATGTTAAAGATGGGCATCATTGAACCCTCCCACAGTGAATGGAATTCACCCATAGTGCTCGTACCCAAACCAGATGGATCCATAAGATTCTGCATCGACTTTCGGGAGGTTAATAAAATTTCCCAGTTTGATTCCTACCCCCTTCCAAGAGTCGATGAATTGGTGGAGCGCTTAGGAAACGCCAAATATATTAGCACCCTAGACCTGTGCAAGGGGTATTGGCAGGTGCCCTTGAGCCCCGGAGACCGAGAAAAAACCGCCTTTGCCACCCCCAGTGGATTGTACCATTTCACCGTTCTTCCCTTCGGTCTCCATGGGGCTCCGGCCACCTTCCAAAGATTAATGAACACGGTGCTAAGACCTTGTTCAACGTTTTCAGCAGCGTACATAGATGACATTGTCATCTATAGCTCCACCTGGACTGAACACCTGACCCACCTGAAAAGAGTTGTCCAAGCCTTGAAAGAAGCCGGGCTGACTATAAACCCCGCCAAAAGCAGGCTTGCGGCCCGTTTAGTAAAATACCTAGGCCACCTTTTGGGGGAAGGATATATAAAACCCCAGACCGAGAAAGTAGCATCCATCGCCAATATCCCGTTTCCACGAACAAAAAAAGAGCTGAGGGCATTTCTTGGGATATTGGGATACTACAGGAGGTTCATTTCCAACTTTCTCAAATAGCCTCTCCTCTGACGGATCTTCTCCAGAAGAACGTACAGACAGAAAAAGAACTAAAACACCCCACTCCCACTCTTCTCCAAGCCTTTCAACAGTTGAAACATGCCCTGACGTGTCACCCGGTGTTACTTAGTCCTGATTATTCGCGACCGTTCATTTTACAGACAGACGCATCCGACACAGGCTTGGGAGCAGTATTGTCCCAATTAGACCCTCAGGACCGGGAGCGACCTGTCCTATATATCAGCAGGAAGTTATTTCCTCATGAAAAAAACTATGCGGTCATCGAGAAGGAGGCTCTCGCCATCAAGTGGGCGGTGGAATCCCTTAAATACTACCTTGAGGGGAGGGAATTCACCCTTTTCACCGATCACGCCCCATTAGAGTGTTGTCCAGGAATAAGGGACACAACGACCGGATATTGAGGTGGTTCCTCGCATTGCAGCCCTATCATTTTCACACCAAACATAGGAAGGGAAAAGAACAGACAAATGCTGACTATCTCTCCCGGTATCCGCTTGACTTTGTTCTTGCTGGCAAGAATGTTAGGGAAGGGAGATGTGAGAAAGACCCGGGCTGCAACCCGATGAATCCGTATATGAAACGGGAACAGCTTAACGAAGGGGCGGTAACGGCACAGAAAGAGTTAACCGCCTTCGTTCCTTCTCCCATTCAGGACGAGGAACTCCCCCCTTCCCAGCAACAGCCAATGGAATAACGCTTCTTGGAGGCACGGGGTGGAGCTAGTAGCAGAAAGGGAGATCCCGGAAGACGACGAGGTGTGCGTGTTCGGAAGACGGGAGTCGGAAGGAACAGAACGGAGCACCACGGAGGAGCGAGGAAGAGAAGTAGACGAACCGATCTGGAAACGAGGACGAGAAGAAGGCGAGGAACCCCAACGAGGCACGGAGAGAGGCGGTGTTGAGCGGGAGGAGTGGACCGAAGAGTGGTGGACACCCCCGGAGGATGCTACAATGCCGCCGTAGCTCAGGAGAGCTGCGGCCCCTGCGGTACGTGAACCGGGGCAAGGGACATAGTAGAATGGGAAGGGAGGGGGGGCGAGTCCAAGGGACTCAGGGTTCACGGGACAAGGGGGGGGGGGTGATAATTCTGGGCACCTATTCTCTTACTCCCCTCATCTCCCGCTCACAACCTTCACTAAGCCAATCTGTACAGCACCTCAAGCCTTATAACCATGTTTTTCCGAACAAACACCGAGTTGGAGTTGAGGCCCTACTAAAAAAAAGGGAGTTCAATGCGAGGAAAAGACCGACAGACTAATAGGTCATCTTTTTCCTTTTGGTTTTGTTCCTTCGTTTTCGCCGTCCTGACAGAACATACCAGGGGTGCACATAGGATCAGTCTTTTCAACCCTTCCCTCTCCCTGTTCTTTCTTTTCTTTTTCTGATTATATTCATGGTGACGGCACGGTCTGCACTTTATGTTCACCTTCCCAAAAGGGACAGCCATATTGACCGCCTTTTCTCCTTTTGTCTACCCGGGGTCGTGTCACCCTCATCCTGAGAAGAAGAAGACGAGTAGAGCCAAGACCAACAGCATCTGGGGCGAAGACGACCACGGTTTTCCCTCCCAACCACCTCACCTTGGACACTTAGACTTTTCTGTTTTAACCTGGTGAAATAAATGAAGTCATCATTCAACGGCCTGTAAGACCTCCTCGCTTTATTTTCCGCCCCTCCCTCTCACATCGGCATATTGGGTTTCCCTCGGGAACAGCTTCCTACTCAAGAACAACACTGGTCGCAGCAGTCCCTGTGAATCGGGTTGGGACAATACTGCTCCTAGTCCTCTATCAGAAGCATCCGTTTGTAACACGAATGACTTTCTAAAGTCCGGACAGTTCAGAATAGGTGCATTGCACAATACTTGTTTTAGAGAACAAAAGCTGTCTTCCTGGGCATTTTTCCACTCTATCCTTGCCCTTGTAGGTTTATGTCTAAGTAGGTCTGTGAGAGGACTTGCTATCTCGGAAAACTGAGGGATAAATCTACGGTAATAACCTACTAATCCCAGAAAGGCTCGTACTTCTTTCTTGGTAGTGGGTCGGGGAATGTTCTGGATAGCCTCTAATTTGTTGTGCTGTGGTAGTATGGTTCCTTCACTGATGGTGTAACCCAAATATTCAATCTGATGGGTTCCGAGAGTGGGTTTTTTCGGGTTCAGGGTAAGGCCAGCTTGTCTCAGGGTATCAAAAATTTTACTAAGGTGTACTATGTGTGTTTCCCAATTCGGACTATAGACTACTATATCATCCAAATATGCGACGGCATAACTTTGGTGAGCTCGTAACAGGACATCCATGAGCCTTTGAAAGGTTGCCGGGGCTCCATGTAGGCCGAACGGCATCACCTTGAACTGGTATAGTCCAGACGGTGTTGAAAAGGCCGTCTTTTCTCTGGCGGATGGTGTCAAAGGAATCTGCCAATATCCTTTAGTCAAATCAATGGTGGACATAACTTTGGCTTCACCTAGCCTCTCAATCAGCTCGTCCACGCGGGGCATGGGATAGTTGTCAAATTTTGAATGGGCATTCACCTGGCGGAAATCTATGCAAAAATGAAGACTTCCATCCGGTTTAGGCACTAATACAATTGGCGAGCGCCAATTGCTGTGAGAGGGTTCAATTATGTCAGCTTTAAGCATAGCCTCTACCTCCTGTTCTACGGCTGTCCTTCGTGCCTCTGGTAGCCTATAAGGTTTCAAGTTCACTATTTGTCCCTCTGGAGTGATAATATTGTGAGCTACTAAAGTTGTTCGTCCTGCGTGGCTTGAACTTAACCCTGGATACTGGTCCAATACCTGTCCCAACTGCTGTTGCTGTTCGGGCGAGAGTTTGGACCCCATCTGGGGTCTCTCCTTCTTGTCCTTTTCTTTTAGTTCCTTATGTATGTCTAGTGGTTTGTTAAGAGTTACTTGACATACTGAATGTATCCCTTCCCATCTGTGGGCTGAGCTATCTGCTTCCTCCCATTTCTTCAGGAGGTTGATGTGATAGGTTTGTCCTAGTTGATTGGTATGAGGAACAGCTACTCTGTATGTGACTGGAGTAACCTTCTGTGTCACAGTGTATGGTCCTTGCCAAGTTGCCAACAGCTTTTTCTCTGAAGAGGGTAGGAGAATCAATACCTTGTCCCCTATCTGTAGCTCCCTCATTCGGCTGTTACGGTCATACTGCTCTTTCTGTTTAGCTTGGACTTTCTCCATGTTCTGATGGACAGTGTCCCACAAGTTAGCTAATGTTTCCTTCAAGGTTTGCATGTACCCTAAAAGGGGTTTCCCTTCATCCTCCTCCTCGGTCCACTGTTCGGCGGCCATCTCTAGCAGAGTACGGGGTTTTCGTCCAAACAGGAGTTCAAACGGACTAAAACCTGTTGATTTCTGCTTGTGCGTTCTGATGGCAAAGAGGACAAGAGGCAACTTACAATCCCAGTCTTTCCCTGGGTCGCCTATCAGTTTCCTGAGTATGGTTTTGATGGTCCCATTGTACCTTTCCACCAGACCGTCCGTCTGAGGGTGGTAAACTTCCGTCCTGATTTGTTGGACCCCTAGAAGCTTGCAGATCTCCTTCATTAGCTTGGCCATAAAAGGAGTCCCCTGATCAGTTAGGATTTCCAAAGGAAAACCCACTCGGGAGAAAAAAGAGATCATAGCCTGAGCTACTGCCATGGTAGTCATGCTTGTGAGGGGTATGGCCTCGGGGTATCGGGTGGCGTAATCTACCAGGACCAAAATATATTGGTGTCCCCTGGCTGAGGGTATTAGGGGGCCTACCAAGTCCATACCCACTCGCTAGAAGGGTATATCAATAATCGGTAGAGGATGTAGAGGTACCTTTCTATCCTTTGAGGGGTTTACCAATTGGCACTTGGGACATGCTGCGCAGAATCTAGCAGTTTCCTGATATACTCCTGGCCAATAAAATCGTTCCAACAGGTACTTCAGTGTAAGTTCTTGGCCATAGTGACCCCCTCCCGCCTGGTTGTGTGCTAACTGTAGGGCCTGCTCCCTAAATGCCATCAGAATCAGTAACTGTTCAATGTTATGACCAGGGCCTCCACTAGCTCTATACAATAATCCTTTCTTTACGAAAAGGTAAGAGCCTACCTTGTCTGGGTCGACTTCCTGTACTTGATTCCAGGCCTGTAGTAATGTGCTGTCGTCTTTCTGGTTAGCTCGAAAGCTCCGGGCGGGAGTATTTCCATTGTCTGGGGAAGAGAGCATACATGAAGACATAGCTTGACAGGCATATGTGTAGTTTTCTCTATCTTTTCTTTTCTCACTGCGAGTTTTCTTTTCCCTATCTCTGGAGGTTGCTATGGACTCACCGCAGAATGGTGCCTCCTGTAACCCCTCTACCTCAGCGCATTGTCTTGTAAGGTCAGTCAAGTACTCATGAAAGTGGGGAAGGTCAGTGCCTAATAGTACATTTTCTGGCAGCCCAGGAACCACTCCTACCTTTCTGACTTGGGGATACCCGTCTATCTCTATCAATATCTCAGCCAAGGGGTAGGACCTGACATCGCCATGTACACAGGAAACTAGTACTGTCTCCCCTTCGCATACTTTTGCCCCCGGAATCAACTCTTTTGCTACTACTGTATGGTGACATCCCGTGTCTAGTAAAGCGTCGACTGGCCTGCCATTTATCCTGACGGCTTTCTTGTACCTCTGTCTACTTGCTCCTGTAACTAACACCCTTCCTCGGGACCATCCTACCTCCATAGGTTCCGAGCTGTCTGTGGTTAAGGGACAGTTTCTGGCTATGTGTCCCCACTCCGCACAACGGAAACACTGGGGCCCCATGTGAACCGGAGATGGCTTTGGAAGTGGCTTGGTTACAGGCCTCGCCACAGGAAAGGGTCGCTTATCCCCTCCTTCGTTTGCGGGTTTTGGAAGGGGTTTAGAGAAAGGGATGGGGGCTCTTACTGTCTGCGCTTTGAAGTCTGGGGATCTATGATAAGCACAGGCTAGCTCTATGGCTGACTGTTGTGTTAAACCTGGATGTTGTTTTACCCAGGCTCTAGTGTTACTGGGTAGGGCTTCCAGGTATTGTTCTAGGAATACTTTCTCAGTAACCTCCTCCACTGAAGAAGTGAGGGGCTGAAGCCATCGAGTTCCTAAATCCTAATCCGGTAGAAAAGAGCCCGGGGGTTGTCTCCGGATCCCCATTTCTCTTTGCGAAAGCGTGCTCTGTAATATTCCTGATCACACCCCAGTCTTTCTAGAATGGCCTTTTTTATGTCCTGATAGGGCGTAATTCCAGCAGGGTTGGCGGCTTGATATGCGGCCTGTAGCTCTCCGGATAATAACGGGGCTATGTACTGACCCCATCTTTCAGGGGGCCAAGTGGCTGTGGTGGCAACTCTCTCAAAGTTAGTGAAGAAATAATCTGGATCCTCCCCCTCCTGGAACTTCTGAAGTACACTCCCAGGGACATTCGGATAGACCCTAGCACTGGAAATGGCGTCCGTGAGGCGTAGAATAGCCGTGTCCTGCACCTGTTGATTATTTGTTAGTATCACCGCCTGTTCTTTCAGGGCTGCATGTAAAGATTCCCTTTCCTTCTGTGCATTCTGGTTGTGTTGATCCAGGACTAACTGCAAATGTCTCTGCCCTTCGGCTAACTGAGTGATCATGTCCTGTAGGGTCACGGGTTGTGTCATCTTCAAGCCTCAGATGAATTATCCCACTTCTGACACCACTGTGATGAATTCCCCTCCCAGGACCAGTAACAGAAAGCTACTCTGCACGTGTCTGTGTAAAAAGGTGTAAAAACACCTTTCAGGATTTATTGAAAGTAAAAGTCATGTAAGGCTTTAGCCTTAAGGAAACTGGAGCAATGTATGATTATGACCAGAACAACACAGAACAGTTCAGCCTTCCAATCCCTGGGGCCTCCTTGCTTCTTCAGGCAGCTTCCTTTCAACTCCTTGTCGGTTCCCCAGAGGCTCAGTGTCCCCAGAAGAAAACAAAAGACACAAAACAACCACCAGTCAGTCCTGTAGAACACTGTGCTCGGTGTAGTGTGCTGACCCTTCACCTTTACATTATATCACCATGGTCTGTGAGGAAATAGGGGTGTTTGACGGTACGGTCCTAGACGGTGCCCAATATTCATGCACAATCCCCTGTCTTTCCCCTCCCAGCCCACCTCCTCCAGAACTGAAGAAATGGCACTTGCCTGGAGCTACGGTCCTCCTGGACCGTAGCGTAGGGTAACTCGGCTTCCTGTTTCTCCTGGGGACGTCCGGATACGTGCGCAGTTGGCGTTGGGGAAACCTCCCTCTTCGGTTCCTTTTCTCCTCCGGTCTGTTGTTCCCAGGTCCTCTGAATCAGGTCCTCAGCCGTGTTGCCGGTCCTCTCTCCTTCGCCATGTCTCTGCCTCCTCTCCTCAGGATTTCCCGCCGCTCTCCCACACACCGGGGCCGACTTCTCCTCCTCTGTTGCCGATGACGTCCATCCTGCACCGCCCGTTGTGGCTGCCACGCTGCCTTCCTTCTTCTCAGGTTCCTGCTTGGGCGCCATCTTGGAGTGCACGGAGGTCTCGTCCTCCGATGTGTCCCTATTACAGGCCCTAAAAAGACTTTTAGTAATTTGGAAACATTTTGTCAATGCAAAAATCAGAATTTCTAAAGACAATTTAGGAGTTCTGCCGTGTGATCAGATGTTGACCAAGTCAGTCCAACAAATGCAAAGTTATATATCCCACTACTGATCCACCAATGTAGGAAGCTGGCTCTGTATATACTATACCAAAATGAGGTATAGTGTGCACAGAGTCTAGTGGAACCCCAAAGGTAGGCAGAGGTAAAAGTAGATAGCACCTTACTCTCTATTTGTGGTAGTGTGGGGGAGCAGTAAGGCTTTATCAGAGGGTAGTGTTAAGCATTTGTTGTACACACTCAGGCAAGAAATGGTGTCACACACTCAAAGACTGAACTCAGACCAATTTGTTTGAATCAAAAATATTATTTAGTTATTTTATTTCTCGAACCAAGCCAAGCTTGGTGCAGGTAAGTGAAATAATACTTTGCAAAATCTTATGCAGTGATTTACAGTTGAATGCCGGTTCAAATGCAGTTGGTTGATTTACAGGTAAGTCAACAGTTTGAAATTACTTTTTAGTTACTTTACAGATTACTGTGCACATTACTTTTTAGATTTCTTTTTAAGTTACTTTTGCTAATCAGTGTGATATGCCTAGATATCACACTGAGACATTTCCTAGACAAAAGGTAAGTAATTCACTTTTAGTACCTTTGCAGTTTTTCAATGTTTCATACAAACCAACTCCACACTTATAAGACTTTTCAAGGAAAAGCAGTCAATGCAATCCTATGAATGGAAATGAAGTTAACGGTTTGCAGGTAAGTAAGTTGGTATTCTGGGGTTAGAACCAGGGTTCCCCCAGGGTCGAGGATGCACTCTCAGAACACCCTCAGCGTTACTAGGGCGGCCGGGTGCAGAGTGCTGAGGCCCAATGTTATCCAATGGGGATAGGGGGCCTCCGGTTGGTGGCTACTCATGAGCAGGCCACAAGGTTGTGGGAGCAAAGCTCCTGGTATTAGGCTCAGGGCAAAGGGGGATCTGAGTTAGCACTCAAGGTGCATCCGCAGCAGCGGCTGGGTGCAGGGTGCTGTTTTGGCGTTGGGTGCCCTGTTGTTTTCAATGAGAGTTGCCGGTTTGGGATTTTGGCTGCAGACTCGTTCCAGGAAGACTTACGGGAGGAACCAACAGCTGGGCAGGTAAGTTGGAGGGCTCGGGGAGGTAGGTGCACCTTGGGTTCTCTTCTCCAGGGCACAGGGCGGCTGGATGCAGGGGTGTCTTTTGAGGTCGGATTTCACCTTACCGGGCCACTCGCGGTTCAGGGGGTCTCTGCAGAGGCTGCAGGCGACGTCGGGGAGTCCTAGAGGGGTCCACCCACGGTGGACTCAGACTCTGGAGTGCTGGGGGACCTCGCAGGGACTGGTGGGCCAACTGGGTTTGGGCCGTAGGCGTCGGGTACAGTGATGGTTCCAGGCGTCGGGTTTCTTTGTCCTCAACAGGCTCGGAGTCTTTCTTGGCTGTTTATTTTGAACAGAGCTGCTGTTCACAGGAGATCCGGTCTTTGTTGAAGGCAGTCTGTCCTCTCAGGGGTTCTGGAGGTCGTGGCTGCAGGACAAGGTGATTTTTTGCGCAGGATCCCTGGAAACTGCAGACGGGCCGGTAGAGCTGGGTCCAAGTCAGTTCTTCTCTGCAGTCTCCTCTGCTGGGCGTCTTATTTCGTCCTTCTTCTTCGTAGGTTGCAGAAATCTGTCTTCTTGGTTCAGGGCTGTCCCCTATATACTGTATTTAGGGGGTATTTTACGGGTCTCAAGGTCAGTAGCCAATGGGCTACTGACCTTAGGGTGACTACACCTTTGGTGTGCTCACCCCACGTGGGGGAGTGGGCACAATCTCTAATCCAGATTGGAGAGTGCCTGCCATCTGCAAGAGGGGGCTTCACCTCGCCTCCCCCACCTGAGGGGTGGGGTTGGCAGAGGTGGGCACACCTTCTGGGCTGTGCTAATTTTTCCCGCCTGTCTTCCTGCTGAAAAGGAGGGGAGACAGGAAGGGGGCCTGCTCCTGATAGCAGGAGAGGCTGGGGGTCGTGTTACAAAGGCTGCAAGGCCTTTGAAGCTCCCCTACCACATATGGCTCTTCCTGTCCTGGGGGAGGTGTGAACACCTCCGCCCAGGAAAGGCTTTGTTTCTGGGCTCAGGGAGCAAAGGCTCCCACCCCAGGGGTCCAGAAACATGTCTCGTGGTGGCAGGCTGGTGTGTACCAGTCAGGGAACCCACCAGAGGCTGGTCGTTTTTCAGGGGGCATTTCGAAGATGCCCTCAGAGTGCATTTTTCATTAAATGCCACACTGGCACCAGTGTGGGTTTAATGTGCTGAGAGGTTTGATACCAAACTTCCCAGTTTTCAGTAAAGCCATTATGGTGCTGTGGAGTTCTAATGACAAACTCCCAGCACCATATACTCTTAATGGCATTACTGCACTTACATTGTGTCTAAGAATTGGTCTAGACACTGTAGGGGTACAGAGCTCATGCACCTGCATCCTCACCACTGGTATAGTGCGCCCAGCTAGAGGGGTGGCTGAGCTGTGCCAGGGCAGTAGGTTGTAGGCATGGCACACAGGGATGTGTGCCATGTCGAATCTTCACTTTGTTCTGTACCAAAACACGCAGCCTGCAAAGGCAGTGTGTGTGTAAAGGTACAGGGCCTCTAACGGTGGCAGAATAAGTGCTGCAGCCCTTAGAGGCCTTCCCTGGCCACAGTGCTCTTGGTACCCATTGTACCTTGTACAAGGGACTGACGTGGCCAGAGAGGTGCCAACTGGGGGTACACATTACACTCTAGGGAAAGAATACAGGCCCTGGGAACCTGATTGGCAGGGAGCCAGGGCACATCAAGTCAAAGTGCATCAGTAGTCTGGCAAAAAGTGGGGGGGTTACTGCAACAGAAACCAAGCTTGCTACAGTGTTCCGCGGGGAGGTGCTCACTGCTATATCTGAATACTTTGAGCTAAATGTGGGATCGGTTGGGACGCAGGCCACACTTTGGGAAGCCTTTAAGGCCTTTATTCATGGAGTGTGTATCTCCAAACATATAGGAATTTTACGTGACATTCGTTCATGGCTGCAAGGCATCGAGTCTGCTTCACTTTACATTGATGAAATGGCCGCCCTGGCCGGGGATCCCTGCTTACATCAATGTTCAGCCTTGTTAACAGAGTTCCGCGACCTTGCTGACAGAGAGGTCATCCATATTTGGAGGAATATCAGGGCTCGCCAGTATGGGGAGGGAGAGAGCCCGGGCCGCACTCTTGCCTGCCTTCTGAGACCCAACCACTCACAGAATTACATCACGGAGCTGCGTCCGGAACCTGGACAGCAGGTGTCTGGTTGCGAGGGTCTTGAGGAAGTGGTGATGGTCTGGTTGACATGGCCAATGCCAATTTCTTGATGAGTCTATTACATCGAAGAAATTTAAGCATATACTGGCTCCCCATCTGTTGGTGTTGTATAGCGAATCCTTGGTCACTGGCACCCTGCCCCCATCCTTACGTGAGGCCATTCTTGCTCTCCTGCTGAAGCCAGGAAAGGACAACCTCTTGTGCTCCTCTTACCGTAACTTATGTTTTATGAACCTCGACAATAAAATCCTCGCCAAGGTCCTTGCTACTAGGCTGTCCCTTTTGATGGAGCACATCATTTCACCTGTGCAATCAGGCTTTGTCCCGCATCGTTCCACCTCTCTCAATCTCCGCACCATCTTTGCCGTCCTTAACAAGATCTCACCATCCACCCCTGTGGTCGCGGCCTTGTTGGATGCGGAGAAAGCATTCGACTCCTTCAAGTGGCCCTTCCTAAGAGCGGTCCTTGGTAAACTGGGTATCCCTCCAATTTTCATTTCCTTGTTTATGCTTTTGTACACCAACCCTGTGGTTCGCCTACGTGCTAATGGTTCACTCTCTGAGACGTTTCCTATCATGAGGGGGGCAGGCTGGGATGTCCCCTCTTCCCCCTCCTTTTAATCATCGCCATCGACCCTCTGGTTTGCTACATGCAGGACCCCCTTCTGCACTGCGGTCTTCAACTTACTCATGGTGCACTCTTACTCTCCCTATACGCAGATGACATCTTGCTTTTCATTCGACATCCGTCGAAAACTTGTCCCCCTTGGTACAGGAAGGGGTCCGATTTGGTGACTTGTCTGGGCTCCAAATTAACTGGGCCAAATGATAGCTGTTCCCATTGACAGATTCGGCGCAGCCGGCTGACTACTAATTTAGTTGGTCGGTGGACAGTGCTAAATACTTGGATATATGGCTCCATAGGGACAGGGACCAAGTTCTACAACTAAACTACAGACCAGCAATGGCCAAACTTACCTCCCAGGTTAACCGCTGGATTAAGCTGCCTCTATCCACTGCTGGTCGTGTATCCATCATAAAAATGGTCATACTTCCTCGCTTTTTATACTTATTTTTGAATTTTCCCATCCCACTACCCCAGACTTTTTTGTGCTCTCTGCGTAGTCTCCTCCTTCGCCTCGTGTGGGCTGGTGGTCGCCAGCGCATCCGCTGGGACACTCTCACTACCCCTTATGAGCGTGGTTGGCTCGGGGTCCCAACCTCTACGTATACTATCTGGTCACCCAATGCCAGTACTCCTATAGCTGATATCATCCGGATGCTCGCATCCCTTATCTGAGACCAGAGTGGTCCCAGTTGGGTGATCTCCCACATGCTTTAGTCTTGCTGAAGGTCATCTCGCTAGACGCCAAGGATATCCAGACAATGTCCATGACTTGTTGGGCGTGGTGTAGACTGCGGCAGCTACTAGTTGGGGCCCTCTTTTTCCCCTGCTCTCCCCCTAGCTGATAATCCCTGGCTCCCGCTGGCATAAGAAAAACTCGTACAACGAGTATTCTGCCGTCATCACTTCTCCACCCTGGGGGAATCTATTCCTGGGCAGCCATGTTGTACAGCTGACGGCGGAGCCTCCCCTACATGACTTACCCTTCCTGGACCATTTCATTATTCAGAGACTCCATAATACATTGCATTCTCTGCTCCCTACTTTACCGCTGCCCCCTGAGGATTTACTCTCCCTGTCGCTTATTGTAACCAATGGGAATGGTGATTGCGTAGTCTCACGACTATATCGTACTTGCATCTCACTCAAACCTGATACCACCTCCAAGGTTCAGGGGGTATGGACGGAGGAGCTGGGTGTCCCCCTCATGGATAAAATGTGGTCATATTGCTGTTCACAAATCTAGAGCATTTAGAGCAATTACAGACACAAATGACTATATTTTAAATTTATTCACCGCATTTATCCTTCACCCTCAGATATTGCCAAATTTGAACCCACTAGATCTGATATATGTGCCAAATGCCATTCTCCCGGCGCTGACTTTGCGCAGCTAGCCTCGACCTGTCTTGTTATACACACATACTGGACTTCTGTCTTTGCTCATGTCTCTGCAGTGGCTGCCATGGAGCTGTCCCTGGACCCTCTTATTGCACTTTTGAAATTCACCAAAGACTTACCGCGCTTCCTGAGCAGCTGTGTTTCCATGTGCTTCCTCCTGGCTAAGCAAGAGACAGCGCTCCATTGGGGTGGCACTGTGGCTCCCTCTATTCCTGCCTGGCTCAAAAGTATGTCATTCTACAAAACTGTTAGCGAAGATTATGCAGACTTGCAACCTCCCACTTCACGTCGGAAGGATATCTAGGGGCCACTGCGTGACTACCTCAGCACATTAGCCCCAGACACCCCACCCTAGGGTCCTTCCACCATCCCTCCTTGAAACACAGCCCTGTCTTTGTTTCTCACACTTCTGTTTCTTCATAATTCAGCTCATTGGTTTGGTTGCTCAACGCTTGTCTCTACTTATACCTTTGATGCCTTTGGTTATCTTGATTATATCTTTGTGTATTAACATGATTGTTGACATCCTGGAGTTGTGTCTGCAAGAAGTTGTACCTCTATTGCTCGGTTTTGCTTTATTTTTGAAAATCAATAAAGAAATAAAAATAAAAAAAGCTACACTTTGTGCCTTTCCTCTCCCTGTCCACACTAGCGCGCAACTACTTAACATATTTTATATAATTCATATTCTTAACTTTTTCTTCAGGGCTATCTGGCGACGATTTTTAAACTTTTCTCTCCTACCAGCTTTTTATACAACTTTCTAGTGGGCTCGCCATGGTTTTCCTCTGAGAAACACTCCTGTGAAATGTGCTTTTTACTCACAATGTGCACTTACACCCTGAAAGATAAACATAACAGAGGTCTCCTACCAGAAAAAAAATGTTATGCAGCAGTCATTATGCAAATGTAACAAAACATATCTGCATATAGCCATTATTAGTCATATTAAAATACAGTTATTGATCAATATTTCAAAAATCATTTTCCTCCGTCCTGGTGCAACCTGCCAATCAGATGTTCCACTCACTATACCCTGGTAGGGTTTCTTCTTATAGGTAAAAATCCCCTCCTGGCACAGGCTCTTCTGCATGGATTTATAATCCTCCGTAAGAATAAGCCTCTGTCAGTGTAATATTACTGACACAAAGTAACTTAGGGGCTTATTACCATGGCGGTGAACCCACTACAGGCAGCCTGCCGGTGGCGGATTCACCGCCATCGCAAAGCACTTTTCCGCCCGCCAGATTACGATGGCGGGAAGTGTGCATGGCAGACAGAAAGTCTGTCCGCCACGGGTCCGACTCAGGCAATTGTTACGATTGCCTGGCGGACCCAGTAAGCATACCTAGAATGGTGGCGGTGCCTAGCAGGCACCGTCCGCCACATTAGGATGCTTCTTCCCCGCCAGCCTTGAATGGCGGTTTATCTGCCATTTAAAGGATGGCAGGGATTGACTTTGGGGGCCGGTAGCGGGCCCCCCTTCAGCAGGGGCACTGCAGTTTTGCACTTGGGGGGCACCTATGGTGCCCCCCAACATTTCCCCGCACCATGTGGCAGGACCCCCTTGGTGCCTGCCACGTAGTGCAGGGAAATGCAAAACTTGCATTTTTGCCATTGCGGCGGGTTACTGCAGCCTGCAGCACCCGCCGCAATGGTAAACATGCCCAATGCGACCGCCACCGTGGCGATCGCATTGTAATTCCATGTGCGGGACCGCCGCCATATAGGCGGCCGGTCCCAATTCCCGTGACGATGGCGGACGGACTAAAGTCCGTCCGCCATCGTAATGACCCCCTTAGTTGCTTCTCAGTCTCCTGTTTCAGCCACAGCAGCAAGGAATTCACTTACCTGTGTGTGACAGTTAATTCCATCCCACTTCTGACGTCATTTTGTTAGGGAAATAAATACTTTTGCATCCATCCAGGAGCAATGAAAAAAACACACACAACACTGCAGTTTGCTGAGGAACAAATGAAATGTATTTGTCTGTATACGTGCATTCTTGCTGGCCAGCAAGGAAGGAATCAGTGCACACAAGGTGCTTTCTGTCTGCTCCGTCCCTGCGTGGCTGGTTTGTGGGACATATATACACACAGTAATGCAACTTCAGCGGAACTTGTAAAAGACTCCGTGCCAGACATGGATAACAGGAAAATGCAAGACCGGCACCATGCCAATTATAATACAGACATACAAGATGCTAAATAAGGACAGCAGAGAAATGCAAGCTCGGCTCTGTGCCAATTATATTACAGGCATACAGTGTAAGCAAAATGATGAGAAAACTAACATGGACGTCAGGCAAAGCAAAGTGACCTCTAAGTTGGTTCTGAACAGCTGTTGAAGCTTGTCCAGGCAAGATCAGATTTGGAAGCCGCTGCAGCTCCAGGCAACTTGCTACAGTGTGATATATTTAAGCATATCTTTGTAGTGCATACATATGGAATATATATATATATATATATATATATATATATATATATATTCACTGAAAAAACCATAGGTTTCAGGCACATTATAGTTAGAAATGAGCATTTAAAAAACCTTAGTAATTCACTGAAAAAACCATAGGCTTCAGGGACATTATAGTTACTTGGAGATTTCACTCGTTGAGAAACATTTTTTTTTTTTTTTTTTTTTTTAAATCTTACTTTTGAAGTTATATTTTCATACCTTACGTTTGAATTTTGATTTCTCAATAATGATAAACATGTATTTGCGTTATGGGACTGCAATAATGAGTTTAACATTGCATGTTCCAAGATGGCCGAAATGGTTTTGCAAAAGGACGATCAGTCCGTTTTTGATGTTGTTACCTCTCAACCATGAATGAGTTACCAAATGTATTTAATGGCGTGGTCTCCGGCTGCCGCTCTATATTGAGAAAGGCAGTCGCCGAAACGCGTCTTTTTTGTTCGTGTTTTATGTGCCAATAAACTTGGTCACACAGTCCCCCGTGAGTGCTGTACTTTGTACTATGGAGCAGTGATATATATATATATATATATATATTCACTGAAAAAACCATAGGTTTCAGGCACATTATAGTTAGAAATGAGCATTTAAAAAACCTTAGTAATTCACTGAAAAAACCATAGGCTTCAGGGACATTATAGTTACTTGGAGATTTCACTCGTACAAAACCAGAGAAATTCCACCGTTATAGTTAGTTCAGCTAACTATAACTCGCGCCCCCGCAATGCACTGCTGATGACGTCACATATTACATCATTCATGACATGGTCAGTGACATCACTGATGACATCACTGATGACATAGTTGGCCCTCAGAGACCCTCAGGATTGAACGCGACTTAATCCCCCAATTTACAATGCGCCAGGGGGCACATTTGCACTTAGGCCCGGCCCCCTCCCTGCACCACTGTGCAAACGCGCCCCCTGGCGCGTTGTAAATTGGGGGATTAATTCCCCTTGAGTCCTGAGGGTCCCTGGGGCCCAACTAGCCCACCAGGTACCTCCAGTAAGCGCCACAAGGCTGTGTTGCAGAGAGGTGGTCCGGGGCCACGCCCCTTTTTACACCTCTCTGCAACGCAGCTCTGTGGCGCTTACTGGAGGTACCTGGTGGGCTAGTTGGCCCCCAGAGACCCTCAGGATTCAAGGGGACTTAATCCCCCAAGTTACAATGCGCCAGGAGGCGCGTTTGCACACTTGCCATATCAGGCCCCGCCCCCTCCCTGTACCACTGTGCAAACGCGCCCCTGGCGCGTTGTAGCTTGGAAGATTAAGTCCCCTTGAATCCTGAGGGTCCCTGGGGCCAACTAGCCCACCAGGTACCTCCAGTAAGCGCCACAGAGCTGCGTTGCAGAGAGGTGTAAAAGGGCGTGGCCTCAGACCACCTCTCTGCAACGCAGCCCTGTGGCGCATACTGAGGTACCTGGTGGGCTAGTTGGCCCCAGGGACCCCTTTATTCAAGGGGAATTAATTCCCCAACTCACAACGCGCCAGGGCGCGTTTGCTGAGTGCTGCAGGGAGGGGGCGGGGCCTCCAGCGCGATGCCGGCTTTATTTAAATTTTATTTTTGTCGAAGGGGGGCTGTTGGCCCCTCTTTTTTTTTACAATATTTTGGGCCCTGGGGACCCCATTCCCCAGGGCCTGACCTGTTTTTTACTTAAAAAAAAAAAAAACCCGCGAAGGGGGCCGCGCGGCCCCCCTCCAGAGGCCAATTTCAGCCCCGGGGACCCCATCTCCCGGGGCATAGCCACAATTTTTTATTTTTTTATTTTGTATTTTTTAAGGAGGGGGGCTGCATGGCCCCCCTCCCGGGCCACTTCTGGCCCCGGGGACCCCATCCCCCGGGGCCGGCCTTCTCTGTTGGGGACCGTATGGGGAGCCCCAATGCCCCCACGGTCCCAGCCGCCTCCCGCCTCCTGCGGGAGCCGGCATTGCTTTTCCACACGGGGAGCTGCTGACATGCAGCTCCCCTTGTGGAAAAGCAATCTGGTTTGGATTTTGAAAGCGAGAGCAGGTTTCCCTGCTCTCGCTTTCAAAATCCAAACCAGTGTTTGCTATGACAGGGCTCCCGCCCTGTCATAGCAAACAGCAGTGTCCCGGGGGGGGGGGCACCCCGGGACACTGCAGGAGCCGGCCCTGGGAGGTGGTGGTCCCCGGGGCACGGGGGTCTGTAACGGACCCCCGCATTTAAGTACAGAGTGCCCCGGGGGGGTGGTGGTCCCCGGGGTGTGTGGGGGGGCTCGAGCCCCCCCCACACATGTTTTTTTTTTAAAAAGAGAAAGCCCCGGGGAGGTGGTGGTCCCCGGGGCATGTGGGGGGGCTCGAGCCCCCCCCACACATGTTTTTTTTTTAAAAAGAGAAAGCTCTGGGGAGGTGGTGGTTCCCGGGGCTGCGGGGGGGGGCTGCGTGCCCCCCCGCAAATCATAAATGAAGCCCCGGGGAGGTGGCGGTCCCCGGGGCTGCGGGGGCCCCCGTAGGCCCCCACAACATAATTACTCATGCCCCCAGGACCTGGCCCACCCGGGGGCTTAAATACAACGAAGCGCGGGAGCCCGTGCTTCGTTTTTTTCTTATTTTATCGGCAGGATTCGTGCACCCAGCAAGAATTCTGCAGTTTTTGTTTTTTTTAAATGCTTTTTTTGGCCCTGTGAGCAAGCCTAGGGGGTCAGGGTGTGTCTACCCTGCCCCCTTTTCTTGTTTTTCACGTTTTTGTTTCTGATTTCTTGTGACTCGGTTACCGAGTCACAAGATGGCTGCCAACACTTCCTGGTTTGGAGTGTTGGCAGCCAATTAGAATGAAGCTCGTGGTCGGGAGGGTTTGCGAACCCACCGCGTCCCTAGATATCGAAACTTTTTCTTTTTCTAATTTCTCAGGAACTACTGAACGGATTTACACCATTTAACAAAAATGACTCTTTCTGAACCAAGGGCTACCTTGTCGCCAAATTTGGTGTAATTCCGTTCAGCAGTTTGGGCTGTAGCTTTGTCTAAAGTTTCCTATGGAAAATAACATGGGGAAAACGCGTTTTGGGACCCGCCTTTTTTCTTGGCCCCCGCTTGACGAATCACCCCGAAACTTTCAAGACAGGAGTTGACCGGAGCGGGCCACTAGTTTTGAAAATTTCGCGAAGATTCGTCAACCGGCGCCAACGTTATTGGCAAATCAAAAAACGCTTTTCCTATGGAAACTAGGTTCTAACTATAACTACCTACTGGCGACCGCCAGTAGGTAATATATATCCAAATGATTTTGTCAGTATCAAAATGACAAGAACAGAGCCGACTCAAATGCGGTTTTGTTATTTTATTCCATCGTCAACCATGACGCGTTTCGGTCTTCCCAGCGACCTTGATCACATGCTTCGTTTACAAATTAAGGACTGCCCTTTATTCACCGGAGTCCAACTACCATCAAAGAAAGACTCCTGACAATTCTTCACACAATGCGATATTCATCAGTAAGTTCATAATTTTGGCATTTTGGATCATGACAAAATTATATGTAATACTCATTAATTACAGACATTACATCATGTCAAAAGCATATTGTAAGTCGGTTACACCCATGTTGTTGTTAAATGCAGAGATACCCTTTGAGCTTATTAAAAGTGCTTAAAGTGCATTGTATTTAGTAACAATTATTTCCACCATTGTATTGTCCTAACATGCAGCCTTGTTAATGATGCATTCTCTCATCACAATTATGGGACAGTGCCCGTTGCATTTTTGTTAATTACAATTCATGGTAAAGCATTGACTGTGTCCCTACATCCCTTATGTGTCCCATCAATTTCTGAAGTGCAACTTAATTACTTATAAACAATTTTGTGCCAGTGCCCTGCACTACATTTGCCTAAAAAGAATTCATTTACCTTTCATCCCTATTGCCAATTTAAATTGTATCCTCATTCATGATTGTCATATGAAAATAGGCCAGCCTGCCAGGGAGTTTTTATTAATACAGTAAAATTTCCTGAATACCAACAGGCCTATTTTTAAGTGTTCTCACCACCAGATCTACAAACAGGAGTACAGTTCCTCATCATGGTTCAGTTCATTCAGTGCCTTACTATCTAATGCCAGAATGTATCTGGTTTCTAGTTCCCGGAGTCTCCTAGTACGGTCACCACCCCTTCTGTTAACTGGCACGGCGTCAATAACAAAGTATCTTACATGGGTTGGGTCCTTTTGATGTACCACCTCACAATGTCTGGCTACTGGGTATGATCGGTCACCGTTGGTGATATCCCTCATGTGTTGTAGGATCCTCTTGTGGAATTGTGGACTTGCAGCGTAGTGCTGCCTACGTATTGTAGTCTACATGTACATGTCAGCACGTAAACTGCAAAGTCAGTTTTGCAATTGTACAATCCCATGATCCTTATCTCTCTCCCTCTGAATGGGGTCGAAAAAGTAGTGGTGTCCTGACCTATGCTGCAAGCCCTGCAGCGACTACACTTTCTAAAGCCCGGGGGTGGTCTTAACCAACTGGCTTCACGTTCAGTCTCTGGGCTTGTTTTTACAATTGCATCCCTCAATGATGGGGCTCTCCGGTAAGTCAAGGGGGGGTGTCTCGGAAGTAACCTGCCTATGATGGGATCGGCTTTGACGATATGCCAATTTTTGTTGCACAAATTCCTAAACTCCCTGTGTTGGGTATTGTAGGTGGTTAAAAACCTCACCTGTGGTTTGCTTTCCTCTTCCCTTGTATCTTTTTTGGAGAATAGGATCATTTCCCTTTTCTTTTTATTGGCAACCCTACGCGCCTCCTCTACCACTCTTTTGCTGTAGCCCCTCTCTAAAAATCGCTGACTCATTTCATTCTGGCATTTGTTTAACTCAGTTACCGTGCTGCAATTCCTATTAGCTCGCAGCATTTCTCCATATGGTATGCTGAGTTTGGTATGGGCAGGGTGGAAACTCATGGCATGCAAGGTTGTATTTCCTGCCATTTCCTTCCTATCGAGTTTGGTCTCTAGCTTCCCTGCCTGCACATATACTTCAATATCTAAAAATGTTATGCTGCTCTTACTGATAGTATGAGTGAACTTTAGATTCAAATTATTGACATTCAAAAGATTAACAAATTGCTCTGCGGACTCTGTGGTGCCCCTCCAAATTATAAAAAGATCATCAATGAATCTTACCCACATGATTATGTGTTCTTCCCAAATTTTTGCATGTTCCTTGCGGAGCACCTGTTCCTCCCACCAGCCCACATGCAAGCATGCATAACTAGGGGCGAAACAGGTGCCCATCGCAGGCCCACGCTGTTGCCGATATAATTCACCCCCAAATAGGAAGAAGTTATCCTCCAGGCATCTCTTTGCCATAGATATTAACATCTGGGTGTGATTAAGCAAACTCGCCGGTCTCTCCTGTAAAAAATATTGCATTGCTCTTATGCCAACAGTGTGGGCTATACTGGTGTACAGAGATGTTATGTCAAGTGCTATTAGCACATAATCATGTTCCATTGGTGTGTCATACACCATTTTAAGAAACTCACCACTGTCCTTCACATAAGATGATAACTTCGTGACATATGATTTTAAGAAGAAATCAATGTACTTGGAAGTGTTCTCCATCATACTCCCAATGGCCGATATGATGGGACGTCCAGGGGGGCAGCTAGCATTTTTATGCACCTTAGGGATTAAATAGAAGACCGGAGTCCTCGGTGTGTTGTTTTTGAGGTACATTGTTTCATCATGCGAGAGTAAGCCCTCATTCCTCCATTGCTCAAGTTCCTGTGTGTACTCCGCATGGGCCTTCACCATTATTTCCTGCTTACATTTTTTGTAGCAGTCCCTTTGTCCGAGTTGGGAACGAGCTTACTCTATACCCAACTATATTATATATATATATATATATATATAATATTTTTACCCACATCTCAAACAACCCTAAAGATGGGTCAGTTGAAAGAGTGGTCTTGTCAGACACCCTCGCTGCCCAACAGCAAACTGATTGCAGGCAAGTCCTATGTTAGTTTGCTGAGCTCTTCTCTTTAACCCCTGGTCGGACTAACTGGTGTACACATGATGTGGACACTGATGACAGCCTACCTATCAAAAAGAAAATCTGAAGCAGTCTGATCATGTCGAAGAAAGCATCAAGGCGGAAGTAAGCAAGATGCTGAAATTGAACCCTCAGAGAGTCCCTGGGTCAGCTCAGTTCTGTTAGTCCCCAAACCTCACTCCCAGGGTGGAAAGAAAGAAAGAATTTAGGTTTTGTGTGGACTACAGGGGCCTCAATGCTGTGACAAAAACAGAAGAACATACAATTCCTAGGGCTGATGAATTGATTGACAGGTTAGAGGCAGTCAAATATCTCAGTACTTTTGATCTCACATCAGGGTACTGGCAGATAGGTCTGACCCCTGGAGCCAAAGAAAAATTTGCATTGTCAACCCCAGATTGTCACTATCAGTTTACTGTGATGCCCTTTTGACTAAAGAATGCCCCTGCCACCTTCCAAAGGCTGGTGAACAAAGTCCCTGCTGGGCTGGAGTCCTTTAGTGCAGCATATCTTGATGACATTGCTGTCTAGCTCCACCTGGCACGATCACCTGATCCACCTGGTGGGGGGGGGGTGTTCCTGAAGGTTCTGCAGAGGGCAGGCCTCACTATCAAGTGCCAGATAGGGCAGGGCACAGTTGTATACTTGGGCCACCTTGTAGGTGAATGCCAAGTTCAACCCCTACAACCCAATATCCAGACCATTCTGGACTGGATCTAACCACCCAGACTCAAGTCAGGGCATTCCTTGGCTTGACTGTGTACTACAGGAGGTTTGTGAAGAGATATGGGTCCATTGTGGGCCCCCCCTCACAGAACTGACCTCCAAAAAGATGCCCAAAAAGGTTAACTGGACAGTGACCTGTTAAAAGGCTTTTGCCTCCCTGAAAAAAGCAATGTGCTCAGCACCCATTCTAAAAGCTCCAGATTATACCAAGCAGTTCATAGTGCAGACAGATGCCTCTGAACGTGGGATAGGAGCGGTCTTATCCCAGACCAATGATGATGGCCATGAGCAACCTGTTGCTTTCATTAGCAGATGGCTGCTCCCCAAAGAGTAGCGTTGGAGTGCCATTGAGTTGGAAGCCTTTGCTGTGGTTTGGTCCCTGAAGAAGCTGAGACCATTCCTGTTTGGTTCTCACTTCCTTGTCCAAACTGACCCCAGACCTCTCAGATGGTCAATACAAATGAAAGGTAAAAATCACAAACTGGTGGTCCATATCTCTACAGGGAATGGACTTTACAGTGGAACACAGACCTGAGACTGACCATGCCAATGCATATGGCCTTTCCAGGTTCTTCCACTTAGAAGAGGAAGTCTCTCTAGAGAAAGGTTAGTCTCATCCTCTTTCATTTGGGTGGGGGGGTCATGTAGGGAAGTGCCTCTTTTGACATGGTTAGCTCCCACTTTTTGTCTTGTGTATGATGTGATTTTGAATTGAAAGTGCACTGGGTTCCTGCCAACCATGTTTTCAGTGCTAGATCTCTTTACTAAAACTGTACCACGATGCCACAATTTCAGCCACCCCTGTAAACCCCTAGTAAATGGTACCCCCTGGTACCTAGGGCATTGGCACTGAAGAGGGTCCACTAGGGCTGGAGCACAAATTGTGCCACTCTAGCGACCCCTCACCAAGACCATGCAAGCTGCCATTGCAGGCTGTGTGTTATGATGCAGAGAAAGCCAGAGTTGATATGGCACACAGCCCTGTGTGCCATGCCCCCACACACTGCATGAGATATAGGTAAGTCACCCCTACTGCAGGCCTTACAGCCCTAAGGCAGGGTGCACTATATCCCATGTGTGGACATATCTGCATGATATGACCCTGCAATATCTGAACCATTCTTGGATACTGTAAGTACACAGGAAAGCCATAGAGAGTGCATGGGCTGGATACTTGTCATTATGAGTTTCCTAGCTCCATGATGGCTTCACTGTACCCTAAGATATTTGGTAACAAACATCTCCTCTTAATAAATCCTCACTGATGCCAGTCTTGGATTTATTAATAAATGCACACATGAGACCCTTTAGAGGGTCTCCATAAAACCTACCAAACGCTGGTGTGGTCTCTGACTAGTCTTAGCCAGCCTGCCACCACCAAACATGTTTCTGACTTCATGTGGGGAGAGCCAGCACTCTCAGAGGCCAGGAACAAAGCCTCCTCTGGACAGAGGTGCTTCACACCTCCCCCAGGCCAGGATGGCCTTCCAAGGCGGAAAGCTTCAAAGGCGATGCCACCTTTGAAATGCGGCCCAGGCATCTCCAGATACTGGAGGATGGTAACCCCCCTTTACATAGTGAACACACACAGCAGGAGTAGCAGGAGAATGTTGCCGATTTATCGGTTGAGCACTGCCATCTACAGACTGAAGTGTACATTTAAAAATAAACCGCTTCCAAATAATTACACCTTATTCTCAAGTACTTATAATATATTTTTAACTTATTTACAGCATTTACTGAATTTGAAAAGCAGCCCCAAATATACAGCAGATATTCTTAAAATTATCTTTCCATTGAAAAGTAAGTGAATAAAAGCACTAAATGTTTTTCGAAGTAAAAAAAAGCCATAAAAACAAAAGAATGTTAAAATTTTCCTTTTGATATTAACAGAGATTGGACATACAGCAACACCAAATACCTACCAAGAACAAACAAACGTTTGCAGAATCAATGTAAGTGAACAGTAAAAAATGATCTGAACAAAACAAAAAAAACTTTATACATGCCAGAAATAATATATTAGCAGGCACTGATAAGTGATATGTTTTAAAAATATTTTTTTTTTACCTTCATGACTTTGCCTCAGGGAACATGCTCATGTAAAGTACTGGATGGTGGTGGGGGCAAATTTACTATTCCTACTCCGGCAGGTGCTTGCCTCAGAGAAAGTGTTGGATGGTGGTTGGGGCAAATTTACTATTCCTACTCCGACCTGTGCTTACCTCAGGGAAAGTGCTGGATGGTGGTGGGGCAAATTTACTATTCCTAATCCGACTGGTGCTTGCCTCAGGGAAAGTGTTGGATGGTGGTGGGGGCAAATTTACTATTCCTACTCCGACCTGTGCTTACCTCAGGGATAGGTGCCAAAGCCTTTTTTAATAATTTAGAATAAAATTTATTTTAAAATATTCTATTACTAAAAATAAATATCACTAATTCTCAAGTATTAAAATTAATACATGAGTATTAATACACTCCCCCACCCAAAACCCCTGTTTCCCATGCATCCCGTCCCAGAGGATAGGTGCCTAACCATGTTTTAATAATTCAAAAAATAATTAATATTAACATTTTCTATCATTATAAATAAATATCAATTAATTCTCAAGTATTAAAATTAATGCCTGAGTATTAATACACTCGCCCACCCAAAACCCCTGTATCCCATGCATCCTGTCCCACAGGATAGGTGCCTAAGCCTTTTTTATTAATTTAAAAAATAAATTATTTTTAAATTTTTCTATCACTATAACTAAATATCAATTAATTCTTAAGTATTAAAATTAATACCCGAGTATTAATACACTCTCCCACCCAAAACCCTTGTTTCCCATACATCCCGTCCCAGGGAATAAGTGCAAAGCACATTTAATATATATTTCTTTGATAATCAATTTTATTAGCATTTATAAAACCAAAGACATATGAAGACAGCCAGGGAATGTACATTACAGCAAAGTCCATCATCAGCAGACAACAGGAGGCGCAAGCCAAGGAGACCGCCCTTAAACACAGTGGTTCATACGAGGTGAATGAAAAGGGGGGAGTCATGTAAAGGGAAAACAGACACAAAATTCAAAACAATAGATTTAACCATTTGCCCCATATCTTCTCAAATTTTTCGGGACACCCTCTGGCCTCAAAAAGGGGCTCTTCTTGGGTCGCGCACCAATCCACCCCTCTGCGCCATTTACGAACAGTAGGAGGCTTGGCTTGAGACCAGGCTGCGGCGATATCCCGCTTGGCAACCGCCACCGCCGTACCCAGGAAATGCTTGTCAGCTCAAGAGCCGTCCAAGCCGTCGAAGACTCCTAAGAGGAGGCGTAGGGGATCGTGGGGGACCTGCCAGCCCAGAGTGTGTGTGAGTTCAGACTCTATACCCGACCAGAAGGAGGTGAGACCAGGACATTGCCAGACCATGTGGTAGAAATCGGCCGGGGCGTGGCCACAACGGGTACAGTCTGGTAAGGGGCGCAGACCCGCCTTATGTAGACGTACTGGGGTTAGGTATGCTGTGTGGAGGTAATAGAGTTGAATAAGGCGTAGTTTAGAGGAGGTTGTTAGAGTTTTGGGAGCCATTAGGGCGTCTCGCCAGTCTGCTTCTTCTAGGGGACCCAGCCATCCCTCCCAGCGAGCTCGCAGCGCATCTAAAGTGACAGGGCCGTTGTTCACCAGTGAACGATAGATCCGTGACACTCCCCCTTTTCCCAGGTCGCCCATCATGACCTGAACCTCGAGCAGGTTAAATTCGGGGAGTGAGGTATCTGGTGAAACATGTGTATGGAGGGCATGGCGGAGTTGCAGATATTTGTAGAATTGTGTAGGATAAAGGGAGTGGCGCTGTTGCAGATCGGAGAAGGCCCGGATATGATCACCAACCCAGACATCCCCAAGGAGTGTAATCCCGATCCGGTCCCATTGTTGAAACCCTCGGAGAGCCGATACCTCGGGTAGCCATGTGCCGTGCCACAGAGGAGTGTGTTGGGTAAGTTTCTTTTCCCATTGTGTGTAGCGCCGGGCCGAGCGCCAGGCCATTAGGACCGCTCTGGTAATGGGCGGGATGGTCTGTGGGATAGGGGACCCATACAGGTAGGCCTGAAGCTGAGGGAAGTCCATAGTTCTGAGCTCTGTCCAGTTGGCCGGGTCAGACCAGCCCCCAGCAAACCAGTCATGGATGACAATAAGCCGGGTGGCCATGTAGTAGAGGTGGAGGTTGGTCATCCCCATACCCCCATCAAAGGGAGGTATCCGACAATGGGCTAGGGCCATACGCAGTCTGCCACTCCCCCACAGAAACTTGGTGATTACCCCATCAAAGTCGCAAAGCCAGCTACCCGGGAGATGAAAAGTGATGTTCTGTAGAATTTATAAAAAGCGGGGAAGGATCATCATTTTAAAAAGTGCCCCTCTGCCGAGGGGGTTAAGCAGGAGGGACTGCCAACGCTTGAGATCGGATTTGGCTTTCGTGACCAGGGGAGTAAGGTTGAGAGCCCATTCCAATTCAGGGAGCAGGGTTATCCAGATCCCCAGATATTTAAATGATTGCCTCCGCAGGGGGATAGTAGACTGCCAGTCAAAGCAGGATCGCGAGGGGTGAAGGGGGACCAAAGTGGATTTCGTCGGGTTGAGTCGTGGACCCGAGACTTCCTCAAAAGTCCGAAGCACCTCCAGACAGCGTGGGCCGGAGTTCTCCGGGTCAGCCAAGAAAAGCAGGACATCATCCGCGTATAGGGCAATTTTGCCAGTCTGATGGGGGTCCCAAGACCACCCTCGGATCTGGGGATCTGTGCGTATGAGGCACGCCAACGCTCCATCGCCAGTGCGAATAAAAGTGGTGAAAGAGGACATCCCTGGCAGGTGCCTCTTCGGATGGGGAACGCCTCTGAGAAGGCACCGTTAGTCAGGACCCTTGCCTGAGGCCTCGAGTACAGGACCTGAATGAAGTGCCGAAAGCAGGGGCCGAAGCCCATCTCGGCCAGAACATCCCCCAAGTAGGACCAGTCGACCGTATCGAAGGCCTTCTCAAAATCAATTAGCAGCAGGGCTAGGTATGGGGTGAGCCGGTGGCGATGGGCCAGGGCCAGGGCCAGATGGAGGCGGCGTATGCAGTGTCGAGTGCCGCGGGGAGGCATAAAGCCGCATTGATCCGGGTGGATCAAGTCATGCAGCAAGGGGCGAAGACGTTGAGCTAGGACTGTAGCAAAGATTTTCATTTCGGTGTTAATAAAGGAGATCGGGCGGTAGTCGGTGCAAGAGAGAGAGGGTGGCTGAGTCTTCGGGATGACCACGAAAGTGGCTACGTCAGTCTCTGGAGGGAATGACCCCGTTTTAACCACGTGTTGGAAGAGATCAGTAAGGTGAGGAACCAACAAGTCCCGATATGCCGCGTAGTATTCTTGCGGAAAGCCATCAGGCCCCTGCGTCTTCCCGGAATGTAATAAGGAAATAGCGCCTTGGATCTCTTCCGGAGTAAAGGGAAGGTCAAGTTCTGTCGAGTCGGACTGGGTGAGGCAGGGGAGTCGGATCTCCGCTCATTCCAATAGGCCGGCCAAAGATGTTGTGGGGGGTCGAGCCGAGTATAACTGGGCATAGTATCCCGCGAAGGCTCGGGCAATGGCTAATGAGGTACAATGGTGGGTACCAGTAGCATCTTGATCTTCAGGGATGATTCTATTACCTCTGGGGTAGGAGACCAGGTTATGAAGCAGTTTACCGTTTTTGTCGCCCCAACCGTAGACACGGGCCTCAGAAGAGCGCCACAGCGTCTTAGCCGCATCAAGGGAAATCTGGCGAATCTCTTCGCGAAGCAGCGCAAGTTGTCTATCCGAGTGGGCATCCTCCGCATTACCAGAGGTCGCTTCCAGCCGCGCGGCTTGCGCTTCAAGCTGAGTCAAGCGAGCGGTTTCTTCCGCCCGTTTCGAGTGGACTAGGCCTCTGGCCACTCCTCGTATGGTGGCCTTACCGGCTTCCCACAGTGTGCCTATGGAGGGGACTGAACCCTTATTAGCCAAAAAATATTGTCTCAACTCTACCTCAAGCGCATCCCTGATCCCTGCGTCTTGCAAAAACCACGCATTGAACCGCCAGACTGAGCGCGCCCCTCCGGAAGAAGTACCCAAGCGGAGGGAAATAGCGGAGTGGTCCGAAATTCCCCGTGGGAGAATGGAAACACCGGAGATCAGTTGGCAGTCGGTGGCGGGAAGAAGAAGCAGATCAATACGGGAGTGGTTGTGGTGAGCCGCGGAAGTGTGAGTGTATTGTTTCTCCCGGGGGTGCCAGAGTCTCCAAGCGTCACAGAGCCCAAGTGCAGATGACCAGTCCGTTAGTCGTTTTGAACCGGTGAGGCGGGAAGAGGAGGGATTCCCCGTGGCATCGAGGGTCGGTTGTAGTACCGCGTTAAAGTCCCCCCCGATTATGGTGTGGCCGTGAGGCAGGGCGGAGACCACCTCTGTAAGGCGATGGAGGGTAGAGGGGAGCATGGCAGGGGGAATATAAACTGAAAGGAAGTTAAAGACCTTTCCCTCAAGTCTACCGGAGAGGGACACGTAGCGTCCCTGTGTGTCGGTCGACACGTGTAGAGGAGTGAATGGGAGCCCACGCCGAATCAGCATAGCCACCCCTCGGGAGCCCCGCGTGAAGCCCGAGTGCCAGACCCTGTCGAACCCATATCGGGCAAGGAAAGAGCATTGGGTACCCAGGAGATGTGCCTTTTGCAGGAGGAGGATGTCGGGGGATTGGCGCTGAGCGCTCCTAAGGATGGCAGTGCATTTAATGCGGTCTAACAATCCATTGACGTTCCATGACTGGATCTGGAGGGACCTACCTTAAATGTGCATCTGGGGAGTGATTGGCGCGAAGAGGGAAGGGCTGGGGGAGATCTAGGCCTCGGGCGAGAGGACGCAACATGGCCAAGAGAGAAGGACGGAGCTGGTGCCTGGCAGTGCACCCCCTGTTGGTGAAGATGGCGCGTGTGTCCAATGGGCTGTCATGAAAAACAAAAAGCAACAACATAAACAAAACTGTGTACAGTGACTCAAACGGAGTCAAAATGAACAAAGAGCGGAGGGCAACAGCCCCCCCTTCCCGAACCCCTCCCAACACCCCCCACCCTATACTTCCAAACCCGAAGCATCTGTCGCCCAGAACAAAAACAGGAAGCTATCCTAAAACGGTTAGCAGGGCAAGTCGTGGCGATGGTGATGGACCCCTCCATATAGTGGGATAACACAATGTCAACAGTTGAATATCACTGCCACAAGCCCCATGAGTTCCGAATCAGCTCCACCTCCATGGGACCCCCCGGTCAAAGTCCAGCATCGTCCCCGGACTCCCGGAGCGCCGGACTCCGAAACAGATCTGAGTCAGAGAGAGCCGGGCGCAATGTCGAAGTGGGATCCTGCTCGTGGGTCAGATTTATCAGAGAACTGGCCCGACTGTGGTCTTCCCAGTTCGGAGGGACTTCAGAGGAGATCAGTATTTGGGAGGCAGCCCCAGGCGATCGTGAGTGGTCTCCACGCCGCTCCCCCCTCCTACGGGAGCGGTTATGCCTCCGTTGCTGTTTTGGAGGAGAGGGAGGCGGTCGGGAAGGGCCCAACACGGGAGGGGGGGAGGCAGGTTGGATTCTCAGAGGCCGCTCTTCTACATTTAATATATTTTAAATAAATATATTACATTATAGATATATATTATTTTTTTTTTTAAATAAGAACATCTTTTTTTAATAATACTCAAGTATTAAAAATAACACCTGAGTATTAATACACTACCCAACCCAAAACCTATCATTTTTAATTAATTTTTATGATCTGTATCTTTTTTATTAAATTTTTTTGATATATAATAATTTTATTTAAAAACATAATAATAAAATATTAAAAAACTACCCCAAAAAATTAAAATATTAAAAATAATCTAAAATAAAAACTTCTCACTTACCTCCATTACTTACCTTACAATGCATTGTAATGGCATGCGTTGTAATGGCAAATGCGTTGTAATGGCATGCGATGTAATGTCACCAGCATTGTAAAAGTTGCGTTATAAAGGCATTACGATGTAATGCCTGCGTTGTAATGGACGTTTCCCGCTACCTTAAGGACTCGTCAATCGTGGTATGGTGTCTTGACCTGCAACTGTGAGGCGTCCAAAAACCCCAGAGCTCCTCCAGCCTTCTACAAATCGCCAAAGAACGCCCTTGGAGTGGAGGTACTGCTCCCCTTCAGCCCAGGCACCGAACCGCAGAATCCGGTTTCACCGACTTGCTGCTCCCCGGCGACTCCGATACAGCCCTCGAACCAAAGTGGTACACCGGCTCCGGGGGTTCAGATCTGTCTTCTCACCAAGTTTTGAGACATCAGGTCCTACCGGAGCCATGCCGCACCAATACCGGGGGTACCTAACAGTCTGCAGCATTCACTGAGACGAAGAGTCCAATCTGGACTCCAACTCCCTAGGAAGCAAGCACCCGTCGAGGGACGTCAAGACCCCTGAGACCTATTTTGTGAGTGGCCCAGCTGTCCCAGGTCACCTCTCCAAGCTGCCTGCTCCTGACCCTGAGGACATCTTGACACACGCCGCCCGGCTGACCTATCTTCTCTGCACCCAGCCCACCCAGCATGGGTACAGATGAACCAGCTCTGCTCCCTTGGTCCTGAGGCCCTTGCAACCTGCTCCCTCGAGTGAGACCCCTCGGACTTACCTTTAAGTCCCCTTGTGCAGTGTGTTTTCAGGTGGCCCCGTTCTTCGTAGCGCACCAGATACCAAAGACCTCAGCATCCTGCTCCCCGCCAAATCCGGCAGGCTCCCAAAAATCTGCTGATGGACTACTAGGCCTGGCCTTGCTACCTACCTAAATCCTAAAGGTGAACCTCGAAATCCAACTGTATGATTTTATATTCATTTTTCCGTTTTCTCCCATTGACTTCAATGGTGCGTAATTGCGCACAAAAGTGATTTATTTTGCAATATTTACCCCAGGATGTCCTTTACAATGATCTCAATGTCCTGCCAGAACGCCGTAACCCCTCGGCAAGTGAAGAAGACATGTTCACCATTAGATCTTAAAAGGTCACATCTTCTACAACTGGGAGTCAACTCCTGAGCAAACTTTGCAATCTTTTGGGAGGTCCAGTATAGTCTGTTAATGGTAAAAAAAATGATTTCACTTGAATGATGCCTGCCCATATTAAATATGGTGCCGTCATTGTTGTGTCCTCGGCATTCAGGAACTTCCAATACCAAATGGCAACCTCCTTACATTTAGGCCTCACATCCTGGAGTGTTGACTCAAATTCCCAAGCCCCCCCCCCCCCCAATCTCCTGGGTGGCACTTGCGAACCAGGAAGACAACTGCACATATTTAAATCTTGATAGGGAGCCCCCAGTCTTGGCCCTTAATACTTCCCAGATTAGGACCCCCTGCACTGCCATCAGCTCCCCCCAGGTGACGTACCGGCCCTGGTTAATGGAAGACTCAACCCGTCCCTCAAGCATTCTGGGGTTCCCTAGGGATCCCAAATAGGTGCGAAGTCTGAGTAATAGCCGATGCCCATAATCTTCCTGGCTCGAAATCAAAGACTTAGCGCTGCCTTTAAAATCTTCAGTCGCACTTTCTAAAACAAAATCGGGGCACCAAACTTTTATAGAAAACCAAAGACTCCTAACTCACTAATCATGTTTGCTAGTAGCACCCCCACCCCCCCAGGTTGTGCTATCTGGCTTACCCAGAAGCATCCTACAGTTCTTGAACTGAAAAGCCATACAATACAAATTAAAATCCGGCAGGGCGAGACAACCCTTCTCTAACCTACGCCTCAACTTCTTCCATGCAAGCCTAACCCCTCCTGATGCCCATATAAAGTTAGTTATTTTCCCCTGGATCTTATCAATTACTAATCTTGGAAATGTGAGAGGGATACAATTAAGGAGATATGTCAATTTAGGAAGGATCGACAACTTGATCAAATTCACTCGCCCATAGATTGCAAGTGGAAGATTCTTCCATCTAGCGAGTAATGCATTAACCTCCTTCGCTACCCTGCCCAAATTATACGATGGGATTGCGTCCAGGGGATTAACAATGACAATATCCATATATTTAATCTCTGTTCTAACCTCTCCCGTCCAGCCTTCCACATTCCAACACATTACCTCCGACTTAGAATTATTCCATTAAATATTCGGATTGAGCCCCAAACTCGGCTGCCAAACGCTCCACACTGGGAATAGTTCGATTAGGGTCTGATATATAAATAACCAGGCCATCCGCATACAACACAATCTTATTAGAGAAGGTGAAGTTCAGAATGGAATTACCTGACCATCCTTTCTAAGAATCTGTGCAAATGGCTCAATATAGATGTCAAACAAAAGGGGAGACATCGGGCAACCCTGCCTAGTACCTCTATGAATGCCAAAGCTACTAGTCAATGTCCTATTAAACAAGATTTTGGCTGATGAATTCTCATACAGCCTCCGGAGCATAGAAATGAAACTAGGACTAAAACCCAACACTGACAAGACCTCTGACAAATATGCCCAACATACTTAGTTGAACGCCTTGGCGGCATCTATCATAACCACAGCCAAGGGAATCGACTGAGCAATGGCTAAATTAATGGATCCAATCAGCTACTGAGTAAGCTCCTGTATATGCCACTTTGGCACAAAACCCTTCTGATCTGAATGGATTAGCTGTGGAGCAAGTGTAGGAAGCTGGCTCTGTATATACAATACCAAAGTAAGGTATAGTGTGCACAGAGTCCAGTGGATCCCCAGAGGTATAGCAGAGGCTAAAGTAGATAATACCTTACTCTCTTTTGTGGTAGTGTCATTGAACAGCCAGGCTTATCAGAGGGTAGTGTTAAGCATTTGTTGTACACAATCAGGCAAGAAATGATGTCACACACTCAAAGACAGAATCCAGAACAATTCTTTGTATAAAAAGTTGTTACTTTGTTTTTTTTATTACTAGAACCAAGATTTACTCCGTAGCAGGTAAAAGATACTTTTCATACAATTATAATTTTCAAGATACAGTGTGCACTGGTTTTGTAGGAGCATACAAAATACTTTGCAGTCAAGAAAATGGGTTGTAAGCTCTTCAGAATACTGGTAATTACTTAAGATTACTTTATTGTTACTTTTCAGTTATTTTTATTCTTTTGCACAAAACAAAACTAATCACACAGTTTGGGCAGTGTAGTACATTAGCAAGTAGGTTAACTCTTTTGAAGACACTAAGGGGTCTATTACGATGGCGGTCGGATGTCCACCGCCGGGCCGGCGGCCCACCGGACCGGCGGAGGACATCCGACCGCGATCGCAAGCCAGAAAACCGCCGGTCAGATTAGGATGGCGGTGGTGACCGTGGCGGTGGGAAATTCCGTCCGCCGCTTTTCCACCAGTTGCCATCCGCACTCCTGCCTGGCGGACGGAGCAGGACCGGGATAATGGTGGCGGTGCAGAGCAGGCTCCGCCGGCACGATTATGATGCCGGCGGTAGCCAGCCTTTCCTCAGCGGTCAGACCGCCAATGAAAAGGCATGCGGAGATTGTCTTCCGGGGGCCCGTTGCGGGCCTCCAATGTTTTGGGGAGGGGGGTGGGTGCACTGGGGGGGTACCCATGGTCCCCCCTACATTTCCCTGTACCAGGTGGCAGGCACTGAGCAGTGCCTGCCACGCAGTGCAGGGAAATGCAGGACATGCTCCTTTGGACATCGCGGCGGTGCTGCGGGCAGTAGCAACCGCCGCAATGTTAAGGCCCGCGATCCGACCACCGCGGTCAGATTTCAACCGCGGATCATCGTAATTCGACCGGCGGTGATGTCGCGGTCCATGCAGGCGGTCTTTTCCCGCTACCATGGCGGTCGGGGAGGTTTTCCGACCGCCATCGTAATAGGCCCCTAAGTTACTTTTGTTGCAGTACAAAACAGATTCAACACTTAGAACATTTTCAGAGAAAAACCCACCATTCAATCCTAGGGAGAAAAACGAAGTGTTAGATTTACAAGTAAGTAAACGGTTTTGGTAACAGAGTTTTGAGGGGGTAGAACTAAGGTTCTCCAAGGTTCAGTTCAGCACTCGAGGTGCACCACCAGCGGCACTAGGGCTGCCGGGTGCAGAGTCCATGGGTGCCAAAGTTAGCCACTGGAGCTAAGGGGCACCTCGGTTGGTGGCTGCTCACTGGCAGTCCACGCGGTTTTGGGAGGCAAGCTGCTGGGGTTAAGGTAAAGGCAAAGGGGGTCCCAGGCCCCCCACATGGTTCACTGATAGAATATCGATGTAACAATCATTGATGTTCTAAATATCGGAAAAAAAATATCGACTCCAAAAATATCGACTCCAATACCTTAACAGTTAAGTACAAAAATATTGAATCAAAAATATCGAGGTAAAAAATATAGATGTAAAAAATATCGATTTAAAAATATATATAAAATAAAGTAATATATAGTAAATATATTAAATTTTAATTTTTAGTTTTAACAAAATAAATGTAATATACATTTTAACTAAATATAACAAATAAACTTAATTTAAACAAATATAAACACACAAACATAAAAATGTATACATATACACATATTTACTTAAAAATAATGTATTAACTATTATCTTTATTTAATTTTTAAACTTTAAAATTATATAAAAATAATATATATATATATATATATATATATATATCAATAATTTTAAATAAATAAAAATTCTATAATAAATTAAAACATTAAACTATTAAAACAAAATTAAACTTACATTTCCCAATACAATAAGTGCAACATAAGGAAAGAGTTGGATAGCGGAATAATTAAATTTACTATTCCAACTTCAGTGAGTGCAACAGTAGGGAAAGTGTTGGATAGCGGAGGGGTAAAAACTACTATTCCCACTCCAGTGATAGCAACAGTAGGGAAAGTGTTGGATAGCAGGGGGGAATAAATTACTATTCTCACTCCAGTGAGTGAAACAGTAGGGAAAGTGTTGGATAGCGGAAGGGTAAAAATTACTATTCCCACTCCAAAGAGTGCAACAGTATGGAAAGTGTTGGATAGCGGAGGGGTAAAAATTACTATTCCCACTGCAGTGAGTGCAAAAGTAGGGTAAGTGTTGGATAGCAGAGTAATTAAATTTACTATTCCAACTCCAGTGAGTGCAACAGTAGGGAAAGTGTTGGATAGCGGAGGGGCAAAAATTACTATTCTCACTCCAGTGAGTGCAACAGTAGGGAAAGTGTTGGATAGCGGAGGGGTAAAAATTACTATTCCCACTGCCGTAAGTGCAAAAGTAGGGTAAGTGTTGGATAGCGGAGTAATTAAATTTACTATTCCAACTCCAGTGAGTGCAACAGTAGGGAAAGTGTTGGATAGCGGAGGGGTACAAATTACTATTCCCACTGCAGTGAGTGCAAAAGTAGGGTAAGTGTTTGATAGCGAAGTAATTAAATTTACTATTTCAACTCCATTGAGTGCAAAAGTAGGGAAAATGTTGGATAGCGGAGGGGTAAAAATTACTATTCCCACTCCAGTGAATGCAACAGTATGGAAATTGTTGGATAGCGGAGGGGTAAAAATTACTATTCCCACTCCAGTGAATGCAACAGTAGGAAAAGTGTTGGATAGCGGAGGGGTAAAAATTACTATCCCACTGCAGTGAGTGCAAAAGTAGGGTAAGTGTTGGATAGCGGAGTAATTAAATTTACTATTCCAACTCCAGTGAGTGCAACATTAGGGAAAGTGTTGGATAGCGGAGGGGCAAAAATTACTATTCCCACTCCAGTCAGTGCAACAGTAGGGAAAGTGTTGGATAGTGGAGGGGTACAAATTACTATTCCCACTGCAGTGAGTGCAAAAGTAGGGTAAGTGTTTGATAGCGGAGTAATTAAATTTACTATTTCAACTCCATTGAGTGCAAAAGTAGGGAAAATGTTGGATAGCGGAGGGGTAGAAATTACTATTCCCACTCCAGTGAATGCAACAGTATGGAAATTGTTGGATAGCGGAGGGGCACAAATTACTATTCCCACTCCAGTGAGTGCAACAGTAGAGAAAGTGTTGGATAGCGGAGGGGTAAAAATTACTATTCCCACTCCAGTGAATGCAACAGTAGGAAAAGTGCTGGATAGCAGAGAAACCCAAATTACTAATAACACTGAAACAATTGAAAAAAAAATATTACAAAATTTAAAAAATCATAAAAATAAATAAACAATATTTTAAAAATATAAAGTTAAACATATTAAACAAATAAAAAGAACACATACTATAATATTAATTACATATAACAAAAACCTACAAATAATATATTAAATAAATTAATAAATACATTTATAAACAACAATTATTTAAAAGTAGCAAATATTAACAAACAAAAAAATTATTTAAAACATAAATGTATTTATTTTATTTCCTACCCTATAACACCACACCAATAACAAAACACTTCAACATTTTTAATTAAATGTATTTCCATGATTAACATAATTAATAATCAATTAAAAAAATGTTATTAATTTAAAAAAAAACATTCATTGAGTACACATGCTTTAACACTATAATATCCACAACACACACCTAAATTAAACTATAAAATAATAACACAATTAAATATATATATTTTTTTAAACTATTACTATTAACAACTAATAATTAAATAATTAACAATTTATCTAATATCCACTTTTTACCCCTTTAAAAGTAAAAACAACATACAAAAATATAAACAATTACACAAAATAAATATCAAATAATTAACAACTATATAATAATTAAACAGAAAATACTTACCACCCTTTACACCTATAAATACCACAACACACACCTAAAATTAATTACACAATTACGATAATTCATTACCAATTAACTATTAACAACCAATTATTAATTAATAATAAATTACTTTACCCATTTAACACTATAACATCTCAATTAAACAAATAATAAATAAAAAATATTCAATAAATTTAATATAATTAAATTACGTCCCACCCTATTCCCCTATAAACTGAACTAAAAACGCAAAATTCTAATAAAAAATATTAATAACTACTAAAAATAATCAATTAATTTTATATAATTAAATTACTTCCCACCCTATTCCCCTATAAACCCACAACCTGCTATGGAACTAAAAACGCAAAAATCAAATAAAAAAAATTAATAACTACAAAAATTTAACATATATTAAAAATACATACAAATCTTATACAAAAAAAATACATATAAAATATATACTAAAATACATAACATTAATAAAAAAATCGATATTTTTAACAACTATATTTTTGCAAACTATAGTTTACAATCTAAATTCGATATTCTTGACCACGAGAATTTGGCTGTCGATATTTCTGACCCACAATATTTTTAACTCGATATTTGTGTAAATCGATATTTTTGATTCGCTATTCTGTCTCTGCACCAGTCCACACCACCAGCGGCATAGGGGCAGCCGGGTGCAGGGTGTTTAGGCGGTGTCGGGAGCCCAAAGCATTCCTACTGAGATTGCCAGTCAAGGAAAAAGAATGCAGGCTGGAGCCAGAAGACTGGAAGAAGGGAACCAATGACTGGAGGATGAAGTTGGAGAGTTGCTGGACACCAGAGCACCTTCAGTCGGGCACCTCATGACTCCGGGGCTGCGAGTGCAGGGGTGTCTTTTCGTGTCGGGTTCTTCTATCCGGTTCCATTCGCAGTCGGGTGGACCCTTCTGAATCCGGCTGCAGGCATCGAGGAGAAGGTCGCAGGAGGTCGTCCAATGCTGGATCCCAGGCAGGATCGTCAAGGGAACCTTGCTGGGATGTTGGGCCACTAGGACTCGGGCCATAGATGTCGGGTGCAGAGTGGTGAGGACTCACGGTTCCAGACGGATCTGGAGTCCTGGCTTGGGTTGCTGTTGGACAAATCTGATGTCCACGGGAGATCAGAGTCTGTTTGGAAGGCAGGGCAGGTCCCAGTGGTTCTTGAAGGCTGCTTGCTGCAGGACTCTCCGGTTTCAGCTTGCATGGGTTCAGAAGCAGGAGACAGGTTGGTAGGGCTGGGTCCAAAGCAGTTTCAGTTGTCCTCTTCTCTGTACCAGGGCTCTTTGGTCCTCCTTCTTGTCAAGTCGAATCTAAATTCTGGGTTCAGGCCTGCCCCCTAAATACTGTATTTAGGTGGCGTGTTTGGGTTCTCTAGGTAGCAGCCAATGGGCTACTGTCCTTAGGGTGACTACACCCTTAGGGTGCTCACCTCACCTGGGGGAATGAGCACCATCCCTATCCCTGATTGGAGGTTGCCTGCCATCTGCAAGATGGCGGGCACTGAAGAGTGGGTTTCACCTTGCCTCCCCCACCTGAGGCGTGGGGTTGGCAGAGGTGGGCACACCTTCTGGACTGGTCTACTTTTTCCCGCCTGTCTTCCTGCCGAAAAGGGGTGAGACATGAAGGGGGGCCTGCTCCTGATAGCAGGAGAGGCTGGGGGTCGCATTGCAAAGGCAGCAAGGCCTTTGAAGCTCCCCTACCACAGATGGCTCTTCCTGGCCTGGGGAGGTGTGAACACCTCTGCTGAGGAAAGACTTTGTTTCTGGGCCCAGGGAGCGAAGGCTCCCACCCCAGGGGTTCACCAGTCAGAAAGTAAAGGTACAGAAGCTCAGTTAACGCTCTTTTCTATTGCCCCCCATGTGTAAATATTTTAGCAACTGTCTGACATACGTTTTTATTGTTGCACGTCCATTATTGTAATGATTTTTATTAATCAAACAATAAAGTATTCAATCAGTCAGAAACCCACCAGCGGTTGTTTTGGTTCAGGGGTCCCCTCTAGAGGGGATCCCTGAGTGGAGGGGATAATAAATCTGACACTGGATTAGTGCAGGTTTATTATTCTGAGATGTTTGATACCAAACATCCCAGGATTCAGTAAAGCCATTATGGTACTAGGAAACTCGTAATGACCAGTTTCCAGACCATATACTCAAGGTTGGCTTTTCTGAGCACTTATAATATCTACGAAAAGCCTTAGATATTATAGAGGCCTGTCTGCTCATGAAGATAGGCTGTCACATGAGACATAGTGCACCCTACCTTAAGGGTGACTTACCTAGGCCTCATGTAGTGCTGGATAGACATGGCAAACAAAGATGTGTGCCATGTCGATTCTTCACTTTTAGCTGCACCAAAACACGCAGGCTGTAATGGCAGTGGTGCATGTTGGTGGTGAGAGGTCTCTGAGGGTGGCATAATACATGCTGCAGCCCTCAGAGGCCTTTCTCTGGCTACAAGACTCTTGGTACCATAGGTACCCCTTACAAGGGGCTTACAGGTTTCAGAGTTGTGCCAATTTGGGAAACAATGGTACAGGTTTAGGGAAAGAACACAGTCCCAGGAAACCTTATTGGCAGGGACCCAGGGCACACTCAGTCAAATTGCATCAGTTATCTGGCAAAAATGTTAGGGGCAACCATGCAGAAAGGGCACTTTCATACAGCAAGCTTTGCCAATCTTCCTGCCAAGATACTTGAGAAAACCTTATAATCTGCATTCAACAGGGAGATTGGATACGAGTTGCCTTCCAAGGATCCTTGGCAGGTTTTAATATTAGAACAATCGTAGCTTCTTTCATAATTGAGGATCTGCACTTCCCCCTGGTTTACTGCATTGAACAGTATGTCCCACGCTGGGTCTATCTCCTCCATTAGAAGCCTATACATCTCTGATGGAATGGCATCCAGACCGGCCGCCTTCCTATTCTTAATACGCATCAGGTGTGCCCTAATTTCCTCTTGAGTAATCTGCGCCTCTAAGCACTCTTTACCCCCCATCGTAAGCCCCAGGAGCTCAATGTCCCCCAACCATCCTCTAAGCCATGGGTACTCACAAACATTTTCCCGGGGGCCGCAAAGTTTGGTCTATGGTGTGACCGAGGGCCGCAAAGATGCCAGCGGGGTGTGTAAAGTAGGTGTAGGGGAAACACAGTATGTAGATCTAGTGGCTGTCTTTAAAAATTAAGGTGTTCCTAAAGTTAAGGGCCTAGTTACTTCCTTTCCCTAAATGCAATTAACCATTAAATAAGTGCTTGCTGTATATTTGAAAAATGTTTCCATGTGAGTGCTGAGTCGAGTAAACAGCAGCCCAGTGCTGCTGCTGCCCAGGGGGCCGTATGTAAAGGTCAGGAGGGCCTCATGCGGCCCCCGGGCCGTACTTTGAGTATCACTGCTCTAAGCCTATCCAAATCTGGGAAAACGTCTTGTCGTATGGAGTGCAGAGAATAAGGATAGCAGATGTCCCTGCATATCCTCAACTCTATTTGTAACATCCCCTTGGGTGTTCACAACCAGCTCCTTAATAGTTTTCTAGATTTCTCAACCCTTGCCTTCCATGCCAACAGCGCACCCACTCGCTCCCCATACTCAAATTGCCTCATACACCATGTATACCACCGTTCCCTACACTTCGTCTCCAACTTGATTTTATAATTTAACTGCGCTTCCTCCAGCTGTTTTTAGAACCTTTTTCCTCTCAGGCCCCATATTTTGCCTCTGTAATACTGCCTCCAGGCCCCACCTTTTGCTCCAACCCACACAATTCTACCATTTCTGTCTTGTTCTTGAAATGTGACTGACTTTGCAACATCCCTCGGATAAAAGTGTTATAGGTGTCCCATACAACCCTAAGAGAAGCTGAGCCGGCATTATCGAGGAAAGAATCTGCACTGTCTTTTTTCAGAGTGCAAACAACCCCAACATTTAACAAAATGGCTTGTTTCAAAGTCCACCCTGAATTTTGTTTATCCCCAATACACTGAATAGTCATACAAACAGCCGAATGATCCGATATATGCCCAGGGGAGTGGCTGACTTTTTTATTTTAACCGCCAAAGCTCTTCAACAAAAAAGTAATCCAACCTAGAATAATGTCCGTGCTTTTTTACTTTGGAACGTATATACTCTCATTGGACCCTTTACATGCCTCCATACTTCCACCACCCCAAGGTTCTGGAGCATATTTCCAATAGCTGTCTCATCCAAGGAACTTGGGCACAATCTCTCTGGGAAGATCTGTCTAAAATTGGTTCCAATAAAGTGTTAAAAAAATCCCCTAATAATCAATGGCGCAGTTACTTTAACTAAGTTCTACTCCAAATTCGCAATATAATGGGGGTCATCCAAATTCGGACCATAAAATCCAACACATACAAACTCGAAGCCGACAGACCGCATAACTGCCAGGGCCCACCTAACCAGAACTATCCATGTTTGAAGATATAGCCTCCACCCCAGCACCCCTCTTTACCAAGATCGCCATCCCCGTGAAATATTCTGCTGATCCAAAGCCACATAACTCTCCACCCATCTAAATTTGGAAAAGAAGACTCTACTCTCACTAGCAGTCAAGTGAGTCTTTTGCAAAATGATAATGTGGGCATGACTTTTTTCTAGATAGCGCATCACCATTCTCTGTCTACCTCAAGTCCTAAGACCATTCACATCCCAAGTTATAAATGATAGTTCCTTACCACCACCCATCATCCACAACTAATTTGGGCTCCTCTCCCAGCACATATCTGGGGCCTATAGACATAAAAACAACTACTTGGTAAAATTGAGGACTTTTTAAAAATGTTTTCCCATTGCTTCCCACCCTGTGCCCCATCCCACACCCACTCTCTTCCCTGCTGCCCACCCTGGGGAACCCTCTTACTACTAACAGGCATAACGATGCCCAAGAGCTTCCATCAGGAGTACCCTGAACCATAGAAAATAGAAAATACTTAACCGCTACGCCCCCCCAACCTCCCTGCTCGACCCCGCTACCTGGTGATCAAAATGTTTCTGAGACTCATGATGCACCCCCTTTTTGATGGTATTGATCAATGCATCTACATCCTCCACAGCTCAGTAGTTAAACATCTGGTTATTCCACATGATACGGAGCATTGCCAGCAACTTTAATGACACTTTTGCCCCCAATTTAAGCAATTTAACCTATCTCCCACTGCCGCTGATCCTTTGCTTTACAAGCATCTAATCTGATGGTAAAGGTGAACCCTCTAACCGGATAAGGACCATTCCTCAAAGCTGCCCTCAATATTGCCTCTTTCACTGCATATGAAAGAATATTTACCAAGATCTTGGTTTCTGTCTTTGAAGGTTCCTTTTAAAGGGGTCTCTATGGATTTGCTGTTTCTCCAGCTCAAAATTGATATCTGGCCTTTCTTTTAAAACGATACAAAAGGGGATGATGGACGGAACGTTTGAGCCAATCAAACACTCACCCCCAGTCAACTGATCTGGGTTTAATCCATCATCATTCTTTAGCTCACTCCACCACCCCAGTTCAGACATGGCCATATGCAAATCAGTCTGACCCTGTGCCTCATGGGAACAGTCCAGCCCGAACTGCCAAGCCATGTCTTCCCTGGACCGGAAACAAGCATCCTAGGACCGGTTTCTGGCATTCCAGCCGTCATCAGCCAGGCTTGCTTGAATCCAGTGGCAAAGTGAGCAAGGGACCCACGTCTGGGCATACCCCCGCCAACTTAGGGCGAACAAAGCGATACAAAAGGGGATGATGGACGGAACGTTTGAGCCAATCAAACACTCACCCCCAGTCAACTGATCTGGGTTTAATCCATCATCATTCTTTAGCTCACTCCACCACCCCAGTTCAGACATGGCCATATGCAAATCAGTCTGACCCTGTGCCTCATGGGAACAGTCCAGCCCGAACTGCCAAGCCATGTCTTCCCTGGACCGGAAACAAGCATCCTAGGACCGGTTTCTGGCATTCCAGCCGTCATCAGCCAGGCTTGCTTGAATCCAGTGGCAAAGTGAGCAAGGGACCCACGTCTGGGCATACCCCCGCCAACTTAGGGCGAACAAAGCGATACAAAAGGGGATGATGGACGGAACGTTTGAGCCAATCAAACACTCACCCCCAGTCAACTGATCTGGGTTTAATCCATCATCATTCTTTAGCTCACTCCACCACCCCAGTTCAGACATGGCCATATGCAAATCAGTCTGACCCTGTGCCTCATGGGAACAGTCCAGCCCGAACTGCCAAGCCATGTCTTCCCTGGACCGGAAACAAGCATCCTAGGACCGGTTTCTGGCATTCCAGCCGTCATCAGCCAGGCTTGCTTGAATCCAGTGGCAAAGTGAGCAAGGGACCCACGTCTGGGCATACCCCCGCCAACTTAGGGCGAACAAGCGATACAAAAGGGGATGATGGACGGAACGTTTGAGCCAATCAAACACTCACCCCCAGTCAACTGATCTGGGTTTAATCCATCATCATTCTTTAGCTCACTCCACCACCCCAGTTCAGACATGGCCATATGCAAATCAGTCTGACCCTGTGCCTCATGGGAACAGTCCAGCCCGAACTGCCAAGCCATGTCTTCCCTGGACCGGAAACAAGCATCCTAGGACCGGTTCTGGCATTCCAGCCGTCATCAGCCAGGCTTGCTTGAATCCAGTGGCAAAGTGAGCAAGGGACCCACGTCTGGGCATACCCCCGCCAACTTAGGGCGAACAAGCGATACAAAGGGGATGATGGACGGAACGTTTGAGCCAATCAAACACTCACCCCCAGTCAACTGATCTGGGTTTAATCCATCATCATTCTTTAGCTCACTCCACCACCCCAGTTCAGACATGGCCATATGCAAATCAGTCTGACCCTGTGCCTCATGGGAACAGTCCAGCCCGAACTGCCAAGCCATGTCTTCCCTGGACCGGAAACAAGCATCCTAGGACCGGTTCAGGGAAGACATGGCTTGGCAGTTCGTGCTGGACTGTTCCCATGAGGCACAGGGTCAGACTGATTTGCATATGGCCATGTCTGAACTGGGGTGGTGGAGTGAGCTAAAGAATGATGATGGATTAAACCCAGATCAGTTGACTGGGGTGAGTGTTTGATTGGCTCAAACGTTCCGTCCATCATCCCTTTGTATCGCTTTGTTCGCCCTAAGTTGGCGGGGTATGCCCAGACGTGGGTCCCTTGCTCACTTTGCCACTGGATTCAAGCAAGCCTGGCTGATGACGGCTGGAATGCCAGAAACCGGTCCTAGGATGCTTGTTTCCGGTCCAGGAAGACATGGCTTGGCAGTTCGTGCTGGACTGTTCCCATGAGGCACAGGGTCAGACTGATTTGCATATGGCCATGTCTGAACTGGGGTGGTGGAGTGAGCTAAAGAATGATGATGGATTAAACCCAGATCAGTTGACTGGGGGTGAGTGTTTGATTGGCTCAAACGTTCCGTCCATCATCCCCTTTTGTATCGCTTTCTTTTAAAACAGCGTCCCGCAACGAAGAAATTATAAAAGACTTCACATCAGCTCCCTCCTCCACCTCCGGAATATTCAGGAGTCTCAGATTATTCCTCCGGGACTGATTTTCCATTATTTTCAAGGTCATCTTTAATCCTTGTTTCTTCTTAGTCAGTACGTTTATCCCAGAGGTATTTTTTTTATAACATCCTGTCTGATTGAGTCTACCTCAACCTCTAATACCCTGGTGCGTGTGCTACTTCATCAAGTTTCTGGGCTAAAGCAGAACAGAATGCTTGAATGCTCACCTGATTAGTCTCCGATACCTCAAATCTGCTTTTCATCTCCTCAATTAAGCCCAAAAATAAAGCTTTCAGCGAATCCCCAGATAATACACTGGCTGTCCCACTGTCCTCCTTCTCTTGCTTGTCACGCTCGTCCACCATTCCTGGCTCTTCTACTACCATGAGAGCCTCAAATCTATTACTTGTAGTAACCTAGGGTACACCACACAGGCTTTTTTCTGTCATTTTTCCTACTTCAACGGATCTGGATATACCAAAAGGAACACCTGCACCAATGTCCGCAACAACAACCGAGTTCTCCATACTACAGCCCTGCCGGCTCCCATCTACTTCCGGGCCCCCCTCCATACTCTGTAATGCTGGTAAAGCCAACACTTTAATAAAAGATTTAAGTGAGAGCGTTATCTTAATTTGGGGGGACCTTTCTACTCTTGCCACCAGGGCTCTTACCGGTTGGCTTTATAGATTTTCTAATTTTTGGAGTAATAGTCTCAATATTTACAGTCTCTCCAAGGTGGCATTGCTTCCCCTTTACTGTGGCTTTTAACACTGCAGAAGCAGATTCCGACCCAGAACTTACCTGGGCTGCCACTATGGCCCTAGTACACAGTGTATATCTTGAAGGCTTACCACCAGCCTTCTCATATGACTGACTGCTCTTATCCATATGCTAGAAATGCTGAACCTGCAGGTCTTCCCCTGTAGCCTCCCTATCCCTGCACCTACTTCCCCTCGGGGGCTGGGAGCTGAGCTGCACCATCTTCTGAATGCACCCCCGGCCTAAGCCCACCGCTGCAGCCAAAGAGGAAGAAGTCCAAGCTGCACACAGACTTGTGCTGACTCTGCCAAAGCAGCCCCTAGCCTGTATTCTATTACAGGACCGGAGGCTTCGTATTATGCTTCTCTTTCTATTTATTGCCACACACAGCAGCCAATGAAAAACTTTGTTTAAGAAAAATAAACTACATTTCCCATGATGCTCATGGTATACATCATATCCTGTATAGCCCCATAAGAGCCACCATCACCGGAACTCGTCCTCTTTCTTTGCTGCTCACGCAGTCAGATAAGTGCTTCTACGCTCTACTCTTATTGAGCTTTGTATAATGCACGTATTTTGGACTAATTGAATGTCATTGACGATACGCGATTATCGCGTTTGGTTTTATTGTGTTTGCTCACTAGCGCGACCTCCCGCCGGTTTTTCCGGCGTGTATGCTAAGCGGAGGTGCGCGCTGCCTTGTAGATGCCTAAAAGCATCTTTTAAATTTCCCGCTCTCAAGCGGACATCAGCGCGATCGGCGGCTTTTGTGTTTGCCAAGCCGCACGCCTTTCATGTACCGCTCCGCCTCCGGCGGTGTTTTCTGCAATAATTGGAAGCGCTGAGGCCCCCTCATAGGCCGTATGCGCTCGGAGCCCTCCCTTCACAATTTCCTAGTGTTTCGCCGTGCGTAGCCCAATTGGGCTACTTCTAGTAGGATTTGGGCTACGCACGTCGATACGACCCGTTTTTGGTGTTTCTTTTCATTATTCCCTGCTTTTCCCCACCGAGCAGTATCCCTGACGCCTAGCTGGCTGCAATTAGTGTTTCTGGGCCTGGAGGCAGCACACCTCCTTAAAACACACTGCTTTTGGTTCCACTTACGCCCTTTGGGCTGTAAAAATCACATATACAGCTGTTGCTGAGGGACTAGGTACTAACTTGGTGTTTGTGCTCTGGGTTGGTCCCCCCATTTACTCCTCGCTGTTTGTCTGACGCAGTTTACAGACTAATATAGCTTCGTTGGCCCCACAATGGAAGAGTGGGTGCATTATGACGAGGATGAAGTTTTCTATGAAGAGGAAGTTACTAATCCTTCCTTAGAGGACAATATTGTTGAGGCCCTGGACGCTTCGGTTCAGGAGTCGGTCAACAAGGCCCTTGAAAAGACAGTTCCGGGAACTGTACAACAGGCTCTAGCTACTGCCTTAAAGCCGATCACTAGACAACTTGAGCAGTTTGCTAAACGTCATGGGTTTACTGCTCCACAAGGCGATCCCACTGACGCTCCTAAACCCTGGCCTCACTCCGCCTCCTACGGTTCACTTCCTCATCCTGACGTGGACACGGCAAAAACTAGGGGCACCGACACTGAACCTGATTCTACGGGGTCTGACACCCCCGGACACATCCCCTCCAAAGAAAAGAATTAAGAAATCAAAGAATACAGAGGTACCCATAACTACTCCTTTTACCTTTAATCCGGCGGAAATAGTTCACCCCAGATCGTCTGATTGGTTGCCGGCTCCCGAGGTTGCGGCATATTTGCATGACAATCTACGCAAGAGTTTTGACAAGGAGGTGCGAAATCGCCTCCGGTCAGAATGCCCTAGACCGGACGTTCCCGACAAGGTGGCGGAGACTCCGGATATTGATTCTAGTCTCCTAACATTCTTAAAGAAGTTCACCAAAGATCCCAAGAAAGGGATTGATCGTGCTTGGCGTGGATGCCAAGATAAGCTGTTGGACGTGGTAGGACCTTTAGCCAAGGTATTGGAGATGGCGTTGCAGGCGCAGGAATCTGGAACTGCAATTGACCCCCATGTCCTCGCCGGATGGACCCAGCGGGCTATATGCCTTTTGGGCAACGCCAACTGTGCCATTTCTACGGAACGGCGCAAATCTATCCTCATGCGAATGGACTCCAATCTCACGGAGTTGGCGGCGGCGGAGCCTGGTCCGCTGGCGGACGGAAACCTGTTCGGAGACCGTTTTGTAAAGGATGTAGCCAAGTACGTGGGCACATTCACAACTCTAGATAAGGCCCAGTCTGGCATTAAAAGGGTTTTTCAGGCTGGTGTTTTCAACAGGGCCGGACGAGGCCGGGGACGCTCGTTTGGCCGTCATTTCTCCCAAGGTCCTCAGAGAGGTGACTTCGGTCGTGGCAGGGGAGACTGGGACTCCACCCGTGGCGGCACTTTCTACCCCACCAGGCAACGCTTTAACAGACGGCGTTTCAACAGAGGATATTACCGGGAAACTTCCAGAATACCGAATCCTCAGGTGAGTGCTCCGGACCTTTTTCTGTTACCTCTGGGAGGGCGTATTCAGTTCTTTTATCACAATTGGGCTCACTTGTCGCAAGATGCTTGGGTACTGCAGACAGTGCAGGGTTTCCATCTAGATTTCTTTCAGACCTCCGTCCAGATCAAGCTCCCCAGACAGCTTTCTTTTTCCCAACTAGAGTGCGATTTTATAGATTCCGAAATCGCAGGGTTGCTGCAGAAACACGCGATAGCATATTGCGACGAGGGCCCTCACGACTTCTGCAGCAATATTTTTCTGGTTCAGAAGAAGGGCGGAGGTTACAGGTTGGTACTAAATTTGAAGGATTTCAATCACTTTTTGACTTACACACACTTCAAGATGGAAGGCATACATCTATTGGCGGATCTCCTCAAACAAGGGGACTGGATGGTCCGATTGGACCTGAAAGACGCCTATCTATCTATTCCCATTTTTCCTCCACATCGACGTTTCCTCAAATTTCAATGGCGGAACAAATGGTATCATTATTTGGTCCTTCCTTTCGGACTTTCCTCGGCTCCTTGGTGCTTCACCAAGATACTGAAACCAGCGGTAGCTTACCTCAGGGAACAGGGATTCGCATGATAATTTATCTAGACGACATTCTTATCATGGCGCAATCTCCTACTCTGGCAGCTCAGCATTTACGCATGACCATTGCTACTTTACAAAACCTGGGTTTCGTGATCAATGAACCAAAGTCAGTTCTGTCCCCTTCCCAGACAATAGATTTCTTGGGCTTTGTCATAAATTCGCAGGAGGCTCAACTGAGTCTGCCACGCTCCAAACTTCGGGACATCAAGAAGGAACTTCGATCCCTGTTATCCAAACAGATGGTCTCAATCAGGGTGCTTGCCAGAATGGTGGGCCTTCTGGCGTCATCCATTCAGGCAATTTTCCCAGGTCCCTTGCATTATCGGGCACTTCAGAGGCTCAAGATTCAACATCTGCAAAAGGGTCTCTCCTATACCGACCTGGTTCCCCTTTCCCGGGATGTACGGGAAGAAATTCAGTGGTGGTTAGCCCACGTCGAGGCATGGAACGGCAGAGCAATTTTCGGTTCTCTGCCGGGAGTCATCATAGAGTCCGATGCCAGCCGTTGGGGCTGGGGTGCGCGCTGCGGAAATATTTCCACAGGAGGGCGTTGGTCCTTAGGGGAACTAGATCTCCACATAAATTGTCTAGAACTGCTGGCGGGATCGTTTGCGATCCGGACACTGTCACCCAAACAGGTATCGTGTTGCATCCTCTTGCGGATGGACAACATATCAGCGGTTCAGTACATCAACAAGTTGGGGGGCACGAGGTCGTCCCTGTTGGTGGAAATAGCGAAGGACTTTTGGCATTTTTGCCTCAGTCATCAAATCTCGGTCATAGCCGAGTACATTCCGGGCAAATCCAATGTAGTAGCGGACTGGAACTCCAGGCACCTCAAGGATTACAGCGATTGGCAATTACACTCGCAGATGGTGCAATGGCTTCAGGCAATATGGGGACACTGCGAGATAGATCTTTTTGCCTCCAGACTGAATCGTCAGATGAACAAGTTCTTCAGTTGGAGGCCGGATCCGTTGGCTCTGGCGACGGATGCTTTTTCACAGAATTGGACACACAATCTGAGTTATGCCTTCCCTCCTTTCATCCTGATTCCCCGAGTGTTCACACAGATAATGCGCCAGAAGGCGGAGGTGATATTGGTGACTCCACTGTGGAAGTCGCAACCCTGGTTCCCACTATTATTGGAGGCCAGTTGCGACCTTCCCAGGAGGATTCCGTGGTCCTCAACATTGCTCCAGGGCCCTCACGGAGAGTTGCACCCGATGATAACATCGGGGCAGTTGTCCCTGATGGCCTGGAGACTTTCCGGCAACGTTGGCATATGCCAGGATTTTCGGAACAGGCTTCCGACTTTATCAACCAGGCCTGGGCCCCTTCCACCAGGAAACGGTACTCGTCAGCCTGGAAAGGCTGGGTTCGTTGGTGCGTGGAACAACACGTGGATCCCGTGGGGGCAGGATTACCCTATGTTGTGAATTTTTTGTCTAAAAAAGCTTCGGATGGTTTGGCTTATCGTTCCATCAATAATTTCCGTTCAGCAATTTCCGCGGGTCATGCTCAACTGGAGGGCAAGCCAGTAGGGATGCATCCACTAGTTTGCAAACTCTTGAAGGGTATTAGAGTGACTAATCCGCCCAGACCAAAGTATTCCTCTTTGTGGGATGTATCGTTAGTTCTTTCCTTGTTTAATACATGGCCCAGCAATGACATGCTGACAAGGAAACAACTCTCCTCCAAATTGGCCATGTTATTATGTCTAGCAGCGTGTCGACGCTCATCAGATATCAAAGCTCTGGATCTTACAGGTAGAGTATTTACTCCGGAAGGAGTTTCTTTTAACATTACTTCCAGAACAAAGACAATGTCACGTAATGTGGAATATCATGCTTTTCCTAGCAATGCCAAGCTTTGTGTTGTTCAATGCCTTAAAGCGTATGAGGAATGTACCAGGTCTCTTAGGCCTGATGGTGTGGTGCAATTATTAATTGCTTTACAGAAACCCTTCAAACCTGTCACTGCGGCTACTATAGCCAGATGGTTAAAATCTGTTATGCAGGAAGCAGGTGTTGATACTCAAGTATTTGGGGCACATTCTATTCGAGGCGCCATGGCCTCTAAAACGTTCATGTTGGGTTCTACTGTACAAGATATCATGCATTCTGCAGATTGGTCCTCTGAATCAACATTTAAACAGTTTTATTATAAACCGGTGGGTGATATATCCTCTGTGGTTTTTAATCAGCGTTAAACTAGCATAATACTGAAGCCTCCGGTCCTGTAATAGAATATAAAATTGGCTAGCATTCGCGCCAAGAATTTTCAATTCTATTAAGGACACGGAGGCGAGGATTATCCCACCCGATTATATTACAGTATTGTAATTAATACCCACCCGTTGTGTATGTATTCTGATTTTACAGAAGTTACGGGTTGTTTTATCTCTCATTCTTTCAGGATCTGAAAAGAAAACGGATTAAGGGTAATCCTGGTTAAAGAGGACGTACTTCCCAGTTGGATTGGTTCTTCCACGTTGGAGGATTTGTTGGACTTAAGTTATTATGTTGGACTTTATTGTTCGAAGCAAAGAAAGAGGACGAGTTCCGGTGATGGTGGCTCTTATGGGGCTATACAGGATATGATGTATACCATGAGCATCATGGGAAATGTAGTTTATTTTTCTTAAACAAAGTTTTTCATTGGCTGCTGTGTGTGGCAATAAATAGAAAGAGAAGCATAATCCTCGCCTCCGTGTCCTTAATAGAATTAAAAATTCTTGGCGCGAATGCTAGCCAATTTTATACTCTAGCCGCTCTGCAACTCTCAGGCGGCTTCCTCCGAGCGCGAGACTCCTGCGCTGGCCGCCCCCTCGGAAGAGAGCGTGGCCACCACACAAAGCCCCGGTGACAACAGCACCATCAAGGGCAAACATACTACACGAAAGGCTGCTCTGATCTTCTCCCAGGTACGCGCTATGGGCGAGGGCGGTCGGGGGTTTCACTGTGCAGCAGAGAGCATTCCTCTCCCGAGGAGCCCGCGACCGCTCAGTGCACGGCCTCCATGTTCCCCCTCACAATACACCCAGTCATCCTCTTCAGAGTCCCTAAAACATCAGCACTGGCTTACGGTTGAAAAGCAAGTGAAGTTTAAATCACTATTCCAGTTGAAAAGCGAGTTAAGTTTAAATTACTGCCTCGTATACAAAGCAGCTCATGGAATAGTACTGGTCTATCTGGCTAATAAATTCAAGAGGTACATTTCTCTCGTCTGCTGCACTCCTCTGACACACATCTGCTGGTTTTACTGCAGTTCGCTCGATTGCCCTACAGGAGGCAAGGCTTTCTCCAGCTGCGCAGCAAAACTGTGGAATGAGCTTCTTGTGGAAAATCCCCTCTTTACTACAATTCAGGAAAGCTCTAAAGACTTGGCTCTTCAGCATCTGGTAGTTTGCATTATGCCTTTTTTGAGGATAAGTATCTGTTGTGACAACACCGTTCCCATATGGCTAGAATGGGCTCGGTCATTGCCTCATGAAATGGAATAAAGGGTTCAGTTGTGCGTGAGATGGCGTGCAGGACCTCAGCTCTGATGTTAGATTTGACCACCGTGGATGGGAGCTGAAGGTCTAACACTTCTGCAGCCCTCCTGATTACAGTGTACAAGGAGATCATTTCTGGCAGAGAGAGGTCTGTCGGTGACAGAAGTTCCCCCTCTGGATGTGTATCAAGCCCACAGGCATCCCCTTCAAACTCACAAAGTCTGTGTCCATTGATTCGTCAACGTCATCATCTGCACTGGGATCTTCATGAGTCTGTTTCCCCAAAGAAATACCTCACTTCTTCTAATAGCTACTGGGCCTCTTATTGTGTGGTGGGACATCAGTGGTAGACTCTCCGGTGGATGTGGTGCCAGTGAAAGTGGAGATAGTGTTTGGCGGGGGCGCATGGCATGGTCTGCAGCGCTGGCGAGTTGTTTGTGGTGTCCAGCTCTGAAGAATGTGGGATGACCAAAGGAGGTGATGTCACTCCGTGTCAATCCTGCTGGCATAATTAGATTCATGGTTGGATTCGCCAATGAGACAGGAGGCAACAGAATGAACGGCATGCAGAGTGCCAAGTGGTAGGGCGTCTGCAAACCTCCTAAGGAGTATGCCATCAGACCCATGGGTCCAGCTGGCACTCCAAATGGGATCATGACCGACCTGAAAATACTGAACATCATGCTCAGAAATCTGGATGGATCCGTCCCAGGTAATGCAAACTTTAGCTTCGGCTGAAATGGCCAAGGCCTTAAAGACTGTACCAGGCCAGAACTGGTGCCTGGTCAGATGGAGCCGCAGGCGCCAAGATCCTCTCTTTGTTCTTCCGCTGGTTCTTGATCCTACGTCAGGTGACTTGAAGCCAAAGCTTGCAAAGACTTCTTGAAGTGAGGTGGCGATATTCGTGCCTCCTCTTTTTCGTAAGACCCTGGTGTCTTTGACCTCGATCGAGACTTGTGGTGTTTGTGTTGGCCTTCTCTCGCTCGGGCCATGAGTGTCTGGGCCTCCTTGAGTCCTCTGGGTGAGGGTCCATTGGACATCTGTCCATCACAGACTTGTTATGGTTTGAATCCTGATCGCTTAAGCGGCAACTGTAGGAAGCTGGCTCTGTATATACTATACCAAAATGAGGTATAGTGTGCACAGAGTCCATGGAACCCCAAAGGAAGGCAGAGGTAAAAGTAGATAGCACCTTACTCTCTATTTGTGGTAGTGTGGGCGAGCAGTAAGGCTTTATCAGAGGGTAGTGTTATCTATAGTATGTTTTTATATGACGTTTGTTGCTCGATTTACATGCCAAATATGCTTAGCTTGTTTCATTGCTTTTAGCTGTGGATCGGATCTCCCTATTGATTTGCAGGGCTCCCCACCTTTGCCTAAATGTAACTAAAGAAGTAACTGAAAACAGAAGAGGAGAAAAGACACAAACCACTGCCACACAGTGCCTTGGCGTCCAAGGCGTCCTCTGCCAGTCTCTGGGTACAGATGAACCACACAGTGCCTTGGCATCATCTGCCAGTCCCTGCTGCAGTGTTTCTTGGTGCGATGCTGACTAGTGCCGGCTCATGAAGAGCAGGGTCAGGGATGTTGGCTCTCTTCACAGATCCTGGGTCGGGCATGGCTGTGTGCTCCCGGGCTGCAGGTTACCCTTGGTTCTGCTTCGCCTCTGAGAGTCATGGTTGGTGATTTTTGTGCCGCAGATCGTGTTCATTGATTTAGGTTTAGGTTTAAATCTTTTTATTGAAACCAAGAATCTGACATTCCACTTACAAAATACAATTCTTCATGCCATTTATCAGACCAACGGTTTATATTATAACACCCCTCCCCTCCCTCCGCCCTTCCACCCTCCCCCCATTCCGGGTACTTAAGCATCAAATCAACAACCACCACTGTCGAAGCAGAAACAATGAAGTAAAAGGGAAAAGGGCCGGGACCATACCGTATTGCAATTACTGCCTGATTATTCCCTATCGGAAGCCCTATGTTTGGGTCGTAAGTCGTAATAGGCGCAAATATTTAGGGCAGGTAAGTTCAGTAAATTCTTGTGATAAGCTAAGAAAGGGCTTCCATAGGTCCTGATATGCCTCGTCTTGCTGTGCCAAGGACAAGGTGAGTCTTTCCATCCCTAGAATATGCCAAAGCCTGTGTACCCAGTTTATTCTAGTTTGTATCTTCCCCAAAGTGCTAGTATAGCTTGATGTGCTGCGCCCAAGGCCAATGCTATATGTTTCCCTCTTCTGAAGCGTAACGGGTATGTGAGTGGATTAGGGAGATCCAGTACTATGAAGGTAGGAAACCTCGGCAATTGGGTGTCAAAGTGCATGTCGATGTCATTTAAGATCTCCTCCCAGAATTGCGATAACTTGGGACTCTCCCATAATATATGCAACAATGTTCCCAGGGTACTACAGCCCCACCAACACCTGTCACTACATTCTGGTTGAATCCGATGTAATCTCTCGGGTGTAAGGTACCAGTATGAGACTATTTTTGTTGCTGTCTCGATACTAGCCATATTTGATGTAGCATGTTGTGTCCTAAAGAAAACATTTAGCCATTCCCTCGGGGAGAGTTGTCTACCCACCTCTTTCTCTCACCTGAGCTGCAAGGGTGAATTCGAGCTCTTCCCCCTCTCCTCTAAGGTGCCCATTTAGTTCTGTAAGCAAGTCCCGGTCTGTAGCTTTGTGAATCAGCCATTTCTCAAAGGAGGTTAGGGGGCGTCGCGCTGCATCCCTTATCGAGGGTTGTGAAAGCCAGTGTCTAATCTGCGTATATCTGAATCTCTCTGCCTCACTCGTGGTCCTATCCCTTTGTAAATCATCCAGGGGTATAAGGCCCTCTACATCAAAAAAATGGCCAATGGAACGGCACTCCGGCCCCTGCCAAGTCCCAAATCCCCTGGTATCTAATCCTGGGGGAAACTCTCCGTTCCCTACCACTGGAGTGAGGGGGGAAGGAAAGGAAGTCAGTTCTTTAGAAGTATCCACCGCATCCCAAGCCTGTAGTGTAGAGGATGTAATCATAGACAAGTAGAGATTGGCGGGGCGGTGTGGGCGTGTCAGGAATGGGATCTTCCTGAGATCTGTGCCTGCCAGGGCCTTGTCCATAAAAAGCCACCACTTTTCAGACTCCGGTCTCGACCACTCACTAGATACCTAAGTTGGGCCGCTCTATAATATTGAAGCAAACACGGGACACCCAGCCCTCCCTGTAACATTTGCTCCTAACTACGCTCTCGGCTCTGTCTGGGTCTCTTACCCAACCAAATGAACTGCTGCAATTCTTTCTGCAATTGACCCAACATGCTGTTTGGAGGCTGAATTGGGAGGGTCTGGAACAGATATAATATTTTGGGTAATATTGTCATTTTATTAGCTGCAATCCTCTCAAGCCATGACAATGGGTACAATTTCCATCGTGACAAATCCCCCCTCACTCTCCGCAACAGGTATTGGTAGTTCAATCTCGATACTTCCTCTATTGTCGGGGCAATATGTAGACCCAAATAGGAAATAGCTTGCAGGGCCCAAGTGATGGGGAATGCCTCTGATATATTCTCCCGGGTCTCAAGTGTAACTGTCAGGTCTAACACCTGAGATTTAGAGATATTTATATGAAACCCCGAGACTTCTCCAAATAGTTGAGCTTCGTCAAAGAAGCCCGGGAGTGACCTTGCTGGTTCCTCTAGTGCAACCAATACATCATTTGCATAGAGAGAGATTAAAGGCTCTTCCCCTCCGAAATTCACTCCCCTCACCCTTGGATTATCCCTCACCCTCTGAGCAAATGGCTCCATACACAGAGCAAACAGGAGGAGGGACAAAGGGCATCCCTGGCGTGTGCCCCTCCTAATCGGGAAGCGTTGTGAACTGTGCCCATTTACCCTGACTGAGGCCACTGGAGAATCGTAACCACTCAACACCCAAGCTCGAAATCTCTCTCCCAAACCGAAGTCAGCCAACGTCTCCATAAGGTAGGGCCAATGGTCCCAAGCGAATGCCTTCTCTGCATCTATAGAAAGTAGCATGGCTTCGCCCTTCTTACGAGTGACCTTATCTATCAAGTGAAGGATCCTTTTTGTATTGTTTACACACTGCCTGGACGGAATAAATCCCACTTGATCTGGCTCAACTAATCCTGGCATCAGCGGACCCAAGCGAGCTGCCAGTACCCCGGTTAGCAGCTTCCAGTCAACATTCAGGAGTGAGATAGGCCTATAAGACCCACATTGGTGCTTGTCTTTCCCAGGGTTAGCAATAACCGTAATGGATGCTTCAGCCATCGATGGTGGCAGAGTGCCTGGGCCCTCTATTGAGTTAAAAACTTTGGTAAGAATCGGAGCCAATTCTTTACAGAAAGTTTTATAAAAGGTCGCCGGAAAGCCATCCGGCCCAGGGGACCTGTGTGATTTTAATCGGGATATCGCAGATATAACTACCTATATTCCTATGGGTGCGTCAAGGGTCTCAGTTTGCTGTTTTGATAGAGTCTCAGTGTTAGCGCCCCCCAAGTAGCGTTCAATATTGGAGGCCGAGCAATCCTGGGGGCTATAAAGAGCTGTGTAGTACTATCTAAACTTCTCTGCCATCTGCTTATCCCCAGTCTCTTAGTGCTGTAATCGCATGTGACTGACGGAGGCCCTTAAGTTTATTTGCTAGTAACCTACCACACTTGTTGCCCCAACGTAGAAGGAATGCTTAAGGCGTAGCAGGGCATATTCTGCATGATCTAAGTCAAGCCCTGCTAGCTGTTTTCGGGCTACTTCTAACTCTCTCCGTACGGTGGTGTACCCGCTGCAACTCTCTTACTTGCTGTTGGAGGTGCATACGTTTTTCACGTTGTATCTTATTATCTCCTGCTGAAATGCTAATAAACTCCCCCCTATGACTGCCTTCAATGCTTCCCAGACTATAGCTGGTTTCCCCTCCTGAGTGTCATTAATCTGCATGTAAGTTTCAATAGCCCTTCTGATCTTCTCCACAACTTCTTTCCTGCTAAGCAAACTCTCCCTCAATCTCCAGAGACGTGGTCTATCTCCAACCCTAGGGAGAGATATCGCCATAAGAATTGCGGAGTGATCAGACAGAGACCGTGGCTCTATCTCTATCGTCTCTAGGGCATCAAGTGCCACTCGGGTCCCCAGCAAATAGTCCAGTCTAGCATTAGATTTATGAGCATGAGAGTAAAAGGTGTAATCTCTTGTGCTCGGATGTTTGACTCTCCATAAGTCGTACAGCCCCAACTCTTGTAACCATTGGGCCCCTTCCGGTGATATTGTCCCTGTTCCGCCCTGTCTCTGTGCTGAGCGATCCCACTCACTGTGCATTACTAAATTAAAATCTCCCCCGAGGATCACCCGCTGTTCTTTTGTGGCCATAATATCCGCTATAGCACCCTGTCGAAATTTTTTGTGCCCTTCATTTGGAGCGTAGATCAAGCCCACCACCACCACCACCTGCGCACCCACCTGTACCTGATATCCCAGCAGACGGCCTTTTATCTCTGCTATCTTCGCTCCCACTTTCCCTGAGAAGGAACGTGCAAAAAGTATAGCTACCCCGGCAACTTTACGTGGCAAGGAAGAAAAAAACTGTTGTGGGAAAGCCCTGGACCTCAACCTGTGCCAATCCCTGGGGAGTAAATGTGTTTCTTGGAGAAGGCAAATATCTGCCTGAGACTTCTCTAAATAAGAAACAATGGCCCTTCTCTTCACTGGGTTATTTAACCCTTTTACATTAAAAGTCAACACTTTCAGCCCTTCCATCATAAAAGGTTCAGGACAAGCATGTGGCTTCGTGCCACCCCCCCCCTTCCAGGCTCCAATCATCTCCCCCGCTCCTTCCCCATCCAAAGTCCCAATGTCTTCACACGCAGGGTTATCAATATCAAAAAGCAAATATAGCACCCGGAAACATTCCCCCCATAAGAACAAAAACCAATAAGTGTCCCTGAAGTGTAGGAAGAGCTGACCGGCTCGACCCCAGTCCAGTGCATAAGTGTCGTCGGGAGACGTGACCATCACCCTCGGAACTCGCCCCCCCGAACCACCCGGTCACCTCATCAACCTTGTGCCCTCAGGCGGGACTCTGTAAACTCGAATCTTCAGAAAACTTTTCCAACAGGGCTCTTCTCTCAGATGCAATGCACTCCCAGTCCGGCCTGGAGACTCCCCGCCTAGGAGCCACTCTTCTCCACCTCAAGTATCCCTCCGCTCACTCGTTCCGCTTTCCTGCGCCAGTGTTCCCATCTTGTTGAGTGTCTATCTGCAACAAAGTACATGCCTCCGTCAGGGAACGTAGATGGTGCAATCGATCCTGCCAACGAAACTTTAATCGAAATGGGTGACCCCACGTTTATGGGGTCTGCTGCTCTCTCAAGAAGGCAGTTACCAGCTTGAACTCCCTCCGCTTGAGAAGTGTGGACGCGACCAGATCTTGAAAGAGCTGAGTCTGGTTGCCTCGAAATGTCACTTGGGGGGGTTGTTCTGGCTTCTCTCAAAATTCTTTCCTTGAGGGGGAAGCTATGGACACACGTTAAGATGTCTACTGGCTGTGTTTGCTTTGGGCCGCCTCTCCCTACTCTGTGTGTCCTGTTAAGACGGATCGCGTTTGCTGAAACGTCACCTAGTATCTGGGAAAACAGGCCAAGGACGTATTTCTCTACATCTCCCTTCTCAGCATCCTGAGGCACTCCTCTGATCCGTATGTTATTCCATCTTGAGCGATTTTCGGATCCTCTGTGTGTGCCTGTAGGTCGAGGTGTTGCTCATTAAGACGAATCAGTTCCTGCTGCAGTTGTGTGATCTCTTCTGCCTGTGTTAACCCCTGAGTCTCTAGAGTATCCACTCGATTCCCAATTTCTTCCACATCTTTTCTGATGGCTTGCATCTCGCCGGAGAGGTCTTTTTTAAGCTGTTGTAGATTTTTCCTCAAGGAGGAGAACAGAGATACCAAATAGGGTCGTGTTACCGGGCTTTCATATCTTCCCCTGATAGTGAGGATGCTCTACTTGCTATATTCGGGGTGTCCCCTTCTTGCGAAGCTACTTGCTTCGAGAACATCTCCTTGAGTGTGCCCCCCTTTTACGTGCGGCCCGTCGCCATCTGGGCAGCCCCCTCCTTCTTCCTGGGACCCATGCCCCTGTCACTACTCCTGTACACCGTTGCAACCTATAAGTAGGTGTCCCAGAATGCGGCTGAACTCTCGCAATACTGACCATGGCCCTCCTATGCAACTGCCCGATCTAGGCCGCTCGTGATATCACTGGCCTCTCCCTGTGTCCTCCAGTGGCCTGGGGGAATTGGTGCGTGTTGACGTTTCCAAACTTCTGTATCAAAATGTCCGACAGCATGCCCCACGGCCCTAAATTCTTTAGTGCCCCCGTCAATAATCTCCAGCTCTGGCAAACGTCCCTGTGCTCTCTCTTCAACTCTTTCTCCACTGGCGCGACCTCCACACCCTCTACTGGCTTCTATTGGCTGTATTCCAACCGCTTTAGTTGGGCTTTATGGTGCGACCGAGTCATGGAATTCGAGGGCCCCTGTCCTCAACTCTTGGTACCTCTATGGGACAAGCCCGCTGAATCCCGCTCCGTCTCCGGCACAACTCTTTTATGCTCAGCGGAGTGGATTCAGTCCGCCGCGAGATACAGCTGCTGTGTGCCCTTCCTTGCTGCATCACAGTGCCTGCCGCCCGGAACTTCCACCCAACGGGGCTACCGGGGAGCACGACGCTTGACCGTCGCTATTGCGCCACTCTCCTCACCAAGATCCAGGCTTCCTAACTCGAGGTGTCTGCATCAAGAGTTGCTCGGTGACCCACCACCCTTCACACTCACGCCAGCTGCCAGCGTGCGTTCCCAGCTCCGCTCCTCTAGGCCTCTCCTGCGGCGGTTCGCTCCAAACTCCCAAAGGCCGCAAATAGGTCTCCTTTCACTCTCCCGCCAATCGCCGGCGTTCGTTTCCAGCTCCGCTAGTCCAAGCCGCAACTGCGTCAGCTCGCTCCAAGCCCCCAAGGAGCGACACTGCTTCTCTCTTCACACTTACGGCAGCCACCGGCGTGCGTTTCAACTCCGATGTTCCAGGCCTCAACTGCGCTGACTCGCTCCAAACTCCAGAGGGGCAGAAACTGCATCATCACTACGGCCCTGGTCCGGCTCAGACACAAAAAAGGGGCTTCATACGATTATCGGCCCATCCGTCGCACTTCTCTTTATTTTCACGGCCTTGGATGATGCTTATGTGCTGTGCGGCTGCAGGACGGAGAGACCGAGCTTCACGTCCTACTCGGCCGCCACCTCAGACGCGACGCCGCAACGCCACAGCCGAGCAGAGCGGCCGGGCAGAGCCTCCCGCCCTACGCCCTCCACCCCATACCTTTGCCCACACCTTTGCCCTTCGCCCTGCACCTTCGTCCTGATCTTGAGTGCTTTTCCCGACCACCGGCCGGCCCGCGATACAGTCTTTCCGGTCCCGGTTTCGTTTTTGGTCCGGGGCGGCGTGGAACAGAGGATCAGTGCCATCCCTACAGGAACAGTGCCGCGGAACAGTGCAGGTGGCGAGGCGGCGTGGCAGCAGGGCGGCAAGGAGGAAGGAGCAGGAGGTAAGGAGGGTGGTGAGCGCTGCCGCCATTAGGAGGCGGCGGCAGAGTGCGCGCCCGGCGGACCCGCGGAAGCGGCCCAACTAGGTTGGGCGCGGCTTGCGGGGGCCGTCTGAGAGCCCTGCTCACCCCTCTCCCAGTGACTGTACACCCCCCCCCCCCAAGTGACTTCAGGATCCCTGCCGCTCCCTAGGCCCCAGGCCAATGGTGAGGTAGGTTGGCAGGAGGTTGGTAGGAGGTCAGGAGCAGTCGGTAGGTACTCCAGGGAGCCCCAAGGCAGGGAGAAAGAGAGGAGTGTGAGGACGCTAGGGGGGAAGCGCAGCCTGGCATCCCCTCTCCCCCGCCTTTGTCCCAGTCATAAGGCCTTGCAGCACCTTAGACAAGAGCCTCCAGGACGACCGGGCCCCAGCAGAACCTAGCACTCCTGCAGAGGAAAAAGCCTTTAGCAAGCCTTTAGTAAGTGGCAACCGGGAACCGGTTGTCTCTGGAGAAGGCAGGGGTAATAGCCACTTAACGGAACGTGGAGAGAACGCAGAGAGTACACGAAGAGAGTACATAATAAGAACAAAAACTGAATCAAAACCAGACCAGGGAAACAGTTACATCTCAGGTAGTCATCAGGTGTACTCACCAAAGAATCCTAAAACACTCAAGGCTATCCAACACTTAAGGCTATCCAAAACATTCAAGGCTATCCAAACCTAAATCCAAAATCAAGGAGGCATACGGAACGCAACAGATATGAGATCAGGAAAAGAGAGACGGTCGGTTACAACTATACTCAGTAAGAGGAAAAAGAAGAGCAAAGGCCTCAGTGAGATCTCTAGTAACGAGAAGCAGTTCACAGTAGAAAGCATACCGCACCAGAGACTGGTGGCGTTGGATGACGCCCAAACTCAGAACTCCGGAAGGGGCAGAGGCAGCTTTCAGCCTAAGATCTACACAAAATGTTCATTCTTAAAAGATGCAGGGGCAGTGCTAAACCACAATAACGAAAGCTTGAGTGATCTTCCTTCCCCCCCTTTGCCCAGTGACAGTACATCACTCCAACCATCATCATTCAAACTACAATACAGAAAAGACAGTACACGAGGAGGGCGAGGGTGAGAAAGGAGAATCGACTGTTCCACGTCTGGATGGCCCCCAAGGGCCATCTTTAAAAATAACGAAGACTAGTGCACCTAACGAAGACCTCATAATTCCTTCAATGTCCATCCCGAGGGGTACATATCTTGGGATAAACCAGGCTCCACCAAGAGTCTGTGACGTCCAGCCTGAGCCAAGAATAGGTCAACCACTTGAACCTTCGCTCATAGTACTGACAGGAAGAGAAGGAATAAACCCTAAGGACTCGCAAAACTCCATCAAGGGGCACACGTTTACCTCTACGGCCATCCCTTCCTCAACTACAAACACAGATGCCATCAACGCACCAGAAGAAGCTACAGCTCAGTGCACCACGACAAGAGATGAACAGAAACCAACGGCTGAAGAACCTATTTTCTTGTCAGCGGCACAGGTAGCTTCAGAACAAACTTACTCTACTTTGGAGTCTGACCTGGTCGCCCTGTGGCTCTCAAGTAGTCCTAGAGGAGAGGGAGAAGGACGAGGTGAAGCTAATAGAGGAACCCAGTGCCATAGGCTGGACTCTACAACATACTTTACAACTGAACCCTCAGGCATTGAGCCCAATCGATTTCCCAACAGTCCAACAGGAATCATTCCGGCACAAGATTGGGGAGAATCAGAAGTACTAAACTTAGATCCAGTTAATAGCGGGCTAGACATACGGTCTGAACAAGAGGGGCACGATCCACCAAACATTTCTTGCATCAGGCAGCCTGAGATGACAAGTGGGCATCGAAACCGTCCCAAGGAACCGGACTGGTCAGACACAGGAAGACTTTGGTCGTCCCTACTGGACACTATGCAGCTGTCCATCAAGGCAATGCAATTTCATTTGGATAAAATGGACATCCAATTAACTATTCTTAATTCAGTCGCTACTCATGTCGCAAACATCGATCACAGACTTACGAACATGTCCAAACTGATCCACAGGGTGCAGGAAGAAACACAACTAATGCAAACACACTGTACCTGCTACACCATAGTGGACAAATTGTCCTCACTTCCAGCAGCAATGGGGGAACTGGTGAGTGACATCAGGAATTTAACGAACCACGCCAGGACAAACCCCCAAGGTACCTACAAAAAAGACAATATAGAGATAATCACCAGTGGAGAAATAGCTCCCGAGGATAGGGGCAGGAGCAATACCCCCTTAAAGGCCTCCCACACGGATGGTGGGTCCACTATCTGCCCAAGACCCAGCCGGCTTAATACATCAAAGGCCACAGAGGATCCGTTAGTTGAGATGCCCTGGGCGGAAAGGCTTAGCAGGAATGATAAAGCAAAAGAAGCGAGCGGCGATTTGGAACAAAGCGATCCCACACAACAGTCAGAAGGGGAACTATCAATAATACAAGCCACCAAACCACAAGGCCTGGAAAACGGACAAGGCAAGGAGAAGCAGACCCATAATCGCAAGAAAAAGAGGAAAGGGAGAAATAGGAAGAAGATTATAACGGACTACTTTCCCCCAGATAGATCGGAGCACGGGATAAAACGCCCAGTCGACATCGTCAGCTGCGAACCCTTGCCGTCAAAGACAGATAACAAAGCGGGCCCTTCAACCTCGATAGTTCCCCATGAGACGCCCCATGAGACGCCAGAACCAGAGGCAGAAAGCCTCGGAGAAGAACCGCCCAAGCAAGAACACTTTACGAGAGGCAAAAGCACGCCGACTGTTAGCAATAGCAACCCGGTTTGCATAATAAACAACAAACAGGCACACTTATCTGCCCCACCTAAAACTTCTGCCGGCCACAAGCAGGCTGCTGGGGGTACAGCCAGCCTTCTCAATCTCCCCCCTCAAATAGGCCAGGTAAATCAGGCCAAGTATCTCCCCATTAATACTTTAAATCAAAAAAGCCGCTCAATTCTATTCATTCCTGAATTCAAATCGAGAGGCCGGGGGGACATCCTCAATAGAGGGAACATCCCGCGCCTGATTTAATCAATCAGGAGCCTGGCAGACATTAATTCCTCGGATCTTGAAGGAATCGAGTTCAAAATCAATAAAGAACTCTCAAGTAGAGAGATGACCAAGGCAATTTGGGCCTCAGAGGAAACAGTAAGGAGGATTCTCGCGGAGGAGGGCCAATTAAAAGCCTGGGGAATCAAAATTCTTTTACACCAACAACTGGGCTACCCTGAACCTTTGATACCCAACAGGCCGGATCAACCAGACCACCCACAGGCCAGGAATGTCCAATCAGTCCTCAAAGGGGCACGTAGCACGGACGTACAACCACTAGGAGGGAAAAGTCAGGACCGAGTAACTCCACAGGATGACTGGACCTGGTTAGCCAGAACAATAAATTCACAAGGAGAGAGTGCTTGACTTAACTCGACTCTAGCCCCTGCGGGAGGCCCACAACTCCGAATTTGCTCGTGGAACGTAAACGGCCTAGGAAGCAAGGCATCGGACATAGAATTTCTTTCTTATACCCAAGGCTTCGACCTAATTCTAATGCAGGAGACTTGGTTGGAAGAACCTCAGATTCTACTCGACTACAAAACCCATCACCTACCAGCAACCAAAGGAGCCAAATTTGGGCACCTGAAGGGCGGCCTATTTATCTACTCATCAATAAGCACTATAAGGGGGACAAGAGAAGTAGATTCCATCTCAACCCCAACAAATGGGCTCCAAATTCTTGCAGTGGACTTAGGGGAGGGCAAAGCTAAACAACAAATCATAATGCTAAACGTTTATATTCACCCACGACACAAAGTTAAAGGAGTCAAAATGGTGGGCACAGAAGTAACCAGATTATTCTCGGAAGAATCAACAACTAACCTTTTTCTGGCTGGAGATTTTAACATGCATCTATTGGGACCGCAAAAAAGGGATAACGATCTGGAGGAACAATTCACGGCTTGGAAGATTCCCAGCAAGGAACAGGGCAAAAAGATAAATTGGTCAGCTCTTACCAGGAACTTCATACAGGACATGGAGCACCTGAGCCTCGTGGCACTAAATGGTCGCTTTCCGGGAGATCAACCGCCCACGGCAACCTACCATAAAGCTACGGCAAGCTCTACAGTAGATTACACTTTTGTTACTCTACAACTGTTTAGCAGGATCTCTAGTTTCAGAATCGGAACAAAAAAGCATAGCGACCATCAGCCCCAGGAAATTTCGATGTGCATAAAAGAGCGGCCCCTGGATCTTCCAGTGGAGGATCCAGCATCTATTCATACCGTGAAATTAAAAAGGCTCACGTGCAAAACTACCCAACCAGACAAACTGCAAGCCCTAGCTAAGTCAATCTGGGAAAATCAAGCAGAGGCACATAGTAACGTGAGAATCCGCTGGGAAACTCTGACCAAAGAATTAGGGGATCAGTACGCTAAAAGATCATGCGGTCCCTCTTTTTGTAGGGGAACACCAAAAACCCAGCTTGCAAGCTCGCGGTCAGGAAATCAACTTAACCATCTCCCTATTTCCAAAATACCGAATTTGAGGGCCTTCAACAAAGATATAAATAAAACTCTACGAAGGCTAAGACAAAGGGGCAATAAAACAATACTACATAAAGCCCTCGCGCAGCTAAAAGCAACAAAGAAAAAGTTATCTGGCAAGCAAAAAGGGAAGCAGAAGACACATTGTGGGCCAAGCTCTTGTACGACGCAAAGACAGATCAAAGCGCAAGATTTTGGCGAACAATAAACAACCTAGGTAATGCCAACGTGCAAGGTAACAACTCTCACCTAACGGAGGAAACTTGGGCAGGCCACCTCTTGGAACACTTCAACTCAAAGGAGGAAAGTCTCGCTACAGCAAAACCGGGGTCGGGTCAGCCCGACAAGTGGAGTCCCTATGGAAACACCAGCAGAACACCAATAAGCGTCCCTCACTTTACGACTTTGCAGATTAAAAACTGAATAGCCAAAGGCAAGCGTGAGGGCGCACCGGGCCCCAACGGGATTCCCCCCATCTTATTCAAAACTGACCCGGACTACTGGGCGGCCGTGCTACTATTGGTGTTTAAACACATAGGAGGCGGGGGCATTATACCAGACTCCTGGAAAGGCTCCATAATATCTCCAATTTATAAGAAGGGAGATAAGAATAAAGCAACCAGCTACCGACTCGTAACCTTAATTGACGTCTAGCCCGTCAGAGACCGTAAGAGGCCGGGCAGGGCTATACTATTTATACCTTGTGTCTTATATTTACATGGTCACTGATACGGCACCGGGGGTTAAGGTACGAGGGCCTAAGGGTTAAAATTGACCTGTGCTGATATACACTGCTGATTATTGTTATAGATTGTTATAGATTGTTACTGATTGCTGCTGCAAGGTGTATAGGAAATAATGAATAAATGAAAAACACTGACAGGCCAGGGAGTGGTGGGGACATTGGATGCCTTCTTGCTACGAGCCGAGTCAGCCCTCATCCACGAAATCACTTTAACAGAGCGAAGATTGTCCCTAGAGCCACAACCCCTCTTAAGTCAGCCTGTATTGTCTGATCCCCCTAATCTTACTGAACGCCTTCAGAGTTTCCCTCCAAATAGGACATCGACTAGCCATACCCCAGAAGTAAATGTCACTACTAAGTCAAAGGCCACAATAACAAGGCCTAAAGTTTACACTAGGGGGCAGAAAAGCAAGAACAACCACGGAAGCAGTCCCATAATTCAGACCAGAAAAAGAAAGGGACAGGGCCCCAATAAGTAAACACACCCTGCATCAAAAAGAGGACGCAAAAGTAAAAACATGGAGGAGGAGGAGGATGTAGAAGGGCACTCGCATGTAGCTAGTCCTGTTAACAAAGAGCCTATTATGAGTTCCTCAACCCCCCTGCAGGGTATTGAGAGCAGGGAGTTTTGGGGCAAAATGGGTGAGGTGGTTTCAGCTCTATTAGAGCCACTACTGCAAAAGTTAACCTGCCTAGAAGTGACCATTGACAAACTAGAAAAGGTCGCAGGCAATGCTCACACGAACCAGCTGCCCCAGTTGAGCTCCTTGGGTCCTCAGACCACTCAGCTACACTCGACCGACACTTGCCCTTGTAAAATAAAGACCGTCCAATCAAACAGGAGTGACGGACCTATGGCTGTGCAACCTGGAACCCCAGGCCTTGGCCCAGTGACAGTATCCCAAACCGCATCTTCAGACCCCTTGCCCAAGCGCCATAACATGACAGCTATGCCCATTAGCCATCTTAATGCACTGGCCCCAAGTACCATTCAAGAGCGACTAACGAATATCCAAAGGGACCCCCTCCCTAGTAGACCAAATCATGAATATAGAAGGGAAGCTCTACCGCAAACTGCCCAACGACAAGAACACCAGCCACTGAGAGGCCTACCTGATATAAACACTCTGCACCTTCCACCAGAAGCAACCCCCTACACAATTGTGTTGGCCAATGTCCCCACGTTGCCATATGGAGCTAGGGAACATTGGACATCACTTAGAAACAAATCACTACACGTGATAAGTGCAAGATCGGGATTATCCACCCCGCTCTTTTCAGAATTTAAAATGGTTAGACGGGTTGGTTGGATAGGAAAATCAAAAAAGACGATAGAGGGTGACTGTGTGGTGCTGTCCTTTGGCTCACCGGATCTTGTCCAAACAATACTCAATAGGGCGGGAAATTGGTCAGTAGAACAAATAAGGATTCATATTCTGCCATTGGGGTTTTTTTATAAGCCATCTGGCCCCATGCAGCCTCTACTAGGGGTGGACAGAGGAGGGGGGTGGAATCAACCCAGATACAATATATCAGTGAACAACCATTATGATGCCCTTGGTTCCCTGGAGGATAATGACTGACTAGAGTCACTGATTGGAGGGTCAGTTGATAAAAGGGACATTTTAAGGGGCACTTGGACAATAGAATTAATTAACATCGGATTGACTGAACAAGAGTCTGGTGTTTCAGAGTCTCTGCACCTGTCAAATATGAGGATACTCACTGCAAAATGTGCTGAGAATAGCCTCTCGGTTAACCGACGAGGTACAAGTAACTCATTGTTTATGGCCCAGGCACCTCCCCCTGCTGGTAGTCCCATGCCCCAAGACTTAGGGCCGGTAGTGGTTGGGAGTGCAAGAAGTGCAGAAAGTGAGGGCTATCAAGGGGCACCTACTCTCCGCAACAAAGAAGGGTCACTGTTGGCAAATCCATCATTTGCAACCCTAGAAGTTGACCAGTCCTTAGTTAGGAACAGCCCAATGTCCTTAGATAAGGAGACTGGAAGTTCCAGTAAGCTGTTAAATGACTCCCCGAAGCTCCAAATATTGTCCTGGAACATTGCAGGCCTCTGTCCCAAATTAGATAACCCGGAGTGGGGGGCCCTTATCCAAGAAAACGATATCTGCATGTTTCAGGAAACTTGGGCCAGGGAGGACATTCATAGACTGGGTTACGCAGCCTTTAATATACCAGCCACATACGGGGGTAAGGGAAGACCATCAGGGGGCCTTAGTATCTGGATTGCAACACATCTAGGATGTTCAGTGAAACAGGTAGAGACATTCTCTAGTGATATTCTTTGCACTATCTTGAGCTTTTCGGTAAAGACCAGGATAGTACTGGTTAACGTTTATTCACGGCCAGTAGGGTATGGCCAAGAGTCTGCTACCCTTGAACTTTTATCGTCATTTTTGCCTACTATCATTGATAATGATCTGGTGATTTTGGCTGGCGATTTAAATTGCCAGTATGAACCACTGAAGGACCTGGATGCAGGCGGCCCCAATGAGGAGGATCTATACTGGGCCATTCCAGCAGCCAATGCCCCGCCAACCCGGGCATGGACACCACTGGTCATTCAGATGAACACACTTTCACTCAATTACTCGCTCAGGGCATGCAATGGGCGGCTTAAATCTGACTCCCCAGCTAATTTTACCTATAATAGATTGGGTAGTCCCTCTATTATTGACTACATTCTGGTGAACACTAAATCTTGGCACCGGATAATTGATTTTAAGATTGTCCCCAGACATGACAGTGATCACAATGTTTTGATTTTAGAACTGGCCTCGCCACATATCGGCGATGCCTCCAAGGGCCAATCTCAAAATACCTCAGGGCTTACTTTAACCAGTTGCAGGAGGAGAGTAAAATGGGGTGCATTTTGCCAATTACATGACAGGCTAGCCTCCCTCTATCGAACCATCATCCCACACCTGGAGGTTGCAAAACAACTGAGTGAGCTTGTAGATTCCAATTGTCCATTTTCTGAAATTGCGGAAAATTACCAAGGCCTAGTGGTGGCACTGGCTGACAACTTCTCCCATGTATCCCGACCAAAGGAAGGGAGAGCACCCAGGCACCGCTGGTATGATGGCAATTGCCGCAAGGCCAAGAAAACCCTCGTCGAAGCCATTAAATCTAATGATAGGTTGATAATAAAGGCCAATAGGTCATTTTATAAAAGCACAATTAAGCTAGCTAAAAGAAACTGTGAAGAAAAATGGGAGAGCTTGAGAAACGCTCTAATTAGCAGGGACATGAGGACCTTCTGGAATTTAATAAATACGGACTCCAAAGAGGACAAACCAGCAATTGAATCAAACTTAGGGGCTGAAGTCTGGAAGGCCCACTTTCAGTCCCTTTACTCTAGGGTGGAGGGTGATTTAGGGCAGGTCGTAATTCAACGTCCCCAGCTACAGCCCGTTTGCTTGGACACCCCTGAAATTTCTCTAAAAGAGATAACGGCTGCTATTGGCCGAGTAATCCCTGCAAAGGCTCCGGGTTTAGATAAGATCCCGGTGACCTTTATCGCACTGAATCGAGCATTTGGGCCCCGTACCTATGGACCGTATTCAATGCTATTCTTCAGGGAATGGAGATCCCTGCAACATGGTTCGGGGCGGAAATTATCCCAATTTACAAAAAGGGATCACCCCTCCATCCCGCGAATTATCGGCCCATTAGTCTTATTGATGTCACTCAGAAAATGTTTGCCCGAGTGCTCCTGGACCGTTTACAGAACTGGATGGAGGAATTTTCGATTCTTAGTCCCTACCAGGCCGGTTTTAGAGCAAAAATGTCCACAATCGACCAAGTTTTCAGGTTGCAATTATTGCACTGGAAAACAGTGATCCTAGAGGGTGGCAGCCTCTATATGATCTTTGTGGACTTAAAATCGGCATTTGATCTAGTTCCCAGAGAGAAATTATGGGTTATCCTATCAGACCTGGGAGTCACTCCGTATCTAAGTCACATTCTGAAAAGACTACACAAACACAATTTTGCCCAAATCAGATTTGGGAAGAACGGAGAGCTCACTGACCGCATACCTATAGAGAGAGTCGTACGGCAAGGGTGCGTTCTGGCCCCGACCCTTTTCTGTATTTTTATAAATGGCCTAGTGGGGGCCTTGACAGCGGGAGGGGATATAGATGCTCCTAAGTTGGCGGGCCGCAAGGTACCAAGGTTGCCTCGGTGATGAGCGATCGGCGGATTCATCAAGAAGTGGTTCTGAGCCCTCTCCCGTTCATAGGACCCATGGGAGCCCCAAGAAACAAGTATACTCTGGCGGATGCGGCGCCCAGCGAGTAATCAAGAGATCACCGGAGCGAGGAGCCCCCTCCCGTTCGCGGCTTCTGGCCGTCGCCATCTTTCGGACTTGGAGGCTGGTAACAGCGCCGGTGAGTACCCGTGAGGCTTGGGATGGATCCATAATCTTGAGATCAGCTGCTGCCGACGTGCTGACCGCAGTGGCGGTGAGGCGCGCTGCACATAATCTTAACTTTAATTATTCTTGGGTGCCTGACTCCAAAATGGCGACGCCTCGGGCCAATTACACCTGACGTGCTATCTGCAGACCTGCAAGCGCCCGTGAAGCCGGAGACGAGGGTCTGCCTCCGACGCGCGGACCGCAGTGGCGGTGAGGCGCGCCTCACAAAATCCTACTTTCATCTTTAACTCAACTCGGATGCCTGTCCCCAAAATGGTGACTCCTCAGGGCTAAGACGCGCTGACTCCTGACCGGTAAACAGCGGACGCTCTCCTGAGGTAGCGTTAACACAGCATTATATGATCCTACTGCTGGTTTTTAGAACCCTGCTGGCGCCGAATTCAACCACCCATTTAACTTGGCTATTACTTTCTAATTCGGAGCTCGTGGAGCCTGACTCCAAAATGGCACCCACCAAAGTATTTCCACCTGTAAGTGAAAGTGTCCCATTAGACCAGGGGGTCCAGCTGGGTCCCGATGTTCTTTTAGGATTATGGGCACAGCAGAGGTTTCAACCCAAAGATCTAGAGATAATCCCAGCCACAGAGCCAAGGTGATCAACGGACTCGTTCTGCCTGACTACAAGATGGCGGCCAAGCTTCACTCCCTTCCCTATTTTGCCACCCCTGCTATCTCCACCCGCCCGTCTCTGGACTCAAGACTTTCGGACCTACCCTGATCCTCTCTTTTACCCGGCGGAGTCCGAACTGTATGACCGATTCCCGGTGGAGCTGTTTCGCTCAGCTATAGGGGAGACTGGCTCTGGCACCACGCTATGGCCGTCACCTACCCAGCCGGACTTTGGACATATGTCTCTGGACTCAAGACTTTTGGACCCACTCTGATCCTCTCTTTTAGCCGGCGGAGTCCGAACTGTATGACCGATGCCCGGTGGAGCTGCTTCGCTCAGCTATAGGGGAGACTGGCTCTGGCACTACGCTATGGCTGTCACCTACCCAGCCGGACATTGGACATATGTCTCGTCTCTTTCTCCACTGCTTACTCCTTCCTGTGGACTCCCAGCTCTCCCTGGCCTCTTTCTGGATCTTGATTTCTTGTTCGATAAAAACTCCTGTTTTGAATATGTAATCATTCTGTAATTAATGTGAATATTTGTGTAACTTGCAATTCGCTGTTCCTTATGTAAAGCGCTCTGATACCTTCGGGTCCAGCCAGCGCTATTTAAAACTCAAAATAACTGTAAAGCGCTCTGATATCCTTCGGGATCTGGTTCGCGCTATATAAAACTTTATAAATAAATAAATACCTGCCTTAATTATTTGCAGACGATACTCTCCTGCTGTCAAAATCCCCTATGGGTATACAGAGGGCTTTGGATATCTTCCACTCATTTTGTAAGAACAGAGGCCTGGAGATCAACACCCAGAAAACCAAATACATGGCTTTTAATGCAGGGCATTCAAAACGTCCTAATCCCCAATTAGATGAAGAATTTTTAGAGAAGGTCCCTGTTTGTGAATACTTGGGTTTGTCCCTAAATGAGAAAATGGAATGGGGCGTCCAAATTAAGAATGCTTGTTTAAAACTGGCCCAAACAGCGGGGGGGCTATAGAAGTTGCAAAGGGAGTGCGCATATAAAAAGATGGGGCCGGTGCTGGAAATATACAAGGCACAAGCCAGAGGAGCTGCCTTGTATGGGGCGGAAATTTGGGGCCATCGGCCAACTGAACAACTTGCCAAGATTGAGAACTCACTTTTTAGACAACTTCTGGGACTTCCTAAAAGCACACCGCTCATCCCGCTCCGAATGGATCTTGGAGTTAGCCCAATTGCATCAGAGGTCGCTCTTAGACCTTTGTTATATTGGCGCCGCCTATGGAGTACCCCAGAGCTATCTATGTTTAGAGAGGAACTGAGGGAAGTGGCTAATCTAGATGGAGCAAGCAAAATATCTTGGCTTGCCCACATCAAGAATTCTCTAATATCCATGGGAATGGGAGATTTATGGGCTAGTGCCGAAGACAGCTGTCCGTTAACACCTAGGAAGGTTCTGATAAAGAACTATAAGGAGTATAATCTTACCCAATTGATGGGGAGCTCCAGCATTGGCACTTTGACAACATCCTTCCTAGAAGTCAAACTGCAATATAGTTTAGAACCTGACATAGACGATATACATATGTCACACAAGAAAAGAGCCACGGGTCCAAATTAGAAGGAGGTTAGTTAACTGTTTAGATGTGATATGCCATGCAGACCGTGGGGGATTCCCTTTTCAGGACGGTTCCCCTCACACACCAGAGGTGTCATGCTTCATCATAGGGGGCCTCCTCACACGAAAGACCTAGTCTTCGTGCGGGCTACAACCCCCTCTCTACGAGGGAGGAGCTCAGGGATGTTTTTGTTGAGTCAGGCGGGGTGTACCAAACCCCTATGTGAGCTTGGCGTGTGTGTAACAAAAAAGTGCAGTGCTGTGATGTGACAAGTTAAAACTGGCTACGGGGTTAGCTATAGTGTAACTTTATTCAGCTACCCTGTGTCAGGATTAAAAGCAATAAAGAGCTGATAACACAAGTGTCATCATTAGAGACAGATGTGTAGATCGCTAGACCAACATGTTTCAGCCAGAAAGACCTAGGTAGTGTCGCGGCCTTCTTCAGGGTCAGTTTGTTCAGCTACTGCAAAAATAAAGTGCAACTCTGTGAAAAAGCATAAAAAACACGTGAATAAATCAAAAATATAATACTGAACCAGTAATATTGACTGTTCAGTATGGACTGCATACAACCTATATTAGAGACAAAGACATGTTTGTCACAAAAAGCATATCCAGTACATCTATAGCATAAATCAAAAATACAGTTTCTAAGCTTCTGAATGATACCATTATGGGCACAAATTAACATTTTATATCAATGTGTAATTAACAAAGACGTGTGACTCACCACAAGGGATTGTGCAATTCAATACGTCTGTCCAGGCATATTACGTCTTTGTTAATTACACATTGATATAAAATGTTAATGTGTGCCCATAATGATATAATTTTTTGTGACAAACATGTCTCTTTGTCTCTAATATAGGTTGTATGCAGTCCATACTGAACAGTCAATATTACTGGTTCAGTATTATATTATATTCACGTGTTTTTTATGCTTTTTCACGTAGTTGCACTTTATTTTTGCAGTAGCTGAACAAACTGACCCTGAAGAAGGCCGCAACACTACCTAGGTCTTTCTGGCTGAAACATGTTGGTCTAGCGATCTACACATCTGTCTCTAATGATGACACTTGTGTTATCAGCTCTTTATTGCTTTTAATCCTGACACAGGGTAGCTGAATAAAGTTACACTATAGCTAACCCCGTAGCCAGTTTTAACTTGTCACATCACAGCACTGCACTTTTGTTACACACACGCCAAGCTCACATAGGGTTTAGTACACCCCGCCTGACTCAACAAAAACATCCCTGAGCTCCTCCTCGTAGAGAGGGGGTTGTAGCCCTGCACGAAGACTAGGTCTTTCGTGTGAGGAGGCCCCCTATGATGAAGCATGACACCTCTGGTGTGTGAGGGGAAACGTCCTGAAAAGGAAATCCCCCACGGTCTGCATGGCATATCACATCTAAACAGTTAACTAACCTCCCTCTAATTTGGACCCGTGGCTCTTTTCTTGTGTGACATTAGTTTGGTGGGGAGTAAGCTCACGCAGGTCCTTAAAACTCCTCAGGCCCTCAAGTGTATTGATAGACGATATACAGCCATCTCTTGCTAAGAAACTATATTTGCAGTTTAGGCATGGTACACTTCCTTTGCGTGCCTTCACACATAAGTGGGGGGGTGGCTCCACAAAAGACTGCCCGACATGCAATAATTGCACAGAGACCGACCTACATGTACTGTTTTTCTGCCCGGCATATAGGGTAGCCAAGACATCGCTGGTTACGACAGCTGTGTAGGAATCTTGGAACCTCCCACTGCTCACAGGCTTTTAGGATCCTTAAATACGATAGCAGTATGCCTATTGCGTATTCAGTATCCCGCTATCTGTTTTCAATGTGGTGCGCTCGCCGAGCAATTAAAAAGAAAGGGCAAACCCAACCAATTGACCCTACCCCCCTACTGTGACTTGAGGTTCTTTTTAAAAACTGATTTTATTCATTATGATTGAGATACTTGTACTTTTTTAGAGTATTTATCATATGATATAATTCTTATGAATTATTGATAAAATATTTTAATCTGTACGTCTTTTATTGTCGGATACGTTGCACTGATTGTATTGTAGTTTATATGTTTTTATTTGTGCTTTTATGACCTTGTCAGGTCGAAATAAAGTATCTCTTGACTTGACTTGACATTGAATAGTGTTTTGTGGGGCTACAACAACTTGTCTTTCACATATATCGATGGTGCACTTGAACCAAGGTCACCCAGGTCACCCGTGGGTGGGAAAGCACACCTTGTAGAGTTATGTCAAAGTCATGACTTGCACAACACTACTGGATCTACACTGGCTCCCCCTGCAAGCCTGAATAATCTTCAAGATCACTTAAAAGTCCCTCTATACCAAGACCCTGGTCTACGTAGCTGGCATACTAGCAATAGGTGTAGGTCAATGCCACATCAGAGACTAAACACTATAGGAAGGAGAAAGCTTAGCCTTCCCAGTCTTTGCCCACAGGATCTGGAACACCATCCCTTCTGACATCAGAACAGCACCAACCCTCCTACAATTCAGGAAGAAACTGAAATTTCACCTCTTCAATGAACACGATCTCAGATAGGCTGGCTTCTCACCCCTTCCACTAGCTCTACTGCCCCTTGTACAGTGCTTTCTTGCTAGCCTATAGTTTGCCATGTTTTTTCCTATTGTTTTATGTATCCCTTAATATTGTAAAACTGTGTTGTGCGAAATGTGAATAACTCTTGTTATTGGCCACTGTAACAAATTGTGCCCCCATGCATAGGTCATCCATGTTAGCACGATCCCCAGCCTTCAATTGTGAAATATCTTACTTTTAGGATTTGGTTAATTTTGGCTAGAAGCCATAAGCATGCTGATGATGCTTAGGACTCACTGATATTGTGTAATGCTAACCTCTTTGTCCATTGGGTTACCACCATCGAAAATTGCATTCAGTTTGTAATCTGAGAGGTATTGATTAATACAGATAACTTACTGGTAAGGAAACATAGGCCTTTCTTGGGATTATCATCTAACCCCTTGTGAGGGTTCCCCTCCCGCAACACGAGAACCACCCGACCTTTCCAACATGGCGGCCGCCATGTGGCACACAGGAAGTAGGGTCGACGGTCTAGCAGGCCGTCCGGACGTTGTCAGCATTACACCAATCAAGGAGCAGCCAGGCGGGACCTTGGGGAACAAGAGGGCGGCGCTCGAGCCACCCGGGAGTTCGGAGGAAGGAGCTGAGGCGAACGAGGAAGAAGCGGAGGCGAACGAGGAAGGAGCCGAAACTGACGAGGAAGGAGGCGTAGCAGAGGAGAAAGTACCCGAGGACGTGTTTCCCGCCGAGGAGGAGGAGCAGCATACCGACAACCGCTCTGGGAGCAACGCGATCGAGTCCAGCACTCCAACCTTGGGAGGAGAGGCTGCGACTTCCACCCCCACGGCCCAGGAGGGTCGTGGGTCCAGGCAAGTGCCCAAGACCAGGTTCTTTTCTCTGAGGGGTTGGTGGGCGGGGGTTAAGGGCCACACCACCTAAATCACTGAATGTTCCCTGACACCTAGGCACCGCACGAAAGGGACACACAGGTGACGGGAGCACTCTTCCCTTTTTCACTTATAGTGACCCAAAAACGGAGGTCTGATTTTGTTTTTTTTGTTTGTTCCTACATTTGGTTCCCGTGACGTCCATTGCCGGCATCTCTCTCCCTCTCCAACCTGAGGACTCCTAGCAAGGGGGAGACAAGACCAGCGAGGAAGGGAGGAAACAACCACCAGTGGATGTGGACTGTGTTTCGCCATCTTATTTTCCCAAACTTCCTGACTTTCTTTTCATTTCCCTATTGACACTCCCCAAAAGGGGGATATCAGACAGTTGCCCACGACGTATTGGGACACATGTACCTGACTTTTCTGTTAAATAAACATACTTTATATCAATCCCGTTAAGAAAACCTCTAGTGTACTCTTCTTTTAAACAGAAAAAGGTGGACGGCCCTGACCAGTTATCTGCTCACAGTGGTGTCAGAAGTGGGATTTGGTGTCTAGTAATTATGACACGACCCATCACTATGGAAGCAATGATGGCCCAACTAGCAGGGGGACAACGCCACCTACAGTTGGTGTTCGGGGAACAGACAAAAATGGCGCAACGAGAACGCGAAGCATTCCAGACTGCGCTGAAAGACCAGGCCTCCCTTATGTCAGCCAACCAACAGGTCCAAGATACGGCCATTCTACGCCTTATTGATGCTATAACAAATGCCAGAGTGCACCCCAACGTCCTCAGCACTGTCCTACAGAAATATCAGGAAGGGGACGACCCAGACTTTTTCTTTGTAAATTTTGAGAGGGTTGCCTCCACGGCCGGCTGGCCCCCAGAGAGATGGGGTCAGTACATAGCCCCTCTGTTGTCCGGCGAGCTACAAGCTGCCTTCCAGGCCACCAACCCTGCGGGGACTACCCCCTATACAGAGATAAAAAGGGCCATATTAGAGAGGCTAGGGTGCGACCAAGAGTACTATCGAGCCCGCTTCCGAAAGGAGAAATGGTCGGCCGGGGACAATCCACGGGCTCTCTACTACAGGATCAGAGACTTGGGGAATCGTTGGCTCCAGCCCTCTACTGCAACCATGGATGAAGTGACCGAGAAGATCTATCTGGAGCAATACCTGGAGGCCCTCCCTCTCCATACCAGGTCATGGGTCAAACAGCATCCCCATCTCACAGTGACAGTAGCCGTCGACTTGGCGTGCGCCTATCACAGGTGCCCCGATTTCAGAGCGCAGCCCCAACGTTTGCCCCCAAACCTCCTGCGACCTCAAACCAAAACGGCCCCAGACAGTCGCCCTCTCCCTTCCCCGATGAGACATGTGTACAGACCACCTGTAGGAGCCCAGTCATTACAGGGACCCCAGTGTTTCCACTGTGCGGAGTGGGGACACATAGCCAGTCAGTGCCCTTCTCGACCCCCTCCCCAGGAGCCCATGGAGGTAGGGTACACCTGAGGTCGCATTTATATGTCAGGAGAACCCCCTCAAAGGTATCAAAAGAAGATACTGGTAAACGGGAAATCAGTGTCAGCCTTACTAGACACGGGATGCCATCACACAGTCATTAGTGAGGAGCTTATATCTGACACCCGAGACCCAGGGAAGGAACACATACAGGTCACTTGTGTCCATGGGGAAAAGAAATTATACCCTTTGGTAGAGGTTTTGTTGACCATAGAAGGGGAACCACTCTTGAGAAAAGTAGGGGTGATACCCTCCCTTCCCGAGACCGTTCTCTTGGGGACCGACCTTCCCCGTTTTCATGACTATTTATCATCCCTTTCTCCCTCTTCAGCCATGTCAGGGTGGTTGGGAAGCGCCCCGTTTGCACAGACCCCAATAGAGGGACCCCCGTTCAAAAGAACAAAGTCCCGTTGGGAAAAAAGGGAAGAAAGGGCAAAATTCCGTCAATCCTGTGATGTGCTATCCGCTCCTATTCTTGTTTCCCCAGAAGAGCCACAGATACCGAGCCAGAGTTTCCGAGCTGCACAGAGGGATGACACAACATTGCAACATGACTGGAATCAAGCGCAGGAGGATGACCCGGGAAAGGTAGGCCCCCTTTTTTGTGTTAAAAAGGGACTGTTATACAGAGTGACAAGGGAGACAGGACAAACCAAAGAACAGTTGTTAGTACCCAAAGCCTTCCGCGAATACATATTGAATCTTGCACACAACCAGGCAGGAGGCGGTCATTATGGGAAGGAACATACGATAAAGTATTTGCTCCACAGATTTTATTGGCCCGGGGTGTACCAGGAGGTGGTGAGGTATTGCGCTTCCTGTGTCCGATGTCAGTTGGTGAATAACCCCGTCCTTCCCAGGGCCCCCCTCCAGCCACTACCAATCATCGACACCCCATTCCAACGGGTAGGCATGGACCTTGTAAGTCCCCTACTCCCCTCAGCGCGGGGGCACCAATACATATTAGTCCTGGTGGACTGCGCCACCAGGTACCCAGAGGCGATACCCCTATCCAGTGCAACCACGACGGCTGTCGCCCAGGCCATGGTCTCCTTTTTCTCTTGTGTGGGGTTTCCACAGGAGCGCTTAACAGATCAGGGTACACCGTTTATGTCCCGGCTCATGAAACAAATCTGTACATTGTTTGGCATCAAGCAGATCCGAACAGCTGTGTACCACCCCCAAACTGATGGCCTGGTCGAGCGATATAATAGAACAATCAAGACCATGTTAAGGAAGACCATAGAAAGGATGGGGAGAGACTGGGACCGACAGTTACCCCTGGTATTATTCGCCATTCGGACACATGAGCAGAAGTCTACAGGGTTTTCTCCTTACGAATTGTTGTTCGGGAGACCGCCCCGTACCCTTCTCGATATGGCAGTCGAGCAATGGGTCGAGGAAGAGGACGAAAGTAAACCTTTGCTGCAATACAGCACTACGCTAAGGGACACCCTAGTGTCCCTTTGGGATAGGGTCCATGCAAACATGGATAAGACAACAGAAACGCTGGTATGACAGGAATACAAAGTTAAGAGAATTTAGAGCAGGAGACCTCGTCCTAATACTATTGCCCTCCACCGAAAAGAAATTGTTGGCCACATGGCAAGGGCCCTACAAGGTCTTGGACAAAGTGACCCCAGTATCCTACCGGGTGGCCGTACCCCATAAAACCCAAACAGGACAGACATACCATGTCAGCCTTTTGAAGGCTTGGGAGGGGCCTTTACCAACAACGCCAAGGAAAAGTGCCTCCATACACCACATCACCCTTGACAGGAAATTCCTTCGGTCACCCCGAACAGCCCGAATCCGTACACATAGGTCCACAACTAACAGAAAAGCAGAGGCACCAGTTATTGTCCTTATGTTCTTCTTTTTCCGAAGTCTTATCAGGAATACCAGGACGTACAGACCTAGTCGAACATTATATAGACACAGCAAAAGCAAGACCCATCAGGTTGAGACCCTATCGCATACCCGCTGCCCGAAGACAGGCCGTGGACCAAGAAATACAAGCAATGCTAAAAGCGGACATAATAGAACCTTCCTACAGCGCTTGGTCCTCCCCAATTGTCCTAGTCCCCAAACCTGATGGAAGCATCAGGTTTTGTATAGACTTCCGGCAGCTGAACTCTATCTCAAAATTCGACGCCTATCCGATGCCCCGAGTGGACGAACTCATAGACCGTCTAGGAGACGCCAGGGTGATGTCCACGATTGATCTTACCAAGGGCTACTGGCAGATTCCGATGTCCCCAGACTCCCGAGAAAAAACCGCCTTCTTTGCCCCCTTTGGCCTGTTCCATTTCAAAGTCCTTCCCTTTGGTCTACACGGGGCCCCGGCAACATTCCAGAAGTTGATGGACGTCCTGCTACGTGCGCACCAGAAGTATGCAGTGGCGTATCTAGACGACATAGTTGTCCACAGCCCTGACTGGGAGACACACCTTGTCCACTTACAAAACGTTCTACAAGCACTCAAGAAGGCCGGTCTTGCCATCAATCCTAAGAAAACCACCTTTGGTACAGACCGCATCCGTTATCTCAGGTATGATATTCAGGCAGGAAAAATCAGGCCACAGATAGACAAACCAGAGGCTATAACCAACATTCCCCGCCCCACCACAAAGAAAGAGGTCCGTTCCTTCCTTGGGCTTATAGGGTATTACCGCCGATTCATTCCCCATTTCTCAGCCATTGCTAGTCCCCTCACTGACCTACTCACAACAGCCATGTCAGGAAACCCCTTCACTGGTCAACCTCACAAGAGCATAGTTTTACCCGACTCAAAGAAGCCATATGTAACGCACCTGTCCTTGTATGCCCCGACTATCAGAAAACCTTTGTACTCAAAACGGATGCCTCTGGTAGGGGCCTTGGCGCAGTCCTCTCCCATCCTGATGAGGAGGGGAGTCTTCGCCCTGTCTTGTTCTTGAGTCGCAAGTTGTTTCCTAGGGAGACGCGTTATGCCACCATTGAGCAAGAATGTTTGGCTATCAAATGGGCCATTGAGGCCCTCCAATACTATCTATTAGGACGGCAATTTCTTTTGTTGACTGATCATGCCCATTTGACCTGGTTATCCCAGAACAAAGACTCCAACCCTAAAGTACTCCGTTGGTTCCTTGCTTTACAGCCCTTCTCCTTTCGCACCATGCACGCTCCAGGGAGGCTGCAGATGAACGTTGACTTCCTTTCCCGATGTCCAGTATCTGAATGGCCCCCATGTCCATTCCAAGAGGGGAGGCAGTGTGAGGGTTCCCCTCCCTCAACACGAGAACCGCCCGACCTTTCCAACATGGCGGCCGCCATGTGGTACACAGGAAGTAGGGTCGACAGTCTAGCAGGCCGTCCGGACGTTGTCAGCATTACACCAATCAAGGAGCAGCCAGGCGGGACCTTGGGGAACAAGAGGGCGGCGCTCGAGTCACCCGGGAGTTCGGAGGAAGGAGCTGAGGCGAACGAGGAAGAAGCGGAGGCGAACGAGGAAGGAGCCGAAACTGACAAGGAAGGAGGCGTAGCAGAGGAGAAAGTACCCGAGGACGTGTTTCCCGCCGAGGAGGAGGAGCAGCATACCGACGACAGCTCTGGGAGCAACGCGATCGAGTCCAGCACTCCAACCTTGGGAGGAGAGGCTGCGACTTCCACGGCCCAGGAGGGTCGTGGGTCCAGGCAAGTGCCCAAGACCGGGTTCTTTTCTCTGAGGGGTTGGTGGGCGGGGGTTAAGGGCCACACCACCCTAAATCACTGAATGTTCCCTGACACCTAGGCACCGCACGATAGGGACACACAGGTGACGGGAGCACTCTTCCCTTTTTCACTTATAGTGAGCCAAAAACGGAGGTCTGATTTTGTTTTTTTTTGTTTGTTCCTTCATTTGGTTCCTGTGACGTCCATTGCCGACATCTCTCTCCCTCTCCAACCCGAGGACTCCTAGCAAGGCGGAGACAAGACCAGCGAGGAAGGGAGGAAACAACCACCAGTGGATGTGGACTGTGTTTCGCCATCTTATTTCCCCAAACTTCCTGACTTTCTTTTCATTTCCCTATTGACACTCCCCAAAAGGGGGATATCAGACAGTTGCCCACGACGTATTGGGACACATGTACCTGACTTTTCTGTTAAATAAACATACTTTATATCAATCCCGTTAAGAAAACCTCTAGTGTACTCTTCTTTTAAACAGAAAAAGGTGGACGGCCCTGACCAGTTATCTGCTCACAGTGGTGTCAGAAGTGGGATTTGGTGTCTAGTAATTATGACACGACCCATCACTATGGAAGCAATGATGGCCCAACTAGCAGAGGGACAACGCCACCTACAGTTGGTGTTCGAGGAACAGACAAAAATGGCGCAACGAGAACGCGAAGCATTGCAGACTGCGCTGAAAGACCAGTCCTCCCTTATGTCAGCCAACCAACAGGTCCAAGATATGGCCATTCTACGCCTTATTGATGCTATAACAAATGCCAGAGTGCACCCCAACATCCTCAGCACTGTCCTACAGAAATATCAGGAAGGGGACGACCCAGACATTTTCTTTGTAAATTTTGAGAGGGTTGCCTCCACGGCCGGCTGGCCCCCAGAGAGATGGGGTCAGTACATAGCCCCTCTGTTGTCCGGCGAGCTACAAGCTGCCTTCTAGGCCACCAACCCTGCGGGGACTACCCCCTATACAGAGATAAAAAGGGCCATATTAGAGAGGCTAGGGTGCGACCAACAGTACTATCGAGCCCGCTTCCGAAAGGAGAAATGGTCGGCCGGGGACAATCCACGGGCTCTCTACTACAGGATCAGAGACTTGGGGAATCGTTGGCTCCAGCCCTCTACTGCAACCATGGATGAAGTGACCGAGAAGATCTATCTGGAGCAATACCTGGAGGCCCTCCCTCTCCATACCAGGTCATGGGTCAAACAGCATCCCCATCTCACAGTGACAGTAGCCGTCGACTTGGCGTGCGCCTATCACAGGTGCCCCGATTTCAGAGCGCAGCCCCAACGTTTCCCCCAAACCCCCTGCGACCTCAAACCAAAACGGCCCCAGACAGTCGCCCTCTCCCTTCCCCGATGAGACATGTGTCCAGACCACCTGTAGGAGCCCAGTCATTACAGGGACCCCAGTGTTTCCACGGTGCGGAGTGGGGACACATAGCCAGTCAGTGCCCTTCTCGACCCCCTCCCCAGGAGCCCATGGAGGTAGGGTACACCCGAGGTCGCATTTATATGTCAGGAGAACCCCTCAAAGGTATCAAAAGAAGATACTGGTAAACAGGAAATCAGTGTCAGCCTTACTAGACACGGGATGCCATCACACAGTCATTAGTGAGGAGCTTATATCTGACACCAGAGACCCAGGGAAGGAACACAAACAGGTCACTTGTGTCCATGGGGAAAAGAAATTATACCCTTTGGTAGAGGTTTTGTTGACCATAGAAGGGGAACCACTCTTGAGAAAAGTAGGGGTGATACCCTCCCTTCCCGAGACCGTTCTCTTGGGGACCGACCTTCCCCGTTTTCACGACTATTTATCATCCCTTTCTCCCCCTTCAGCCATGTCAGGGTGGTTGGGAAGCGCCCCGTTTGCACAGACTCCAATAGAGGGACCCCCGTTCAAAAGAACAAAGTCCCATAGGGAAAAAAGGGAAGAAAGGGCAAAATACCGTCAATCCTGTGATGTGCTATCCGCTCCTATTCTTGTTTCCCCAGAAGAGCCACAGATACCGAGCCAGAGTTTCCGAGCTGCACAGAGGGATGACACAACATTGCAACATGACTGGAATCAAGCGCAGGAGGATGACCCGGGAAAGGAAGGCCCCCTTTTTTGTGTTAAAAAGGGACTGTTATACAGAGTGACAAGAGAGACAGGACAAACCAAAGAACAGTTGTTAGTACCCAAAGCCTTCCGCGAATACATATTGAATCTTGCACACAACCAGGCAGGAGGCGGTCATTATGGGAAGGAACATACGATAAAGTATTTGCTCCACAGATTTTATTGGCCCGGGGTGTACCAGGAGGTGGTGAGGTATTGCGCTTCCTGTGTCCGATGTCAGTTGGTGAATAACCCCGTCCTTCCCAGGGCCCCCTCCAGCCACTACCAATCATCGACACCCCATTCCAACGGGTAGGCATGGACCTTGTAAGTCCCCTACTCCCCTCAGCGCGGGGCACCAATACATATTAGTCCTGGTGGACTACGCTACCAGGTACCCAGAGGCGATACCCCTATCCAGTGCAACCACGACGGCTGTCGCCCAGGCCATGGTCTCCTTTTTCTCTTGTGTGGGGTTTCCACAGGAGCTCAACAGATCAGGGTACACCGTTTATGTCCCGGCTCATGAAACAAATCTGTACATTGTTTGGCATCAAGCAGATCCGAACAGCTGTGTACCACCCACAAACTGATGGCCTGGTCGAGCGATATAATAGAACAATCAAGACCATGTTAAGGAAGACCATAGAAAGGACGGGAAGAGACTGGGACCGACAGTTACCCCTGGTATTATTCGCCATTCGGACACATGAGCAGAAGTCTACAGGGTTTTCTCCTTACGAATTGTTGTTCGGGAGACCGCCCCGTACCCTTCTCGATATGGCAGTCGAGCAATGGGTCGAGGAAGAGGACGAAAGTAAACCATTGCTGCAATACAGCACTACGCTAAGGGACACCCTGGTGTCCCTTTGGGATAGGGTCCATGCAAACATGGATAAGACAACAGAAACGCTGGGATGACAGGAATACAAAATTAAGAGAATTTAGAGCAGGAGACCTCGCCCTAATACTATTGCCCTCCACCGAAAAGAAATTGTTGGCCACATGGCAAGGGCCCTACAAGGTCTTGGACAAAGTGACCCCAGTATCTTACCGGGTGGCCGTACCCCATAAAACCCAAACAGGACAGACATACCATGTCAACCTTTTGAAGGCTTGGGAGGGGCCTTTACCAACAACGCCAAGGAAAAGTGCCTCCATACACCACATCACCCTTGACAGGCCCCTGGAAATCCCTTCGGTCACCCCGAACAGCCCGAATCCGTACACATAGGTCCACAACTAACAGAAAAGCAGAGGCACCAGTTATTGTCCTTATGTTCTTCTTTTTCCGAAGTCTTATCAGGAATACCAGGACATACAGACCTAGTCGAACATCATATAGACACAGCAAAAGCAAGACCCATCAGGTTGAGACCCTATCGCATACCCGCTGCCCGAAGACAGGCCGTGGACCAAGAAATACAAGCAATGCTAAAAGCGGACATAATAGAACCTTCCTACAGCGCATGGTCCTCCCCAATTGTCCTAGTCCCCAAACCTGATGGAAGCATCAGGTTTTGTATAGACTTCCGGCAGCTGAACTCTATCTCAAAATTCAACGCCTATCCGATGCCCCGAGTGGACGAACTCATAGACCGTCTAGGAGACGCCAGGGTGATGTCCACGATTGATCTTACCAAGGGCTACTGGCAGATTCCGATGTCCCCAGACTCCCGAGAAAAAACCGCCTTCTTTGCCCCCTTTGGCCTGTTCCATTTCAAAGTCCTTCCCTTTGGTCTACACGGGGCCCCGGCAACATTCCAGAAGTTGATGGACGTCCTGCTACGTGCGCACCAGAAGTATGCAGTGGCGTATCTAGACGACATAGTTGTCCACAGCCCTGACTGGGAGACACACCTTGTCCACTTACAAAACGTTCTACAAGCACTCAAGAAGGCCGGTCTTGCCATCAATCCTAAGAAAACCACCTTTGGTACAGACCGCATCCGTTATCTCAGGTATGATATTCAGGCAGGAAAAATCAGGCCACAGATAGACAAACCAGAGGCTATAACCAACATTCCCCGCCCCACCACAAAGAAAGAGGTCCGTTCCTTCCTTGGGCTTATAGGGTATTACCGCCGATTCATTCCCCATTTCTCAGCCATTGCTAGTCCCCTCACTGACCTACTCACAACAGCCATGTCAGGGAAACCCCTTCACTGGTCAACCTCACAAGAGCATAGTTTTACCAGACTCAAAGAAGCCATATGTAACGCACCTGTCCTTGTATGCCCCGACTATCAGAAAACCTTTGTACTCAAAACGGATGCCTCTGGTAGGGGCCTTGGCGCAGTCCTCTCCCATCCTGATGAGGAGGGGAGTCTTCGCCCTGTCTTGTTCTTGAGTCGCAAGTTGTTTCCTAGGGAGACGCGTTATGCCACCATTGAGCAAGAATGTTTGGCTATCAAATGGGCCATTGAGGCCCTCCAATACTATCTATTAGGACGGCAATTTCTTTTGTTGACTGATCATGCCCATTTGACCTGGTTATCCCAGAACAAAGACTCCAACCCTAAAGTACTCCGTTGGTTCCTTGCTTTACAGCCCTTCTCCTTTCGCACCATGCACGCTCCAGGGAGGCTGCAGATGAACGTTGACTTCCTTTCCCGATGTCCAGTATCTGAATGGCCCCCATGTCCATTCCAAGAGGGGAGGCAGTGTGAGGGTTCCCCTCCCGCAACACGAGAACCGCCCGACCTTTCCAACATGGCAGCCGCCATGTGGTGTCTTGTGGCTCATGGCCTGCCTGGCTACGTTGGCGCAGGCCTGGCTGCCATGATGACTTTTTGCGCACGTTACTCTTGAACTGTTGTTCTGTCGCCCTCTGCTACTGCCAAGTTATTTTACAACTGTCTGCATTTTCTGTTTCTCACCTTTTCTCCTATTCCCTTTTGGGCTCAGTCTGAACAACATTTACAAGGTCGAATAACAAATCCCTGGTTCCTACTGATTTGGCCCGTCCCTCGCACCTAGACATAACACCATGTACAGCTGCCATTGAGAAAATAGTGTGCTTTTAATAATGTGGTCGCCTGCCGTAGAGAGCACTTGGAGACGAACTTTCCAGAGAGAAGAGCTGTGATTGTATGCTGATGTAGTTTTGCATCTAGAGACTGAGGTATGGGGGTTCGCTAGTCAAAGCCCAAAGGTCTTCTATTATCATAATAAACTGGCTTCCAGCACGGGGAGGGTGGTAATGTTAGTTAGACATATATCCACTGCTTTATGAGATGCTTTCCCCGTTCGTATTCTATGGAGTAGTAACTATGCTGATTATATTATTCATATGTATTATGCTATTAGTACTGACACGTGTACTGTATCTTAGAGCACGTAAGTTGAAATAAATATATTGAACTATACAGTGTCTCTTCTTACGCCTGTTGTGGACAGGTACGAGTGTGACGAAAGAGTGTTCTTGCCTAGTCCTGGGAGAGAGAGAGATACCGTGTTCTAGGTTGTCTAATCATTGGTACATTAGTGCTAATGGGACGCTAAGGCTAGTTGGGTTGGGGTTTTGGGTGCTAAGGTCTATAGTTGGCTCACCACTATATTCCAAGGTCCTATTATCCTGTGCATAGCTCTGTATGTGCAGAAACCTTATGACATGGCGCGACCAACGAGTGGGGCCGCTTACTTGCGAGACGCTTGAGTAGTACTTGTGCTTGTCCACAAACCCTCACGTACGCTTCCGGAAGCGTGTGTGACGGTGATACCTCCTATATTACAGATTTTGTAGGTTCTTTCAAGCTTGATGTTATTAAAAAAGGTTTCATAAATATAACCCTTTTGTGCTGCCTCGTGTAAGATTGTTGAATCGACCCGTTAGTAATGGCGGGTATAGACATAGCGGCGCATAGCCGCACAGCACTCCGGGATCACTTACGGGTGTATGGAGTGCCAGACGCGGGAGTTGACTTAGTCTTTGTGGTTCAAGCCGATTCGGCTTTCCACTTTGAAGTGTTCTACTCTTGGATCACTTTTCCAGCGGTGAACGTGAACGATAACCTGTTCCATGAATATGAACCCACCGCTGTTCCTGCAGTCTATAGACCTTATACTAATCTTGAAGTACCGCTCACGGCTTGGCAACACCGTGTTTGGTTTAATGGCGCCCTCCCACAACCGACTACCACGGTTCGTTTAGGCCCCTTATCAATTGAGGGGGCCACTTGGCCTGTTTTGGCCGGGTACACCCCACATCCGCGTTATATGACAATACCAGTCGCGGAACTGCGCACTATGTATGCGGCCTTGGTGCAGGTGCATCGAGCTTTAGTGCGGTATGTTACAGGCAGCCTCCATGGAGCCGCTCCTGGAGTTGCCGGCCAACCAGCTGCTGCAGGCGGAGTGACCATAAGTCCCGTCATGGTGAATTCTGTGATGGGCAAACGGCCACAAAATAAGGATGATTTTCCTTATTGGCTTGCAGAAAAGTTTGATCAGTTGGAGGCAGTTTTTCCACATACAACTCCGGATAAACATCGTATTTTAACGATTAGTTTGCCAAAAGACTTAATTCCCGAGTTGACAGCATGTGACAACTGGGGTAAGGTATTCGCAGCAGTATATTCTAAATGTTTTGGTACTCCTTCCATGACTGTTCTCCCCTCTGTAATTAAAAAAGTACAGGACGAACATGGCCCTGAAGCGGCCGTGGAATTAGGGATGAGACTGGTGGGAGTGTTTGAAGTAGTAGCTGAGCTGATCCTTGCGAATGTCAAGGGCGATGCAGTGAACTTTCAAGTAGCTAACGCTTTGGCTCTAGTCCCAGAATTGGAGAAGCCTCGCGAATTACCGAAAATTATTACCCAGGCTTACAAGACTATTGGTAGAAACAGCCTGGGTAACAAGCCTTTGCGAAACAGCAAACACAGTCGCAACCACAACAGCAACAAACCAAATCTCAATCTGAGAAAGATGAGAAACCAGTTTTCACTAAAAAGAGCTGGAGGCTGAAAAACAGGGTAAGCAACAGAAAAGCCGGGGTCGCGAGGCGCGTCCCCGGTTTCAGTTTCTTCTGAACGCACTTATGATTTACGCGATAGAGCGAGAATTAAGTCACCGGATAGGTTTCAAATCCCTGATACGCGTTCTCCTCGTTCTTTACAGGCACAGACTTCGTCACAGGCAGGTGGAGGAGACCGCCAGGATAGAGGAAGGGCCCGTGAGGCCCCACAGGGAAGAGACCAGCCTCGACAACAAGTCAGAGGAAAAGAGGAAGACGCTCAATGTTTTCGACCACAATTTCAGAAGAAGAAAGTTGCCGCTGTAACAGCGAAATATGCCACAGACGGTGAGAACGAGACTCCTGAATTGGACGTGGGCAGTAACCCTCCTAGACAGCGCCGCGGAAGTTACCATAGTGCGGGAGGCGCTACGTCCTCATATGGAGGCGACAGCAACTGAAACATTCATTACTGTTGAAACAGCAGACACCAGAGTGGCACCCCCTGACAGACTGTTTAATATTGTCATCCAAATTGAAGGTGATATACAGCGTGTAATTAAAGGGATTTTTTGGGAAAATCTGACCTCTTCATATGACATTTTGTTAGCAGAGGCGGATTGGCCACCCCCATTCGTTCTTGCTGCACGTAGAGGGAGGAGGTAATCCTTCCGAGCTTTTCTAGACATGTCCCAAAGGACAAAGCGGAGGCTCTAGCAGCAGAGTGGGCTGTGTCCCTGGCTCCGGCGTTATTCCGCAATCACGTGGGTTGGGATGAAGATTCTCCCCCATGAAATACCTTTACGGTCACTACCGCAGCCACAACCCCAATATCCCATAAAACGTGAAGCCAAAGGCCACGTTTCCGAAATTCTGACTCAGTTGGAATATCAGGGAGTAATTGAACCCTGTGTATCACCTATGAACAATCCCCTTTTCACGGTTTCTAAACCCGATGGATCGTACCGCTTAGTATTGGATTACCGGCATTTGAACTCACATTGCCGGACCTTCGCGGTGCAAAATACCCATAGTTCGGCGCTTGTAGACAGTCTTGTTCGTAAAAAATATAAAACGACACTTGACCTTTCAAATGGATTCTACACGCACAACTTAGCCCCGGAAAGTGGCCAATGGTGTGCTTTTACTTCCGGTGGTAAAATGTTCAAATTCAGGCGTCTTCCTATGGGCTACAAAAATAGTCCGGGCGTGTTCGCCGCTCGTGTTGTCTCTTTGTTAGACGGCATAGATCCAGACGCCTGTTCGTATGTGGATGACATTTATCTGACGGATGACGAATTGTTTCCGCATCTGACCCGAGTAGACCGCATTATTCTTGAATTCGCGGTTCAAGGATATAAAATTAACTTTGCCAAATCTCATATTGTTGAATTTACCGTTCTGTTCTTGGGCTATGAGCTCAACAATGAAGGTAAGGGTTTAGCCCCCATTTTTTGGAGAAATGTGCACTTCTGTGCCCTTCTACTAATCTGAAGAAGCTTCAGTCTTTGCTGGGTTTTCTGAACTTCGGACGTACATATATTCCCGAATACGCCCAGCGTATTAAGCCACTGTATGCCTTGATACAACCTACTTATTCGAAGTCTTGCTGGCTTCCGGAGCATACCTCCATTCTGCAGTCTTTGCAAACAGACCTTCTTGAGTCTAGATATCTTTTGACACGTGATAACCATACAAACTTGGTGATTAGAATCATTCCAGGGGCAGTGGGTTTCACGTACTTAACCTTTAATGAAGGTGATACAGTACCCATCGCATACAAGTCACATCTGTACACTTCTGCAGAAATGCGGTTCTCATCTGTGGAGAAAGTGCTAACAGCAGTGCAAATGGCGATCCTGAAGGAGCGCGCACTGGCACAGGGAAAACGCATTCTGGTGGTAACACCCTATCCTGCCCTGGAGGCAGTGACGAAAGCAAGTGTTCCGAACTCTAAAGCTTTGCACCCCCATTGGATTCAATGGGCAACATCTTTGACGTCTCCGGATGTCACTTTCATTTTTGACTCTTCTCTTCAGACTCAGGAGTTTTTACAGTATGAATTCTTTCATCCTCCTCCTTTGTCTTTATTGCCGCTTGAGGATTACGATTGTGTGATCTACACCGATGGTTCGGCACAACCGGCCACGGGTTCCAAGCATGCTTATTCAGCCGCATGTGCTATTGTAGCAGGTACGTTTGTGAACGGAAAGTTCAAATCCACTGTGGTGCATACACAGACACTCGGGGATAGTACCGCACAATTGGCCGAGTTGCGTGCATTGGTGCTTGCTCTTGAGTTCGTAAATCCTGATGTGACCACTTTAATTGTCTGCGATTCTTACTACTGTGTTCAATCATACAATGACAATCTGTTCTTTTGGTCGCAAAATGACTATAGAGACGCTAAAGGCAACACAATCAAGCATAAAATGCTTTGGGTTAGAGTGGCAGAATTACAAAGACGTCTGCCACTCACACAGGTGGTACACACCCTAGGCCATCAGCGAATGGGCGCACACGCTGTTGGTAACAGTCTGGCGGATGTAGCTGCCAGATCAGCAGTACTCACGTGTTCAGTAGCAGCAGTTACTAGATCCATGTCTAAAATAGACACTGATATCTTGGCAGCTATTGCTGCAACAAAAGAAGGAATGAATTACCCTAGAGGTTTCCCTTCTAAATATTCTTACCAGATAGGTCCCGATCAGGCTCCTTATGTAACAATACCTGACGTTGGTGATCGGCTGATCCCCAACGCGGACCGCAGACTTTCCTTAATGGCAGCGGCACACGAAGGCATGGCTTCGGCACATGCTGGTGTGTCTGCGACAATTTCCATTTTGCAGCAGCGTTACTGGTGGCGTGGTTTATATAAAGATACACGTACTTATGTGCTTTCCTGTGACGTTTGTCAACAGATCAAGCCTTCAACAGTCACAAGACCACCGCAGACCTCGCTTGCAATTTCAAACAGACCCTTTGGGTGTGTTTATTTGGATCACTGCGGTCCATTTTCTTCAGACACTGCCTATAAATATATCTTAGTGGCAGTGGACTCGTGCACACGGTTCATCTGGGTCTGGCCACAACGGAGTGCTGACGCTCGAAATGTCATAAGGGATTTGCGAGTCTTTGTGGGAATTCTCGCATGCGGCACCTTCCATTCTGACCAAGGTCCGGCGTTTGCCTCTAAGGCTTACAAGGACTCAATGGGCTCCTTAGGGGTGCGGGTGAAATTTTCGTCTCCGTATAGGCCTGAGGGCAACTCTATCGTTGAACGAATGAACCGTGACTTAAAGCAATCCTTGACAGCTAGAGTTATAGGTACTGGCAGGAACTGGCTGGCCCACTTGTATACTGTTCAGCGTGCACTTAATAATCTCCCTAGAAGGCCTCTGGGTGGGCGGACCCCTTACGAAATGCTCTTTGGCATACGAATGTTTGTGCCTGACCTTGATGGTCTAGACATGGCGGCGCAATCCGCCAAGTTTGATGTAGATAACCATTCTACTATGTTACAGGACTTACAAGAAGCCCGAGACAAACTTGCAATTGCACATTTGCCTTCAGCCACAGACCCTGCTCTGCAGATTCCGGTTGCCGGCTGGCTTCCGAAGATTGGCGACCTGGTACGAGAGAAGGTGGAGAACAAAAAGAATTCGGCCCCTCTTTTCGTGCACCGGTTCCAGTACTGGGCTTGAAGGGAACACGTACAGTCATCTTACCACCGCTTCCCGGTCGCAAGGAAAACAGATACATCTCAGTGGAAAATGTCAAGCTACAACATCTGGCCGATCCTGAATAGTGTCACACCAGCGGTCTCTTGTCCTGCCATTTATCGGACATGTATCCGCGGCACGCCTGCACGAACAGTCACTGATGTTACCATGGAGATGGTTGATTTGCCTGAAAATATATTTGAACCCCCTGCATCCCCCTGCGTTGATGAGGACGAATATACTTATCCCGCCACAGAGTCGGTGGCACACCAACCTACAATGCCACTGAGCCCGACACGTTATTCCTTTGACTCGGATTCCAACTCATCAAAGGCCCCGTCCAAGTTTAGTCTTTTTGTATCCTGGTTTAGAGACAATTTTTTGATTCCACCTTGGACCTATATTTGGATGGTACTTTTCTTGGTTTTTTTGTTCATGTCCATTGGCTTTGTCACAGTGTTTTTCTACTCATCAATGGTCACTATTTACCTGAACGCTCTGCTGTGAACAGTGTGGCTGGGACTTTGGCTCCACATTCCTCTTCACACATCATGAAGCGTGACCACACATTTGTGAACATTTCAGCGTTTCCAGTTGCAGATGGCATCGTATGGGATGCGGTAAACTTTCAAATCCATGGCCCGACGGAAATTATTAATGTACCAAATGTCCTTCGAGTCTCAATGGGTGATGTAGTAAAAAGTAATATTCATTCTGATGATTGGGATGTGCATGCCGTTGAAGCATTGTTTGCTGATTTAAAATATTATGCTTCCTTTAATGCTGAGGACTTGTATATGAATTCTGCGAATTATGCCGATTTGTATTGCTACCAGCATTGGGGCAATCATTTTCTCCACAAACCAAGTGCACTACGTAGCCCTGTTACTTACACCCAATGGGAACATTGTCCAAACCCCATACCAGGTAGTTCCCAGACTCTTCGAAATAAATTCACCTATTTTACTGATTTCAATCGATCGAACCCTGGGTCCTATTATTTTAAATTAAAAACCCCATTGACTCAAAAATAATGTTGACCCACACTAAATTACTTTATTCGGGTTCCTTTTTGAGCGCCTTGGCGGTGGGTGGTTATGAGTATTGGAAAGACACAGTAGATTTAAAATCAATCTGGGGTTCGAAGCCATGGCAGGTGCAAGGCACTGAGGCGTTGCACCGCGCTTGCCTTATCCCAGCCCAAATTATGTTTTTGAATGCTTCCATTTATCAGACCACGTGTTGGGGGTTGTCTTCCGTTAAACAACTAAACGCGCCAGCCATCCCATTCTTGTCGAGTTCGCCAAATGACAGTTTACGATTTAATATGTCCCTTTTACAGTTACAGGCTCAGTTCCAAAATAATTCTTTTAACGTTTCTGCACTGATACAGTCACCCTGGTTGGCATGGCCCATATCATCGAATGCGTGCCAGCTGCGTTTCCATGGCACCGTTCCTGGTTATATACAGGACAAGCCTGATCCAAGATTTACTGCAACTCGTACTGTCACCACATATTCGGTTGGTAAATTATGTAAACAATGGTTACAACATTCGTCCTTAGACTCTGTTAAGAAACATTTGTCTCTCCTATCAGGCACTATTGATTTATCTGACTTTATCTTGGGACCTCGTGGTCCCCGACCGAATAGATTCATTTATGAAGCGTATAATGAACTCTGGAAGCTGTCACAAATGGAAGCTGCTTCCCGCCTTCGGGAAATAGACCAAGCAAATTTGGAAAAGGTGCTTGCTGTTGTTGACAATAGTATAAATACCCTGTCTTCCCGCGTTTACACATTAGAGAATATTGTATCCTCTGTTGTTGATATTGTACAAAATGATGTCTCTATGTTGTATCATGGTCAGAATCAATTGCGTTCAGTGATGCAGTTTGCCTGGACTTTGCAAACCCTTAAGTTAGGTAAAGTTCCTTGGAATTTGTTAAGCACCACTGCCCTTTTTTTGCCTTTTAATTTGACTGACAAACAGCAGTTCATGTCCATGAAAGATGCATCTTACACTTTGTTACATATCGAGAAAGTGGATCCTTTACCATTCTCTGTAGCGGAACTAGATTCTGCGGTGTGGCTAGTTCATGGGGTTATAGCTTTACCTTTTTCCCTGTTTGAATTTAGCTCGTGTATGAAACATTATCCTGTGGGCCGTTTCCAGCCTTTGGGTAGTGCTTTCCTGCATGAACTTTGGTCCTTGCCTTTCATGTATAAATGCCTTAGAGACGGCAAGGAAGTGTTTCTCACGGGGCAGTCTTGTGATTCAACTGTGGGTCATTCGCTTATTTGTAAACATATTAAATTGCACGGGGCTTGTAGTGTTTCAGTTCCGAATCTGGCATGTGTGCTAAAGGGTATTCCTGCTCCTGCTATTTCTCCTACTTTTACTTTGCTTACTAACGGTAGCTATTTGCTTTTAAATAATGAAGACTGTTGTGGCCTACAAGCTGGCATTCCGTATATTGTTACGGTCTCACACAGAGTTGTCTGCTGCAAGAATGTGCTTTTTCCTCCCCTCACGACATCGTTGATAACTCTATTTGGCCTTCCATTCCTACCATGGAGGCAGATTTCAATAAGTTGAGCAGAATAAAGGCCCTATTATTGAATAAGGAGGTTATGCTCACATCCGCCCGGGAGACATTCATTCTCCAGGTGGCTGGTACCCACAGTGAAATACAGGCCCTTTTGAACACTGACCTCCCCCAACATTTTGGGGAGTTGATTCATCGTATTTTTAATGCATCAAACACCGAGGGTCTGGTGCACTTTTTTAAACTTGTGGGGTCTGGCCTGGTGTCCACCTTCCAAACTATTTTCGGTGTGATACCGGCATTCATACATTCTATTTTTTCTAGCGTCTTTGGTGGCTTCCCATTAATCCTCGCTTTGGCGGCTGGTGTCTTGCTGTTGGTCTGTTTTCTGCGCAATGGCTGCACACCACTGGGCCCTTCTCGATCCCGAACGCCTCCAACTGCTCCGTGAGCGACTTCTGGTTGGCTTCGATGTTCTGCCCTTGGCAACTATCAGTGTGTCCTACACCCTTTCCTTTCGCTTTGCGTATTTCACTTGCGTGCAACCTGTGATGTCTTGCATCCGCTGTCCGTTCACATGGACCATGGATTATTGCCTCTCCAATTCGTCATTGTCTGTTCCGGATTTTGTCCAGTTGGTGGGTCCCTTAGAGGCCCATGAACGGGACTGTTCCGCTGCTGGCTTTATGATGCGTGCGGCTGCACTGGGGATTTTGGCACAATGGGATATCTGGGCGGCTGCTCAGAATCTCCTACAACAAAGTTATATTGAATATCACGCAAGCTGTCCCGCATTGCTTCTAGATGCTCCATCCTCTGAGGAACATTCATGCAGCTTTGATCTGTTGGACTGGATGGCGTCTACGTTTTTGACGATTCCAATGATGTCCTCTTGGACGGTATAGCTTTTTTCTGCTTTTCCACGTTTTTGGATTAATCTGCCGTCCACTGTCGGTGGAGTGCCTCGTTTCTGCTCAGGTGTTTGGAACTCTGTCTGCATTTTCGATGGACTGTCCAGGGAGGGTGTCTTGTGGCTCATGGCCTGCCTGGCTACGTTGGCGCAGGCCTGGCTGCCATGATGACTTTTTGCGCACGTTACTCTTGAACTGTTGTTCTGTCGCCCTCTGCTACTGCCAAGTTATTTTACAACTGTCTGCATTTTCTGTTTCTCACCTTTTCTCCTATTCCCTTTTGGGCTCAGTCTGAACAACAGTTACAAGGTCGAATAACAAATCCCTGGTTCCTACTGATTTGGCCCGTCCCTCGCATCTAGACATAACACCATGTACAGCTGCCATTGAGAAAATAGTGTGCTTTTAATAATGTGGTCGCCTGCCCTAGAGAGCACTTGGAGACGAACTTTCAGAGAGAAGAGCTGTGATTGTATGCTGACGTAGTTTTGCATCTAGAGACTGAGGTATGGGGGTTCGCTAGTCAAAGCCCAAAGGTCTTCTATTATCATAATAAACTGGCTTCCAGCACGGGGAGGGTGGTAATGTTAGTTAGACATATATCCACTGCTTTATGAGATGCTTTCCCCGTTCGTATTCTATGGAGTAGTAACTATGCTGATTATATTATTCATATGTATTATGCTATTAGTACTGACACGTGTACTGTATCTTAGAGCACGTAAGTTGAAATAAATATATTGAACTATACAGTGTCTCTTCTTACGCCTGTTGTGGACAGGTACGAGTGTGACGAAAGAGTGTTCTTGTCTAGTCCTGGGAGAGAGAGAGATACCGTGTTCTAGGTTGTCTAATCATTGGTACATTAGTGCTAATGGGACGCTAAGGCTAGTTGGGTTGGGGTTTTGGGTGCTAAGGTCTATAGTTGGCTCACCACTATATTCCAAGGTCCTATTATCCTGTGCATAGCTCTGTATGTGCAGAAACCTTATGACAGTGGCACACAGGAAGTAGGGTCGACAGTCTAGCAGGCCGTCCGGACGTTGTCAGCATTACACCAATCAAGGAGCAGCCAGGCGGGACCTTGGGGAACAAGAGGGCGGCGCTCGAGTCACCCGGGACTTCGGAGGAAGGAGCTGAGGCGAACGAGGAAGAAGCGGAGGCGAACGAGGAAGGAGCCGAAACTGACGAGGAAGGAGGCGTAGCAGAGGAGAAAGTACCCGAGGACGTGTTTCCCGCCGAGGAGGAGGAGCAGCATACCGACGACCGCTCTGGGAGCAACGCGATCGAGTCCAGCACTCCAACCTTGGGAGGAGAGGCTGCGACTTCCACGCCCACGGCCCAGGAGGGTCGTGGGTCCAGGCAAGTGCCCAAGACCGGGTTCTTTTCTCTGAGGGGTTGGTGGGCGGGGGTTAAGGGCCACACCACCCTAAATCACTGAATGTTCCCTGACACCTAGGCACCGCACGATAGGGACACACAGGTGACGGGAGCACTCTTCCCTTTTTCACTTATAGTCACCCAAAAACGGAGGTCTAATTTTGTTTTTTTTGTTTGTTCCTTCATTTGGTTCCTGTGACGTCCATTGCCGACATCTCTCTCCCTCTCCAACCCGAGGACTCCTAGCAAGGCGGAGACAAGACCAGCGAGGAAGGGAGGAAACAACCACCAGTGGATGTGGACTGTGTTTCGCCATCTTATTTTCCCAAACTTCCTGACTTTCTTTTCATTTCCCTATTGACACTCCCCAAAAGGGGGATATCAGACAGTTGCCCACGACGTATTGGGACACATGTACCTGTCTTTTCTGTTAAATAAACATACCTTATATCAATCCCGTTAAGAAAACCTCTAGTGTACTCTTCTTTTAAACAGAAAAAGGTGGACGGCCCTGACCAGTTATCTGCTCACACCCCTACACTTCTGAAAACAAACCACCTACAAATTGTAATTCCATTGAAGTCACCTATTAACCACCACCTATGTAACATAATTTAAGTGCATCCTGCTGAACTCTGCATTTTTCCACCCACAATAATAATTCAAGATTTTTTTTTTGGCCTTGCCTATGCAGCGCATGCGCTGGATGTGCTGTCTCTTCGAGACAAACTGTATCCAGAATGTGGGATTGAAGCACCTCCTATCTTTTTTTGATTGGTTTTTTGTTACTGCCCTTCATAAATGCCTGCTTTTGTTTGGTGAATACGATTAATAGTCCCTCCTTTTAGACTTTTGTATCCTCCCATGAGGTCTGCCCCTGTTGCATGTGTTCTTACCCTTTCTGTTATTTAAGTACTTTAAGCACTCTTTTTTTTAGTTTGCATGCCTCTGCTTGTGTTTTCACAGGCTTGATGAAAGGTTTGCCATGCTAGTTTATTTAAGAGAACTTACAAGCTCTCAGCGCCCCCGAGGAATGTGGACTGGATTGAAAGTCGTAAATTGAAATAATGGCAGAGCCGAGTCATCAGCTATCTCTTCACTCCACAGATGGTCTGCCGTCCCAGTGCTCTGCTCAGCAAATGACGGAGTGCACTCCCAGGAGACTCTTCCTACAGCAACCCCCTTCTTGTTCTGAGCTGTGTCTCCTAGGAATTTGCCCCTACATCAGAGGGGGTTTCCCATCAAGCGAGGTATGCATCTCCATTCGAACTGCTTCCTGATTTATATTTTTCCTTTTTGGGATTGTGGTAGATAATCAGTGCTGCCATCTAGTGGTAGGAAGTTATATTGCCCTCATTTTCTAATGAAACTGCCTTAAACCTTACTGGCAGACCATCGTAGAGCCCACCAACAAAGAGGAATTCATGTTGCAAATGAAGAGTATGTGCACGGCCTCAAGGTCTGATTCGCCTCAAGCCTCACCAGTTAAATTAGCAAAGCATGTACAACCCCTGCAAATCGCTTGGAGACCAATTAACCAAAATACTACTGGTTGCAGATGTGACAGCAAACAACGATTACATCAGTCTTGACCCATTGTCCCATTGTTGGCCCCCTCAACAGCAAATGCCGTAGACGCTCTAGAGGAATAGCAAGAAGTGGAAACTGAAGAAAACAGACAGACTTTAAGAGTTGGGTTTCCTTTCTGCTCCTGTTGCTCCCTTCATTACACCTAAGACTAGTGTTAGCAAAGGGCAGAGCCAGTGGAAGCAAAGGGCAGAGCCAGTGAAAGCAGCTACTGCCCATGGGGCTCATTAACTAAAATCTATGAAAAATGGCTTAGCGCCTGAGAAGTGCTTAACAATTTTTGAGAGATGTATAGAATCTCACTGAAGACTGGGTGAAGGTCTAATACAAATCACAATGGACCCAGAAGGGGAAAAACATACATGCCTGGCCAAGGGGAAGAACACCAAAGATTGGTCCTGGGTACCACGTGCCCTAAATTTCCATCCCTAATACCCCGGGGTCCATCTTGAAAAATAATAATCTTACTGCCAAGATAAAAATCTGCTCTTGGAATATCCACGGTCTAACTGACAATGAAGATAAGAAGGACGCATTATAATTTTTGATGGGCTACGACATCATAGCAGTGCAAGAAACCTGGGCTCTGCGCTCAATCCCATGGCTGGACTACACTGCCTATGAATCAAACGTAATATCTGCAGAAGCGGGGGGCCACGCCTCGGGAGGGGTGGCAATTTATATCAAAAACACCTTGGCAATCCAGGTATCCCCTCTATGTGAAGGAAACTGTGATTACATATTTCTTAAGGCAAGACTTTTAAAAACCGACATCCCCAGACAGGACCTGCACCCCATGGTCCTAGGCTGCATTTATCTCCATCCATCTAAGCCTAAAAGAGAAACAACGCTAAGTAGAATGCTGCCAGTAATTAGAGATCTTCACTCTGAAAGCCTTGATGACCTATGGATAATAATGGGAGATTTCAATGCCAATCTAATGGAATCGGACCTAAACTCCTCCTTGGTAGCCTTGGACGACTTCATCTGGTCCATCCCAGACATAAGCAGCGAGTACCAACGAAAAGACAAACACGGACTTAAACTGTCTGCCTAGCTTAACCACCTCGGCCTTCGAATTCTAAATGGAAGATCAGCTACTGACTTGCCAGCAGCTTACACTCACTTTTCCCACTCCAGACTGGCCACCCTGGATTACATTTGGATTTTGATCGCCTACTTTCATGCAATACAAGATTTTGTTGTAATTCCTTCAGTGGCAAGCGACCCTGCAATTATTGCCTGCAACATACTATCTCCGCAATGTCACTGGCCAAAAATAAAACTGATCAGTGTGGAGGAAAATCTGGAACCAATAAACAAATATCAGGTGGTCAACAGAATATAAAGGTAATATCAATGAAGAAGTGGTATCAACTCTGAACAGAGTAACCCCGGATAATGGAGATTTAATTTTGACAAAATCTTGGGAACACCTTTTGGAAGAGATAAGGGAAAAGTTAACTACTGGGATGCAGTTAAGACAGATAAATCTCCCACGAAAGATGATCGCCTCACAAAACAAAAACAATTAATAGTGATAATAAAACGGAAATTAAGTAACATCATGCGGAAAACCATCATGACCCCTCTGAACACAGATCCGCCCAGCCAAAGGTTGCAGAAATTCGTCGGAACTATAGGAAAGCAAAATGTTCCTATCGGAGAATGATTGAAGAAGACCACAGGAATAAAGCACATGAAATAATAAAGTCAAGAGATTAAAAGCGATTTTGGAAATAGATGAATAATTGCTTTAAATCAAAACAGAGACCTACAAACATCTTGCCCACAGCATGGGAAACCTACATAGAAGTCACCTTGTTTATTTATTTATTTATTTTGAGAGTTTTCTATAGCGCGAACATGACCACCGGGGGTATCAGAGCGCTTTACAATTTAGACATGCAATTAAAACAGAATCAACAAAGCAGAAGATACAAAGTCATGTAGAGCAAAGGGAATCTCGTGACCATATCAGCTGGGCCACAGAACTGCGACTGTGACCTCAGTATCCACTAGAAAAGCCAGTCAGAGGCAGAAATTTCTTCATCAAGAGCACTTTGACTTCCTTTTTGAAGAGGACAATGGAAGGGTTCACCCTGACTTCAGGGGGGAGGGAGTTCCAGATCCTTGGTGCTATACCGGAGAAGGCTCGATTATAGGTTTTTTTCTTCTTGCATTTTTGTGGTTTGAGCAATAGGGTGCTGGCGCTTCTGGAGGCTCTCTCGCCACATGAGAGCTCCAGTTTCTGAGTGAGGTACAAAGCGGTATTGAAGTGAATGGCTTTGTGTGCCATGCAAGCAATTTTTAATTGTATCCGAGCTTCATATGGCAGCCAGTTCAAGGACAAAAGGTCTGGGGTGATATGGTTGTATTTTTTGGTGCCTGTTACGAGCCTAGCCGCTGAGTTGAGTGCAGCCCTAAGAGGAGCAGTCTTCACTCTAGGTAGGCCGCAAAGGGTTGCGCTACCATAGTCCAGCTTTGATATCACTAAGGCTTGCACTGCCACCTTTAGGTCATGAGCAGGGAGGTAAGATTTGAGTTTCCTTAGAATGCTGAGTTGGAAGTTCGCTCCTTTGGAGAGGGAGCTGATGTGCTTCTGCATGTTCAGACTTTTGTCTAACATAAATCCCAGAGAGGTTGCAGAATCAACAAGGTGCGGCCTACAGTTAAGAGCGGTGAGATGGGTCTACCATTGCTCGATGACCGGAGATTGCTTGTGTGGTGCGATAAGCAGGAATTCTGTTTTGAGAGCGTTTAACTTCAAGTGGTTGCGTGTCAGCCAGCTGTGAGTTTCCAGTAGGACTGAATTGAGGGACCAGATGTCCTCAAGGGAGGCGATCTTCAGGTATAGTTGGGTGTCATCCGCATACATGTGATAGAGAATGCTGGATGATTACAGAATTTCTGTCAAAGGCTCCATGAACAGGTTGAAGAGCGTGGGTGAGAGCGCTGAACCCTGGGGGACCCCCAGCGTGACCAGCGAATGACGAGAGAGGGACTGGTTCACCTTAAAGCTTTGGGATCTGTCATGGAGGAATGAGGAGAACCAGTTTAGTACCGGCCCAGCCAGCCCCATTCTATGTTCCAGGAGGTCAATTAGGTTATCGTGTTTGACGGTGTCAAATGCTGACGAAAGGTCGAGAAGGATCAGAAGGCAAGATTCGTTTTGATCCAACATTCTTAGCGCATCATCGACAATGTGAGTTAGCGCCGATTCTGTATTATGACCTGGGCGAAAACCAGATTGACACTGGTCCAGGAGTTGGAAGTGATCAATGTGGTTGCAGAGTTGGGAGAGAACACATTTCTCCAGGAGCTTTGCCAACGTGGGGATGTTAGAGATTGGGCGAAAGTTGTGGAGGTCCGTGTGATCTACAGTTGGTTTCTTTAGGATTGGGGTAACTTGACCCGCTTTTAGGCAATCCGGAATAGCACCAAAGTGATGCATTGACGATCTTGGTCCAAAGTGGGAGTAAGGAGGTTCTAACTTCGGAGAAGAGGTTCGATGGCAGGGGGTCGTTGTAGTGATTCGATGGTTTCAGAGTAGCCAGCGTTTTGCGTATGGTGCTTTCATCCAAGGATTGGACCGGCTCCAGGATGCGTTATTTTTGGGGAGGTAGGGCTGCACTGGGACCGTGACAGGCAACCCCGTGGGCGGGGGGGGGTGTTCAGTGGCCTGAACGACAGTTGTTCAAGTGCAGAGCGTAGTTCAGCCTCGATGTTAGTGGTCTGCAAATTCATCGCAGTTCGGTAGTGGCACTCGACCCTGTGGCGATGTATTAGGCTGACTGTTCGATTGGGACTTGATGAGTTCGAACAGTTTTCTAGGACGGTTTTTTGCTTGTTCTAGTTGATTTCGGAAGAAGGTGGCCTTTGAGCATCTGATGCGTTCGTTGTAGATGCTTCTTAGGGATCTCAGATGGTAGAGATGTTCCAGGGAGGGATATGCTCGCCACAGTCTTTCCGCAAGTCTTAGATTCCTTCTCTCGGAATTAAGACTATCATTAAACTAGGGTTTGGAGAGTTTGGAGGACAGTCTTTTCAGCTGTAGAGGCGCAACCGAGTCTAAAACATTGGTCATTGAGCGGTTATAATGGGCCATAAGGTCATGTACATCCAACATGTTCATGGGAGGGGGCAGGATGTCCTCGCAGAGCGCATTCAGATCGTGGGAGTTGATGTTCCGTAGGCATCTTTTCAGTTGTTTGGGGTTCTTTGGCTGGGCTCTACTAGCCCTTACCGACTCCAGGATGAGGAAGGTGATGCAGTAGTGGTCGGTCCATTCACATGGGAGGATCGAATCCAGACGGATGGAGTTGGGCTTACCAATGACAAGATCTAAGGTAGCGCCTTTAATATGATTAGGGCTGTCACAGATTTGGATTAGATTGAAGTCCAGTAGGAAGGTTTTAAGGCTATTGACCACCTCATCATTCACATCGTTCCAATGCAGGTTGAAATCTCCCAGGAAGATCTGAGTGCCATGATTTTGTGATAACAGCATAAACCCTAATACAAGGGCCATCAACAACGTATCGCGGTGCATGGTCACAAAATCGACCCCATGGCCAAAAAGAAATAACCCCCGAAACGGTCATGCACCTTATTAATAAAATGCGACCCGGTGGGGCCCCTGGCCCAAATGGTATCCGCCTATGGTGTATAAAGGGACGGCTCGGAAATGGGCCATAATGTCACTGTTATTTAGGGAGTACAGGTCGGGAAGAAATATCCCTGAATCATGGAGGGGCTCCCTCTTGGTGCCAATATATAACAAGCATTGGAAATGCAATAGGTCTCGCATTTTTTTAAGTTAGAGCTATTGGCATTGTAAATGGCAATGTCTTTTACCTACTAAGGGAGGATGGAGGGAGCAGTTGGTGTCGGAGTGCCAAAATGCTCTGTTGGAGAGTGACTGGCCAAAAGTAAACCAAACAAGCAGCGACTTTTAAAATAACAAGTAGGCAGTAGCGCTTGTGAAAAGCACAGCGCTCTTAAAAAAAAAAAAAATAACGTATGCAAAAGCGGGCCCAAATCCTACTCGAAGTATCGATATGTGGAAAAATACTCCTTTAAAAGTACTCCTGCATTTGGAGTAAATTTATTATTACCAGCGCCATCTCTACAAAGCCCCCACTCTCACCCCCTGACAGCAGGACAAGATAGATATTAGGAGCGAGATCAGAGAGGAGGGGTCATCATCCTCGCAGAGCTGAGTTTCTAAAAGAAAACAAAGGTCGAGATTCTTATCGAGAATAACGCCTCTAACCTGAAAGGAATGTCTGACAACAGAGTGCGTGGCTTAATTCAGAACAGTGCCCCGGGGAGGAAGGAGGGCTGCTTCACAAACCTGATGAGATAAAGGAATAACATCTTTCCTCGGTTATCAGAGTGTGTTACGTTGAGTACCGGTACTGTTAGAAGTCACCTTGATGCCACGCAGGACTTTTTAATACAGTACTGATAGTTCCTCGTTAGACTTCTAGTCCTACAAAGAGGAGCCACGCGAGTCAAGCAAGGCAAGGTCTGTGTGGGAAGGATGGGGGCGCGGTAAATCTATTTGTGGATTTAAGCCATGGCAGGGGCTGTCTTTGTCCTGCTACCGTGAATTAATGACTATAAAAAAAGAATAGCCCGGGAACAGCCCTTTGTGAAACAGCAATAGCGCAGTCGGAATCGGAGCGCCAGTGCCCTGAGAGAAGTCGCCAGGCCCAGGGCAGGGCTCGCCCCCAGGGAGTCCAGGAAAGGTGGGGGCCCGGTCCTGTGAAAATACCTGGTCTCTGTCAAACAACGTCTGTCATTAAGGGCCCTGGAGTCCGGGTAATTGGTGAAGTAAAGTGAGCCCTGAGACGAAGTATTCGGCCTGAAAGGAAGTTATCTGAAAGCCAAGCGCATGCAAGGAGTGGGTCAGAAGCATGTTTACTCGGAATGCCCCTAATGGCACCTAGAAGGGAGGCTGCTGCCACAGACGCAGCAACCCTCGAGATGGCCGCACGAGACACGATGACAGAGTGACTCCAAAATGTTCTTAGACAAACACCGCTTCATACTAGTGGCGATTACATCAGGGTCCCTAGCAGTGATTGGCAATCCTAGCAAGGCCAACTCATCTTGAGTGAAGTGAAAAAGAAAGTACACCCACTTAAGATGTTATGGTTTTACACAGGACTAGCTAATGTTCATCCAGTCCTTACGAAGCCCTACAGCAGATAATTCGAGACTCGTGTGACAACCCCCACCAATTTCACTCTACCATCATTTATTAGACCAAAAAATCAGCCAACATTCAATAGTCTTGTTTGAAAAAGTAAGTGGAGCTTCATTGTTTCCATGCCAGCTAGAGCCAGGTGCTGCCCATAATGGAGGGTGCATCTGTTGAGGTTAAATTCTTGTAGTCCCTCAGCCTCTTTGTATTTGTTTCTAGCCTTAGATTGCATTCTGTCTCCTGGTTTTGACATTGTTTTCTTACAATGTCTTATGCTCCTACTGTACCAAACTTGTTGGTAAATTGTGCGTTTCTGCTCTCCGTCTCAGTGTGCTTCCAATCTGCCTTACGTATAACTTCTAGTTCAGGGTTCTCGCCATAGGATTCATACAGGGTGTTTGCTTTCCTTTCTACCACCAACCCGTTTAGGTCAGATGGATTCAATCTTGCAGACACTCACCAAACTACAGTTGCGCTTACAGGGGATGTGCGTTGTGCCACAGACGTGACATTGTTGAAAGAGGTGTGGTGTGGGAGTGCATATGTGTGTCTGTATCTTAAACTTCTGTGAACAACTCTCACGCCATACTTAAGGCTAGAGTTGATTTTGCGTACACATTTTGTTATCATTGTGTGTAAGTCTCTCTTCAAACCCCTCCGTGATTGGCGGAGAGGAGGTGACACTGCCCCTTATACCCAAAATATGAACTTAGAACAACAAGAGAACACAACTGTTTAACTAGCACTCCAAAACTTGAAGTAAAGAAGACAGTGATGTTTAAAAACCACTGGGAACAGGATAGAATAAGCTCACAGTATTGGCTGGACAAGGGGGATCGGAATTGTAGGATATGTGAGAGTGCTTAACATATATTTTAATGGCCATGATTGCAGACTGTGGCAAGGATGGTATACTTACATTATGAAATATGCAAAGTGTAAAGGTATGAATACGTGGTCAAGTAAACATCAAATAAGGACTGTCCGGATGGCAGAGTTTCTTGAGGAAAGTGAAACACTGCTGCACATTTAGTGATGAACATTCGTAAGGGAGGAAAATAAGAGGTAATTATTTTTAAAGCAGGGTTGTTTGTTTTCTGCACGGGATTTGAATGTTTCCTATTGTATTTTAAGCTGAGACTTTAAAACATAAGTCCTTACAACATAAAAAGAAATATAAAACTCCATCATCCCCAGGCACTTCTAAATGTACATTCTAGAAAGTGGGAGGCCGTCTCGGCGCAGTGTGAGAGAAAGCACATGGTTTGCCCCGAGGAAACGAAGGGTATCAGCACTGAACTCAAACCCACTGCTAGCGAGTCGCCTTTCCTGTCTTACAAGTCGGGTGCAACAGAAGCACAGCGCACACCTCGAGAAACGCTCGACTCGGCATGTTTAATAAAAGCGATCATTGGCTGGGAGGGCAGAAATCTTTACAACACCCAACGGTGACAGTTTTACCAAAAAGTATTCAACTTGATCAAAAAATAAAGATTCACATCTTCAGAACACGTGGTGTTGAGTGCGGGGAGAAGCCCTCAGGTAAATGTTTCCGTCCATACACTGAGAGGAAGTGAACTCTTCCACTGAACACTGGAGTACCTCAGAAGCACTCCAACGGGCTGTCTTCTGCCCAGTCAGCACAGATCAAATGCAAACACGCCGAAAGGGGCCTTTTCTATGGCAACGGCTTCTCGGTAACCAAGAATTAGCGGCACGAGTCACGCAGGCTGGCTCCACTTCCCGCCATGGCCCGGGGCACCGCCCCCCCCCCCCGCAGCCAGCAACACTTAACCAGTGGTGCGCGCGCACCCCAGAGGAGCGGGGGGAGGGAGCGCAGCAGCGAGACGAACGCGTGCTGCTGCGCGCGCTGGCCACCGACGGGAATGGGCGGAGCAAAGGCGGGACATGCGCCCGCCTTTGCCCAATCGCGTGCCGTTTAAAAAAAAAAAAAAAACACGCTACAGCCAATGTGGGTTTCGGAAAGCAAAACCACACGCACGAGCGTGTGGTTACCTTTCTGAAGCCCTTTCTACAGGTCTCGCGCTGAGCAAGGTGACCTTTCAATGCGCGCAAATTCACAAAATTAAACACGTTGCTTCCACCAAAAAAATTCGGAAACGCTGACCTGTTTTGTCTGACTCTTAACACACCAACTTATGCAAACATAACGCTGTGGCGAAGTGTGAGAGGCTCTTGCCAGTCTCCTGTTCTCTGAAAGTTTGGCAATTTCCGTGAGAGGCCTAGGGAATGTATCAGTTGTGACAACAGTGATTTGGGGTCAATAAGACATTGCCATATTAGTGGAGAAGACCTGAAGGAAGAAGGGAGTAGTGACTAGATTAAAAACAATAAACCAATGCACTGCGGCAGCTGTAATGTACAGGAAAGGGGAGGGGAAGCATATAGAGTAGATGCAGGGTGGTGAGGAACAACTGAGGGTAGGGAGGGGTACATGGGCACAGAAACACAAACCCACACCACTGTCACAACGTGGTAGTAGTGAAGGGTGGGGAAAACTTGGGCACAGGATGTAACTTTGTTGGATGGTGGTGAACATATTAGGAGTGGCAGAGGGGACAGAGGCAGACATAAATGTACAACCCATGCCTGTCAACGCAGGGAAGGACAGTCTATCCAGAAATTGGTGGGAAGCGGGGGAGGTAGAAAGTCAAAGAGTGGGCTTGTTTTAGCTGAAAGTGTTGTTTGTTCTAACGGCTATATGTTATGTGCTATATTTGGATGCACCAATACCAAACCTTTCAGCATACAGACAGCACCTAGAACATGTGCGTGTACATACACACACACAAAGTCAAAGAGTAGCAGTAAGGCAGATTAAGTAGAAGGAAGAATAGAAATGCATACGCATAAGATTGGGTATAAGTAGGAGTACACAGAAGTAAGTAGGTATAGGAGAAGGAGTTGGTAGGAGCAAGCAGGAATAGGGGTAAGGAGGATTGAGGTAGAAGTAAGTTGGAGTATGAATAGGCATAAGTAGGAGTAAGAGTAATTGTAAGGAGGAGGAAAAGCAGGTGTAAACAGTTGTAAATGTAGTACTAACAGAAGGAAAAAGAGTAGGAGGAAGGCAGAATAAGAGTGAAGTAGGATTGAGGATGAATTAAGAAATAGTAGTTGTAAGAGTATGTAGGAGTAAGTGGGAGTATGTAGGAGAAAGAGTAGACGATTGCAGAGATAAGAGTGGGCACAGCAGGATAAATACTTTGAGCATATAGAAGCAAGTAGGAGTTGAAGCCGTCTAAACAGCACTTATACACAGAGGAACTACATTATTTCGTAACATTTTGCTGCACGCACTTGTGTGGTTTACTTAACATTCAATAAGCCCACAGCTGCAGTGCAAAACTGCACAATGCCATGCAATTGCTTGCATAAACCATAGTAAATCTAGGCTAAAGTTCTGTATGGCTACTCTTTCTGCACAGTACTGATTTCATTTCAAATGGGAATGTAGCTGAATGTTATAAATGCTCTGAAAAGAACAGCAGGCTGCGTTCACTATATGGCACAAAGAGAGGATCATTCAGGGTACTCAACAGCAGGAGTTAAATAAAAGAGCGTTATATTGAGAGAAAAAAGTGTGCATCTCTTCTACTAGCTCCGGATGGGAAGACATGACAAACGATCTCCTTAATTAATTATAATCAGTACATGAGCATACAAGCCAGTAGCTCTGCTTAATACCTCAGAAATAGAACCCAAACCAGTAAGGACCATGTTACCTTTGCCACTCTTAAATGTATGATCATTAGTTCAAAATATGGAACAAAGCCTATGTTTACATTGATAAACATAATACAGTACACACAATAGCAACTCTTTATTAACATTTATCACCACTAAAACGTTACAAACTAAAAACAGAAAATAAATCAGGGCATACCCCTGACAATAATGTAAGAGACGTCATAGAGGCTAAAACGCAAACAAGTGAAAACATACTAACAGTTTTCATAGCAGTGTTTAAAGGAAACACTTTTCAACCTTGGTAAAAATATTCATCTGGATAGCTCATCTCCACCTGTGTCTGAGCTGAACTCAGTTTGTTTACAACACAGTTGGCTTCTAAGGATCTTCTGCATTAAAGTTTAAAGGCTCACTTACAAAAGGGCTTTGTTTGAAACAGTAGCATAAGCAAAGTCATTGCTTGCATAAAAAATAATCAGAATTCCACTACCCAACAGCAGCAGTGCATTTTTACTGTACTATCGTGCACATGGAGTTTTATATAATTTACATAACCTGCTACTCGGCAGCGCAGTTTGAAAGTGATTGGTACATCATGTTATCTTACTACTTTTAACCAATAGACTCAAAACTGACATGTCTACCATATGCAATTGTAAATTATATTTGCTAGCAAGTGAAAGAGAGGCCTCGGCTCAAGGTGAAAAAGTGAAGTTGTATCGTCCTCATTCCCTCCAGTACAACTTTGCATACCACTGGTCACCTCTTAAAGTACCTTAAATTAATATCTACATTGTTTTCCTTAGGACAAAAACATAAATCACTGATATTAGCTCTCTCCAGTCACAGAATAGTTATTTCTTTTTGGGAAGCGCTGTTATAGTGTGAATATTTTTTTCATTTTGAAGCTGCTGAACTCGAGAGAGTAACTTAGAGTCTAGCAGTGTGCTTTCATCTGATAACGGGACGGAAGAGCAATCAATTAAAACAGCGGCGGGCATGAAACAATTAAAACAGGGACGTGCTTGACAAACACGGCATGGAAGCTGGAGCCCAGTGACTCACTGACTGCAAGGGAGGAGGAGAAGGGAGGAGGGAGCGAGAGCAGAGAGAGTGGGGTGGAGGAGCAAGGAAAGGGACACAATAACGAAAGCATAACCAGCGCGGCGCTCGTGAAAGGGCGCCGCGCTGACTGAGCTTATACCTCCAGTTTTCCACAGAGACCAGAGCCAGTCCACGTCCAGGGCAGCTGCGAGGAGTAGGCACAGACAGTAGTGTCCCCTGCACTGAGGCAAGCAGCACAGCCCTTCCTATGGTCCGCATGCTTACTAATTAGGAGGGAGGGGGTAAAGGAGCCAGGGAAATAAATAACAGTAAAAGCGAAACCAGTGCGGCGCTCGTGAAACGGGCGCCGCGCTGATAAAGCTCATACCCCAGCATCCCTAGGTGTCATTCTCGACAAAAGACTCAACCTAATCGCCCACATCAACTCTATTGCCAAGAATGCACGGTACCAGCTGCGCCTTCTGTGGGGGATCCGTCGGTTCTTCCCGGAGAAAGACTTAAAAACCTTGGTACAATCTCTGGTTCTCTCAAGACTGGATTACTGCAATTCTCTTCTGACTGGCCTACCCAAATCCCACCTCTCCCCTCTCAAATCCATCCTCCATTCAGCAGCTCGCTTCATTTCAGGGTCTAAACGAGGCGACCACATCACTCCTATCCTGTCCTCTCTGCGATGGCTTCCGATCGAGGCAAGATCTATTTACAAAACTGCCTGCATCACACACAAAGCCTTACACACGTCCTCCCCTTGTTACCTGGCGAATAAATTGAAATTGTCCGGTGGCTCTCGCCCTTCTCGCAATGCGGAAAAGCTTCTGCTTGAGCCCCCGTCTTCAAAGAGAAAGATCGATGGCTCAATCCTTCTCGGGCAATGCGGTAAGAATCTGGAACTCGCTTCCCCCACTGCTCCGTGCCACCTCCTCTACCCGGATCTTCAAAGCTGACCTCAAGTCTCTTCTATTCCAAAGACACTTCCAGAACTAATACGTTCGGTCTTAGGCCCCTCTAGGAAGTTCGCCCGTCAGTTTAAAGTTGTACTTTTGTCTGTTCATTCCTTACTTTGTGTGTTGTGTTGGTTTTTATGTGCGTGTTCCCCCAGGTTAAGTCCCCTGTGAAGTCACGCCCTCTCTACTACCTCTAGGAAGCTCTTCCATGATAGGAATTATGTATTCCAAGCCTATAGAAGGGCCTTCTCAGTGTGCTTTGAGTTACTGCCACTTATTACAGTATTATGCCTTTAGTGGTATTTTGTACCCCATGTATCATATATTTTGTACCCCATGTACCCCCTGCTGAATTCACGCCCTCTCTACTACCTCAAGGAAGTTCTTCCACTATAGGAAATTCTGTACTCCAAGCCTATAGAAGTGCCTTCCCAGTGTGTCATGTGTGACTGCCACTTATTGCAGCATTATACCTCCATTTGTATTTGGTATCCCTTGTTTCATGCACATCTGTCACTTTTTCCTATTGGAACTTATTCCTCTTTTTGTATTTGGTTTGTTTGTTTTTGCACAATTGTCACTTTTCTTCATGCAATGTAACGCTTGCCTTTGTATTATGCTCATTTGTATCCTCCTCCTTATGTAATGTTGCTAATCCTGTTGTGAAGCGCTCTGACACCCTCGGGTAAAGTCCGCGCTATATAAAAATGCATAAATAAATAAAATAAATAAATACCTCCAGTTGTTCCGGGAGACCAGAGCCAATCCACTGCCGAGGCAGCAGCGAGGAGCAGGGCAGGGCACAGACAGCAGTGCCCCGTGCTCTGAGGCAAACAGCACAGCCCTCTCTCTGGTCCGCCTGGCTCTGCTGTGAGGCTGGAGCTTGTTCACTGATTGGGAGGGAGGGGGTTAGAGGAGCCGGGAAAACAACACAACAGTGGAAGTGAAACCAGCACGGCGCTCTTATGTCCACAATTGTTAAACAAGAAACCGGAGGCCCTGCAAAGTGTGAGTATTAGGGCGGCCATCTTTAAATAGCCAAATAACTTTCAATAATCACAAACCTATTACGATGCATTAGGTTCCAAATGCGTAATTTAAAATAAATGCGAGTGTTGCTAATTATAATAAAACTCACAAAGCAGTGCACACTACTCTGTGCTGTGTCACCATGCGCTCATGCAAATCACTCGATCATTCTGCAATCACCAGCGAGGTAGTGCCCAGTCAAACAAGCGACTAGCCGTTCATATTCTCGCAGTGCGCACACACACGTGCATACCTACTGAAGCTCGTTGGTAATTAAAACACCAGCGCTCTAGGACTGGTCATCCATTTAAACAAGACTTCAACAACGCAAATTTCCCCTTGAAAGCAAGCCCAAAAGCAAACGACTATCCTACCAAAAAAAAGGCCAAATGACGATCGACATCGGAAAGTTGCAAAAACACTAAAAAAACGAGGCGAACGCGCGCTGCTGCGCGTGCTGGCCACCGACGGGAATGGGAGGAGCAAAGGCAGGACATGCGCCCGCCTTTGCCCAATCGCGTGCCGTTTTTGTAAAAAAAACGCACGCTCCAGCCAATGTGGGCTTCCCAAAGCAAAACCACACGCACGAGCGTGTGGGCAGCTTTCAGAAGCCCTTTCTAGAGGTCTCGCGCTGCGCGAGCAGTGCTGCGCACTGCAACGCTAGGCGCAAGACCTAAAAAGGGCTCGCGATCCAATCCAGAAAACTACCGGATGAACACACTCTTAGACGTAGACGGGAAGTGCTATGCTAGCATACTACTACAAGAACTGACGGCTTGGGCTGAAGTGCGTAACCTGATCCCGTATACGCAAACAGGCTTGCAAAAGGGATCCAACATTGAAGATAATCTGGTCTGTATGTCGCATTTGATTGAAACAATGCTCACAAGAAAAGGGAGATCTCTGTACCTAGCATATATCGACTTTCAAACAGCTTTCGATAGCATGGCCCGCCCGAGCTTGTGGATGAAATTAAAAAACTGGGGCATCGACAACACACTATTAAATGCACTGGTGGCCCTATATTCGGAAACCTGGGTGTCTACTGACTGGTCTACAACCAAAAAAAATAAAAACCAACAAAGGTTTAAAGCAAGGATGCATACTGGCCCCAATGTTCTTCAATTTGTACTTGGCGGACTTACCCGGGTATCTGGCTGATGCCCGTGCCTTTCCCCCCACACATATTGCTCGACCAAACTCCGATCGGGCTGCAGGGGCTCCTAAACGCATTGTCATCATATTGCACAACATTCAACCTCAAAATAAACAAGGCAAAAACAAAGGCGATGATAATCTCCAGACAAATAAAGAGGAGAGGCTCATGGCATGTTGATGGTAAACCCATCGAGATAGTTACAGCATACAAGTACCTGGGAGTTTGGATCGATCATAGAGGAAGACAGTCCACCCACATCACTGCAATGCAAGGTTTGGCACATTCGCTGGAGGGGGCTTTCTGCAGAGCAAGAAAAGCCATGAGCTCACCGGATCTTACCCCCTTAATCCAAGCAATGGGTGCAAAATTCTTACCATCTGTGGCCCATGGCGCAATAGCCTTTGAAGGCAAGATGTCACTGTGGCTAGACAGAGCTCAGTCAGCCTGCTTTCATAAAGTATTTTTCTTACCTACCTCTACCTCCCACGCGCAAATTTGCATAGAATTTAACCTGACATACCAAAAGTGGATACTAAAAGCCAGGTTCATAGCATACTGCCTAAAAGCCAAACAAGCACGGTTCAATTCGCTAAAGAAGCACATCTGGCATATGATAAATGAGCCTGGATCAACCTGGAATTACTTTTTAACAAACTCTGTTGAAACATTGGCAGCTCGTGAAATATGGTCCGCCCCATACCCATATAGGCGGCAGCAGAACTTTTAACAAAACAAGCAACAATAATGTTGGCGAACTGCGATGCAACAACCGTGAAAAATGAAAGCACGGATGTTGGACATCAGAATTATACAGCAGTGGGGGCCTGCCGCATTACCTGTCTTCCCCCTTAAAGCCAATAATGAAGCATCAACTAATGAGGCTACGGTTTGGCTTGATCCCACTAATGGCATACACATACGGCCAACGGTACAAAGAAACGGTAGTCACACAGTGCCGAGCATGTGGGGAAGAAGAGAAATCACTAACTCACATATTGTGTATCTGTGAGAAACTACGCCCCTTGAGAATTTATTTGCTCCATCCCATCTGGCGCACTCTAAACATAAGGACATGTCAGGCAGCCCTGGTAGAGTGCATGAAAGGCGACTCAGCACAGCTGGCGGCACGCTTCATGAAATTTCTGACGGCTGTAAAAGCCACTCTGGACAATGACAATCCTATAGAATCACGACGCTCAATTCTGTGCAAATTTTTTTAACCCTGATGTTTCCACAGCCGACAGCGTGATGTTTAAAACATTTTTTTAAAAATTTTTAGAAAACAATTTCTCTCTTTTAGATTAACAGGATGTCATACTGTTACAGTCCATTTTAACATTAGAATTTATGCACTTTACATTGTTTTTAACCCAGGTCGATTGCAATGATTTTAATTAATTGTGCAATAAAGATTATCTTTCTATCTATCTATCTATCTATCTATCTATCTATCACAGAAGACTGACAAAGTTTGAGGTCGGCTTTCTCTTTCCTCCAAACAGCATAGATGAGGAACAAGAAGACTGAAAATGATCTTGCCGAGCTACTACATGACGTTTACCTGTACCATTTAGCCTGCCACGAGCACCATAGAGTCTATCTCGTGACCCCCAGATGTACAAAGACGTTTGATCCTCACCAGTGCTTGAAATAAAAATATAGAAGTGTCGATGCTCACTACTTCAGAGTACATGTTTCCTACTGCTAAGTGCCAGTACTCTCTCTTTAAATGTATTGCACATATCCTGAGAAGTGCAGGTACTCTACCTTTTAAATTAAAGAAGGTACTCAAAGATAGATCTTCTATGGAGTGCCAGCAAATACATCCCTAGTAGACATCTCAAATGAGTTATCAGAGCATGGAAGGTATGCGCATGTGGAACTGATAAACCATAAATAATTTTAGAAAAACAAACAGAGAAACACATAGGAGGCTAGCTAGAGGGAGGACAGGCAACTGTCCATCATTCGGATATGCCTAAGGTGAGTCTGCAAATGAAGTGGTGCAAACCATCCTCTTGGTTGGACAAACCACATATTTACATCACCACAGTCATAGGTTCGCCCTGCACATTTCTGGTCTGTGGAAGATATCGGCCCTAACATCCCCTCCATCCAACCAGCATCCTGTTTAATCTAAACGGAGAGCCAACTAAACTAATACAAACTCCAAAGCAATTGGCGTCTGCAGTAGTTCATTACATTCTTTCTAAGACCAATCAAATAACCATCCTTTAAATGAACACTGAACACATTAAGCAAGGTAGATTAACATTTCTTCAGGGATATTGTTATATTCTTTTTCTGTGTCTTTTCTTTGGAAATTGTAAGAATACTTGATGGCAGTTTAAAATGTGTGGATATTAGTCTTACAGTTGCAAAGTTTAGAAGTGAAGGGGCTGAGCTTGGAACAACATAGATCCATGTGGGGTGCTGCACCTAAGACTGATCCTATAATTGAACCTGAATAAATCTTTCTAAAACTACATATCTGTATGGACCCCATTACATCTTAGCATAGCCAAAGAGGATGGAATTCGAACCCACATGTGCGGTGTTTTAATATCGAGTAATTCTAAATAAGGTTCTGTCAGGCTTTTGAAGAATAATGTATGCTGGAGTGTGGCATTGTATATATGTAGTGCTTGTGTTTGTATGTGCACAGGTGTGATTTGTGAGTGTGTATATCTGTGGTGCTTTTGCCTGTATCTGCACACGTGATTTGAGGTTGTGTATATCTGGGGTTCTTGTGCTTGTATGCGTGCACGTGTGATTTTGAACTGCTCTCAGGGCAGAGGGAGGACATGTTTCCATTTTTACAAAGTCTGAGCTAATAATGTCGGTAAGGAGCTTAATCTGTGGTATACTATCCTCTTATGCTGCTCACGAAGAAATAATATTAGGGTGACTGGCCTACCCGAGAAAATAGAAGGATCAGACATGGTGAGATATCTGGAGGAGTGGCTCCGCACGACTGTGGCACCAGAGGGGCTATCACCATTCTATGCTCTTGAGAGAGCCCACCGCGTCCCAGCGAGACCACCTGCCCCGGGAGCGCCACCAAGGCCGGTGATAGCGAGGTTACTACACTATCGTGATAGGGACCACATATTGGCACAGACCCGACAGCAAGGAGAAATTAGAGTCAATAACATGGTGGTGAGGCTTTTCCAGACTTCTCCAGGGACGTACAACAGCAGAGAAGTTCCTTTCAGAGTGTCAAGGTAAAACTCCACCAAACAGATTATAAATACCCAGTGCAGTACCTGGCCCAACTGCGGGTGTCCACCCCGGACGGGAATGAGTTTTTCACCTCTCCACAGGAAGCATGGAGCTGGCTGGAGCAACACCATGGAGTGTCATCGTGTTAGAATTGTAAATGTAATTGCCTTGTTGCTCGTACTTCGTTCTGCATTAAGTTAGCATTCATTGCGCCATTTTTAGTTGCCGCCATATTTGTCCCATGATCGAAGCTGAGCTTCTGTCCCCACATCGCTTGCCTCAGCAGAAAACTGCTTCGATGTCTCCTTGGCTGATATCTCTCCAAGGCCGAGCTTCGCTGCACTAATAAATGTACTCTCTCTATTGTAACATCCTTTGCTGTCAGTTAGACCCGTTCCCACCTTCTAGAATGGCGGGCACAGGCTGAGCAACCTTGGGGCAGAGATAGTGTGTACCCGGCCCCAGGACTACAGCTCATCCTTGTTTGCCCCCTTTGTTCACAGTTGTGCGGACCGGAATTTTCCAGTCTGGCATGTACTTGGGGAATTGGAAATGTACAATACCTGATGTCATGTTGGGGGGAGGCAGTCCCTCGGCAGCCATCTCAAGAGGCTGGTCAGACTGGGCTCTGCTGCAGCGCAATACTAATAAATAACTTGGTTTGTATTCTCTACTGTCTGACCGACTCTTCATTTGTTTGGAAGGCTGAGAGGTGGTCGCGAGTGACCCGGGTGGCCCTAATCGGGTCATTTCCTTCATTTGGCGCCCGAACGGGGACTCCATCGGGTGACCCATCTTCGCCCGCAGACGGGTGAGGAGGACGGGGCCACGTCGGGTCGGATAGGCGGATCGGGGATCCCTGCACGATAGAGCCTAGTACTCACAGCTGCCCCGCCTGTCTGATCGGGTGGTGCCTCGCCTAGTGGTCGTCCCGGCTGGGGTCCTAAAAGGCGAAACCCTTGGATTTGACTGTTTGGTCCGAAGAGTCAGCAGTGGAGAATAGATTTGTTCGGCCTGTGTGCACCAGGTGAGTTTGCTTTGGTTCTTTGTGAATATGGCGCCACTTTGAATAATATTTGGTATGGTCTGCGGACCGATTTGGGTACAGAGTGTTTGAGGACACTCTGCCAGGCAACATAATGGCTTTGGCTTACTTTTGAAAATGCCTGGGGTTTGACTAGTTTTTGGCTCTTGTGCTGTTGGTTCTGATTTGTAATTTTGGTGCAGTCTGAGGACTGACTTTTGGTTTGTCTTTGCTTCGTACGGTCTGAGGACTGACCTTTGGTAAGATATTGATTGGTAAGTTATTCGTCTGGTACGAATAGCGGATCTGTTTTCCCTTTCAAGATGCCATGTTTTAGTAAGTTGTGTTGTTTGAGGTGCCGTTGTTGTTCTGCTGATGCTCGATTGGAAGAGAGGCAGCCTGCGCCTCCGGAAGGCACCCCGAACTTCGACATGTATGTGAAGCATGGCCTTGGCCCTATTATGTTTAGTACACTATGGCACAAATATACGAGGGACAATGCCGAGTTGCAGTGGCCGCTAACAGGTACCTTTGATGAACAGAAATTGAATTTCCTGCAGGATAAATGTTTGCAAAACGAAGTAGGCAGTCGATGTTTGATTATCTCCAGGCATGGCAAAAGGAAGCTAAGCAGAGGCGAATGAGAGCAGAAAAGGAGGCTCGAAGAGGGAAAATGCAGACGATAACACAGAAGGCAGTAGCGTATGACAGAGAGAAAATAGAGCAGGGTATAGAGTGTGCTGACCGGAGGTTTAGGTTGCAATGTGACAAATCCTATGTTGCCTGAGAAGGCCATACATTTGTAGACGACTGTTAGACTTGGCATCTTTTGGCGTGTTTCCCCTGACTTTTTGCTTTTTGACCTCCTGGTTTTTTACTCTGTTTTTGCTGGTGTAATGATTCTGCGCACTTTCCTCACTGCTGTCCAGTGGGAAAGTGCAAGTGCTCCCGTATAAAATGTGTATGGATTGGTATTTCCCTGATTGGCCTATTTGATCTATGTGTCAGTCCCTAGTAAAGTGCACTGCGAGTGCCAGGGCCTATAGATCAAATGCTGTTGGTGGGCTGCAGCACTGGATTGTGCCACCCACGCAGACAGCCCGTAAAGTGTAACTCGGGCCTGCCATTGCAGAGCCTGCGTGCAGCCTGGGGCTGCCATGTCGACTTGGCAAGTGCACACACTTGCAAGTCCCTAAACCTTCCCTTTTCTACATGTTAGTCACCCCTAAGGTAGGCCCAAGGTACCCCTGTGGGCAGGATGCATTGTATGTGAAAGGTAGGACATGCCCTGGTGTGTGTGGCATGTCCTGATAGTGAAATACAGCCTACTTCGTTTTTCACTATTGCAAGGCTACCCGTTCCCCATAGGCCAGAATGGGCAGTTTTGATTATTACAGCTTTTAATCCTAACTGACCCAGGGAACATGATAGAAATTCGAGTTTAGTATGCCTGGACTCAGAATGATAAAATGCATCTTTTAGTGAAGTTGGTTTTAACATTCCGTGTTCGAAAATACCACTTTTAGAAAGTGGGTATTTTCTTGTCTAACCATCCAAGCCTGCCTCTGCTAGGTTGTGTATTCCTTGTCTGGAGTGTGAGTGACAGGGGCTGGGGGATGCCAGGAGACAGGGTGAGTCAGCACAGGGCTGAATAGCAAGATCTACATGTAGATGGGTGGGAGGAGTACACCTGGGACCTGAATAGGGCTGGGCCTTCCCTCCACAATGCTGGCTCCACCTCCTGTGGTGCGTCTGATGTCCTTGGCCTGCACCCTGAAAGGAAATACGGAGGCTTGTCAACAAAGTGCTCCAAGACTGACCAGAACTGGTTTGGGCCAGGCAAAGGCCTCTCTGCCTTCAGAGAACAAAGGAATTTGGGTTATAAATATTGGGGCCCTGACCCCATGAATTTAGATCTCGCTGGAATCAAGGAACCTGCCAAGAAGAAGAGCTGGAGAGCTGCTAGGAGGAGTACTGCCCCTTTGCTGAGTGACTGCTTTGTTGGGTTGGCCTGCAGTTGCTGCTTCTGTCTTGGGCAGCGAAAGGACTGGACTGAACTTTCTACAAACTTGTGCTGAGTATCTCCAAGGGCCTGAAACCGAGCTGGCCTCCTGTTAAGAAGTCTCAGGGACTGCAAAGACTTCACAAGCCTCTGGGTACCGCTTCTGGAGCGCTGTTTCAGTTGCCACAGAGGAAGGGAACCGCAACCGACTCCGTCAACCGACTCCATCGCTGGCCCGGTGTCCTGTTTGCACCGCAGACCGCACCGTCCGCATCTCGCACCGCAACCCTGGTCTCACCGACGACGACGTCCGACGCCATCGCCACCGAGCCGCTGCTTGCACCGTGACCTGTGTGCACCGCAGTTCGCATCGCATCGCTTCACTGTGCCAGCCGGACCAGACCGACGCTGTCGCTGCAACTGGCTCAACAATCGTGACCGCATCGCAGTTGGGGCACCGCTCGCACGCTTCGCGACGCACCGCTCCGACTCGCACCGCTGTCAGACGCCAGCTCCCACACTCCGGCTGGGTCGCCTGCATCGCAACCTGTCAGCACCGCATCGTACACCGTCTCGCCCTGCACCGCACGCCTTGGACTCACCGACTCCGTCTGCACGACGCTCATCGAGCCGCTGCCTGCACCGCATCGAGGGACACCGCACCTTGCACCGCTCCGCTTTGCACCGCAACCGTGACGAACGCCGACCGGCTCGCACACTCCGTGCCCGCCACAACGAGAAAAGGTACTGTGACCGAGTCTGTTCACGACTCTGCTGGCCCGTAGCGACGCGGTCGGCTGGAACTGTTGGACTCTGTGTATTTCAGCATCGCGGTAGACCCGGACGGGGCTACCGACTCGTATGAACTTTGCTTTTGAACTATTCCTACAAAGAAGAAGTTATCTTGCAACGTAATCACTTTTGAAGTACTGTATTGTGGATTCTTATCGTATTTGGTCTTGTCTTGAGTATATAAAAATATTGGTTATTTTTCTAAACTGGTGTGGTGTCCGTTTGTAGTGCTTACATTATATTACTGTTGGTTATGTGCAAATGCTTTACACATTGCCTCTAGGATAAGCCTGACTGCTCGTGCCAAGCTACCAAGGGGGTGAGCAGGGGTTATTTTAGGAGTGTAATTCCCTTATCCTGACTAGAGTGGTGGTTTCTGCCTGGCTTTGGCACATGCCCTAGCCTACCAGAAATCCCATTTCTAACATTGGTGGCAGCGGTGGGATAGGACTTGTGTTTGCACTTGACTTACAGTGATTGGTGTGCACTTCTACCATATCGCAGACCATTACGTACCACATACAGGTTCTTTTTCTTTTTGGCCTATTTTTGATCTTGCCAGTTTGAACTTGCTACTTCAACATGCCTGAATCTATAGTATCATCAATTGCATCAGTAGAAATTGCCTTTGAGGAGGATCGATTGGAAGCCTACAGTGTCAAGGAGTTAAAATCGATTTGCAAGAACCTGAAAGTCCAGGTCAGAGGCCTCACCAGGAAGGATGAGCTACAAAAGGCGCTGAGGGCCTGGGTAGCAGCCAGAGGTGCCAGTGGGCAACCTGGTGATCTCAATGGAGAGGTGGAGGAGCCTGTTCCTAGGGTGGATGTGCTTTTGGGAGGAGGGGAACCCTCCAGGCCAGGCAGCAATAGTTTGTCCCCAGAGGAGCTGGAGGACAGGCGGGAAGTAAGGAGGTTTGAATTGGAGAAACTCAGAATAGAAAGTGAGAGGGAAGAGAAAAGAATAGCCATGGAGGAAAGGAAAATGATACTAGATCATGAGAGAATGATCAAGGAGCTGGAACTAAAGAGTAGATCCGGTTCAGATGGTGGCAGCAATTCTTCAGCACACACAGACAGGATTGTACACATCCCCAAGAATGTAGGTAAAGAGTACAAAAAGGGTGATATCATACAAAGGTGGTTTCAAGGGTACGAGTCGTCTATTCATATGAATGGGGTCCCTGAAAGGAACTGGGGAGCGGGGTTGTGGCCTCTCTTTCCAGAGGAAGCTAGGGATACTCTGATAGCTTTGGGTAAGGGGCAGGACCTCACCTATGCTGACAGGAAAGACGCTCTCCTCACTAGGTATGGGCTCACTCCTGAGAAGTACAGGGATCAGTTTAGGTCCAGTAAAAAGTCTGAGGCCAACACTTGGTTGGAATGTGTGGATATGTTCTGTAGGTCGCTGGATGGTTGGGTGAAGGGCAGTAATGTAACAGATTTTCTGGGGCTCTACAATTTGATTGCATGGGAGCACTTGTCTAGTCTATGTTTTGCAGATCTGCGCCAGCACCTAGTTGATAGTAAGCTAACTGACCCCAGGAAGCTTGCTATGGAGGCGGACCGCTGGGTGAGTACCAGGGTCCACAAGAAAGCGTTTGGGGAGACTCAGCCAAAGGTGGGCAGGGTCCCCAGCAGAAAGGTGGGGGGACAAGGGTAAAGCACAGGAGTTCTCTAAAGGGCCCCAAACTAATACCCAGGGTAAAGGTTCCCAGCCCCCGGTGATAAGAAGAAAGGGGTCTCTACAGGGAAGCCTGTTGAGACCGGCCCCGTAAGTGTTATGCATGTGACCAGGTAGGTCACTTTAAGGGGACCCCAAGTGCCCAAAGGGGACACAGCCGCCCACCGGTGGACAGTCCAAAGTGTTGGCTAGTGTAGCGCTTGGGGAGGAGGGGTGCCCACAGGAGGGTGGGGATCCCGCAGAAATGACCCTCGTCTCACTAGGGGACAGTGAGATGGTCTCAGGAAACCAGGTGCCCCTAACACAAAGAAATATAGCACCTGGGTGACCATCAATGGGAACAGGGTAGAGGCTCTCAGAGATACTGGAGCCAGTGTGACCTCAGTCCGGTGTCACCTGGTCTCTGAGAAGCAGGTAGTCCCAGGGGCATTCCACCAAGTAGTTGCTGTAGACAACTCTGAGCGCCAGTGTATGGTGGCGCAGGTTCCCTTTGAATGGGGGGGGTCTCAGGTCCCTTGAGGGTGGTTGTGAGCCCCACCATGCCTGTAGATTGTCTGCTAGGTAACGACCTGGAGCAGTCCTTATGGAAGAATGTTGAGCTCAGGTCTCACTTGGAGATGCTTGGGTTGCCAGAGTGGGCATGCGTGTCTCCTCGGTCAATGGCAGCCAGGAAGGGTGATCAAGAGGACTTGGAGCCTGGAACAGTGGCCCAAGTCCCTGCCAAGAGGAAGGGCAGGGGGCGCGGAAACCGGCCCCGAAGTTCCCACGGACCGGGAGGAGGCGGACCTCGAGGGGGACGCCCGGTGCCTACAGGGGAGCAGGTAGCCGAACTGGGAGACATCTCTGAGCTGACCCATTGGCAGCAAGAAGGGGGTCCCACCAGGGAGGAGTTCTGCAGGGAGCAGAGCGAGTGCCCTACTCTGGAGGGTCTGCGGCGGCAGGCTGCAGACCAGGCAGCTGGTAATCAGTCCGGGTCACATCTGATCTACTGGGAGAATGGTCTCCTATACAGTGAGCCTAAGGTTGCTGAGCCTGGGTCAGCCCGTGTGCTGGTGGTACCCCAGCGCTTCAGGACCTTCCTACTGGGTCTGGCTCATGACGTGCAATTGGCAGGACATTTGGGGCAGGACAAGACCTTTGACAGGCTTGTCACCCACTTCTTTTGGCCCCAAATGCGAAGGCAGTCAGATGCACACTGTAGGTCTTGCCAAACTTGCCAGGCAAGTGGTAAGAGTGGGAGGAAGGTCAAAGCTCCTCTCCAACCTTTTCCTGTTGTTGGAACACCCTTTGAAAGGGTAGGGATAGATATTGTGGGGCCACTGGATCCCAAGACAGCCATGGGCAACAGGTACATCCTGGTCTTGGTGGACCATGCCACCCGGTACCCGGAGGCAATCCCTCTCAGGACAACGATGGCGCCAGTGGTGGGCCGGGTGTTAATGGGGATCTTTTCCAGTGTGGGATTCCCCAGAGAGGTGGTTTCTGATAGGGGGACCAATTTCATATCCAAGTATATGACATCCCTGTGGAAGGAGTGTGGTGTAACCTACAAGTTCACCACTCCTTACCACCCACAAGGAAACGGTCTGGTGGAGAGATTCAACCAGACCTTGAAAGGCATGATCAAGGGTCTAACAGAACCCATGAGGCGTAAGTGGGACGTCCTCTTGCCATGCCTGCTCTTTGCATACAGGGAGGGTCCTCAGAAGTCTCTTGGGTACAGCCCCTTTGAGCTCCTGTATGGCCACCCTGTCAGAGGACCTCTGAGTTTGGTAAAGGAAGGCTGGGAGGCAGCTCCCAGGAAAACTCCCCAGGATGTGTTTAGCTACATGCTGGCCTTTAGAAACCAAACTGTCCACTTCAGGAAACTCGCTCAGGCGAACCTAGAAGCAAGCCAGGAAGAAATGAAAAGGTGGTATGACCAGAATGCCACTCTGGTCGAATTTCAACTTGGGCAAAAAGTGTGGGTCATGGCCCCAGTGGAACCTTGTGCCTTGCAGGACAAGTGGACTGGGCCATATGAGGTGGTGGAGCGCAAAAGTGACGTCACCTACCTGGTGGATTTGCAGGCTCCAAGGAACCCTTTGAGGGTCCTTCACGTGAACCGCCTCAAGCCCCACTTCGAGAGGTCCGAAGTGAGTATGCTCTTGGCGACAGATGATGGGGTGGAAGAGGAGAGTGAGCCTCTCCCTGACCTCCTGTCTACCAAGGAGCATGATGGGTCAGTGGAAGGTGTGATCCTCTCCCCTACACTGACTCAGGAGCAGCAGGGGGACTGTCACCAGTTGTTGGGACAGTTCGCCCCACTGTTCTCTCTGACCCCCGGTGTTACTCACTGGTGTACCCATGACGTGGACACTGGTGACAGCCCTCCTGTAAAGCACAAAATTTACAGGTTAACTGACCGGGTCAGAGCCAGCATCAAGGAGGAGGTGTCTAAGATGTTGGCGTTAGGGGTGATTGAGCCCTCCAACAGTCCTTGGGCCAGCCCAGTGGTCTTGGTCCCAAAGGCTGCTGCACCCGGTGCCACCCCAGAACTACGGTTTTGTGTGGACTACCGTGGGCTCAATGCCGTCACCAGGACTGACGCGCACCCCATCCCCAGAGCTGATGAGCTCATTGATCGGTTGGGAGCTGCCCGGTTCCTCAGCACGTTTGATTTAACGTCTGGGTACTGGCAGATTGCCTTAACCGATGGGGCCAAGGAGAGATCAGCATTCTCAACCCCAGAAGGTCATTACCAATTCCGGGTGATGCCCTTTGGGTTGAAGAATGCCCCTGCCACCTTTCAGAGGTTGGTCAATCAGGTGTTGGCTGGGCTGGAGGATTTCAGTGCCGCCTACCTGGATGACATTGCTGTGTTCAGTTCCAGCTGGGAAGAACATTTACAGCACCTTGAGAAAGTGTTGAGGGCGCTGCAAGGTGCAGGCCTCACGATCAAGGTCAGTAAGTGCCAGATCGGGCAGGGTTCTGTGGTGTACTTGGGACACCAGGTAGGAAGCGGCCAGGTGGCACCCCTACAACCCAATATTGACACCATTCTGGCTTGGGAGCCCCTCAAGACCCAGACAGAGGTGAGAGCCTTCTTAGGTCTCACCGGCTACTATAGGAGATTTGTTAAGGGCTATGGCACCATCGTTGCCCCCTTAACAGAGCTGACTTCTAAGAAGCAGCCCAGGAAAGTGATCTGGACTGAGTCCTGCCAGAAAGCTTTTGATGCCCTGAAGGCAGCCATGTGCACGGCGCCCGTGCTCAAGGCACCTGACTTCTCCAAGGAATTCGTTGTGCAGACTGACGCTTCAGAGCATGGTGTGGGAGCGGTGCTCTCACAACTGAACGAAGAGGGCCTGGATCAGCCTGTAGTCTTCCTTAGCAGGATACTACTCCCCAGGGAACAGAGGTGGAGTGCCATAGAAAGGGAAGCTTTTGCTGTGGTCGGGGCACTGAAGAAGCTGAGACCATACCTGTTTGGGACTCACTTCCGGGTTCAGACAGACCACAGGCCCCTCAGATGGTTGATGCAAATGAGGGTGAGAATCCAAAACTGCTGAGGTGGTCCATCTCCCTACAGGGAATGGACTTTACGGTGGAACACCGTCCTGGTACAGAACACGCCAACGCAGATGGTCTGTCCAGGTTCTTCCGCCTTAGTGAAGAGAACTCCAATGGGGTTGGGTAGTTCTCCCTACTTCAGCTGGAGGGGACATGTGTTAGACTTGGCATCTTTTGGCGTGTTTCCCCTGACTTTTTGCTTTCTGACCTCCTGGTTTTTGACTCTGTTTTTGCTGGTGTAATGATTCTGCGCACTTTCCTCACTGTTGTCCAGTGGGAAAGTGCAAGTGCTCCCATATAAAATGTGTATGGATTGGTATTTCCCTGATTGGCCTATTTGATCTATGTGTCAGTCCCTAGTAAAGTGCAATGCGAGTGCCAGGGCCTATAGATCAAATGCTGTTGGTGGGCTGCAGCACTGGATTGTGCCACCCACGCAGATAGCCCGTAAAGTGTAACTCGGGCCTGCCATTGCAGAGCCTGCGTGCAGCCTGGGGCTGCCATGTCGACTTGGCAAGTGCACACACTTGCAAGTCCCTAAACCTTCCCTTTTCTACATGTTAGTCACCCCTAAGGTAGGCCCAAGGTACCCCTGTGGGCAGGGTGCATTGTATGTGAAAGGTAGGACATGCCCTGGTGTGTGTGGCATGTCCTGATAGTGAAATACAGCCTACTTCGTTTTTCACTATTGCAAGGCTACCCGTTCCCCATAGGCCAGAATGGGCAGTTTTGATTATTACAGCTTATAATCCTAACTGACCCAGGGAACATGGTAGAAATTCGATGCAATACAAGTCCCGGGCACACATGAACCAGGTGTTGAACCATTGGTGGTTTAAAAGTTTAGAAAAAAGTCTCAATGTTCAATCTCCAGTGTAATCATCCTTGATTTAATTATTCAATGGAACACACGAAAACCAGCCAACACGTGTTTCGTCGCCAAAGGGAGTTATCCCGCGACTTCCTCAGGGCTGGGAAAGATACAAATGATAATATCAGTGTATACAAACAGTAACATCTTGTATACTCGTGTTTAAGTAGCTCGAAACAGTGACTTACACCTTAGCGTGGAAACCCTAAAATAATAACAAACAAAAAACAACCACAAAGCGTCAATGGTGACTTAGTATTGAAAGGAGGGAAAGATATAAAGAAAAACAAAACATACTAAAATGTGACAAAAACGTGAAAAAATGTAACCATGTGAAATATGACCGGAGAGACAATGAATAATTGTCAGAACAGAAAACATACTAACAGAATAGGTACGCGTAGAATTGTTAAAGGATAAATCATAGATAAGAAAATCTAAATCTACCGAATAGGTAAGATGGAGGAACACTGAAAGTACAAGAGATGGAAAGTCCAACGAGTGAAAGAAAGTGCTTGATTCCATAGTGAACTTCATGTTATAAAAGTTATAAAAGGTGCTTGTAAAATTCTTCCAATCTGTCTTGTGTGCCTGACCAGAGTAACAGACAATCGTCTATGTAGCGCCCCCAATAGATGATTGAGTCGATCCATGGAGCTCCCTGGTTGCTCCAAATCCAATCCGCCTCGAAAGTGCCCATAAACAGATTGGCAAAAGACGGAAAATTTGGAACCCATGGCGACTCCTCTGATTTGTTTAAACCATCTGTTATCGAACATAACTTAAATTCATGGTAGAAATTCGAGTTTAGTATGCCTGGACTCAGAATGATAAAATGCATCTTTTAGTGAAGTTGGTTTTAACATTCCGTGTTCGAAAATACCACTTTTAGAAAGTGGGTATTTTCTTGTCTAACCATCCAAGCCTGCCTCTGCTAGGTTGTGTATTCCTTGTCTGGAGTGTGAGTGACAGGGGCTGGGGGATGCCAGGAGACAGGGTGAGTCAGCACAGGGCTGAATAGCAAGATCTACATGTAGATGGGTGGGAGGAGTACACCTGGGACCTGAATAGGGCTGGGCCTTCCCGCCACAATGCTGGCTCCACCTCCTGTGGTGCGTCTGATGTCCTTGGCCTCCACCCTGAAAGGAAATACGGAGGCTTGTCAACAAAGTGCTCCAAGACTGACCAGAACTTGTTTGGGCCAGGCAAAGGCCTCTCTGCCTTCAGAGAACAAAGGAATTTGGGATATAAATATTGGGGCCCTGACCCCATGAATTTAGATCTCGCTGGAATCAAGGAACCTGCCAAGAAGAAGAGCTGGAGAGCTGCTAGGAGGAGTACTGCCCCTTTGCTGAGTGACTGCTTTGTTGGGTTGGCCTGCAGTTGCTGCTTCTGTCTTGGGCAGCGAAAGGACTGGACTGAACTTTCTACAAACTTGTGCTGAGTATCTCCAAGGGCCTGAAACCGAGCTGGCCTCCTGTTAAGAAGTCTCAGGGACTGCAAAGACTTCACAAGCCTCTGGGTACCGCTTCTGGAACGCTGTTTCAGTTGCCATAGAGGAAGGGAACTGCAACCGACTCCGTCAACCGACTCCATCGCTGGCCCGGTGTCCTGTTTGCACCGCAGACCGCACCGTCCGCATCTCGCACCGCAAGCAACCCTGGTCTCACCGACGACGACGTCCGACGCCATCGCCACCGATCCGCTGCTTGCACCGTGACCTGTGGGCACCGCAGTTCGCATCGCATCGCTTCACTGTGCCAGCCAGACCAGACCGACGCTGTCGCTGCAACTGGCTCAACAATCGTGACCACATCGCAGTTGGGGCACCGCTCGCACGCTTCGCGACGCACTGCTCCGACTCGCACCGCTGTCCGACGCCAGCTCCCGCACTCCGGCTGGGTCGCCTGCATCGCAACCTGTCAGCACCGCATCGTACACCGTCTCGCCCTGCACCGCACGCCTTGGACTCACCGACTCCGTCTGCACGACGCTCATCGAGCCGCTGCCTGCACCGCATCGAGGGACACCGCACCTTGCACCGCTCCGCTTGCACCGCAACCGCGACGAACGCCGACGGCTCGCACACTCCGTGCCCGCCACAACGAGAAAAGGTACTGTGACCGAGTCTGTTCACGACTCTGCTGGCCCCGTAGCGACGCGGTCGGCTGGAACTGTTGGACTCTGTGTATTTCAGCATCGCGGCAGACCCGGACGGGGCTACCGACTCGCACTGAACTTTGCTTTTGAACTATTCCTACAAAGAAGAAGTTATCTTGCAACGTAATCACTTTTGAAGTACTGTATTGTGGATTCTTATCGTATTTGGTCTTGTCTTGAGTATATAAAAATATTGGTTATTTTTCTAAACTGGTGTGGTGTCCGTTTGTAGTGCTTACATTATATTACTGTTGGTTATGTGCAAATGCTTTACACACTGCCTCTAGGATAAGCCTGACTGCTCGTGCCAAGCTACCAAGGGGGTGAGCAGGGGTTATTTTAGGAGTGTAACTCCCTTATCCTGACTAGAGTGGTGGTTTCTGCCTGGCTTTGGCACATGCCCTAGCCTACCAGAAATCCCATTTCTAACAACGACCTGCCAGATACCCGACCTCCGCCTCCATATGCTCCGCAGAGAGTATATCCTGCTGTCCCACAACCCCAGTCCTCTGCCTCTCCTGCCCCTGCATCTGATTCTCCTGCTATTGACCTGGCTACTTCAGGTACAGCGCCTTCTTCTTCGGCTTCATCTGTCGCACCTGCAGCGACTGCAGGTCTTTCTGCTACGCCTGTTGTTCCAACTTCTTCCCTCTCTCCATCACTTACAACTACGACACAGTCATTAATAACTCTGGTGCCTGCCCCTTTGACTATTGTGCCTGCCCCACATTTCCTCTCCCCGACCTCGTTGAGCATTGGGACGCCTGTGCGTGGACTGGATGACGGGGATTGGGCGATTGCACGGGAGCGAATGGGGCGGATGTTGATTCGGTCTGAAGTGGGAGATGCAGAGAAAAAGATGGTAGCTAACCAGGTTGCCCAGTGGGCCCGGAATCCAATTTACAGTGTGAAAGATGTGTGGAGTGTGTTGAAAGAGTATGAGTTGTTTGTACAGCAGCATGCCCTCAAGCATATGTCGGCTACTCTGATTGGGTTGTGGGAGCAGTGTTTCAATGGTGTCGCACCCCAAATTATTTATGACATCTGGGACCGTGTGTATGCTGCTGACATGGCCCCTAGCGACGTTTTCAGTAATGTTGCAACGTTGATTGGATACCGAGGCAGGTTGCACCAAAAGAGTCCGACAACAGTGTCCCATTATCCGATGAGGGAAGTACATCCTATTTTTCATCCTGAGATACTGGAGCTGCGAGATCAGCATGATGCTGTTGCCAGGCAGCGAGTAGAGGCCCGTTTCCAGGAACAATGGGTTTATACTCCTTGGAAAAGGATTGAGGTTTTGTCTCTTAAGACTCAGTTACCCGACCCTAGGAAAAATCCAACTGCATATTATAAAGAATTAACAGAGGCTGCGTCGTCGATGGTGATGACGTTGGCAGACATTGAGATGTTTTTCGGTTTATTGGTGCCCATTGATATTTGGCGGCAAGTGCATACACAGGACCATGTCGTGGAGTTGGGTGGCACCTGGGATGAGATCAGGACATGGGATAAAGAGAGGAAGCCTGGTGAGAAGCCTACGGTTAAGATACTAGCTTTGCCAGGACGTATTTTTACCTACATACACTCTCTTATTCCACCTAGGAGAGTAGATTGGGATACGTTAACAGCATGTCGCCAGAAGAAAGATGAAAGTGTATCTGATTTTTTTACTAGGTTTGAAGGTGTGTTTCTGGATTTCAGTGGACAGGACTTGTCGATGGAGGGACGTGTCCGATTGTTCGTTAACAGATTTGTTACGAACCTGCTTCCCGAGATCGCGACTCGGTTACAGGCTTCGGAGAGCACTTGGACTACATCCTCCCCATCAGTGATCTTGAGTATGGCTCAGTACTATGAGCATAGAGAGAACGAGGAGAAGGAGAAGGTAGAGAAGAAAAATAAGGAGTTGAAGACGAAGGTGTTGATGCAGCAGGTGTCCAGGGGGAATGGTAGAGGACGAGGCATTGTCCGGCTCGACAGCTGCCCCACACTAGCAGAAATGCCGCGCCTTTGGGGCCGAACCAGTGTGCATATTGTAAGGAGGAGGGACACTGGCGCAGTGAGTGCCCGACGTTGTTGCAAAAGGTTGGGGTCCCTAGAGGACGGGGTTCTCGTGGACAGGGTCGTGGGGCAGATAGCCGCGTTGGAGGCCAGGGAAGTGAGGAACAGCCAGGTCGCTCTGATCAGAACTATTTTGATGACCCTCGGGGCGACAGTATTATCATGATGACTACGATTTGGATGAAGTGACGGGGCTACTTCATGGTTAGGACAGCCAGGGGCAGGGTGAGGGATCAGTTCAGATTCCTGTGGATCAGCGCGGACCTTATGTTACCGCTGATTTGCAGGGCTCAGCTGAAAAAGTCTTGGTGGATACAGGCGCAATGAATAGCTCTGTTTCTCGTTCACTGGTTCCCGGGGCAGCCCTGTCCGGCCAAAATAATGTTTCGGTAGGCTTTTCAGGTATACCAGTTGTGAGCCCCATCTCCGAGCCACTTGCCCTGACTATTGGTCCTTTTACTGTAGACTCGCCATTTCTACTGCCATCTAACTGCGGAGAAAATTTGATGGGTTTGAACTTCTTAAAGAAGTTGCATGCGACAATTTCTTGCTCCCCGGACGGTGTCTATATGACAATAGGACCCAATGTAGTGAGTTCCAAGAAGTGTTTGTCAAAGGATGAGCCCCTTCCTGCTGAGTTCAAGGACGTGCCCATGACGTTATGGGCTACAGGTGATACGGACATGGGGCTATTGCAGATACCCCCGGTTTCTATTAGAGTCAAGGACAACGCTGTTCTCCCTCGTATCCCTCAGTACAAAATACCGCAAGCAGGGGAGCGAGCGATATTGCAGATTATACAGGATTTGATTAAGTCTGGGGTTGTTGAAGAGACGACTGCGAATGTGTGTAATAGCCCTATTCCCATTCTTAAGAGGACGCACTCAGGGTCCTCAGATGATCATCCAGATGTCTATCGGTTTGTGATTGATTTGCGTGAGGTTAATAAGATTGTGGTCCGTCAGTTCCCAGTTGTCCCCGACATCACTGCCCTTCTGACTATGATTCCTTCCTCTGCCAAGTACTTTTCTGTCATCGATTTGAAAAATGCCTTCTTTAGCATTCCAATCCATCCAGATAGTAGGTATCTGTTTGGATTCGCCCTTGCCGGCAGAAGCTTTAGATTCTGTCGGGCTCCTCAGGGCTATACTGAAAGCCCCAGTATCTATAGTCAAGCTTTGAAAGGCCAATTGGACTCCCTCATACTTCCCACAGGTAATGTATTGTTGCAGTATGTGGACAATCTCTTGATCGCTTCTGACACTGAAGACGGTTGCAAAGATGCAACAGTTAAATTGTTGCTACATTTGGCCCATCAGGGCCATAGTGTCCCTTTCGAAATTTCAATATTGTCGACAGGAGGTCACCTACCTAGGTCACCTACTGTCGAAGGAGGGAAGGAGACTAACACCTGAGCGCATTAGTGCTATTGTCAAAATGCCCATCCCTAAGACTCAAAGGGATGTGCGTGCTTTCATAGGCATTACTTTTTATTGTCGCCACTGGATCCCTAACTATTCCCTAACAAAGCCTCTGCTGCACCTAACCACTAAAGATGTGCATGAACCCTTGCCTTGGACGCATGAATGTCAGTAAGCTTTTGAGCAACTAAAAGTTGCGCTTTGCTCTGCCCCTGTGCTTGGTACGCCTGATTACCAGAAGCCGTTTGTGTTGTATGTAAACGAGATGGCTGGCTGCGCGCTTTCTGTCTTAACACAAGCCTTAGGAGGTAAGCAGAGGCCGTGTGCTTATTTCTCTGCGCTTCTTGATAACGTCGCGAGAGCCCTCCCGAGTTGTCTAAGAGCGGTCGCGGCCGTGGCCATCTCTATTCGACAATCGGCAGGGCTCGTCCTTGATACTGATCTCACAGTCATGGCACTGCATGCTGTAGACACACTGTTGAACAGAACAAAAACGCAGCACCTTACCAGTGCGCGTCTGACTGGCTACGAGCTGACCCTGTTTTCACCACATGTCACCATCAAAAGATGTGCCACCCTGAACCCAGCCACGTTACTACCCCTCCCTTCTGAAAGTGAGGAAATAGATGTGAATGATTGTATTTTCCGCACTGAGGAAGAGACGAAGGGACGGGAAGATTTGACTGATGTTCCCCTATCTGAACCCCAAGGGGAACTATATGTCGATGGCTCTTGTTTCAAATTACCGGATGGCACGACAACTGCGGCATATGCCATCACTACCTTACACACAGTAGTCGAGACATCACGAGTTCCCTATCAATCGGCTCAAGCTGCAGAGTTAGTTGCCCTTCTTCGAGCTTGTGAGTTGAGTGAAGGACTGGCTGTCAATATTTATATTGACAGTCAGTACGCCTTTGGAGTCGCTCATAATTTTGGGCGGCTCTGGGCAGAGAGAGGATTCCTGACTTCACATGGGTCTAAGATACAGAATGGCCCCTTGATACACAGGCTCTTGTCAGCCTTAACACTTCCCAAGAAGTTGGCAATAGTGAAGTGCAGTGCCCACAAGGCAATTACTGATGATGTGGGAAAGGGAAATGCATTTGCAGACCTAACAGCTAAGAGACAGCCCGAACATGAATGAAAAGAATGTTTGTGGCAGGCCTGCTAGATGGGTACCTGAAGTCACTATGTTTGAGGACACTTTAGACAATGTCAAGGAGATACAGAGCGAGGCAACGATTGAGGAGTTAGCAGTATGGCAGGAAAGTACGTCCCGTTTGGATGAGGATGGGTGTTGGACTGACAAGTCAGGAAAGCAGAGATGGATGCTACCCGATGCATATATCCTTCGTGTGGTTACCATTGCACATGGGCCAGCCCACTTTAGTGCGAAAGGGATATGTAAATTGTTAGACCCTGTGTGGCAGAACGACAACATCCCTAAAGTTGATGCTCATTTAGTGAATTACTGTATGGTATGTATGATATGCACAATCCTGGGAAAGGTACCCCTACACCTTCTGGCAGTTTTGCACCGCCTTCCTTCCCTTTCGAGGTTCTCCAGATGGATTTCACCGAAATGGAACGAGTCAACAATCTGAAAAATGTGTTGGTGGTTGTTTGTGCATTTAGTAAATGGATTGAAGCTTACCCCACTAAAGAGAATACAGCCATGGCGACGGCGAAGGCACTCTTGAAGGTGTTCTTCCCGCGCTTTGGTTTGCCCCGTTTGATTTGGAGTGACAATGGAAGTCACTTTAACTTGAAGGTTATCCAGTTGGTGTGCGATGGGCTGCACATCAAGCAAAAGTTCCATGCTGCAAACCATCCCCAATCGGCAGGCTTGGTTGAGAAGTACAATGGTACTCTCAAACTGAAAATAGCAAAGATCAAAGAGAGCACAGGATTGCAGTGGCCAGATGCTTTACCCCTAGCGCTGTTGTCCACAAGAGCCACAGCACACTCTAGAACAGGGTTGTCGCCATACGAGGTCGTGTTTGGCCGCCCACCACAGTTTGGGGCGTCCTGCGACCTCGTAGGTTTTCTGAAATAGAATATCCTCTACTTGTGGACTACCTCTATGATTTGACTAAAAATTTGCGTTCTATTCACCAGCAGATCTCTGAAGCCCTACCGCAAACTCCTGAGGGGCCAGGCCATAAAATCCGACCCGGGGACTGGCTCCTAGTAAGGAATTTCCTGAGGAAAAGCAGCTTGGAGCCGCGCTGGAGGGGACCTCTCCAGGTTCTCCTCGCCACCAGAACAGCGGTGAAGGTCGACGGCCTGAAGAACTGGATCCACAGTACCCACTATAAACGGGTACCCCTGCCGTTGCCTTACGACCGCTTGGTACTTGATGGGATCGGCGACTCGGAGACGGAGCAGGTACCGCACTTCATTCCCTTTTCGGATGCACGCCTGACGTGGGCACCAACTGAAGAAGAGAGCCACGCTGTGTTGAATGAGGCGGTGCCACCTGAAATTAAGGCCATCCAGGAGCCCCACCCTGTTGGTCCACCTGTGCTTGAGTCCCAATCCGTTGAGTCCCAGCCTGTTGGCTCGTCTGTGCTTGAGCCTTTGCCCCTTGGTCCCCTTGAGCCTGACCCCCTTTTCCCTGACCCCTCTGTGCCTGGAGTGATAAGGTACAATTTACGCCCCCGACGGAGGAACAGTGCACCAAAGGAAAAGTCAGATTAGTAGGGATGGACTGCATTGCTGAAGAATAGGGCGAACGTACCCTTCCTGAGGTACCAATGCTAGCTTAGGGAAAGGGAGATTGGTGCATTGTTCGGACAGTGAACGATCAGGGCCAAAGGACTGTGATTCTCAAGAAAGAAATACCTTGCCCTGCAACATGGGATTTGGATCTGAGCTAGACGAACAGCTCCACCGCCGGTGCTCAACAGCGCCTACGTCTGATGAACAATAGGAGTCCACCAGCATGACTCAGATGGACGCTGGAAACACTGTCCCATTCCCTTGTTTTATCCCCACTTGGCTCCAATTACAAGTCTTTTCCTCTGATTAAAGAGTAAAAACGAAAAAGGGAGATGTATCCCTTTGGCCGCCCCATTCGGGAAGAAGAACAGCCTTTTACAGCCCCACGTTCTGAACGGAACGGGCCTGTTTGGTCCACTTGGTCTGTTAAAAGTAAAATAGTTTTTGTAACTATTATTCTGATCTCCCTAACAATAATTCTTGGAATAGCGTATTTCCTTGAGGAGAAATATCCTGTGCCTACTTTGATTGGTACGACACCTGTCCCCCCTGAACATATATTTGTCACTCTGGCACCTCACAAAGAGGAGCACCGAAAATCCTATAGAGATAATGTGTTCATTCAGACTCTGCACCAAACACACAATGCTTATAACACGACAAAATGCTGGGTATGTGGGTTGCTGCCTTCTGTGACTCATAGGAGTGAGAACCTGTTGTCCATGCCATTGTCATATGTCAGTAGCTGTGAGGGGTGGTTTGCATTACTTAGCATGGTACGTTCATCCCTCCGGGTTAATACATTAAAACGAAAGAGTACTGGTTCCCACACCATAAAACAAAATGTACGTTTCCAGCATAGAACACCTCCTGATGCTCCTGTAGGCCGACTGTTCCAGAGCTCTTGCATGCACGCATACAAAGGGGTGAGAAATGGAACATGGTCCCAGGCTGAAGTGAATGATTTCCTGCAGTTCAACACGTCAGAATACTTCCAGTCCTTTCAGGCCCGTAATGTCACTGAAGATAAGCCGATACCGCTGTCAGTGGTTAATGTAACGGCTGCTTTCTGTGTCCAGGGGGCTGAGAAGATAGAGGTAGGGGAGAGCAGGTGCAACACAACTTATAGTTTGAGAGCAGCATAGTCCGCCCCTGATACCACCACCTAATGTCTATTTTGTTTGTGGATCTCACGGGTATGTCTGGCTTCCTGAGGGATGGTCAGGAAGGTGTTACCTTTCTTACCTCTTACCCCTGGTATATATAGCTCCGCCCAATTACCATAAGGACCATCGATTACAGCGTAGAAATGCCCATGTGCTCCGGTTTAGAAGAATGATTAGCACAGATGATATAGATCAGACGGACACTACTTTGCAGCAGTTCACAGACGCTATGAAAGGTATTATACCCTTTCTGGGGCCCCATGTCCAATAGTCTAAACATTCGACGACTCACAAGAGTGGTGGAAGGGGTCATTAACACCACTGCAGGGATTTTGACCAATATCACCGTAGAGGTCCAGGCTACGAGGCTTGTTGCCCTTCAGAACAGGATGGTGTTAGACGTCATCCTTGCTGATCGGGGTGGGGCTTGCCGTGTCATCGGAGGCAGCTGCTGTGTATACTGGACCACGCTCCGAATGTATATGCTGCTATACAGGAGCTCCATAAGCTTGCCTCTGACATACACCAGGAAAACGTCACGTGGTCTCTCACAGGGTGGTTTTGGGGCCTCTTCGCATCCTGGGGTTAGAAGATAATTTTTTTCCTGGTTGCTATAGCTGGTATCATTCTAGCATGTTGTCTGTGAATACACTGACTTCCTGCCTGTTGTGCCTGCTGTGTATCAATGCTGACACCTCGCCCAAAGTCCCCAGAACATGATTCTCAGAGCAGGGCCATGATGATGCAGGATATTCAAGAGATGATGTGTATTTTTGAATATTAATTATGTATGACTAACTTTATAGAGTATTTAGTTTTGGTTGGTAGTTATATGAGGTAGTGAATGTTGCCTATGATCGAACGATCTTCCTATCTTTAGAATTGTAAAGGCCCTAACCTGATAGCACCAATAAAAATTAGCAATGAATGCTAAAAAGAGGGTCTGTTAGAATTGAAAATGCAATTGCCTTGTTGCTCGTACTTTGTTCTGCATTAAGTTAGCATTCATTTTGCCATTTTTAGTTGCCGCCATATTTGTCCCATGATCGAAGCTAAGCTTCTGTCCCCACATCGCTTGCCTCAGCAGAAAACTGCTTCGATGTCTCCTTGGCTGATATCTCTCCAAGGCCGAGCTTCGCTGCACTAATGAATGTACTCTCTCTATTGTAACATACCTTTGCTGTCAGTTAGACCCGTTCCCACCTTCTAGAATGGCGGGCACGGGCTGAGCAACCTTGGGGCAGAGATAGTGCGTACCCTGCCCCAGGACTACAGCTCATCCTTGTTTGCCCCCTTTGTTCACAGTTGTGCGGACCGGAATTTTCCAGTCTGGGCATGTACTTGGGGAATTGGAAATGTACAATACTTGATGTCATGTTGGGGGGAGGCAGTCCCTCGGCAGCCATCTCAAGAGGCTGGTCAGACTGGGCTCCGCTGCAGCGCAATACTAATAAATAACTTGGTTTGTATTCTCTACTGTCTGACCGACTCTTCATTTGTTTGGAAGGCTTAGAGGTGGTCGCGAGTGACCCGGGTGGCCCTAATCGGGTCATTTCCTTCTATCGCCAAGAGACCAAAGACGCCGGGGAGGCCGGAACAGAAGATATTGCAGCAGGGGACCCAAAAAAGGCACAATGGCACCAACACAAGCAGAGATGCAGATGGAGTGGCGAAATGCAATACAAGTAGTGGCACTGATCAGCGGGAAAAAGTCAGACCGAGACAATTTAGAGGCCGGCGGATCGGGAGCTGACTCGAGCTCGGAACAGGACTCAAATAACTCGTAGGCTCCGAGCGGTGAGCTCCCCATCGTGACGCCAGGAACGGCGGATGAGATCATCTGAAGGTGCAGGTAGGGGGTGCAAGAGAGCTGGAAAGCAGTAATGGGACAATAGGGTACACAGTTCAACTTAAATATACTGAGAGAAGGCTAATTTACAAAGGATGCAGTAAAGAAGCGGAGCGGCGTCCTGGCGGGCGGATGCGCCTGACGCGCCACCTGCCTCACCCCCGTACTTTGCGGACGATTGTCCAAGGACACAGACTGCTAGTTTGGATGGGAGGGTACCAACCTGCTTGTCCTGGGGAAGGGGCGTTGGGGCACATGTTATAATGTTGTTTGTTTATGGGTTGGGATGCCACGAGTCGCATTACAGGTTCACACCAGCAGAATTGGGCTGAAACAACAGACCTACGAGGAGAATGTGGAAGGGGTGGGAGGGGGGAAGGCAGAGAGGGGAAATGTACACGGCGAATGTTATAAAGTATAAGTGCTTAACCTGGAACATACGGGGTATGCACACTATGGTCAAACGGTATAAAGTATTTTCCTATCTCAACAGACGGGGAGTGCAAATTGCACTCCTTCATGAAACCCATCTCACAGCCAAAGAGGGTCAAGCCCTGCAGAAGCGGTGGCGGGGACAAACATTCTACACTACTTACTCGGCCTATGCCAGGGGAGTGATGATTTGGGTGCGGGCCGGAGTACCCTTTCAGGTAACAAGAAAGTTGATCGACCCTGAGGGCAGATATGTTGCACTATGAGGGAGACTGAAAGGTAGAGAGGTGAGCATCATAAGTATTTATGCCCCAAACGTAGACCAAGCACAGTTCCTGACATGGTTGTCCCGACAGCTAGCCCCATACCTGACGTCTGCAGTGCTTGTAGGCGGAGACTTCAATGCTGTAGCTGACACCACTATGGATATGTCGCACCCCCCATTACAAGATTCCCCGACTACCCGACATGCGCGGGTGTTTGGAGAATGGCATAGACACTGGGGACTGGTAGACTCTTGGAGGACTCTACATCCCAATGACAAGGATTATTCTTTTTTTTCGGCGACATATGACGTACACACGCGACTAGACAAATTTCTATGCTCCCCAGACATACACGGACAGGTATGCACCGCCGAATACTTGGCTAGGACGATATCTGACCATAATCCTGCACTATTGGGCCTCAGCTGGGCAAGCCCTAACCCGGTCATCCCTACCTGGAAACTGCGCCCTGAGACGCTAGAAGGCCATGACTTTAAGGAGGGAGTCCGGGGAAAAATCACACAATACTTTGAGGAGAATGAGGGGACGGCAACCTCTCCTCTACCGGAATGGGATGCCTTCAAGATAGCGATACAAGGCCATTGCATAGCTGAGACAACAAGGGTTAGACGCACACTAACAACAGAAGTTCTAACAGCTGAAAGGGAACTTAAGAGAGTTGGAACAGAGAAGACCGGGACACCCAGAATTACAGGAGGAGCTCCTAGAAACGCGTGAGACAGTAGCACGCCAGACAGAGAGGCTACGAAGTTTTGACTGTAAGCAATACCTAGACCGCACACATGCGGAACAAGACAAATCAGGCTCTTTACTGGCGTGGCTAGCCAACCCAAATAACAGGGGTTCACCAATAGTGGAAATGGAAGATGAGGATGGGAACAGGCAATACACTCAGGAAGGGATCAATGACATCTTTGCCAGATACTACATCAAATTGTATCGTAGTGCCTCTAGGTGCAGTGGCGAGGCATTAGGAGAGTATCTAGAAGGACTGAGACTGCCCCAACTAGAGCCAGAGGAAGCAGAGGACTTGGGGAAGGACATCACCTTACAAGAGGTGAAAGCCGCCATCAAACATATGGCGTGCAATAAAACGCCTAGGACGGACGGGTTGCCTGCCGAATTCTACCTGACATATGCGACGGAGCTAGTCCCTAAGCTGGTCTCGATGTATGAAACAGCAAGGGAACTGCAAATGCTACCGACCACCACTAGGGAAGCCCTAATAGTCCCTATCCTTAAACCCCGAAAGCCAGCCCACCACAGAACAGCTTATAGGCCGTTGTCCATGCTGAACATGGATTATAATATATTGAGCAAAATAATAGCTAACAGATTATTATCTCATATGCCCCAGCTGGTACATGTAGACCAAGCGGGTTTCATCCCAAATAGGAACACTGCCATTAATATCAGACGCCTCATGGCTATATAGGGGGGGCGGAGGACTACTCCAAAGTGCAGTATTTGCAGTAGATATCGAAAAGGCATTTGATAGCCTGGTGTGGCAGTACCTATACCGAGTCCTGGAAAGGATGGGCCTAGGCGAAGGCTTTGTGGAGTGGGTGAAGCTACTGTATACAGACCCAAGGGTCAGAGTGCGTACGGGAAAGTTATATCCCAAAGCCAAAGGCTGGAGAGAGGAACTAGGCAGGGATGCCCATTGTCCCCACTGCTGTTCGCCCTAGCCATGGAGCCGCTAGCATGCCGTGCCAGGACAGGGCGGGACTACATGGGGCTGACGATAAAAGAAACCCACCATAGCATTGCACTGTACGCGGACTACCTACTCCTTTTTCTCCAAGACACAGAAAGGGACCTACAAGGGGCCAAAGGTATGTTAGAAGAATTCGCCCATCTTTCGGGACTGAGGGTGAATTGGCAAAAATCTAAGCTATTTCCCACGACACCGGATAGACGCCCTCCGGAGGGACTAGGAACTCTACAATGGGAACCCACCTGCCTAGAATACTTAGGGGTGACAATATACCACAGGACTGCAGACTTGGTGGAAGGTAATGTAGGCAAGGGGCTAAGAGCACTCCGCTCTTCCATGGACTTTTGGGGCTCATTGCCGCTGTCAGTGGCAGGCAGGGTGGCCCTACTGAAAATGGTGGCACTACCACGTCTGCTATATATATATTTGGGACACTCCCGATATGGGTCCCGAGCATGACATTTCGAGATCTGACCTCACAAGTAATAACATTCCTCTGGGGACAGGCTGCAGACGGGTAGCCCTGGCCACGATGCAACGCTCCACAACGACGGGGGGCTGGCAGTCCCTGACGTTGAGGCATACTATCTTGCAGCACAGCTTCAATGGTTTGTGGGATGGCTGGCGGACAGTCGAAATCTGGAAAGGGCACAGTCCACATTCGCCCCAGAGGCCCCAGTTCTGGCGAGAATCCTGCTCAGATTAAAGCAGAGACCGCACAGGGGAACGGAAGAGGAAAAAATAATAACGCAATGCTGGGCAAGATGGCTCCAGTGAGCGGGATGCAGAGTCCCCTACTTCCCAGACATACCCATAGAAATGCTTCGATATTTACTGCACGGAGGGAATTGGGCGGGACTAGATACTGGAAGGAAGCGGGGCGACAGTAATCTGGGACCTATTTAGGGAATCCCAGATGCTCCCATTTGAGGAATTCCGAGAGGAGTTTGACCTCCCACAGGGACACTTCCTACTGCATGGAGCTCTCACTGCGGCGTTCAAGAAACATTGGGCTACAGGAGCGACAGAACGCAGAGCGCTGGACTGTTGCAGGTATGTGGTCCTGTCGGTAGGCAGGATAAAGACGGTCTCCTGTATCTATAGAGCAATCAGGTGAGACGTCCAGAAACCTATGGAACGCTTAAGAACACAATGGGAAGAGGACTTAGGGGTGCCAATTACAGAAAAGGACTAGGAAAATATTGTTGAGCGTACTCTTAAGATATCAAGAATTGCCCGGTTTAAGCTCATAAACAATTATGTTCTGCATAGAGCGTATCTCACGCCAGCACGAATTAGGCAATACTTCCAGGCGGAAGACGCGGCCTGCCCACTATGTGGGGAAAAAGAGGCGCATGTTTTGCACATGTTTTGGGACTGTCCGGGCCTGAGGGGCTTTTGGGAGGAGGTGCTAAATGTAGTTGAAAGTACTATAGACAAAGAGGTACCACATACACCGGGGCACTGTATACTAAGCTGTTTCCCACACACGGCCAAGACAAAGGACTCTGGGAGGTTTCAGGACCTAGCATATGTATTAGCGAAGAGGGAAATCGCAAAGAATTGGAAGGCTACAAGGGGGCCAAGAATAGAGATTTGGAAAAGGGAGCTGGAGAAGTGGGCAGACGCAGAAAATAGAATTTTGCTAAGAGAGGCAAGCCGAGGCATAGGGAACCTAGAAACTGCGAGAGCATGGGGGAGATTACTAGATGACATGAGGGCATCAGACCTAGATGAGACAGCAGAAGCCCTATCAAATTCGCTCCCACCGGAAAGGGACAATGAGATGGGAACACAGAGAGAATAAGATAGGAAGACAGGTACAAGACCTTCCCTACCCCACACAGACTCCAGACAAGAATAAAGCATAAAGCGAGAGGGGTGAACACACAATGCTGGAAAACATAAGCTATAAATAAAGCGACTCGTTAAGGGGAGGGGTAAGGGGAGTTGAATCTAGTTTCTTTTTTAAATGTTTCTAAGAAATAACAACACAGCAGAAAAGAGGAAGAGAACAATAGCATAAACCATATGTGTATGTAAATATCATGACAATAATAATGGAACTGCATAGAAGTCAAATGCCAATAAAATCTGCTTTAAAAAAAAAAACTATCCTCTTATGCTGTTGAGTGTCGGGCTCTGTGGGGCGTGCAGGGGCTCTCTCACTTTCCCCAGCTCCAGGGTCTCAGGTGGGGGGCATGCACTGCCCCCCTTTCCAGCGCCATCCTCCCACTCCCCGTGATTTTACTCAACACCCCCACCGCTCTTTGATGTCTTTCCCACCCTCTTCCCTAGTGTTCTTCACAGCATGTTTTTAGAAGAAGTAGAAATGGGCTTGAAAAAGGAGCTGTCGCATGCCCCTGCTCCTGCTGTGCTCTGTTAGCAAACACTGCACATAGAGGTCACGCACCGGATGCCTTTGCATTTCATGCTGTTAGTCCGTGGGTCGGCTCCTTCCAGTGCCATGGCTGCCCATCTTTCCCTTCTATGTCTTACTTTGCTCGGAGCATAAACATCCACATTCCCGCAGGGAATTCTGGTTTTTATCCTGCCTGGTGGAGCAGACAACTCTGAGGAAAGTGTGGATGCAGCCCATTGCACGCAGCCTGGAGTGCACAGATGTTTACTCTAAAACATATACACTGATGGCTGGCTGCTTGTTTATATTATTGTGTTGAGTGTTTTCCTCTTTGATGAAGTGGGCTCTCATTCATTTTGGTGCGTGTGTTGGTTATTTTAAGGTTTTGAGCAGCTCATCGACACTCAGAAGTACTATTGTAGAAACCACCTTTCTTTGGTGATACCAAATGCTTGAAATCTATTTCCTTGGGCCCCGCTATGTCAAACACACCAGAAATCACTGCACAAAATGGTTGTACGTTGCCATTTTGTCTTAAGTAAAGCTGCTACTGTAACGCAAGGCTTGCACAACAAAGAACCGAAAATAGAAATGCTTAGCTACAGATATTTTAGCATATCGCACATTTCAGCATATTGTATTGCGAAATGTTTCTGGTGCACAGGTTATGGAATAATACCAACATAATATATTGCATTATGGTGGAAAGTCCCATAAGCTGCCCACTTGGGACACGTGGTCAGCAATAGTACTTTTCGGACCTTAATTGGTATGGCGCTGCTTATGCCTTCGCTAACTGGTCAATTAGACTATGCTTAATTTGTGTTACGTATATTATGATGCTGCATCCTTTATGTTTGGGCCTATAAAAACTGTCAGAAACGTCACATCTTTGGGCATTCAGTAACTTTGCTGTCTGTATTTGCATTGTTTGTTGGTCTCCAATAAATTGTGCCATCTTTTGTGCTGACAGAGAATTGTATTTGTGGTATTATTTCTTATTTCTTCATTTCAGCTCCCACACTATGGCCTGGAGCAATAAGGATTTACTTCTAAATAACTGAAGAGAAAAGCAACAAAGCTTACTCACATCTGGTAGATCTCCCAGCAATGGAGAGGCATGCTCACAACTCGCTTTCTCTTTCAAGCACCAAAGCATCACTCAGCACCACCTCAGTATCACTCAGCACCACCTCTATCTAAGAGTTCATTCACCACTTTGTGCACAAAGTACCTATCCATCTCTATCTTCCTTTCTATCTATTCTGTTCAGCTCTCATCACTACCTATTCACCATGTCACGTACTTCCACTACACAAATACACTACACACCACACAATTCCACCCCGCACAATTCCACAACTAACCATTCCAATTCAACCCTCATAACTCCACTCCAAACCAAAACACATAGATTAAAGACATTGTCATTTACAATGCCAATAGCTCTAACTCTTGTGAATGCGAGACCTATTGCATTGCAAATACTTGTTTTTTTAAGACTTTGAGTAGTATTGCATACATGCAACACTGAAAGAGATCTAGACATCTTAGAAATACTATCGTCTTGGTAACTAGTCTGTCTGAGAGTGACAAGCCACTCATTTCCAGAATTTACTGAACTTCTTTAGCTTGTGTAGAAGATTTTGACAATGTGCCAATGAGTTTCTGTGAGTTAAATTGATGCCAAGATCCCAGAAAGCTACTTTTTGATAGATAAGTATAACTGAACGTTCCTCACCTTGTGAAGCCTCCCAGGCACCAGGCTGGATCCAGAAACATTTCTCCTCAATAGCCTCTGTGCACTGGAAAGTGATGCCTTTAGCCACAGTCGCGTCCCCATATAGAGCCGGTTGTGACTACACAGAGCCGCATATAACTGCCATCCCAGCGTGGTAGCATCAGTTTAATCAAGGACTTTTCCCTCTCCCGATCAGCAAAAAAGGACTGTGCAAAACCTATCTTGGTACCTTAGAAGGCAAAGAACAGAAAGTAAGGCTTGTAGTGGGGAACCTGCAATTAGCGTATCCACAGGAAATATAATTACAGAAGGTAACTTATTCTTCTGCGTCTAACCAGCGATTTGTTACCTTGTGAATTGGTGTCAAAATATTACCCCCCTCCAAGGAGGTGAGTACGAGTAGCAAACTTTATGCCCGGAAGTCCTACAGAACAGAGTGGACAAAAGGGCCCTTTCAGCAGAGTTGAGAATCAGTACCCTAGTGCCTGAAGAAAATATGGACAAGTGCCCACGTGGCTGCCTCGCAGATCATCAAAACCAGAACACCCCAAGCTCAATCAACTGACACACCCTGTCTTCTACTGGAATGCGCCTAAGGCCTTCGGCAGTATCCTGTTTAGCCAAGGCATAACACATTTTGATGCAGACCCCCATCCACTGGGATAAAGTTCACTTTTGTTTCCTTTTATCACACCGAAGGACCCGGAAAAAAATAAGATCATCAATATAGTGCTCTTTAGTTCTATCAATGTAAATATTAAGAGCCCATTTAAGTTCCAACTGGTGAAGCAGCTCCTACTTAGATGAGGGCGGAGGAGAAAATAGTGGTGGAAGCACCACTTTCAAAAAACAGGATGCTTGGGTCCCAAAGACCAGTTTCTCAGGGGGGGGGAGAAGGTGGAGTACATAGACTGAACTGGCAAAGCCTGCAGCTTGCTGACTCGATGGCTGAAGAAATTGTGATGAGAACGTTTTCAGGAGAACAGCTGTAAAGAGGGTTGAAGGGAGTATACATCAAGAAGGTCAAGACCAAGTTAAGGTCCCACTGTAACATAATAAACGGAGCAGGATGAAACCTTTACAAGTTTTTTAAAGAAAGACATCAAAATAGATGACTTGAAGCAGACTGATCTGGTAAATAAGTGAAGGCTGAAATGACAGACAAATATCCCTTAACTGTTGCCACAGCAAAGACTTGCCAAGCTAAAGACAATAAAAACACCTGTCGAGTACCTGTAACCTTCAACGGAAGCAGACTGACAAAATGCTGCCAATGGACTAGTTGTTAACGAGTTGGGAGGGAAAGGGCGAATGGGATTGAGAAGAGACTGCTCCTGTCCTTATCTTCAGTTGAATTTTCCTCTTGGTCTCTGTTTCTATTTTCTGGTCCAGTCTACCTTCCTTCTTTCACTACTTCTGCAGAAAATTGTTTTAAAGTATATATTAATAATACAATTAATTTTTAAGTAATAATTCAATACAATAACATTAACACATGTTGATAAATATCAATAATACTTTAGACATTTCCTTTTTAGGTCGAGCCTGGGCAGCACATGCGCTGGTCTGCGAGGCATGCTGTATTCAAGTAGGAACTTGAAACTCTGCATACTATCCTCCCATATTTTTCATTGGCTTTTGTCATTGTCCACTGTAAACTGTGGCTGTTCATTGGTCAATAGACTCAGTAGTCCCTCCTTAGTACCGCCTTGTCTCATTATGTAACCTCCTATGGCGACACCCCCCTGTTACGTGTGTTGTTACTCGGCAGGCTTTAATTACAGCGTCCGAGCACTGTTTTCTCAAATAGCTTTGTCCTCTCTCCCAATACTTGTTTTAATGTTTATAGTACAAGCGCCGAACGCATTTGCAATGCAATAGGTCTCGCATTTGCGAGAGTTTGAGCTATTGGCATTGTAAATGACAATGCCTTTTATTTATCTGTTTTAAAAACAACACATAAATAAAAGGCATTGTCTATTACAATGCCAATAGCTCAAACTCTCGTAAATGCGAGACCTATTACATTGCAAATGCTTGTTATATTAAGGCGCATACCCCACAACCTGGAGACATTTGCCTCTCTACTAAAAGGGTAGAGTAAACACATTGTTCATTCACAACTTTTGTTTTTCTCCTGTTTAGTCTTTTTCTTAGTAGCAGTTCTCAGAGTGAACAATAATAATCCACCTGTACTAATCGGGAGGTTCTCCTGGAATTAGTTCAAGGACCAATCGATGCGCAGATGATTCCCCTCCTTATTATAACCAAAAAGCCTTCACTCGTTTAACTTCTGGATACGCTTACCATAGGGTTTTTGACAGTGAAGTCTGAACGTTAATTCGAACTTGCTCGCGCTCATGAAGGACCAAGGAAGCTTAAAGGGGCAAAAATAGAGGGAGGGAAGATAAAATGAGAACTAGCCTTACGAGTTGTGGGGAATAACTGTTGGGCGATTACTAGAGTTGGAGCAAATGTGAGATACTGCTTCTCAGAGATCAGGTCAGTTGAAGTACGCAGTGTTTGGCTTGTGTAATAAACATGTCCACAACAAATCTCTTGAGACGCCATTTTACCTCTAGAGCTTCTCTAAGTAGCAAACCGGCATCCATCTTGGAAGGTCTTTCGAGACCTTTTCTGCCACAGGCGTCTCCAATGATTGCTAATGGGTTTTCTGAGTTTCTTCCTAAATCTTCTCAGTATAGTTGCTAAGCTAGCTTCCTTACTGACAGGACCCCTCTTAAAGGGCAGTTCTCCAGCCTAGGTTTGCAGGATTTAACTTGTCAAAGAATATTAAAAATCTTGGAGCACAAATATTTTCTACAGGCTCCCAGGATCTCTCATCTGGGCCATAACTCTTCCAATCAATCAAGTAAAATACTTTTCCCTTTCTAGAAGCTCTTAAATTCATATTCAGTGTTGCCATTGATAAATAGAGGTGGTGGAGGTTTGATTAATTTGGTATCTGGTGTACTCAATTTTTTAAGAGGGAAATAAGGGATATTGTATGGATTCCTGAGTTTTGCATAACTCTTCATGGTCTGGGATGTTGACCCATGACATGGATTTTAAGACTCCCACGGTAGACCTCTAGCTTCACGAAGTGGGTCTCAAGAGCTACCACCAAGTCTTCATATAATTGTGGACAGGATCCTGTACTAACTTCTCCTCAGAGATAAATGCACCCTCCCAGTTTCCTTTTGCCATCACATTTATACAGCACTTTACCACAGTCCATGTATCCCAGTCTAGGCTTTGTTTACCGGCCTAATGGAATATTTGATTTGTGGTAATGGTTTCCACCTATCTAACCAATAGACTAACACAACTGAAAAAATAACTGGCAAAAATAAATCCCAGTACTCGCTTCTGTTGCCTGGTGACAGGAAGGTTCTTGGGGGGCCTCAGTATGCCTCTCTACTGGGTGTTTCTACAGCCTGAGGTTTTGTCTTGAGGCTGCCTCCTCCTCCTACTTGTAGTGACCCTCAGCCCCACCTTCACTTCTTTCTTCGCCTGCTTATGTTGGAAAAAAACACTAAAAAGGAAAGAGGTTCATAAAATCCTGAATCTTTGATGTGAACCTAGCTGTTCTCCTTGAACTTCAGCAGAGTATTGAAACATAAAAATATTCTTTGCAATCAAGTAATAAAACCTCAATGCTTTAATGATAGCCCAGGCTCTCGTAATATGTGATTAAAGTTTTATACAGACAAACACACACCTTCCCCACATTCAATTCCTTGAATTTACACTAGGGCAGTATCTTGGTGACAACAGTAACTTGATGATTCTATTTTATTTTGTGCAAGGCTATTGAAACTAATCCTTCACAATCATATAATTTCATGGAGAGGTTTCAACAATCTAGCTATTGGTCTCTTCTACCAAACAGCTTAGTTGCTCACCAGCAGCTGAATGAATGGTTATTTCAGATTGCACTGCTCAATCTTTATGCCACCTTCCCATTCCCTCAAGGCATATTCTGGTAAACATTTAAATTCTCACACAGGAAGTTTATGTTCAAGTAAATAACCGTCCGGAGAGACATTATGTTCCACACGCCTTTTTGATCACCAGTATTTGTAATTATGTTTTATGTTCTTGTATCTTCCTCTTGGCTAAACTCTGATCTGGTGGTAAGCTGAAATAGTGTAAGATTAAGAGGAAGATTGGGGGAAAGAGTACAAAAACAAGTAAAAGTTGATTTGGAACTCTGATGTTGTTAATGGACGTAGGACATAAGACTGAGTGATCTACTCCTTTCATGAAATTCCAGTCTTTGAAAATCTGTTGAGTAAGCCCGTAGCTGCTTCTTTATTTGTTTGTAGTGAATGCATGAAGTGCTTGTCTGCCTTGATGCCAATTGCAGTTGGATAAATGTGGTATGCATGTGCCAAAAAAGGGCCTAAATAGCTTTTCTAGAAGAAATAAACATGAAATATTTTCTGCAGTCTAATCGAGAATCTAGGCACTAACGTTGGGCAACGATCACACCAGAGCGAAGTTCTGTGACAGTAAAGGTACTGACTCAACTACAAAAATCTCTCTCTAGATATTCGCACACCTACCAACATTTATTGTCATCAAGGTTCCTCTCTGCCAGAACCTTCATAATATAGGGAGCAGCAGAGTAGAGAAGTCAGAGTCCTGAGAAACAGGAACTTCAACAGGGAAGTTATATAGAGGAGAGACCATCAGCATTGGTTTTACCAGAAATTTGATCAGAGATTTACTTATCAATTAGCAGAGGAATGAACTTCAAAAGGATCAATGACAATAAAGGAGAGGAAGGGTAATAAGAATTCTACCGATGGGGGAAATGTGAACCTAAAAGGAAGGCCAACCTTACTCTTTGAGTATTTTGCTGCTTCTTTTTCTTGGCCTGAAAAGACTAGACTTTTGGCTGTCTCTAAGATTTTAAGGTTTAGAGTGAAAATCCTCCATGCACACCTACCTCAATCTTCATCATTTTCAACTAACAACTGGAAATGACTTAGTCAGGAGTGCCTTAATGTCCAGACTACATTTTTCCGATATATCTCTTACAAATTGTGTCTGTATTTTGTTTGTGAAACCCTTTTACAGTGCTTCACTATAGTGACCACTTGTGTACAGCAGTTTGAAGACCCATTATTTAGGAGCTGGGAAACTGACCCTCTTGTTAAATATTAGCTCTTAGCTTGTGCAAAGTCAGCCTGGTCTGGCAAGGATGCTGGTCACACTAGACTTTTTGCAGACCTACTCTGTGCAAAACTCACGTCTGTGTTTTTCTTTTGCTTTGTCCAAGCCTTAGACACAGTGGACATGGCAGTGCTCTTGTTGACCCTACAAAATGTAAGAATGCATCCGGCATTGATTTGTCTGGCTACAGCAGTCTGCTCCAGTAAAGCTGTTTGAGTGATGGGGAGACAACAATAAAAATCTGCATCTAATAGCAGGTTAGGCAAGCGTGCCCACTAGCCGCTAATGTATTTCTTTTGAACTGCACACAACACTTGTGATACGACTTCCAGAATTGGACACAACTCAACAGTTATGGCCTGCAGAACTGGATGTAGCACCCTAAATAAGACCTCAAAATGTGGGCACAATATAAATAAGGTCCCATGAGTGGAAACAATTCAGAATCTTCTAGAACCCTTGAAGCATTTGGTACTTTACTAGTGATTTGTACACTATGTTAGTGGTAATAGAATCTCACTTTTCTGCATGTAATTGATCGCTCACTTAACCCCCTCATTCCTCGGGCTCCCTATGGCATTGTCATTTTATTTACCCGTTTTAAAGTCATGCAAAATGCTTTAAGTTAGGGTAGCTAACCCTACTGTTGTTTGTGCTATAACCATAGTGGGCCTAGTTTAGTTATCAGCAAGCAGCTAGTGACAGAAATTGGTGCCCTATGTTAACCATTCCATTTGTGTGTTGCTACATACTCTGGCATAAACACCTCTCTAAATGATTTCAACACATAGCTAGAAAACCCAAAGCAAAAATACTAGTATAAGTCAAACCCTTGAGCAATCCAGAACTCCAAAAGACCTTGTCGAAAAGAAATGCCCCAACCACAGAAAGGAAAAAAAATGGAAGAAAAGTGGAACCATTGATGATCTCATACTACTGAAGTCATTCTTACCAACACACAGAAAATTCAGATCAGCCTAAATCAAGTAGTATAACACTCTAGCACCGAAGCTACAAATAATAAAAGAAAAACACTGCATCAGCCCCTGCCTGGCATGCCTATCCCACACTTCTCCAACAAGTGCAAAGCCATAAACCTCTTTCAGTGAATAAGAGAAACCAACAGAATATCTATAACACCAAGTCTGCTACTTTCCAAAAACCCAGTCTGGTACCCTCCTTACATGCACCCTTCTGCATCTCACATTGGCCAGTCTTCAAGCCTGTCTGTTGCAGGTATCACCAATATACTCAAATCCATTAAAACCACCTCTTAAGATGATATTGCCTTACTCTTGGGGGGGGTGTAAGTGCTCTGATGAACATCCTTCGCACCATCGCCATCACCACCTGACTAGTTGGGACCGCATCAGAAGCTATTTCTGTAATCAATATCTTCTGGATTGAGTGTGCACCTACGAGAATACTACATTGCGGAGAGGTACTTTTAATTCAGTTCAATTCATTGCTAGTGCAGAGCATTCTGCTGTGTGGTGATTTTAATAACACTACCTTGTGGTTAGGTACTATTACATATATGTTTGGCGCAAAACATTTCCAGTGGGGCGGTTATTACTAGTACCCATTGCGAGAAGTTGGCCTGGTATATGCTGTCCACTAATAAAAGTGGGCACCTTGCACCAGTCCAAACGACCCTTATGATGTATGAGGTCAAAGATAACCTTTAGAGAGCTATCTTAGTGGTAGCTGTGGAGAGCAGCCTTCAGGCTTAATTTTGAAGGAATGTAAAGCAGCTTGTTTTACCAGAATATCACCTTTAGTATTAACTAAATGAAAGGAGAACCACACAGTAGTTATAAAAATATGTATTTATTTATATAACACTCTCTAGTATCCTCTACACGAGGATACAACACAAAGCACACAATACTTTTGCAAAGAAACAGTTGTAAGTAGCACAATACACAGTGGGCTCCAGGGGGAGACCAAACCATATACTAAAATAGTGGTATAAGAACCACGACTGGAGTCGAGACAGTTTCTAGAACATGTAGAATCGCTGGGACCCCAAGGAACCACCCAAGGTGAGTAGAAAGGACCCCACGGAGGACGGGTGCAGTGTGCTAACACGACCGCGAGCTCCGTACAATTCTAAGGGGAAGTCGCGGTTACAATTTTAAAGTTTAAGGACCCTTCTCGGTGGACTTCGAGGAAACCCTTTGGAACTTATGAGGTTGGAGAGCCACCCCACCCGTGGATACCGTAGTACCCGAGTTACCTATCCCAGAGGAGCCGGGTGCATAGGCCTGCAGTGGTGTCGGAAACCGCCATAGTTCTCAATGGAGGGCAGCGAAGAAGAGCTGCTGCCGGTAAGGAAGAAAGTGTCCATAGGAATCCAAGGGTGGATTCGTGATGGAAGGAACCTGAAAGCAGAGGAGACAGAATCTGGGTCACTTCAGGGTGACCAGGGGCTCGGTAGAGGAATGCCCACCGATTCCGGGTGCTTCAGGTGCGAAGAAGGGATGCTTGACTCTGCAGCCACGAGGTCCAGGATACGTTGAGGACAACCAGGAGCCAGCTGCAAGCTGTCCCATGAAGGATGTCGAGTGCTGAGGGGTCAGTGTCCGGCTGGAGCACCAATAAGCCTTGGCAACAGCAACCCACACAGGAAGGTCAAGCAGGTTACAGTGTGGACCAGCAGGGTCCAGGGGACTCACCAAGCAATGGGGAGTCAGGGCACGTCTGGAGCAACCAGGGAAGCCCAATAGAAATCAAGATGACCCTCAAGAGGACCCACAGGTCGAATGACCAGGAGTCGCGAGGGGACCTCGAGCAATATCACAAAATACCAGCACACGGAGCACTCGGTGCGAGGAGGCCGGAGTTCTTTGGTGGAAATACTGCTCAGGGTCAGGACTACACGGAGTCCAATGCACAAGCTCGGGAATCGCCAACAAGCATATGCACTTGCAAAAGTACACGGTGCACAGTCGTTCGGGTTATGCGGTCCCCACAAAGGATACTGGCCTCAAACTCGGTGAGAGGGCAGATTGACCTCAAGGAACTTCGGGACCCACCTCCTGTGTTGCTGGAGCCTTTGGAGTCCGCAGGAGCTCAGGACCAGCAGACCGGTCAGTTGCGTTACGGTGCCTGCGAATGCAGGGGAGTGACTCCTCCACCCCAAGGGAGATTCTTCAGTTGTCCTTAGTGCTCCACAGGTCTTGCACGGAGCCTGTATGGGGCAAGGGCACAGACGATGCTTTGGACGGAGAGGGAGACGAAGTCGGGCCCAGTCGAAGTCCAGAGTGTCCAGACGGTCGAAGGTCAGTGGTTTCTTGTTGCAGAATCTTGTCCACGTAAAATCTAAAGTCTTACAGCCAGGTAAGCCCTTATGTACCCACGGGAGAGGGTTGGACAGATTCGTGGGACCCTCCGAGGGGAGGATCAGGACAGAGGGAGGTAACTCCTATGTCCTTTGTCCAGTTTCGCGCCAGAGCAGGAGACAACGGCTCCCAGAACTGGTTTGAGCTGGACTATGCACAGGGACACCAAATGTGCCCCAGGTGCAGACTTTCAGGCACTTTGGAAGTGCACCCACCCAGCCCCAATACACTAAATCCTGTCTTGGAGGTGGTCCCACCTCCCTGTGACAGGATGCCTGTTGTGCTGCCTTCCTCTGCTCGAGCTTGGCTCAGCAACAGGAGGGCAGAAATGTGTCTCAGGTCGGCAGCATCCATTTTGTGCTGACCGGGTCGAGAAGGCTGGCCCCGGAAAGACCAGTGATCCCACGAAGCTCGCTTCAGAAGGGTGGAATCTTACCTCCCACATCGGTTACCGGTGTGGAGGTATGATTCCAAGGTGTTTGATACCAAACACGAATGTTTTATTTCAGCCGTTTTCGAGATAGCATTTACCGCGAGGTTATAATGCACCTCTACCTATATGTCTGGCTGAGTCACAGACAACCCGGGAGAATGGTCTCCGAAGGCTGCAGAGGGGCTCTGCTCATGCAGGGGCACCCTCTCACGTAAAACCCAGCACCCTGCCTTCAGGATTGTTAAGGCCTGCTATAGGGGTGACTTATAAGTTTTAAGTGTAGTGACCTATAGATATAGTGAACTTATATCTAAAGTAAGTGGTGCAAGCACCAACTTACACAGGCTGCAATGGCAGACCCGTAGTGCCATTTTGCATGTCCTCTCTTGGGTGGCATAATACATGCTTCAGCCCATGGGAGGCCTCTGGGGTACCTATGCCCTGGGTACAGGTGTACCATATACTAGGGACTTATAAGGGTACCCCAGTATCCAATCTGGAGTGTACCAAAGTACATGGCATAATATTTCAAGGAGAAAGCAGATAGACTGGGGTCCTGATTAGCAGGATCCCAGTCAGACTAGTCAAAACAGTGTAACACCAGGCAAAAAGTGGGGGTAACCATAAGAAGCAGATACTACTTTCCTACACACATTGTTCATTGACCACCTCAGTAAACAACATGTGTACATCACAGACCTTCTCCCTCACTCCACCACAATCATTTGTGGCAACGTCTGGTGACCCACTGATCAAGTGGCAAGAGTGCAAGGAATATTTCCTAAAACTATATCAGCACCATTGAGGATGAAGAATTGTCTTAACGTAGGAAAAAAAAGGTCCTTCTACATTCGTTAGGTCCACAGGGTCTCAAAGTTTATAACTCAATGGAGAAGAAACCTCGCACTACAGAAAGCTCAGATGTGTTTCATGATGCATTAGATGATTTAGGTAGATATTATTCTATGTCAGTATGCATAAGACATAATTGTTTCAAAAGGAAACAGGGTAAAACAGAGCCTAGTGAGGAGGTTGTGTTTGAGCTTAAGAAAGGTGCGTTGACATGTAGATTTGGTGTATTACACGATGAACTTATAAGAGATCAGATAATAATGCATGTCAGTAATGAACACATTCAAGAAAGGTTGTGGGTGTATGGCGAATCCCCATTGGGTGAGGTGGTAGCGGTTGTTAAGAAAGCAGAGATCTCTAATAAGAGTGTGAAAGCTGTAGAATGTAAGGAGAAGGATATTCCTAAAGATGTTGTCGGCTGGGTGAAACACAGGGAAAAAGGAAAGGGATGAACAAAAGAAAAGGGCCACAAAGGCTTCAGAAAGGAAATGTTATAGATGTGGAAGTGGTGATCACCAGGTGTAGGAAGCTAGCTCAGTACATACTTTACCAAAGTAAGGTATAGTGTGCACAGAGTCCAGTGGATCCCCAGCGGTATAGCATAGGCTAAAGTAGATAATACCTTACTCTCTTTTGAGGTAGTGTGGTTGAGCAGTCAGGCTTATCAGAGGGTAGTGTTAAGCATTTGTTGTACACACTCAGGCAAGAAATTATGTTACACACTCAACAGACTGAATCCAGACCAATTGGTTGCATAAAAAGTTGTTACTTTGTTATTTTTATTACTAGAACCAAAATGTACTCAGTGGCAGGTAAGTGATACTTTCAATATAATGATACTTTTCAAGATACAGTGTGTACTGGATGTTTCGAACCGAGCAAGTGGCACACACGGTCTGAAGACGGAAGAACTTTGTCTCCATTCTAGCCAAATATTCAGTGAATTGAAATAACTGGATACATATTGACCTATAGTCATTTGTGAAGAATTTATATGTCCCAGACCTTGTGAATATAGAAGCAGGTACGCCTAGTCTCGAGTTCTTAATTCAACACGGGTTATCAAGAAACCTGACGAATGGATATTGTATTTTACCATCTCTGATTTTATATTCCCAAATCCTACCTATTTATCGATTTATCTGGTAGAGAAATTGTTTTCACGTCCCCGGATAGAACGTTGAGCACTGGGTAACAGAGGGATTACATCTTTTACCTCTGCCTTGATCCTACACAGTGATCATTTTTAAATGTTTTAAGATTGTTCCGAAGAAGGTGATGAATTATTGGTCTTTCACCGAAACGCCGCATACAGTTTTCTGACCTAGACAGTTTTGTGGGAGGTTTTTAACAGTTTTTAACATATGTGAGACATTGATTATCGTGGTTTTTATAGTGTCTGATGTATAGGATTATGCATAAAAGTGATACTTTGTAAGTGATGCATATTATTTGCACTAGCACTTTTTGATATATTATTGTCATGATATATATTTTGTGATCACTAACAATTGTTATAAAATAATTAAAAAAACAGATTTATATTTCCATATTTACGTTGTTAGTTTCTGTTATTGGGATTTTATGTATAGAATTGCAAATTAATGTTCATTTTAATTTTGATTGTATTTATTATCACTATTACAAAACAGTTATTTATATTTTGGGGATTTTTTTTTCCACATGAACGTATTGATTTCTCATAGTGCGGTATTGTAAAATTACTAATTGGAAAGGGAATTCGTAATTGTTGTTGCTGGATTTGTAGAAGCATACAAAATACTTTGCAGTCGAGAAAATGGGTTGTAAGCTCTTTAGAATACTTGTGATTACTTTGTATTTACTTTTCTGATTTGGGGTGAAACAAACTAATAACACAGTTTAGGCATTACAGTATATCAGTAATCAGGTTAACTCTTTTGAAGACACTAAGTTACTTTTGTTGCAGTACAAGACAGGGTCAACACAGAACATTTTTCAGAAAAAAAACACCATACAATCCTATGGAGAGAAATGAAGTGTTAAGTTTGCAGGTAAGTAAACGGTTTTGTAGTTAATTCTCAGGCTGGGAGCACTTACACTGGGTAGGAATCACGTAGATAAGGAGAGCGCACCCTCAGCGGAACAGGGGCAGAGCTCAAAGGAGAGGTTGTGCCCAATGCAGTGCTATGGAGACAGGGGGCACTCGTAAGAGCACCGGTCACAGATAGTTACCTGCGGTTTCTGGGTCAGGGCCCAGAGATCAAAGGTAAGCACAATGGGGCCACAAGTAGGCACCAGCAGCGCACCTCCAGCGGCACACGGGCGGCAGGGTGCAAAGTAGGCTTCGGGCTTGCCCATGAAAACCAATGGAGAATGTCGTCGGGAAGAAATGCTGCAGGCTTGGACCAGGAGGCTGGACAAAGGCGACAACCGGCTGGACAGGTACGTTGGATAGCTGAGGGACACCTGGGCACCGTCAGCTCGGCTACCCAAAGTAAGGGGCGGAGGATGCAGGGGTACCTTTTGGTGTCTGGTTTCTTTAGCTGGATCTGGTCGCGGTCGGGGGGCCTCTTGGAGAAGTCAGCCAATGGTGAAGACGAGGTAAGGAACGCCGGGGAGGCATCTCAGGGTAAGTGGTTCACTCGAACTCGGGCTGTGGGCGTCGGGTGCAGAGTGGTGCAGTGTTGCAGATCCGCCTGGATCCGGACACTGGTGTTGGCTTCTTGACTAGACAAATCCGGTGTCCACGGGAGACAGGAGTCTTTGTCGAAGACAGCACAGGTCCTCTGGGGTTCTTGAGGTTGCTGGCTGCGGGCCACGCCGAATTCGGAAAGCATGGTCACTGGAGGAGGAGACAGGCTGGAGCCAAGTCAGTCGTCGTTGTTGTCTTCTTCTCCACTGTTGCATGGCTCATCAGTCCTTATTCTGAGGTCGTCGAATCTGAAGAGGCAAGGTTCAGGGGTGCCCCTAAAAATTAGTTTTAGGGGCTTTACAGGGGTGTGCAGGGCGGGATCAATGGGTCCCTTCCCTGAGGTGTCTACACCCTTTAGTATGCCACCCCCAGAGGAAGGGGGGCATAGACCTCTTCCTGATTGGGGGAGTCCTCATCTTCAAGACTGAGGGGACTGAGATGTGTGCTCCACTTCGCCTCCCCCACCTGAGGGGTGGGGTTGGCAAAGGTGGGCACACCTCCCTTCCTGGCTAGGTTTTTGTTGTAAACAATGAGTGCTTCGTAGTCCATGTAAGTATTAAGTAGGTTTATTCAGGATAAGTTGTTATGATGTAAAGTAGAGCCCCACCAGGAGCAGCCTTCCTGCTGCTCAGCCCATCCTCCAACTGACACCCTGACTCATCCAACATTCCACTGCAACCTTTCACACCAAAATTCCACACCACAGACACACTGGCTGAGCAGCAGGTATAACACATCTCCTTTCTTTATACAGATAACAAAGAAGACCTAGAAAGAATAACATTAAAATAGTGCATGCAAAGGATGACAATAAAACTATTACATGCAACACAATGACATCAGAACAAATGCAAGAAAATAATCATTGTAGCAAAGTGCCGATGCGGAAGCATGAAGATAACAGATGGAAACATCTCATGCAAGTGTACAACAATAGATAAAATAATACACGCAAAGAAAACCATAAAGATAATAAAAAGCATATACTCCCCTCTCTAGGGCAAAAATGTGTGTTGTCAGCTGCCGCTCTCCTCAAACAAAGCGCTGACAGGATAAACGAAAGCTGCACGTCAGCACCATAAGTAGCACAAACCACCTTGATTGGTCTCTGTAGGTTACTCCTCAAGGCGATCCTCTCACAACGTTTTTTTTTCTGCTTTCCTTTTTATTTTATTTATTTTTTTATAAGTATTTATGCCCAAGGAACGGAAATACCATTACGTTGGTTGATGACACCAGCTCACGTCTGTTTGCCCCTCACACTGCCTCTTTACTCCAAACGCTGCCAGAAATAACATTCAAGGATAAGACCAATTCTTGTCCCTGAGACCAAAGGATGTAATACAAGGGTTGTTAAAATGAAGTATGCCCTGGCTGACAGGCTGTCCGATATGGTAGGACACTGGTGGGGCTAGAGGGCATACTGTCCTTAGGTGCGCTTCAAGTTTCCAAGGGTCCTTTAAATTTCTTGTTTCAGTAGTTTCTCAGCTTTGCTTCTCAGCTTTGTTTCATGTAAGATCAGTTCTGTTCAGTTTTGATAGTTTCCTCTCTCAGAGCACTTGCACGCGTAGTTCTTCTTCAAAATCGTCGCCAAAATATGTTGTAAACAATGAGTGCTTCGTAGTCCATGTAAGTATTACGTAGGTTTATTCAGGATAAGTTGTTATGATGTAAAGTAGAGCCCCACCAGGAGCAGCCTTCCTGCTGCTCAGCCAATCCTCTAACTGACACCCTGACTCATCCAACATTCCACTGCTACCTTTCACACCAACATTCCACACCACAGACACACTAGCTGAGCAGCAGGTATAACAGTTTTCCCACTGATTCTCCCTCCTAAAGTGGGGGTCAGAACTGGTGGGGACCAGTTGCTGAAAGCAACAAAAGGCTGGGGGTAGCTAACAAAGGCGGCAGGCCTTTGAATCTTCCCCTTGGTGGACCCTTCCCATCCTGGGGGGGGGGGGCACAACACCTCTGCCAAAGATGGGCTTTGTTTCAGGACCCAGAGAGCAGAGGCTTTCTACCTAGGGGTCCAGAAACCTGTCTGTGGTGACAGATGGCTGGCATCTAGTCAGTAACCCCACCAGGTCTGGTCGTTTTTCAGGGAGCTTTTCTAAGATGCCCTCTGAGGGCATTTTACATTAAATCCTACACTGGCATCAGTGTGGGTTTAATGTGCTGAGAAGTTTGGTACCAAACTTCCCAGTTTTCAGTGGAGCCATTTTGGGGTTGTGGGGTTCGTAATGACAAACTCCCAGCCCCTATACTCAAAATGGCTTCACTGCACTTAAAATGCCTGTGAATGACAGAAACACTGTAGGGGCATAGTGCTCATGCAGCTATGCCCTCACCGGTGGTATGGTGCACCCTGTCTTTAGGGCTTTGAGGCCTGCTAGAGGGATGGCTTACCCATGCCACAGGCAGTGTTGGGAGGCATGGCACCCAGGGATGGGTGCCATGTCGACTCTTTAGTTTGTCTGCACCACAACACGCAGCCTGCAGTGTCAGTGTGTGGGTGTTCAGGTGAGGGGGTCTCTGATGGTGGCATAATACATGCTGCAGCCCTCAGAGGCCCTCTCTGGTCCAAGGCCCTTGGTACCAGGGGTACCTTTTACAAGGGACTTACAGGTGGCCCTGAGGTGTGCCAATAGTGGAGATAGAACACAGGCCCTGGGAACCTGATTGGCAGGGACCCAAGGCACCCTCGGTCAAGTTGGCATCAGGTATCTGGAAAAAGGTTAGGGGGTAACCATGCAAAAGGGGGCACTATCCTACACCTAGTGTATAGCAAGAAATGTCCTGCACGTAATCAAAAATGTGGGATCAAAGGGCACTTTTCTAAAGTGTGTAGGAAAGGCAAAGGCATGCAAAAAAATATTGGTGGTACAGGATGAGTCCAATACCGATTCGGACTCGGAGGTATCTGTTGGAGAGGGTTCTTTTAAGGATAATGATTGTGTGTTTGGGAATCAATTATACCAAAAGCACTCCAGAGTTTAACAGGGTGAACCTTCTGTTACACTTTCTAGGAATAAACCTGTATGCACCCTTAAACTTGGTGGAGTGGAGATGCTCATAGTAGCTTATTCAGGATCCCCCTACACTATAGTTGATAAGGATGTGTGGGTAGGAAACTTTTCAGGGTGTTAGGGTGACAATTGAAACCCTCTGATGTGGCCCCAGAAAGTTTCACAGGAGATACCATACCCATGTTGGGATAAAGGGATGTTACATTTGAGTTTTAAGGAAGGAAAACTATGGGGAAACTCTTTCTGACCGAGGACGGTCCATCTGCCTTGGGTTGGATCGATCAGAGAGAATTGAATACAAATTCAGACCCAAATGATGTAGAACAAGTGTTGTTCATGGAGAATAGCGAACGTCAAGGTGTAAGGTTTAAAGGCAAGTTTCCTGATGTATTTTCTTGAAAAATTGGTGTTATGGAAGGTTATTCCAGTAAAATCATTCAAAAAACAAAATGCTATTCCAAAGGTGCATAAGTCAAGAGACATTCCGTGGGTTTTAAGAGAGGAGGTCAATATGAAGCTTGATAAATTACTCAAAGGAGGAATTATTGAGGAGGTGGATGCTGTGGAATGGATTGCCCCATTGGTTGTTGCAAGACGGATGAATGGGAAAATTCAGCTGTGTGTGTGGATTTGAGCGAATTCAATAAAAACATTGTTGAAAAATTTCTGTTACCTAAAATAAATGAAATGTTGGAAATGACTAAGGGGATAAAGTAGTTTACATCGGTTGACTTATCCTCTGCATACCACCAGGTGAAATTACACAAAGATAGCAAAAACTTGACCATTTTCATAACTCCTAGGGGGGTGTTATCAATATGTTTGCATGCCGTTCGGATTCGCTTTAGCACTGGCCGTTTTTCAAAAACTAATGCACAAGTTGTTCTTTCGCATGCCTGGCACTGTTTTCTTTCAAGATGACATACTGATCATGAGGAGAGTAGGGAACAACATGCCATGAGAGTGGAAGAGGTGCTGAAGAAATTAAAAGAGAATGGCTTAACGGCTGAATTTTCTAAATGTAAATTTGGGGTACAATCAAGGACTACCTAGGACATGAAATCACAGTGGAGGGTATAAGACCTAAAAAATGTGTTGTTGAATGCTGTGAGGGAGGCTCCTGCACCCAATAATAAGAATGAACTGAGATCATTCTTAGGGTTAGTGGAATTTAATGCTAAATTTGTCCAGGATTTCTCAGAGAAAACATTCAACTTACGTCAACAATTAAATAACTAATGTCAATTTGCTTGGAATGCTACATTGCAGAATGATTTTGAGTGCATAAAAGAGAATATTTGTACTGCAAAAGTGTTAAATGGGTAGGACTTCAAGCTTGAATGTGTATTAACGACTGAGGCTAGCAACAAGGGTATTGTATTGTAATTGCATTTATTAGCGCTTACTACCCCTGAGACATCGAATCGCTTTTTTCGGCGAGTAGCATGCTACTCCGGAACCCATAAAGGATTAGTGGGGAATTAGTTTAGTGAAATATGAAAGTAATTTGAGTGGTGGATATGTTAGTCAGTTATTTGGATTGAGAAGGATAGTGGAGGGATAGACGGAAAAGGTTTGCATTTATATAGCGCTTGCTACCCCTGAAGAGGTGTTGAAGCGCTTTTTCGGCGAGTAGCACGCTACTCTGGAACCCATAAAGGATTAGTGGTGAATTAGTATAGTGAAATATGAAATTCGTTTGAGTGGTGGACATGTTAGTCTGTTATTTGGATTGAAAAGGATAGTGGAGGGATAGAAGAGGAAACTATTTAGAATTCTTTTTTTTTTTTTTTTTTGAGTTCATAGCAGTAGGAGGAGGCTTGGGATGAGTAAAAGGGAGGTGAAGAGGGAAGAGTCAGAGGGAAGGGTTTAGAAAGGTTTGTTTGGGAGATCTGAATAGTACAAAGAAGTATAGATGATGCAAGGAGGGGTAGAGTAGGGAAAAGTTGAGAAAGGGTTATTTAGCGGCAGTTATATGTGAAAGGGATGCTAAAGGTAACGAACTATACATTGCATTTGCATTCAGGGCATTGTCCCCCCCTCAGAAAAACGTGATTCGGTGACAGGGAGGGAAACTCTTGCCCGTGTGTGGGTTAGAACATTTCCGGAATTTTGCATGGGGTTTTCATGTGGAAATAAGATGTGACCATGAACCATTATTGAAGGTGTTATCTACGGATGGGTTATTCAAAGCGACTCCTAGGATAGCAAGAATGTCCTTAGGAATTATGGACTACAGATATAATTTGAAGAATCTTCCTGGAGTCAGGAACAAAATAGCCGGTTGTCTAAGTAAGTTGCACGTGCCTTTGGATGCAGGGTCCCCTTCAATGTCGGGAATAACTGAGCGTGGCATGGACTGGAGAAGAGGTGATGATTGCTATTACTCTCAAAGAATGGAAGGCTGCTTCAGCAGAGTTATTAACCATCCTTCGAGGACACCACTTCGTCCAGCTCCACCGAGCAACGACAAATACAAACTAAAACCTTTAAATAAAAAATAAAAAAAGAGTTCAGGTGTATGCGCGCGAACGCTCGCATTTTCAGAAACAACTTAATGGGAAAGGGCAGGCTATCAACCAATCGGATCCTGCGCTTTCCAGAGGACGCATATTCAAAGAACAAAACTTTATCTACACAAATTGACAGCGTGCGATTACGAAAAACGTGTTCTCGAGATCCTTTCCCGGGAGTTTTCGCATATTAGAATATTTACATCGCACGCCACGGTCCTTCCGCTGGCTTTCTATTGGCTGTTTTAGATGCCGCGAAAATTATCACTTACCGGTTGGCGGTCGATGCTGTCAATCACACTTAACATTTCTGCGTAAGTGACCTGACAGATTCAGTAGGCTAGTTTAATAGACGCCGTGGATCGATTGGTTGTCACCCGTTGTAGGTAATACTAACGAATACGCTGATTGGCTGGTGTAGGGTGGCGCCAGTTTTAGTTGCTCGGGCCACGAAGAAGGCGCCAAGCGGTCAGAGGCTGGGGTCGCGGCAGAAGAGAAGCCGGAAGTAGGGGCGGGCTGCTCGGGCCTAGGTGCTGTCATGAGTTCTCCGTGGCATTTTCTTGTGTTTTATTTTTGTACACACTGTAAAGCGTTTTTGGTTTGATTTTAAGGTTTAGTGCGTCAACCCTATCCTCCAGGTATCCGCGCTTTTTAACGGGCAGTTTATCCTGTCATTTTGCCCAATATCTTCGCCCCACAGAGTAAGCCTGTTATACTAAATATCTCCAGGTCCTCGAATGGAAGATGTTTTAATCGGTATTATTGTGTTGTCACCACACGCGTCGCCTTTCGGCGCGTGTTCTTTTGGTCTACTTGGTCCCCGCCTGACTTTCTCTTTTCGGTCTACATGTATCGTTTCGGATATATGTGGCTATAAATGATTAACCGAATTCGTTTGCAGGAGGCACTCTGTTGTACGCTCGTTTAATATGAATTACGGCTGCTTAGTCTAACGTTCAGTGTTTAAAATAATAATAATATATATAAAATTTTGATATGTTTTACGCCGTTACGTCTCTCGCGTGTGTATTGCATGAGGAATATTGTTTTAACTTATGTATGACCAGTCCGAACGCTATCGAATTACAACTTCAACTTTTTTTGTGTGTGTGCATGTGGCCCATTAAACCACACATATTATTCTAGTCTTTATATTGCTTTGGTTGCAGGCGTGAAGGACCCCACCGCGTCATTTTATCAACATCATGGACGGCTATCGAGCTGCTCCGACCTGGGGACCCCGCCGCCTCTCTCTGCCCGCCTCGTGCTCCCCTGACCTCTCCCTGCCAGTGTCCAAGTCCCTCTTCAGAACTGAGACTCGCCCATCTGTGCTCTCTCCCATGACCAACCTAGCTCTCACTATGGACCAGCTGCAAGGGCTGGGCAGGTAAGCTGGGGGATAACGTTTTTTTTTTTTTTTGCTTGTTACCCGTCAATTAGGACATCTCGTTTTCCAGCTCGCTGTTTCTGTGTGTAATGTTAAGTAAAACGTTCTGCCGTTTGTTCAGCTGTAAAACTGCTTATTATATAGCTATTCTCAAACCCAACAACATCATCAACATCAAAATAACTTTATTTCGCCTACCAAAATGGTGGCATAAAAAGTATACTAAAAACAGTTACATTATAGCACAGTCCAATATTTACAATTTTACATAACAAACCCAGTAATATAAAACCAATTGATCTCATAATCTTATACATAAGTCCATCCTTGAGTAAATATATCAAATAACAGATTAAAAAGTCAATCTTCTCTTCTTCAATGCTAACAGGAAAAAGGACGCCAGTGAAAAACATGTAAAAGGGTCAGACAATAGCTGTAAGTAAAAAGGGCCACACGACACTGTCTAAAATTCATCTTGCGTATAAGAGGGATAATAAACCTTTTTCTTTGTTCCTGATAAAATTTACAAAAAATAAAAAGTGAAGATTATTCTGAATAGATAAATCATCACATGTGCAAAGAGGCAATTCAGAAAGTGCATACATTTTTGATGGAAATCCTAACATCAAAGGGATATAATTTAACCGAAATCTCACTAATATGAATCTATGTTGCTGGTTAGTGACAAAAGACAGATAAGTTGTATTAGAATCCAGTGACGTAATACTTGGAACAGCAGAAAATGTTCTAACAGTTGTCAGGCTAAAATTAGCATTCTGCCTCCTTACTTGTAATCTAGACAGTAATTGGTATTTTAACTCTTTCTTTGAAACAGAGCAACATGACACAGGGTTAGTATACAATTCATGTAACCCAACTGCCTTAAGTGTGGATTCTACATAACATATCCATCTAATCCTACTAGCCCCATCTAACTTCTGGACATCATTTATTATATCTCTAGTCAGCGCAAGAGTATCCTTACGCCAAATCGAATGCCACAATAAAACAGGTGAAATAGAGATTTTGTCACAGATATAAGGGACATCTAATTCAGTGTGACAAATAAAATTAGAACAGGATTTGGGTAAGGAAACTAATTTCTTCAAAAAGGTATCCTCAATCATTTGTAGTTTCGAGCAATCTACAACACCCCACACTGCTGCTCCATATGTTGCAACAGATACACTTTTAGCTTGATAGACTTTCTTTATAGTTTCAATCGGTTTCGATCCAATCTTTTTTACAAATTTACTAAGGGCCCCAATAGTCTTCTCCATCTGCAGACACCTATTTTCAATCATAGACTTCCAATTACATTGTCCATTAAACACAATCCCCAAATAATTAAAAGAATCTACCACTTCCATTTTACCCCCTTCAATATGGATATTGGGCTGTTTCCTCTGTTTAGCACCTGCCACTAACACAAAAGATTTGGAAAAATTAATTCTCAAACCCATCTCCGAGGTGTTCCTTCCTAATGGGGATTTAGAATGTCTATATGTAATTTGTATTGTATTGCAACATTTATATAGTGCTTACTACTCCTATGTGGAACACTATCAGTTTCGTCCCCTTTATGAATTGTTTGGCGACCTCAGGGGAAGCAGGGAGTGATCGGGGAACCACTTCCTGATTCCCCGGGTGTGTTCGCAAAAGAGAACTTGTTTAAGGTAAGTGTGTGTGTATGTATGTATGTATATGTATGTATGTATATATATATATATATATATATATATATATATATATTGCTTATGACCCCTGACAATACATTGAAGTAACGCCAGTTTCATTAAGGAACCTGGTTTTTATGTCTCGCCTAGGCATTGCATGCGCTGTCTCTTCGAGGCTGCTGTATCTTCTCTGTGGAGTAAGTGCACACCATTGCTGCCCATTGCTTTTGATTGGTTCTTTGTAGTGCTTCTCGTAAATGTGTTTTTTATTGGTCACTTAGTTGTATTTATCCCTCTTTTTGTTGCTTGGTTTCTTCCCATGGGACTGACCCTGTTATACGTACCGTACAGGAGAAAATGGTCCCAGTGGAACACAATTAAAACGTTGATTTTGATTACACCTGTTCAATTACTCACAACAAATGTCTCACGTTCAACATTATTTAATCATATTGAACACATGTTGGCATGTTCAAAACACAGCATATGTCTGAATAAGTTATGCAGTGGTGCCCCAAAGAAGGGAAGGGGAGGAATTGGTGCAGCAATGTGCAGAAGTGAGGCTTTCATGAATAAAAAGGAGGGCAGTGACAATATATACATCAAAGATGCATAAAAGGCCTATCCAGCGTTTCACCAGGCTACAATAATGTTACATTTGGCTCAGTGAAAGAATCACTGTTTTCCACATTTGGCATGCAAAATGGAGCTGTCGACGTTTCGACCCATTGGTAGTGTAGGGTAACCTAAATCCTTACAGTACGGTCTTCATCAGTACTGTGGGGGCACCCTGTGTCCACCTGTGTCTACGGTGAACAGATGGTCTTGAAGGGCCTGTTGGCTCCAAAAGCAGAGAGGGATTCAGGGTGGCAATTTAGTTTATTTCTGTTAATTTCTTAATCTTTCCTTCAGTTTGTAGGGCAACGTGAAATCAAGATGCTCCGTAAATCTCCTAGTAGATGGGACGTGCCTATCTATCAAGACCATCTGTTCACTGTAGACACAGGTGGACACGGGGTGCCCCCCACAGTCCTGATGAAGACCCTACTGCAGAGTTCTTCAAACTGTGGGGCGCGCCACCCCCCCCCCCCCGGGGGGGGCGTGAAACCATCTCAGGGGGGGGCGCGCACTCCACCCAAAAATCTCACCTTAGTTTGTCTCACACTGTCCCAATCGATGGGGCACAACGTGCCCCTACTTCGGTAATTTGAAAGAGAACCACGAGCAGTTCGCTTTCGGTTTCACAGCACAGGAGACTCCGTGCCTCCCACTGCAGCTGAAACATTTCAGCTCTCGGAATTAACCATCTCGGATGGTTAGTTGTTCACACAAAGGAGGCAAAGTTGCTCTTTAAATTGCGTAAGTATGAGCATGCCATACACTCACGGTTTTATTGCAAAATTACAAAAGTGCCTATTCACAGTTGCCATTTTTCATGCTTGTTTAATACATCATGTTCTCTGCAGGTTGGTTTGGCAACTCCTTTCATGGGAATTCTTATTTTGTACAGTTAATAATAACTTTTTCCTCTGAGCAGTTTGCTCTAAGCTGTGGGTAGATGCTGAAATGGCTCAAATTATAATGGGGTGGGGGTGCAAAACTTTTCACTTTTTCAAATTAACATGGGGTTTACATAGAAAAGATTTGCCGCGCAGAACTCCGAAACCACTAAATTAAAAGTCCATCCAATTTTAATGGTGAAGCATTTTTTTCAACCATTCGGTGTTCATTCAGTTCTTGGTTTGGTGAATTTTCACTCAGCTCTTTTGGAGATGTAAGCAAAAATGTAATTCTCCATGGCACGTGCCCGAACTATGTTTATATCTGATATGGTTCACCATCACTAGAAAAACAAGTATAATAGATCTCTCCTCCGTGGTCCACAGCATATTGCGAGTGACGAAGAGCAGGCACTTCACTGTTTGCAATTTACACCCGGTTGCAGTGACAGCTGGTAGTTCTGCTTCTCTTTGGTTCGTAAAATCCTGTGGACCCAGGCACCTGGCAGCTCTCCAAGTACCCTGTTTGTAATTGTGATCTGGGCACTGGGTCCACTCACTCCTCCACAGTTCACAGCACATGGTAGAGAACAATTGTAAGACAGATATTTCTGTATAATAGGCTGAAAACAAATGGCTTAGGGGACAATTTTATTTATTTTTTAGAGTTTTTATATAGCGCAAACTAGATTCGAAGATATTGGGTATCAGAGCGCTTTACATGAGCACCAGTTTCATTACACAAGGACACAATCCTTGTTGTTAGGCACGGGGAGATTAAGTGATTTGCCCAGAATCACAGGATGTTTAGCGTTGTTCCCGAGACTCGAACCTGGTTCCCCAGCTTTGAGGTCGATCGCTCTAGCCATAAAGCTACATCCTCTTCCTGGCTCATGCTACTGTGCGGTTTCACATCTGAGGTTCCCTCTTATTGAGAGGCGCAGTATGATAAACTAACTTGCTCAAAGACACAGGATGGTGCGCCAGTGTCGTGACTCTAACAGGGTTTTCCAGCTTCTCACTTGGCAGCTCTAGCCATTACGCCACATCTTCATAATTGTACTTTAAGGAAATTGCCTACTGTCGTGTTTTATGCCTATGCTCCATGTTTTTACAATTCTATTGCGGAAAGGGCTACTGTGTTTCGAATGTTTTGTGTAGTGTGCCACAGTAATGCAGCGCATTAGGTATTCCTGTGTGAGGAGGGTTTTGGGAGCACAGTAAGGAGCAGCAGGTCATAAAGTCTACAGAAGTGTGCTTCAGGTGGTATTATCTCTCTCCTTCCTTAGTATGCAATAGGCTGTATATACTACGCAGGGTACGGCCTATAAATAATAAGGCACCCCATACATTCCTGAACTGTACCGACCTCAAACTGTCACGCAAAAAAAAAAACAACCCAAAGAGTAAAGGTCCACTCTAAAAAAAAAAAAAAAAAACAACAACATTTGAGGGCTTGTTATTTTGTCAGTGGGAAAAGCTAAGACACAGATAAATACGATGTATATGCAGTATTCTTAAAGCCCAGCTAATATTAGCGTTTTTCCATAAAAAAATAGCTAGTACTAAAAAACAAGGAAGTAACACTTACAAGTCACATGTGCCTTATTGTCTTTAGTTGCTTATAACTAATACTCCATTTTATTCAGTAAAAAAAGCTAAGGAACAGATAAATACGATTTATATGCAGTATTCTTAAAGCCCAGCTAATATTAGCGTTCCTCCATTAAAAAAAATAGCTAGTATACTAAAAAACAAGGAAGTAACACCCATAAGTCACATGTGCCTTATTGTTTGCATTCACAAAGCAGTACGTAATTTTTAATGGATGCATCTTTAAGCATCCTCACTGCACTCCGTAATTTCAAATGCGCCAGCTGATAAACGTTTGCCTAACTACATACTTCCACATAGCAGACTCATGCCCTGCAGCACTGTTTACTGTCTAGGAGAAAAATTTCTTAACCTAATCTAAAAACCTAAAAAAGAAATCCTTCACTCTTCTATCCCTCCACTATCCTTTTCAATCAAAATAACAGACTAGCATGTTCACTTCTCTAATTCCATATTCCACTATACTAATTCACCACTAATCCTTATGGGTTCCAGAGTAACGTGCTACTCGCCAACAAAGCGTTTCAACACCTCATCAGGGTTACAAGCGCTATATAAATGCAAACCTTTTTACCCCTCCCTAACCCTTCTCAATCCAAATAACTGACTAACATATCCACCACTCAAATTACTTCATATTTCACTATACTAATTTTCAACACTAATCCTTTATGGGTTCCGGAGTAGCCTGCTACTCGCCAGAAAAGCGCTTCAACACCCCATCAGGGGTAACAGGCACTATATGAATGCAAACCTTTCTTTCCCTTCTATCCCTCCGCTATCCTTCTCACTCCAAATAACTGACTAATACCCACCACTCAAATTACTTTCATATTTCACCATACTAATTCACCACTAATCCTTTATGGGTTTCCGGAGTAGCGTGCTACTCGCCCAAAAAAAAGCGATTCAACACCCCATCAGGGGTTAGAAGCGCTATATAAATACAAACCTTCTTTCCTCTTCTATCCTTCTGCTATCCTTCCGAATCCAAATAACTGACTAACATATGCACCACTTAAAATTTACTTGCATGTTTCACTATACTAATTCAACACTAATCCTCTATGGGTCCCGGAGTAGCGTGCTACTCGCCGAAAAAGCGCTTCGACGCCTCGTCAGGGGTAGTAAGCGCTATACAAATGCAATTACAATACAATACATGACAGAGTGTAATCAATTAAGCGATTACCGTTTTATTTTTACTAAATGAATGGAATTCAAGTGGAAATGCTACTTGGGAGTCTCAGAAGGCAAATAAAAGAAAGCGAGAGCTATGAAGAAGGCCGTTCTCGTCAGTGACAAGGTTGACATCCTTTGAGCATGCGACCCTGAACCTTAATATTCAATGTCTTTTTTTTTAATAGCATTTACATGTACAGATTGTGCCAGCAGCAAATGGGCAATTATGTGAATTGCAAGTGTGGCTAGTTCGCACAATTTGCTGCTGTCGCATTTTGTTCCCAAATAGACGCTTCATCGTGTTCCCGCAACAAAGTGCTTGGAAGGTTGGGTGTCTCCAGTCTTGCAAAAAGGCAGAACAGAGCGTTTTATGATGGGAAATTTTGGCAGCCTTCTCGTACCTGTGTTAAACGGAAGGCTATCAAGCAATGTATGCAACTCACGCCTTCTATATATTTTTCACTTTTAGGACCTCTGTAAAGTGCCACTTGTCGCCTGACTGTATAATGTCTGCACTTTATGCTGCATGCAATTATATAGCAATACAATCGGAAGCATAAAGGCAATGGACACAAATGATAACATGATTAACACTGCAGCGCATAGGCGGCTGTGGCGACTGGGCCGAGGGTTCTGGGGCAAAGGGCCACCTTACGAATAGTGCTTCCAACCCGTCCATTCCTGACCTGACTCCACATGTGGGCAGTGCTTCCTTTTTATCGGAGGTGGCAGGTGGTGGCCCCCGGTACTCCTTTTTAGGGACCAAGAATTATTTTTCAGCATTCAACTTTGGCCAATAGCAAGATAGTGTCAAAAACAATGGGAGAGCAAGGGAAGAAAGGGGTGCGTCCGTATCTCCTGTGTAATATATGTTAAACAATTACGTCCATAATTGTTTAACAATAGCAAGATAGAGCATCAAGCAACCGGCATGAACATTTCGGAAGACAGCCCTCATCAAATTATTCCCCTGCACCTGTTCCTTGCTATAAGCAATTAGAATGCAACCTTTGGGAACATTCTAAAACACTTTCTAGAATAGGGGAAAAGAAAAAGGACAAGAAAGCTGTGAAAACAGAGACCAACGGATAAAGCAGAGATGAAAAACCACCTGCAAGAATGAGAAAGAGGTAGGAAAAACAGGGTGGAGGAAGAAGGAGGTGTGTGTTGGTTTGTTCAAGACCTGGCAGTCCTGGTATACAGCTGCCCTGGCAAGAGCTAGCGCTGGCAGAAGTGACGGAATAAAAGCTTTGGCCCCTGCACTTTTTTAAAATTAATTAAGCACTGCCTTTGGCATTCACCGTAAACCCTTTCAGCCTCTAACAATCTTTTCTACTCTCTTCCTAGACCTACTCCCTGGAGGCTCACGCATCAGTTGTGGCTGGTGCAGATAAGCGCGATGGGGCGGTGGAGTGGTGCGGGGGAACAGAATAGGTTTCATTTATTTATTTAATTTGACCTATTCTGTCGTTTGTCGACTTCCCCGCCCTGCCGCCGCCTACCGCGCTTACCTGCGCCTGCCGCCGCTGCATTTACATGCACTGTAATGCTGCCAGTTCACTGTGCAGCTGGACCCAAATCCATTTGATCACCACAAAGTCTGTCAGACAACATTGCTCTGAAGTAAAATAGGCAACATCATTCAGTTTTTATTAGTTCTATTTTTTTAAACATAAGCCTGACGTGTCCTAAACCCCCACTCAGGGCACAGGTCTTAAAAAAAAAAACAAGTGGGGGGGACTAATAAGAATAAGCAATGCTCATTGGTGTCACATGACATCACAGGAAGGGATGTCGCCACCTCAATTGCTTTGGTAACGCTCAACAATTTGAGAAGGTGCAAAAACAAGTTCTGGGACTGAGTGGCTCACTTCCATTCAAAATGTTTATGAAGAGGTTGGTAGGTATTTGCCTGACTTGAGGGTACTTACTTAGTAGGTGACGGGGCTGCTCCAGAGAACACTGTCCCATTATGACTCAACTGCATAAGTAAAACAATATGCGCGCATTTTATCTTGGAAATTTTTTATTTGAACTGTCTAATAAGCCTCTTTCATTTAACCACACCCACTCACAAACCTGCAGTTTACTAAACACTCTTACTGTGTTTAACATTATTTGTCCGATATGGCCTGGGATATCCGAATGGCAGTCGATTATGAGGTGTACCAGATTCCAGAAATTTGTCAGGTGGTGGGGGGGCCCGACATTAACAATAAATCAGCTTGGGGGGGCTCAACCTAAAAAAGTTTGAAGACCTCTGCCCTACTGTAAGAGTTTAGGCTACCCTTCACTACCAATGGGTAGAAACGTCGACCGCTCCATTTTGCATGCCAAATGTGGACAACCGTGATTCTTTCACTGAGCCAAATGTAACATTATGGTTCTGTAAATACATTTGTAGCCTTGTGTAAGGTTGGATAGGCCTTTTATGTATCTTTGATGTAGATATTGTCACTGTATATATATATATATATATATATTTTTTTTTTCTACGAAGTCCTCACTTTGCACATTGCTGCACCAATTCCCCCCTTCCCTTCTTTGGGGCACCACTGCATAACCTATTCAGACATATGCTGTGTTTTGAACATGCCAACATGTGTTCAATATGATTAAATGTTGAACATGCGAAATTGTTTGTGAGTAATTGAACAGGCGTAATCAAAATCAATGTTTTAATTGTGTTCCACTGGGACCATTTTCTCATGTACCGTACTTTACCCGGGTCCTAGTGACATTTCTGGGTTATACCCATTGTTTTGTAACAACTGTTACACGTACCATCACTCTGTTCTTAACTCCTTCGGTGCTAAGGGCGTAACAGTTACGTCCTCAGCCGTGGCGCTCGCATGCTGATGACATAACCATTCAGTCCGGGCACTCACCCACAGGGGAAGCGCTAGCACTTCCCCCGTGGGCCTTCCATCTTCAAGCTCCTACTGAGGATAGCCCCCCTCTCCCCCCATCACCCCGCCGATCTGAAGATGTTGGTGTGCGCTGATGTCATCAAAATGTGCTGAGACGCCCTGGAAGCTGTTTGCTTCCAGCATGTCTAGAGAAGAAGTGAGTTTCTTCTCTGGGGGAGGAAAGAGCTTTTCCTTTCCCCGGTGTCTCTTTGCATTGTATTCCTGCTGCGCGATCATGCAGCAGGAATGCGTCCACCAGGGTTTTTGTTTGGGCATTGAGAGCGGCCCCTTGGTCAAGGGCCGCTCCTGTTTTTTAAATTGGCAAAGTTTGGCCGTTTCTGCCTGCAGGGCAGAAACCCACTAGACACCAGGCATAATCATTTGTGCATTGAGGGGGGTGGCCCCTTAGGCAAGGGTTGCTTCCCTTTTATTTGGCTATCTATTTTGTCAGTTTCAGCCCCCCCCTTGGGGACCACATCAGCCATATTTTTAGGCCCATCTGCCCCCAAGGAGAGCAAGCAAATAGACACCATGGAGTTTTATATTTACATGTCGGGGAGTGGCAATGGTTCTCCCGTTTATCAGAGCAACATTTTGGCCATTTTCTGCCCACCTCAGGTGCAGATTGGCCATATTTTTATTCCCATCTTCTCCTAAGGGGAACAGGAAACTACCCACAAATTCAGATATGTGCAAATAACCAGCGCTTCTAAACTCCATATCTTGTTCCCATTTCAGAAATACATGGGTTTCCTTGATAACTATTTTTCACTCTTTATATTTTACCAAATGAATTGCTGTATACCCGGTACACAATGAAAAAACAGTGCAAGGTGCAGCTCAGTTATTGGCTCTGGGTACCATGGGTTCTTGGTGAACCTACAAGCCCTATATATCTCCGCAACCAGATGGTCCAGCGGACGTAACAGTATGTTGCTTTAAAAAATCTGCCATAGTTAGAAGTTACAGGTGAAAACTTAAGCTCAAATGGCTGTTTTCTTTCGACTCAATTTCAATATATTTTTTTTCAGCTGTTACTTTCTGTAGGAAAACCTTGAAGGATCTATACAAATGACCCCATGCTGAATTTCGAATTTTCCAGGGATCCATTCTTGGTTTCACACCCATTTCGACCACTAACTGGAAGGAGGTTGAAAGCACAAAAAATAGGATATGTCCTAGTAAAATGCCCAAACAGTAGAAAAGTTTGGTTTTCTGACAAAAGTCTGCCTGTTCCTGAAAGTTGGGAAGATAGTGAATTTAGTACCGCAAACCCTTTGTTGATACCATTTGCAGGTAAAAAGATGCTTTCTTCTGCAGCAATTGTTTTCCCATTTCCCCCCCCAAAAAACTAAATTTAGCTCTTTCGACTAATTTCTGACCCCTCCAGGGGTATCCACAAACCCTGGGTATCTTTAGACTCCTCAGCCTGTTGGGGGGACACAAATTTGGTGTTGTCTCAGATGTTTATAACCTGTGACTGCAGAGTGTGCACAACCCTATCATAAAGGGGCAGGGCTGCGTCTGCTGTCTGAGGAGAAGGCACAGGCGTGTTTTGTACAGGTCCGCACAGTAGCCTCACAAGATTTCTGCAGGCTTTTTAAAGAGCACCATCTACTTATTAAACCTCCTATGATCATGCAAGACTAGAGGTGGGTGGGGCAACCAATTAACAGGGCGAGCAAAGCCAAGAGTCTGGCTGAGCTCTGAGAGCCCATGCACTAGATGAGCCCTAAAACGTTTGCAGTGTAAATCATACTACAAACACCCTGTAAAATATGAGTCTCTTCAAAATTCAAAAAAGTGCATTTCTTTAGCAAGGCTTGATGATAATGCGTCACATTATAAACTGCACTGAAAAGTACTTATTAAAAGTGATAGTTTTGAAACGTGAACTTAGAAACATTCTTGCCCCCACCCTTGGCAACAGTGTCCTTAGTGTACTAAGAGGCAAGACAGTTGTCATGTAAGCCCTATATGTGGCCCAGATTCTTACAGATAAAGGAACTTTATAGTCTATTAAATCCAATGCATTAGTTTTTTGTTCAGCTGGTATTGAGAACTCAAATTTTGAAGGTGCTTTTTATTGCTATAGTGAAAAAGAATTGTAAAAAGAGAATATTTGCCTAAAGTCGCACAATTTGGATAAGTTGGGAAGCCACGATTAATCCAGATTTTTTTTTTTTTGGTTTCACTTTTTACAAATCAACCACTTAATGGGTATTGCCTCTCCTTTTTACCTCAAATAATGCTTTGTTTTTACCTCTTTGTGCATGAGGGTAGATCGAGGCTGGCAGGCTGAAGCCACATGAAAGCTCGGCTCGAAGTTCCAAAAGGACTTCGAGCTGAACCAGAACCAGGATTCAGGCTTGAGCTTTTTGTGACTCTTCTACCTCTACACAAGACACACAGGCTCTGAGATGGAGGCTGAACAGGAGCTGCAGTGGGTCATGTTCTTGAGCAGCCAAAGACAAAAAATCTCAGCACATAAGGGTGCCCCCTGCCAACACATGAAGAAAGAGCAGATTCACTTCCACCTTTTGATTAAGGTGAAGAAAATTTGCAAAACCCACTGAGCTTTTGTATAAAACGATGCCTGGCTTTGCTTTCTTTGAGGGTAAAGCCATCAAAGGTGCAGCGGGCACAATGGCGCTGGGTACCTAGGTCTGAGAAACCCATTGCATTCAGAAATGGTGGAACACTTTTGAGAGTGTGGGGTGCTGCTATCCATGTTACATGACCCAAGTCACAAAGTTTGTGATAAGTCAAAGCACTACAGAGAGGTCAAGTGTAGCAAATGATCCATGTCCATTCAGGAGGAGTCCGGTAGGGTTGGTATGTATCCAGTGATGCATGGTGAAGCCATTGTCCAAAATATAGGAGTAAAGCATTGAGTGTACTGTAATGTGCAGGGAGCACATTTTTAATTGAAATGTCCTCTTGAAAAGGCAATTAAATGTACAATATGGTATGAATCTTTATTGTTGAATGTACATGGTGCACAAACAATAACTTGCGAGAATCTGATTTCAGTGCTTACTTATCACACAAGTAAAGTGTCTTGGTTTATTTGATTTCCCATTAAAATCGTTGTGTCCATCACAATTCAGAATTAGAAAAAAAAGTCTACCTTATTTGCTCTTACCTTGTGGCTGAATGTTAGAAATATTTATAAAGTACGTTTACAAGTATTTCACTTTTGTGGTTACAAAATATTTGACATACTGCTGCCTTCTCCTTTCATACTCTGTGCCCCAGGACATTTGTCACTTGGTTGCAAAATTAACTCACTTTGCAGTAAGAGTGGGAGAAAGTAAACACCTGCCTCAGTGTTAAAGGAATAAGAAGTAATTTGCCAGAAGACATTACCTGACATTTGACCTGTCTTTGAAGGCAAATCAAATGCTACAAGATAAAAAACAAAATTGATAGACTGAAGTTGATTGATAGTCATCATTCCTTTTGAACTCCCACAAAGTTATGCTGGGGGTGCTGCAGCAATCCGCTGCACCCATAGTTCCATTGCATTTCAAAGGTTACTCTTGTTGCATCACGTCTTTTGTTCAAGTGTGCTAAAAGTGACGCTCCTATCCTGTTCTCTTCATTTAAAGTCTGATGTAAGTTATGTGCACATGCACAGGAGGGAGCAGCAAGTGTGGTCCCAGGAACCTAGTCACTTTTATTGGCACAAATAACGGTTGCCATTCAGCTATATACATTTGGAGTTTTTGGAACTCATGGCTGTTTCACTTAGTCACCCTGGTTGGGCAATCAAGTGGCAGGACGAAATCAGATCCTGCAGGTGTGTATTAAAATTTTGTTGACCTATTATGCGTGCAGGTGTACAGTATACACTAGCTTGCTCCAAGCCCCAGCACAGATGCGCACTCTGACAAGTTGAATTTTATCTGCCCATCGGTGTTGATCATAGCCAGATATTATTAGAGATTATTAGATAACTCGGCACTTTTGCATGGAGAACTGGTTCTGTTTTTAATCTACGTTTAGGTCTTGACTACTGTCTGGCAACAGATCATGTCCTCACACAACACACACTACACAACATTCATACACATATGTACAGCTATAGAAAGGGGCTTTTGGAAAACCCTTTTCAACCATTCTCTAGAGAGATTCGGCTGACTTTAGGCATTGGCTAAAAGAGTTGTACATCCGCATTTGTATCAGCCCACTGCATTTCAGTATATAAACCCCTCAGGGGGTGGTTTGGATCCCCTGAGAGCTCCAGGGGTCTATTTCCCCAAAACCCATGTACACACACGTTGACCATCTTATAATGGATATAAAACATTCCAAGATGGTCACCACGTGTGTGCATGATTGTGCACACATGATGCACCAGCAGCTTTTTTGGCAGTTTTACTTTACCATTCCAGCACCATGACATTTTAGTAATGTGAAGTAGACATAAACAAGCGTTTGCCAACCATATAGGTCGGCACAGGCCAGTTAAAGGGCAAGACCTATTTGCTTTGCCAATGCTTGTTTTTTGGGGGGTGGGGTTGCTGTTATTGCAGACTATCACCCCGTGTTTGCAACCAATAACTCTGGCTGGGTTTAAATAGTGACGGCATAATTAATACTGATTAGGCAGGTCATTCTGCCACCCAACATGAATGGAGATTGTGACGCGGCTTATTAGTACATAGGTTGCATCATAAAATCTGAGACAGGTTGCCAAGTCATTGCACAAGTCACAAACATTTTGCGACCTGACCCTTTACCCATAGATCTTGCCAGACATTGAGTTCATCAGTGGTGATAACAGTTAATTAGAGTTTAAATCCCTTCACTGCTCCCCTGACGTTTGTCTTGACTATCGCTAGCCTCAAAGAGTGAAGTGAACAAAGAGTACCTTGGTTATCCAATTTGAATGAAGTTGTAGTACACTAATGGTCAACGATGGTATGCACTTAGGATGCTGCTTATACACCACCTACATTGTAGGACTCAGTAAAAAGCCTTCACAATCTTTTTGCTGCCTTTTCTGTAAATATTGGACACACTTAGAAATAGGCACTATAAGGATAGTGGGTACTATTTAAAAATTCTTCACAGAACCCGAAGCAAGATGGACTATTCAGTTAGGTGGACACTGTAAACCTATTCCCACTGCTGGAAGTGGTCCTGTGGGTTTGTTTTAGCTATAGTACTAGATGTTTTGATATCTAATCGTAGCTTTACCAGATTATCAAACTATTTTGGTCGTAAATGGTATTAAAAAGTTGGGCACGGCTTCCAGACATAGTGCATATTAACCGCAGGACAGTCACAGGGCCACCTTTTTGAATCACTATGAACAATCTAGAAACCGTGAAGCTAAAAGATGCGTTTTTTTAATCTCCGCTTCCCTTTTTTGATTAAATTATACGTTCTGGGGCTATCAATTTTTGAACATTCACCTGATCTTGTGGGTTTTTGTTGTTGCAATTATTGGCAGCATTGCAACCATGCTAAGCCCTGATAGTAAGTGTATCACAAAACTGGACTTGAACCCAACACACTTTAGATATACTCCCTTGAAGAAACAGTACCCTGACTTGTAGGCTACTTACTAAAATGTGGCATGTTGGAAAAAATGCCACAAACAAGGGTCTAGTCTGTTTCAGCAAAAAGGAAGGATCATAATTCTAAGATAACACTTTCGAATATCTAATAGCAGTTAATTCCTCATTCTAGGTCTCACTACAAAGGCAGCCATCCATCCTGCTCTCGCATTTATTTCCCTCTGCCCATCAAAAACCTCTTCAGTCTTGGTTTCTTAGTATCACCTTTATTCACAAATGGGAGACCTCCTTAGGTTTCGCATACAAAGACCCATTCAGCAGGTCTCAAAGCACATCTGATTGCGCATTGCTTATATACATTTCCTTTAACATTGGATACAATGGTTACCTACTGGCTTCATTCCTTTGCTCACCTTGAGCACATCCACTGATCATAAGTCACACCATCTTGTTTGTGCTGTGAGTGTCTTCTATTCATGTCTGAGCTAATCCCCGACTTCCCTCGAGGCCATACATGCTCAGCTGAGTTCTCTTACCAACTATCACGACCGCCCGTGACTAGCACATGTATTGCAACTCCGTTTTCAGCACACACATTACTACTGTCTATTTCGGTCTTGCGTATCTTTTGTGCGAAAGGCAGTCTGTTCACAAGATAGGCATTAGGTTTTCTATTTCCACAGTGTCACCTTAAGAAGTAATTAATACAAAGGAGGCTTGGGTCCTTGCACAATCTAGATTGGACCACTTCTATTGTGTAAACTAACAAGGTATCTAGTTGCCATATTTATTGATTTATTCAAAAATAAAGGTACCAATGTTCTGATTTCCTTAGCCCTTGTGGTTTATTTCATTTTTCTTTTTCAGAAAAGTTTTTTTCATTAAGGCATGTCTCAAGGGCAACACATAGTTTTGAAAACACAAAATACAAACATATTACACAAGTGATATACATGAGTTACCAAACAACACATAATGACCTTCTGACCATATATATATATATATATATATATATATATATATATAAACATCAAACATTTCTTTGACCTGTCCTTCATTAACACTAGGCGGATTGTTCACTTTGTGTTATGTTTAGTGTATCCTGCCAATGTGTATTGCCCCGGGGTCGCTAATTTTTAATGTTGTCAAGGAGAGAGTAGCTACAATTCTAGATCCCTCTCAGACACTGATGATGTGACTTCTTTCACAAGGGCATGGGTCAACGAGTTTCCAGCTCCTAATTATTCCAGGGGTTCTCCTCAGGACCTGCATTCGGTCATATCTCTAGTCGTGTCAGAATGGAATCCTCCATTGTCGAATATTGCCACAGAGAATAATTGTGGGAAAGCGAGTTCCTTTAGATTAAAAAGCACTGTTCGTCTGCCTTTGCCTTTTATCCTTCCTGCTTTCAATGTGTGCCTTCAATAGTCCTTGAAGTTCCTTTCATTCCATCTGCACGCGGGCTTCAATCTCCTGGCTAAATCAATAAATATGGCAACTAGATACCTTGTTAGTTTACACCTTAAGTAAAGCGGTGCCTGAGTCGTGTGCCTAATGGGGGCAGTGATGAGTTATCAACTCAGATATAGGTGCCCCGTTTTTCTGTGATGATCTGTGAACCATGCATGGTATTAGTGAACCTTTTCATTGTACACAACCAATCCTGTTAGTCTCTGGTTGTTGACAGCCCCCCTCCCCCATTTTTTTAAAGTAAATCCAGTCACTATTTTTATTGCTGAGTTTTGATGGTGGTGTGACTTTTCCTGAACTCAATTAAGCAGGCCCCTGTATATGGTGTTATAATAGTCTATATGGGAAAGGACACAGATGATCGCCACTTGGTTGAACCTCTTCAGTGGGAGAATGATGGATTTTCTTAAGTGGTTTAAGCATATATACAAACCTTTTCTCTTTGAGGGAGAAAAGGTATCAGATGATCCAGGGCTCGAAAAATCATAAAATTGTTACTAGACCTGCAGGTCCAGTAACTTGAATAATCTACTCGACCTAACTGTAATGTACTTGATCCGTGAACTGGTTTCAAATTGAAAGATCCTAGGCAATTATTTTGTCTTATGGAGCCGCCTTTTTCTTTATTATCACATAAGAGAACACCTTCAAATAAGCATGTTCACTATTTCTGCTGTACAATAAAACTCTTATTTACTAGACTAAATGTTTGCTCCATGTTTAGAAAGAAACAAGCCCATATATAGGGTACACATTATCCCTGGCTTGCCTCTTGGTTCACTAATAGCATTGTCATCTGGGCAGGAGCAGTAATAATTCCCAGTTCATGTTTACAAACTCACTTTTCATAAATATATTACTAAAGCATGATGTGGTAGAGCACTGTCATTTACAGATAACATATTTTCCATTGAAATGGCCACAAAACTTTCCCACTAACATGTAGTTTTACTGAAAAGTGCATAAACAATGTTTGGAAATTGGGTTTCAGTAAAAATATTTAAAATGTGCGCATCTCAAAGTGCTCTAATTTGTTTTGATCCTATAAAAATATTTTTTTCATCACAGAATTACAAAAATGTCTTCATAACTAGCGAACTATATTTGAAATGTTAGAACAGTTCAATCAGCTATTTCAGTGTTATGTTAGAAAACAGCCTGACATCTTACAGCTTTTCATTTCACATACTTTGCACAGTTCAATTGTCACACAGTTCACTTTACAAAATCCTCTAACTTCAGTCACATAAAGAAAAATAAACGTTGGAAGACTGACTTTTGACCTCTGTCTCTGAAAGCCAGCAAATGTGACAAGTTAACAAGATTTTTTTATTTTTATTTATTTTCTTCAATTTTTTTTCCATTACTGGCAAATCGAAAAGAAACAAGAAAAAAGGGGGGGGAGATGGAAATATGCAGGTGAAGACCTATTAAAAAAGTTAACAAGATTTTAAGACATCTTTATTGCTCTTTCACTTTGTGAGCAATAAAGATGCCTTTAATTCTTGTTATCTTGTCACTTTTGCTCCACTTTCAGACAGAGGTAAAAAATCAGTTTGTCATCCTACATTTACTTTTTGTTCTGTGACTAAAGTTAGAGGATTTAAAGCTCACCAGAGAGGGTGGCTAGTCCCTAAAAACTAGCCTGTCCTGATTAAATATTGCTCGACAATGCATGTGGATTTTTCAAGCCCTGGGTTGCTTAAACAGAGCTCCCATGTTCTTTAATGTAATGCCAGAAATATGAGTCCTCAAATTTCTCTCGCACAAATCCGTTGACTGCAGTGATCGTTCTTGTCCTCATTCAGGTTTAAAAAGTTAGTGACCATGCTCAGGAGCAGTCTTTGTCTGATAGAATTTTTATAGACCTTTACTCACATTTCAACAGCAGCTGAGTGCCACCTGCATATGAAAGCTTACAATCTAACCAAACTGCTAGGAGGCTGTACATAAAAGTTTAAAAGAATGGTGGATAAAACTGAAACTTTGGGTACATTATGTCAGAGGATAGTCCGGAAGTGCAGCAGCCACAAAGAACTGGGTGCAACTGTGATACAGCACAAAAGTGTTGTAGGGGTATCAGTGGATAAGCGGCAAGGTTAAAGAGTAGATATAGGCATCTGTGCCCCATCTACCTTCTTTTAGCCAAGCAAACATGGATACCTTGTTGCAATATCCCATAGTTTTATCTTAACTGTAATTCTAAATGATACATAACAATAAATGTCAGTAGTCTTATAATTTACAGAACGAAGACTAGCATTGGCCAAGCTAGTAGGTCTGCATTTAAGCTAATGCATGAGCACATTTAAGCCATAAAATGTTAAACAAAAGTGTATTGAAAGCTCTCAGTACTTCAATAGTCCTGTTTATGTTTCTGTGTAAAACAAAGGTTGACTACCAACAGGGATAAGGATATACTTGCTTTTTGGAATAGCTTCCCTTTGCTTTCTGGGGTTGAGGAACATGTTCTACTGCTTGCTTCTCTAACAAGATTTGGATCTCCTATAGTGGGACAGTAGGAAAGGAGTAGACCTTTGCAGTGAAATTCACAGTGAAATCTTGAAGGAGAATAAGATATAGAGGCCAATTGAAGAAAATCCCATTGGCACTACAGAATAGTTCTATATTGCACATCATACTGACCCGTACAGGTCCTTGAGGCCTTGGCATGTGTTTTTCAGTCTCTCCTCTTCATAAGATGAGTGCTTCAATGCAGTGAGAGTTTGCAGGTAAGAGTTGTAGGGTCACTAGACCGGAACTTTTGTGATGCACTGGACTTGTTGCATTCACTTTTTTCTAAACAAGTTTGAGGTGACCTCCGAATTCCTTGATGGCTAAAATCCAGTGCACCTGGTTGATTTGGAATGTGGACCATGCATATGCTTTCGCAGTTGTAAGGTTCTTAACATCAGTGTATGTATGACTGCCTAGCACCCATGGTCCTTGCATTAGTGGGAATCAAGATCATGTCTTCTATATTTGCTCACAATAGATATAACACCTCCTGCAAACGAATGCTTTGACAGAAAATAACCCTACTACCAAATGCAAGCCCAACCATAAAAATTATTCCAAACACCAGAAGAGGATACCTGAAATATTCTTATTAATCCCAGGTGTGAATCTGGTAAATAGCAACGGTAACTGTCCAAAAGTTGAAAAAATGGCAGGATACATCGGCTCTCGCGCAACCATGTCTTGGAGGTGAAACAACCGAGAGAGGTGCACACAGGTGCTGCTTAAGTCCGCTTTTGTATGGCATGAAGTGAGTGGCCTGACTCAAAGATGGGCACCTTGAAGTCTTGTGAGGGTGCTGCTTTCGTTGACTTTGAGAGATTTCAGGAGACTGCCACCTTGGGATCATGGTTTCCAAATTTGGATAGCACTTTTTTTTTTAATAAAGTTTTATTGAAAACAACAATGTTCTGCTTATACATTTTCCATTTCAATGTTACTTTTCTTTACACAGTCACCATACATGGATAAATGGGCGCATACATATCACTGCCCCCGTTACCCATCCTCTTCCGAGTCTCTATCTTCTTCCGGAGGTGTGCAGATGTTTCCCCTATATATGTTCCATTTCCCCCATACTTTTCCCCATTTTTGGGGGCGCTTTCTATTAATAAATGTGGCCTTTTCCGCTACCATGACCGTATCCATTTCTTTACACCAATTCAATAATGTAGGCACATTCTCTATACCCCACTTTTGCGCTATATTCCGTTTTGCTATTGTGATGCCTGTCGTTGCCCATTGACATTCTGCGTGGCTGAGATCTGTCTGTCCCCAAATATTAAGAAGGCAGCATTTAGGTTCTAGCGGGACATGCTTCTCGGTGACTTCTGTGATGGTTCCTACCACTGCCGTCCAGTACGGTATAAGTTTTACGCAGTCCCATAAGGTGTGATAAAAGGTACCCACATCTCCACACATTCGCAGGCAACATGGGTCAGCAGTTCTCCCTATCTTGTGTAGAACAACCCGTGTGTAATAAGTCCTATGCATTATTTTAAATTGCACCAGTCGTAGTCTAGATGAGATTGCCACCTCTTTGGGTGATGCTGTCGCTTCTTGCCACTCAGTCATCCATGTCTCCCACCTCGGACTGCCAGCACTCCCTGAGCCGGGCCAATGGATCTGCCCGATTATTTATGATTTTCCTATATATTAGGGAGGTCGCTCGTTTATGCAAATAGTCAGTGAGCACTCGGTCCTCTAAAGGGGATGACTCCGGGAGTGTCTCAGTTGGGGGGAGGACTGCCTCTATCGCATGTTTAATTTGCATATATCTGAACTGTTCGTTCGGGGCCATTTCGTACTGATCTTGCAAGGAGGCGAAACTTACGACCTCTCCCTTATGCCAGAGGTCCCCTAGTCGGGAGATGCCGATCAGATCCCACTTGGAAAACCCTTTACTATTACCCAAAGTTCCTAGTCGGCTTGAGTCCCACAAGGGCGTGTGTTGTGTAAGTCTACCCAACCAGCCCAGGTGACTGTTTACCGTGCGCCAAACACCGACAGTGTGTCTCGCTGGGCCTATAAGGTCACGGGCCCTTTGGTTGTTATAAAGTGCTCTGTTAACACCCCCTTTCCCTAGGGTCATTCTGTCCAGGTGGTAGGCCGGGTCAGTTTCCGGCACATGGAGCCATTGATTGATTATTGTGAGTTGTGAGGCCCAATAATATGCTTTAATATCAGGCAGGGCTATCCCGCCATCATACCAACTACGCACTAATTTATTTGCTGCTACTCTGGCTGGTTTGCCATCCCACAAGAGAGCAGTGACCTCTGAATTGACTGCTCTAAAGTAGGAGTCTGGGACTGGATATGGTGTGTTATGTAGAGCGTATAGAAACCTGGGCAGAGCCATCATTTTAAAGAGAGCCGCTCTACCCAGTAGGGTGAGTGGTAGTGCCTTCCAGTGTTTAATGTCGCACTTCAGCTTTAGCAAAGGGGCTTGCAGGTTAAGTGCAAAAAAAGTATCTTGGTCCGATGTTACATGTATGCCGAGGTATTTGAAGCTATCCGTGACTATTCGAACCTTGCAGTCCTTTGGAAGACGGGGAGGCGTTCCATGTAGAATGTACAGCACAGACTTATCCCAATTAATGGCATACCCAGATATGGAGCCAAACACCGCGCATATATTAAGTAATGCGTGGAGGGATCGTGTAGGTGAAGAGATATATAAGAGTACATCGTCAGCGTAGAGGGAGATACGGTCCTCCCATTCCTCTCTCCATTTTAGGCCTCTAACCCTGGGGTCCCACCTTATCCACGCCGCCAATGGTTCTATGACCAATGCGAACAGCAGGGGCGACAAGGGGCAGCCCTGCCTCGTCCCTCTACCCAAGGTAATTTCCCTCGAGATGTGGCCATTTGCAACCACATGGGCTACAGGGTCAGCATAGAGTAGTTGTATCCAGGAGCAAAATTTCGGTCCGAACCCCAAGTGCTGAAGGACTGCAAATAAGAAGGCCCATTCCACTGAGTCAAAGGCCATCTTAGCATCCAGGAGAGGACCGCAGCATCCTCCTGTATAGTGTGTTTCCTACCCAATACGCCATGGAGGCGCCTGAGGTTTAATGCTGTGTTTCTGCCAGGCATAAAGCCTGATTGATCCGGATGGATCAGGTGGACGAGATGGGGTGTAAGTCTCAGCGCCAGTGTTTTTGCTAGTATTTTCCCTTCCGCATTAATTAAAGAGATCGGACGGTATGATGTGCAGTCCTCCACTGGTTTACCCGGCTTATGTATGGCCACAATGGTTGCCAACCGTTGGTCTTTAGGGAGTATCCCTAGGTTTCGACTTGTTTCAAGCATGTTTAGCAAGTACGGGGCTGTCGTATCTGCGGTGTGTTTATATAATTCTATGGGGATACCATTCGGACCAGTCGCCTTGCCAGATTGTATTTTGGAGATGGCTATCTTAAGTTCATCCACCGTAATATCTGCTTCTAGACTATCGGTGTCTTGAGGTGTAAGCCGTGGCATATGAATGTCTTTAAGGAAGGCGAGTGCATCTTGTACAGTGGTATTACTTGTAGACGTATAAATTCGTTCATAGTGTTGCGCTAATGCATTTACTATGTTTTGGGGGTCGGACGTGATTTCTCCATCATTCGTTCTAATTTGTGCTATCCATCTCTGCGCCCGTTGTAAGAAAGTGGCTCTGTATATACTGCACCAAAGTAAGGTTCAGTGTGCACAGAGTCCACAGTCCCCAGAGGTTTGGCAGAGGCTAAAGTTAGATATAACCTTACTCTCTAAAGTGGTAGCTTGGTCGAGCAGTAAGGCAGTATCAGAGGACAGTGTAAAGCATTTGTTGTACACACTCAGTCAGCAAATGAAGCCACACACTCAAGAACTGAACTCTAGGCCAATGGTTTGTATATAAAAATATAGTTGTTTTATTTTAGAACCAACAATGGGTGTCAAAATATACTTTCTCAGAATGAGATGCTTTAGTTAACTACTGTTCAATTGGCAATAGACTTTTGAATGCAATAGTTACAGTTGTTGCAATATGCAACACAATTTTAAACACAATTATACATTGAGCTCAATGGAAATTTCTGGTTAAATGCAATAGATTACTTTTTGGATTACTTTTCTAACCACGGGACTGGATCTTGGATTCAGTCCCGGGACACTTCCTGTAAACAGGTGAGAAAAAGCGTTTTGGTTATGGTAGTGATTTTTGAGGAATATTACTGTATTTCAAAAGTTGACACTTAGAAACTTTTCTGGGTAAAATTACCAATGTTATCCTAGGGAAGGAATTACAGTTTGCAAGCAAAGTATGTTTACGTTACTTTTGTAATCCAGTGCTGGACTCCTAGGTTCAGCACTGGGACATTTACTTAAAACAGGTAAGTAATTACGTTTTTGTAGTTTGTACGATTTTTAAAGAATATTTGTATGATTCAGAAATCGACACTTAGAAACTTTTTCAACAAAAAGCAGGCAATGATATCCTATGAGAGGAATTTCCAGTTACTGGTAAGTACGGTAAAAATTACTTTTCATGGTCGGTACTGGACTAAAAGATGCAGTACTGAGGTCTCTCCTGATAGTAGGTGAGTAATTCGGAATTCGTTACTGTTGTGATTTTTAAGCAATATTTTGGTATTTCAAAAGTGGACACTTAGAAGAAATTTCACAGAAAACCAGTCAATGGATCCCTATGTAAGAAAATTCAATTCGCCGGTAAGTTACTTTTAACGTTACTTTTGTAATCCAGTGCTGGACTCCTAGGTTCAGCCCTGGGACATTTACTTAAAACAGGTAAGTAATTACGTTTTGGTAGTCTGTACGATTTTTAAAGAATATTCTTGTTTTCAAAAGTCGACACTTAGAAACTTTTGGAAGAAAAAGTGTCCATGTTATCCTATGAGGAAAAATGAGTTATCGGTCTCGAGGTAAGTAATCGGTCTTTTGAGTTAGGGTTCTGGGGTTAGACTCAGGGGTCTCCCAGGGTCAGTGATGCACTGTTGTTGCACCCTCAGCGGCACTAGGGCGGCCGGGTGCAGAGTGTTGAGGCCCAATGTTATCCTATGGAGGATAGGGGGACTCCGGTTGGTGGCGGCTGGCAAGCAGGCCACGGGGTTGTGGGAGCAAAGCTCCTAGGGTTAAGATCAGGGCACGTTGGGGACCAAGTTAGCACCAAAGAGGCACCCTCAGCGGCACTAGGGCGGCCGGGTGCAGAGTGCTGTTTTGAGGTCGGGTGCCCTGTTGATTTCAATGGAAATTTTCGGTTTTGGTTTTCAGCTGCAGGCTCGGTCCAGGAAGACTTCCAGGAGGAACCAACAGCTGGGCAGGTAAGTTGGAGGGCTCGGGGACGTAGGTGCACCTCGGGTTCCTTTCTCCAGGGCGCAGGGCGTCTGGATGCAGGGGTGTCTTTTGAGGTCGGATTTCACCTTACCGGGCCACTCGCGGTTGGGGGGTTCTCCGTGCAGAGGCTGCAGGCGACGTCGGGGAGTCCTGGAGGGGTCAACCCACGGTGGACTCGGACTCTGGAGAGCTGGGGGACCTCGCTGGGACCGGTGGGCCACTTGAACTCGGGCTGTAGGCGACGGGTGCAGTGGTGGTTCCAGGCGTCGGGTTTCTTTCTCCTCAGCAGGCTCGGAGTCTTTGTTTGGTGTTTCTTTTGAACAGAGCTGCTGTTCACAGGAGATCCGGTCTTTGTTGAAGGCAGTCAGTCCTCCCTGGGGTTCTGGAGGTCGCTGGCTGCAGGACAAGACTATTTTTGGCGCAGGATCTCTGGAAACTGCAGACGGGCCGGTAGGGCTGGGGCCAAGTCAGTTGTTCTCTGCAGTCTCCTCTGCTGGGCGTCTTCTTTCGTCCTTTTTCTTCTTAGGTTGCGGGAATCTAAGGAAGGAAGGTTCAGGGTGCCCCTAAATACTAGATTTAGGGGCGTTACAGGTAGGTAAAGGGCAGGGACCAATGGTTCCCTGCCCTGGGGTGGGTACACCCCTATCCTGCCACTCTCCTGTGGGAGGGGGCAGGAGCCTAGTCCTGATTGGGCAGGGCTCCCCATCTTCAAGATGGCGAGAGCCCGGAGATGTGCTTCACCTCGCCTCCCCCACCTGAGGGTGGGGTTGGCAGAGGGTGGCACACCCCTTTCCTCCCTTGGTGTTTCCCTCCAGTCTTCCCACCAGGATGGGGGAGGAACCGGTGGGGACCAGTTGCTGAGTACAGCAAGTGGTCTGGGGAAGCTCACAAAGGCGGAATGCCTTTGAAGCTTCCCCTGCCCATCCTGGGGGAGGGGGCCTAGCACCTCACCCAGGACGTGCATTGTTGCAGGCCCGGGAGAGCGGATGGCTCTCTACCCAGGGGTCCAGCAACATGTCTGCTGTGTGGCAGCCTAGGCAGCCCCTCAGACAAGACGTGGATTGTAGGTTAGGTTCAGGGGGTAACTCTAAGTTGCCCTCTGACGTGCATTTTACAGTAAATCCCACACTGGCATCAGTGTGGGTTTACTGTGCTGAGGAGTTTGATACCAAACTTCTCAGTCTTCAGTGCAGCCATCATGGTGCTGTGGAGTACGTGCTGACGACCTCCCAGCACCATATACTCGGAATGGCAGCCCTGCACTTACAGTGCCCAGGAATGGGCCTGGGTACTGTAGGGGCACAGGGCTCATGCACCTGTGCCCTCACCACTGGCATAGGGCACCCAGCTAGAGGGGTGACTGAGGTATGCCAGGGCAGTGTGTTTATGGGCATGGCACACAGGGATGTGTGCCATGTCGACTCTCTGTTTTGTTCTGCACCAAGACACTCAGCCTGCAAGGGCAGTGTGTGTGTGTCAGGGTACAGGGCCTCTAAGGGTGGCACAATAAGTGCTGCAGCCCTTAGGGGTCTTCTCTGGTCACAGTGCCCTGGGTACCTAGGGTACCATTTACCAGGGGCTTACCTGTGGCCAGAGATGCCAATTGGGTTTAGGCTGAGTACAGTTTTTAGGGAAGGAACACAGGCCCTGGGTACCTGATTGGCAGGGATCCAGGGCACACCAAGGAAAAGTGCATCAGTTATCAGGCAAAAAGTGGGGGTTACTGCAACAGAAACCCACTTTCCTACACAAGCCCCCCCAGCCCAAAGGCCAGGAGACTCAGCCAACGCTGGGAGAGCCTGTCTAGTCTTTCAGGCGAGGAAGAGTTGGGGAAGTGGTTTGAAAGTTGCAGGGCCTACTCCGCCTTATATCCTTCTGTCCAGGTCAGTCCCTTTGGGGAGCTGGCCTACCTCATCAGTTTCAGGACCTAATTCCCAAAGCTCCTCTCCTTGCTCTTTAGTGTCTTCACCCCATCTTTTAAGTTTGGGTTCAGAGGTGCCCACCTCTGCAAAGTCTAACTTAGCCAGGGCAAAGCCCAGCTTACCCACAGAGGTCACCCACAGTTTGAGCAACCCCACCATGACCAATAGGGTCAGGGGGCCTAGCTTGTTATTTGGCAGGGGGTTAGGCCACCATGCCAAGGATAGGGCTGCCATGAAGGCTAACACCCAGCAGAGGCTGCTGACAGCTGTCAGTGCCCAGAACCACACCTTTAGCTCCTGTCTGGCAAGTGAAGGGGCTATCTTACAGGTCTCTTTGGGTCCTGGCTGTCTGCCTGTTGCTTTAGGGTGGGGGTCACTAAACTTTGTAGTGAGCACCCTTCCTCCACCCTTTGTTCTGCCAGCTGAGGAGCCACCAACTCAGGCTGGACAGTTGCCTGACTAGTCAGGTCTTCTTGTTGGCTAGGGGGCTTTACCAGGGCCACTTCTGGAGTTTTCCCTCACTGGGATAGAATCTCCCTGGCCCTCTGGGACTGTGGCTAACAGTTGCCCACCTTTCCTACCCTGTTCCTTTTTACTCTTTTGGGGCTCAGCTGCACTGACTGCAGGTTGAGCCCCCCAGGTTTCTTGGGTGAGGCCTGGCATTGGGCCAGTGCCTCTCTTTGGCTCAGGTCCACCTCTAAGTGGTCATTCCCCAGGAGACAATCAAGGGGGAGGTCTTTACTGACTACCACCTTTCTCCATCTAAGGGACCCAGCTATGACTAGGGGCACTACAGCCACAGGCCTAACAGTGACTCCCCTGGGACAGCCCTTACTCTCCTTGATTCCCCTGGGACATACTGGTGTGGGAGTACCAACCTGTCATGCACCACAGTGTGACTGGCACAGGTATCTCTCAGGGCAGTGGCTGGGATTCCATTCACCAGTAGGCGGTGGAAGTGTCTACTCCCCTCTGGGATCTCCAGCTTACCTCTTGGGCCCATTTTCCAGTTGAAAGCTAGGAGGACTTCCTCATCTGAGGACCCTTCCTCCAGAGCTACACTGGCAACTCCTGGGGCTACACTAGTCACCCCTGGGGCTGTACTAGGGATCTTGTTTTTAGGACAGCTAGGGTCCTTGGTGTGGTGTCCTGACTTCTGACAGTTGTGACACCATATTCTGTTGGGATCCCAATTCTTACCTTGGTACCCTGGTTTAGTTTGTGAGGTGTCTTTGGGCCCACCCTCCTGGACAGGTTTTTGGGGGGCTGCCTGGGACTCCTTACTTTTATCCTTAAGGGGTTCACTATCTTTCTTCTGGGGAGGCTTTGTGACCCCTTTCTTTTGGTCACCCCCAGTGGATGTCCTAGTTACCCTTGTTCTGACCCAGTGGTCTGCCTTCTTTCCCAATTCTTGGGGAGAAATTAGACCTAGGTCTACCAAATGCTGATGCAACTTTTCGTTTGTGCAATTACTTAGTATGTGTTCCTTCATAAACAAATTGTAAAGTCCAGGAAAATCCTGCACATTATGTCCAGCTAACCAACCATCCAGTGTCTTTACTGAGTAGTCTACGAAGTCAATCCAGGACTGGGTCTGGGTTTTGTGAGCCCCCTGAATCTAATTCTATACTCCTCAGCAGTGAGCCCAAATCCCTCAATCAGAGTATTCTTCATGAGGTCATAGGACCCTGCATCTGGCCCAGAGAGGGTCAGAAGCCTGTCTCTGCAGTTACCAGAGAACAGTTCCCACAGGAGTGCCCCCCAGAGAGGTTTCTTTACTTTTCTTATTTCACAAGCCCTCTCAAAGGCTGTGAACCATTTGGTGATGTCATCACCTTCCTCAAATTTAGGGACAATCCCTTTGGGGATTTTAGGATCAGAAGTTTCCTCCCTATCCTTAGTTTTAGTATTGCTGCCACCATTGATGGGTGCTAAACCCATCTCCTGTCTTTCCTTCTCTAGAGCCAGGAGTCTGGTCTCTAGGTCCAGTCTTTGGCCAACCTTGCTAAAAGGTGGTCCTCCTCACTAAGGCTATCCTCAGTGTCCTCTCTGGGACCTGAACCACCTAGGTGGCCCCTAGGTCCCCAGAGGTTTACTCTTGGAAATAAGGGTGCAGTGACCCTGTCTTCCCTAGGAAGTGGTGGAGGTGGGTTACCATCCCCATCCTCCTCACTCCTTTCCTCCTCTGCGTGGTCATCACCATGCTCAGAGGGGTGGGCCTTAGCATACTCAGCCAGGAGCTCCTGGAGCCCTTGTTTGGTTGGATGCTGGCCCATTGGTATATTTTTAAGTTTACATAAGGACCTTATCTCTTTGAAAGACAAATGAAGATAAGGGGTGAGGTCGAGCTCCTCAACCATGTCCTGTATGTCATTATTATTTTCACTAATAGCTGGGTTGTTTTCTTGAGACATTCTAACAAAAAGTTCTAACCCCTCTACCCTTGACTATAGTGACTTTTTATTTTCTACAATTTTAAAGGGACTTAAGCAAGGCCCTAACAAGACTTTTAGTAATTTGGTAAAAATGCCAATTTGAAAAAATCAGAATTCTAAAGGCAATTTAAGAGTTCTGTCGTGTGATCAGATGGTAACCAAGTAGTCCAACAATGCAAGTTTGTATCCCACCGCTGATCCACCAATGTAAGAAAGTGGCTCTGTATATACTGCACCAAAGTAAGGTTCAGTGTGCACAGAGTCCACAGTCCCCAGAGGTTTGGCAGAGGCTAAAGTTAGATATAACCTTACTCTCTAAAGTGGTAGCTTGGTCGAGCAGTAAGGCAGTATCAGAGGACAGTGTAAAGCATTTGTTGTACACACTCAGTCAGCAAATGAAGCCACACACTCAAGAACTGAACTCTAGGCCAATGGTTTGTATATAAAAATATAGTTGTTTTATTTTAGAACCAACAATGGGTGTCAAAATATACTTTCTCAGAATGAGATGCTTTAGTTAACTACTGTTCAATTGGCAATAGACTTTTGAATGCAATAGTTACAGTTGTTGCAATATGCAACACAATTTTAAACACAATTATACATTGAGCTCAATGGAAATTTCTGGTTAAATGCAATAGATTACTTTTTGGATTACTTTTCTAACCACGGGACTGGATCTTGGATTCAGTCCCGGGACACTTCCTGTAAACAGGTGAGAAAAAGCGTTTTGGTTATGGTAGTGATTTTTGAGGAATATTACTGTATTTCAAAAGTTGACACTTAGAAACTTTTCTGGGTAAAATTACCAATGTTATCCTAGGGAAGGAATTACAGTTTGCAAGCAAAGTATGTTTACGTTACTTTTGTAATCCAGTGCTGGACTCCTAGGTTCAGCACTGGGACATTTACTTAAAACAGGTAAGTAATTACGTTTTTGTAGTTTGTACGATTTTTAAAGAATATTTGTATGATTCAGAAATCGACACTTAGAAACTTTTTCAACAAAAAGCAGGCAATGATATCCTATGAGAGGAATTTCCAGTTACTGGTAAGTACGGTAAAAATTACTTTTCATGGTCGGTACTGGACTAAAAGATGCAGTACTGAGGTCTCTCCTGATAGTAGGTGAGTAATTCGGAATTCGTTACTGTTGTGATTTTTAAGCAATATTTTGGTATTTCAAAAGTGGACACTTAGAAGAAATTTCACAGAAAACCAGTCAATGGATCCCTATGTAAGAAAATTCAATTCGCCGGTAAGTTACTTTTAACGTTACTTTTGTAATCCAGTGCTGGACTCCTAGGTTCAGCCCTGGGACATTTACTTAAAACAGGTAAGTAATTACGTTTTGGTAGTCTGTACGATTTTTAAAGAATATTCTTGTTTTCAAAAGTCGACACTTAGAAACTTTTTGGAAGAAAAAGTGTCCATGTTATCCTATGAGGAAAAATGAGTTATCGGTCTCGAGGTAAGTAATCGGTCTTTTGAGTTAGGGTTCTGGGGTTAGACTCAGGGGTCTCCCAGGGTCAGTGATGCACTGTTGTTGCACCCTCAGCGGCACTAGGGCGGCCGGGTGCAGAGTGTTGAGGCCCAATGTTATCCTATGGAGGATAGGGGGACTCCGGTTGGTGGCGGCTGGCAAGCAGGCCACGGGGTTGTGGGAGCAAAGCTCCTAGGGTTAAGATCAGGGCACGTTGGGGACCAAGTTAGCACCAAAGAGGCACCCTCAGCGGCACTAGGGCGGCCGGGTGCAGAGTGCTGTTTTGAGGTCGGGTGCCCTGTTGATTTCAATGGAAATTTTCGGTTTTGGTTTTCAGCTGCAGGCTCGGTCCAGGAAGACTTCCAGGAGGAACCAACAGCTGGGCAGGTAAGTTGGAGGGCTCGGGGACGTAGGTGCACCTCGGGTTCCTTTCTCCAGGGCGCAGGGCGTCTGGATGCAGGGGTGTCTTTTGAGGTCGGATTTCACCTTACCGGGCCACTCGCGGTTGGGGGTTCTCCGTGCAGAGGCTGCAGGCGACGTCGGGGAGTCCTGGAGGGGTCAACCCACGGTGGACTCGGACTCTGGAGAGCTGGGGGACCTCGCTGGGACCGGTGGGCCACTTGAACTCGGGCTGTAGGCGACGGGTGCAGTGGTGGTTCCAGGCGTCGGGTTTCTTTCTCCTCAGCAGGCTCGGAGTCTTTGTTTGGTGTTTCTTTTGAACAGAGCTGCTGTTCACAGGAGATCCGGTCTTTGTTGAAGGCAGTCAGTCCTCCCTGGGGTTCTGGAGGTCGCTGGCTGCAGGACAAGACTATTTTTGGCGCAGGATCTCTGGAAACTGCAGACGGGCCGGTAGGGCTGGGGCCAAGTCAGTTGTTCTCTGCAGTCTCCTCTGCTGGGCGTCTTCTTTCGTCCTTTTTCTTCTTAGGTTGCGGGAATCTAAGGAAGGAAGGTTCAGGGTGCCCCTAAATACTAGATTTAGGGGCGTTACAGGTAGGTAAAGGGCAGGGACCAATGGTTCCCTGCCCTGGGGTGGGTACACCCCTATCCTGCCACTCTCCTGTGGGAGGGGGCAGGAGCCTAGTCCTGATTGGGCAGGGCTCCCCATCTTCAAGATGGCGAGAGCCCGGAGATGTGCTTCACCTCGCCTCCCCCACCTGAGGGGTGGGGTTGGCAGAGGGTGGCACACCCCTTTCCTCCCTTGGTGTTTCCCTCCAGTCTTCCCACCAGGATGGGGAGGAACCGGTGGGGACCAGTTGCTGAGTACAGCAGTGGTCTGGGAAGCTCACAAAGGCGGAATGCCTTTGAAGCTTCCCCTGCCCATCCTGGGGGAGGGGCCTAGCACCTCACCCAGGACGTGCATTGTTGCAGGCCCGGGAGAGCGGATGGCTCTCTACCCAGGGGTCCAGCAACATGTCTGCTGTGTGGCAGCCTAGGCAGCCCCTCAGACAAGACGTGGATTGTAGGTTAGGTTCAGGGGGTAACTCTAAGTTGCCCTCTGACGTGCATTTTACAGTAAATCCCACACTGGCATCAGTGTGGGTTTACTGTGCTGAGGAGTTTGATACCAAACTTCTCAGTCTTCAGTGCAGCCATCATGGTGCTGTGGAGTACGTGCTGACGACCTCCCAGCACCATATACTCGGAATGGCAGCCCTGCACTTACAGTGCCCAGGAATGGGCCTGGGTACTGTAGGGGCACAGGGCTCATGCACCTGTGCCCTCACCACTGGCATAGGGCACCCAGCTAGAGGGGTGACTGAGGTATGCCAGGGCAGTGTTTGTGGGCATGGCACACAGGGATGTGTGCCATGTCGACTCTCTGTTTTGTTCTGCACCAAGACACTCAGCCTGCAAGGGCAGTGTGTGTGTGTCAGGGTACAGGGCCTCTAAGGGTGGCACAATAAGTGCTGCAGCCCTTAGGGGTCTTCTCTGGTCACAGTGCCCTGGGTACCTAGGGTACCATTTACCAGGGGCTTACCTGTGGCCAGAGATGCCAATTGGGTTTAGGCTGAGTACAGTTTTTAGGGAAGGAACACAGGCCCTGGGTACCTGATTGGCAGGGATCCAGGGCACACCAAGGAAAAGTGCATCAGTTATCAGGCAAAAAGTGGGGGGGTTACTGCAACAGAAACCCACTTTCCTACACCCGTTCCCTCTTGTCTAACCAGGCGAGGAGCTTGCCTGCCTTGTCTCCAGATTCATAAATCCGGTGTTGGACTGCTTGCATACGGGACCTGGTATCAGTCCATAGGTAGTCCTGGTATTCCTGTCTTTTTAGGCGCAATGTGTGTGCTGTCTCATCTGTGGGTGCAGCTGCGTGTTGGGATTCTGACTGTTGCACCTCCCGCTCCAGGTTCTCCATTGTGTATTTATTCCCCTTTTTATGCCCTTCAATGAGAGAGATGGCCTGACCCCTTATCACTGGTTTGTATGCTTCCCATAGTGTCACTGGAGAAGGGACTGACGCTGCGTTTTCTTGGAAGTAGTGCGCGGTCGCAGTGACTAATGTTTTCTTAATCTTAGTGTTCAGGAGGAATCCCGGATGGATGGGGTACATGCGCCTTTGGATCGCACTGTGCGATCTTATTTCGGCTCTGACTGGGGAATGATCTGAGATGCCTCTGGGCAAATGTGTGGCTGCCCCAATCCGTCCTAAATTGTCCACTGCCGTGAGTATGTAGTCTATACGGGATAGACTATTATGCGCTCCAGAATGGAAAGTGTATTGTCTCTCCTGCGGGTTTTGGAACCTCCATATGTCCAATAGGCCATGGGCTTCCAGAAATTCGGCCAGGGGTGTACTGGCACGGTGTTGCGGGCGGGTAGGTGTACGGTCCACTGCGTCGTTTACGGTCATGTTAAAGTCGCCCCCTATTATCAAATCTCCCTCCGGTAACGTGAGAAGGAATTTACCTAGTGCTTGTAGGGCTGGGGATTGCAGAGCAGGCGGGACATAAACCGATACGAAGTTAAACACACAGCCCTCCCATTGAAGCGATATCGCCGCGAATCGGCCTAGGTCATCCTTATAGGTGCGGTGGATAATAATGGGAAATCGCTTACGCACCAGTATCCCTACCCCCCGGGATCCTGTGGTGAACTCTGAATGTATTGCCAACTGAAACCCCCAGCGATCGAGGGCTTCGCACATGGGGCCCATCAAGTGTGTCTCCTGAAGCATTATTACTGCCGGGGACATTCGCTTCAGGTATTGCAGCACCAGTCCCCGTTTTATCTTGTCTTTCAGTCCATTGACGTTCCATGAGAAGAATGGCAACGTGGGCTGTGTGGTGCGTTGCGTCATTGGGTCAGTCGAAGTCATTGGGAATGTGGGGGATTGTGACATGGTGAGTAGTAAAGGGCTGTATAAATCCAGCTACATAATGACTGTATGTCGAGAATTGCAGATCTAGAACCATTAAACCTTCAACAATAACAACATATCTCCTATACATAGAGACATTTAGAAATAATAACCTTCCTTCCCCCCCCAGACGGAGCCCCTCCCACCTCCCTGCATCCCTGCCTAGTAGGTTCAGAACTACCCACCACCCCAATAGCAGAGTGCCTACGAGTCCCGAAAAAGAAAAAAACATTTACAACTGTTATGGGGGAACACGGGCTAGCACCAGCTCTGGCCCTCTAAGGCATGCCCCCACCCGTGAATGAGGATACAGTAAAGAGGATCCCACCACTAAACCGGACAGGCACTTCATGCAATATCCCATCCACACCTTCTTGAAAGGCATTGATACATTACAGTGTGTCGTCGCCGCCTCCATAGTCTCTTTTCGGAGTTTTAAAGTCACTTTTTAGTCTCTTTGGGATGCTACCCTCCCCGGGCTACTAGATCTCGACCTCCAGGAACGTTGACTCCGCTTGTCGATGTCCGGTCCGCCATCCGCTGAGCCCGGTGAGTGAGCGCGAGTGTCTCTCCAGCTACCACCCCGGTTCGCCATCGATTTCTGTGTGGCCGTGCGGTCCAACCAGTCCTGCGCTTCCGACGGGTTCGCAAAAAACAACGATTTTCCGTCCACCATGATTTTAAGTTTTGCAGGAAAGAACATCATGTATTTAAGTCCTCTATCCCGGAGCGCTTTCTTAACTCCGTCAAAGGAGCGTCGTTCCTGTTGGACTTTGAGCGTGAAATCAGGAAAAATCGAACTGTCGCATTTTCATATTGTACATCGCCTTGCGTCCGGGCTGCCTGTAGTATTGCATCGCGGTCCCTGTAGTTGAGGATTTTTGCAATAATAGTTCTAGGGGCGCCCCGGTTTGGGCTTGGGGATTGGTGCCCGGTGCGCCCGTTCAATTGTGAATAGTGACGACAACCGTTTCGGTTTAAGCTGGTTTAGGATCAAGTCTTCAAGGAAAAGGTCCATACTCGGTCCCTCTGAGCCCTCCGGGACCCCAACCACGCGTATGTTGTTCCGGCGTGCCCTCCCTTCCTGATCTTCGAGCCTGAGGGCCATCTGGCGGTGTTGGTGAACTAGTTGCTGCACCCTTGCCTCTAGTTTCTTCGTGGAGGTTTGGAGTTCTAGGACATTCTCCTCGTTGACCTTGACTCTGTCCGAGGTTTTATTCATATCCGCTCGGAGAAGGTTCATCTCGATGGAGACTTTGTCGATTTTAGTTTCCAATGTGACCCCCAGCACCTGGATGGCCGACATGATGGATGTGAGGGAGGGCTCCGCGTCTTCAGGTTGTCCACCCTGGGCTCCTTCGTCTGTGTGGGCTTGCTTTGGCACTGTGTATTTATCCAGCTTGTTTGCCTGCACCGTTGCGCCACTCTTGGGCTTCATTGTAAGGGAGTAGGTGTGCAGCCCGCACGCCACGGCCTCGTCTGCCCTCTGCGTCTCAACTTCTACAGCTCAGTGGCGACTACCAAGCCCACGAATCCGCCGCCCAACACAATACCGTTGCGTGTAGAGGTCCGGAGTGAAGCGATGGCCGTGTTATAACAGCGGTAACCCACTGTTCATCAGCTAGGTCTCCCCTATGCCGCTACAGGTCGTGCCGCGCTCCTATGCGAGCGATAGACATAGTTCTTCAGTGTGGGGGGGGGGGTTCCAATCCATTCAGTGGGCACAATCTTCTGGTTACCCCTCCTGCGTGCGTTCCCTGTATCCACTGCAGCGTGAAGGGCGCTCTGCCGATGTATGGAGCACTCCCAGTACTTGCGTCTATCCAAGTATTTTCGCCCTGGGTTATTACGCAGCTTTTCACCCCGCCTCCCCACAATGCAGTGAGGCTCCTTGAGTATGGCGTCTGGCTCCCTGCTCAGCCCTGTCGAGTGAAGGAGTGGGCACAGAGCGGGTGTGTACGGGCAGTAACTCGCAGTCGTGCGCCACTCGCGGCCTCTCAATTTAAATTACGCTGTTCCTGGCGTACCTTATCCAGTCCCCCGGGCGTCTCTACTCCATTCCTGGCGCGGCCTCTCAAGACCTCGTGGGGTGCTGGTCCTCCGTTCTCTGGAGAATCCGCCGCTCCGGCTCCCAGACACGGGGGGGAGGAAATGGAGATCGCAGTGAGGGGGGCCGCACCGGCAAGTTCAAAGAAATCGGTTTATTCGCCGAGTGGGCGGTTGACCGGCAGCGGTCCGTACTTCCAGGCCGTGCACGGCCCCTCTCCGTAGCGGCCGCAGTCTCCGCCCGGCGTGGAGCGGGCAGGGAGCGTCCCTCGCTGCCGGCGTTTCGGCGATCCGGACCGCGGGTGGTTCCTCCTCGCAGCGGTTGTACCTGGGTCACTCCAACCAGGTCCAGTACGGATATAACGGGCTTTGGGGGCTCTGCCCGGACGGAGCTTTCTCCCTAGGCGGCCATCTTTGCTAGCGCCAGACCACGCCCCTTGGATAGCACTTTTAACGTCAGGCTTGTATACAAGAAATGACTAACACCTAAAAAGTAAGAAATATTGCTTTCTTTATAGCACAAGTAATTTAATGTGATTGTCTAATTTTAAGCAGTAAATAGTCCCCAATGCGCTTCAGTTAAACCACTCTATTGGAGGTAGCAAGCTAAATCTTAATAGCCAATAGCATCCAGCGAGAGTTGCACTCCTCTGACTTAGCAATTGTCTTGAGGCTTTGTCAATCACATATGGGCTGGCAAAGGTTGGTCAGCAAAAGCCTACAGTTGTAATGAATGGACCAAAGCCCACGTTAAGCATATTAAAGACCATGTCTAACAGCTTTGCTGTCAAACCCCAGACCTAAAAAGATAGTACACCGATATGCCGTACAAAAGTCAACAGGACCTCTTCTATTTAACCTGAGCCAAATGGAACCTGATATGCCCTTTTGAAAATTGTAGGAATTAAAGAACTTTGCCAGTTTTTTGTGCTTATAGTTGGCAGAGCTTTGACAACTTTATTGCTTTAGTGCTGTGCTCAAGGGCATCTGGGGATCTTTCTAATGAGTTCTGGTCAGAGTAATGAATTATTTGCGAGATGATTAAAGTGCTGGCATATCGGCTGCAAGACTGGGTAATGTGATAGAATCTTGCCTGTGTTCTGTTGCACGTTTGTGCACGGTGTATTGGTGGTAAGCGTAAGTCGTGATGGCTGGCTAAATGGCCTGGTTAGATGTATGCAGGGTGGTTTCTGTTAGAAGATTTGGCCACTTGAACTGCAGTATTTGTTAATATTTGGCGGAAGTTGTTTGGTTTTCTTGCATGCTCATCTATGTCCGCAGTAATGCTCACCGAGCCAGTGGGTACTAGTGAGGTCAAAATCAATTAATGTAGTCCTTTGCTGTTGCAGAACTCCATTATTACTAGCCAAATTAAATACGAAGAAGCTTCCCACTAGGCAGGCTCCATACCTTTCTGACCATAGAAGGCAGCTTTGCCATTTGTGGTGTTCAGGTATGAATGCTAACTTAAATATTTCATAATGGTAATTCATCAGTGAGACACAAGTATAACATAATTGCTGTTGCCAGTGTACTTGACAATTTTCATTGAGCTGAGCTGTTCTTTTTTAAGTTAAACAATATTGATGGAACAATCATGATGTTTAAAGGTTTCCTATTGATGTATTGCCCTTTTTGAAATTATATTTGCTTAACTGAGTGGCAGGAATTTTGTTTGGCAACTGTGGAATTGCACACACTGTCATAACCACTTTCTTTGTTCCTATGGTATCAACCTGAATGTTTTTCTATTTGAATAGCCCTTCTGAGACCCCTAAGAAGAGGATGTGTTTGGACACTGGTGCCAGTTGGCAGAGGACTATATCTTCAGATTCATCAGATGCAGGTTTGTTGGCACATTGCACAGCCTCTTTCTATCCAAAGGATAATGTAACAGTTTGGCCCATGTATCTGTGTATTGATTCATTATGTCCTTGGAGTGACCCCTCCAAAGGATGTGAAAATGTTGAGAATGTGATATTGAGCCTGTACAGAGGTTTAGCCCTTGTGGTGCTTATTAAGCCAATGTTTCATTCCCTTTAAAATTGACGCCTCCAACCTTTCTGCAGTAAGAGCTACTTGCATTCAATGAAAATCACCCCATGCTGTTAATAGAATATTAATACTGTCCACATCGGACAAGATTACATTAGTGACAACCACATGCAAGATTACCAGCAGTAATCACTTCAGTGCATCAAGCATGGTTGCCAGTAGTAATATAAAAAATACTTTGTCAATGTGGATTGCTTTTACATGGGTAATACGTAACCGCCATAGCAGTAATGCCCCAGACACCAAGTTAATATTAGTAATAAGCCGCTCCAAACATCGGCTCGCGAGTTCTGAAAATGCACAAGTTTTCGTCTAGAATATACACTTTTCCATTTTGGTACACCTATATTCAACCAAGCAAAAGCTTCTCATTTATTAGGCTTGGCTACATGCAGGAGAGCTACTTATGGGTTCCTGGAGAGCTACCAGTAACTCGCACACTACTCGTTGGAGAAGCCTGCTTTAAAAGAAAAAAGGAAATGTAAAGTACTATAGCTAGACTGGCAGCATTCCCAGATATTCAAGAACTCTGTTCCTTTAATGCAGTGGTCTTCAACCAGTAGCTCGTGAGCTACTATAGCTCTCTAGCTACTTCCGAGTAGCTCACCTGTGTGCAGCCAGGTTATTAAATTAGAAAGCTTTTGCTTGGTTGAATTATTATACATATAAAAAGATTGCAATTATACAACACTAAAAATATTAGTAGCTCTCGATGCGTTTCATTGAACATAAGTAGCTCTCAGTACACAAAAGGTTGCAGACCCCTGGTTTTATGGATCTAGCAGCCCATACTACATAGTTGTTTCAGTTCCCCTCCTGTGGGTAAGATCTTTGTGCACGTAGTTCTGCCCTTTGAAACCTTTCTTGATGGTAAACTTTTAAGGTGATTCCACCCTTTTCTACGTCATTCAATAGTTAAGTGGGTTTTATTCATGCTTTGGTTCCTAGAGCGATCTTAATTCTGCAAATGGCATTTTTAGCCACTTATTTTGTGACTTCAGTTCCTACTGCTGGCATGCCTTTGCTTTTAAGCCCCCATTTTGTGGAAACAGATCTGTAAAGGATCTTCTGACACCATGCAGCTTCTATGGTGCCTCTCGGGTAGGTAGCATTGATGGAAGTGCTTTTATGTTAAATGTTTCAAATCCGTTTCGAAGGGTGAGGGCATCTGACTGGGAAAAAAGGGAAGATTCCAGTAGGTAGTTGGCCTCCAATGCTGTTCTAAGTTGCAACCGCTCCACTGCCATGGAAAAATACCTACCTCTTACGAAGGGAGTTCAGAAAACAACATCTGTTCTTGGATCCTAATATTCCTGCTTCTGCATTGACCTGGGAGTGCTAACATCCTTTTAGGGCAGTAGGTTGGCTGTGCAGACATAATCTGTCTTTATGCAGAACAGTGTTGGTTCATTAGTCCAGTTGTCCTGTTTTGATTCTGTGTTGGACTTCATCCTGTATAGTGTGCTCTCAAGTTTATATGTGGCGTCAGTCTGGATTTTTGTGTTCTTTTTCAAGTGTCCATGTAATTTTGTCCTTGCTGAAGTATTTAGAGGCTAGATATTAGATGGAAGTGGCTAGCCATTAAAGTCGAAGTGGGAACCAGAGCATCTCTTTGCACCTTGCCTTTTTTTTTTTCTTTTCTTTTTTCTAGTCATTAGATGACACTTCAGTGACTTCTGGAAATGCTAAGCTGTTGTGTAAGGAGCCGTCAAATTACATTTTTATTTCTGTTGCAGGCCTTGGCCTTGACAGCCCACTGGACATAAAAGACATGGAGGAAACGTACGTCATTTTTTGTTTCCTATAGAAGTATTAATGTGAGTGTTGTAAGTATGTGGGCTATACTATACATGTTTTACTTGTTGATACTTTTTCTGAATCATTTTTATTTCTTTTATAGATTTGAAAAGGCGCTGCTTGAGTCAGGAAAAGTTATAAAGTGAGTTTATTAATGTTAGGCTTCAGGAAGTGTTGAACACTTTGTCCTGCTGCTTATCAAGCAGACTGATTATGATCCGGGCCACTGGAATTATGTGGCAGGAGAGAGTCCAATTATGCGGCAGGGTTGGGCAAATTATGTAGTATGAAAAGCCAAACTATGTAGCATTATTTAGCACATTTTGAAATACTATTACTTCCTTATTTCATCATTTTTCAACTTGGTAACACTGAGTATTGGTTACCAGTTTAACAATCAAATATAACAATAAGCAGCAGAAAGGTGACCATTCCAGCTTTGCAAAGGTCCTTCCACTGCGCAGCAACACGTGTTGTTGCATGTATAGTAACTTTTGAACCATTTGAGTTAGACATTTTTTTTTGCTACAATCTTCTGAACATGCAGGAAATGATGGATTATGTGGCAAATGCGGCAACTCTATAATTTTGCGTAAATCGCAGCGACCGCACAATCTAATAATTCCAGTGGCCTTGATTAGGATCAAGCGCTTTTATGGCTAGTTACAGACTGGCTTTGCTCTGATATTAAAGGAATTGCTTTCTCTTACACCTTTCCATCTGACCTGGCCCAAAGGCCCTGCCAAATAAACACTTGTCGGGAAAGAGTTTGTGTCCATTCCTTGTCTGTTAAAATGAGTACGAGCCATTTTTCTCAATCTCTGGAATGTTCACAAGCCCTACGACCTGATTCTCCCTGCGCTCAAACTTGACCTCCATTTGTGTAACCTGACCGCTAGACACTGTGCTGATCTTTCAGAGATCCCGTTCTGTAGAGCATTTTGTTAACGCATTGCAGAATTGAACAAATGGGGTTCATGTTTTTTCCTTTTTTTCCCTAGCATTAAATTGCCAATGAGAAGAATAAACTCCCTTCCAGTAAGTAACAAATTACAAGAATGCTTTTCTTGTGAGGGTTTCTGTAAGGAATGTGTGCCATTTATTTCTTGTTTTTCTCTTGTGTGAATGGAAAAATGTTTGAGTAACACGGACATAACTAGTTTAATGCTTGAAGGTGTTAGGTGGGGGTGGGAAGTACACTGTATTGATGATCTTAGTTAATGAGCATGTATGTCCATTCCCAATACCCATATAGTCGCCATGAATAGTCAGTTGCAATTAGTGTTTTGCTTTCATGTGCAGTAAAAGATTTTTTTTTTTTCCCAGCAGAAACTCCTAGGCTCTAGTCCAGCTCTCAAGAGCAACCATTCTGAGGACTGTCTCTTTCATTCTAACCAAGATGATGAAAATAAGGAAAATGTAGGTTATGGTATATTTGATTCTGAGAGCAAGGGGTTTATACTTACCACTGCACTTTATTTGTTTGTGCTTTGCAAATTTATGGGCAGAAGAGCTAGTGGTTTCTTTTTTACTTTTAACCTGATCATGGTGAAATGTCAGTGAAACGGAGTTGGACTTTGTGCATGCTGGAAGCTAGATTAATTGGCATGCAATTCACTGGAGTGGTTTGACTCTAAAATCCTTAATCAAACAATTTGATTGTTAAAAAAAAAAAAATGCACGTTTATTTACCTTTAAAAAAAAAAAAAAAGTAATTTCCAGTTAAATTGATTCCTGTGTGTATTTGTGTTGCTGTCTTGCAGGCGGCCTTCCAGTTTAAGATGCCAAGCAGGCCAGCTTCGCGGAACAATCTCCGCATTAGATTCTTGGGTGATGGGAAGGATCCCCTCGTCCAAAGGCAGAACTCTGCACCCGCACGAATGGTACATAAATTGTTGAATCATAACATTGCACATCACCTTAACGGACCTAGCTTCTTGGGCTGCACAAAATGTTTTATTTTTTTAAGTGGCATGTTAACTTAATTTTTCTGCATAGAAGTATGGGTACTATGCATTTGTGTAGATTACCTGCTAGGGTCACCACTTTTAATGTATCTTCTGTTAATGACTAATCTCCCATCGCTGATCTGGAAAAGATTTGCCTGACTGGGACTTAAAATGGTTCTCATTACCCATGGTGGACGATTGCCTGGTCTTGAGCTTTTTCTTGACCGTTTGGTAAAGCCCTTGCATTTTCCAAACCACCTCTAAAATTGTCTGCTACATCAACTATAGTTACATTTGTACATCAATTTTGTCAAAATGCTTGTTTAGCGAACTGTGCTCAGTGAGTTTAAAGTGGGTAAACTGATGCCTTTCTTCACAAACTAGTTCCCTAGTTCGGAGAGAAGTGAAGCTGAGCCGGAGAAGTTTACTCGCATCCTTTTGCATAAGCCGTCACTGACTTCCTCAGTGAATGATGATGAGGATGATGGATTTCTAGAGCTCCTGGACAATGAGGATTTTGAGGTACAATATATATATATATTTTATTTAGCCTAAACAAGTCACATAGGTGTTTTGTTACTAAAGACCATTCCCCTATTGTTGCCTAAACCTGCTCAGCTGACTAGGCTATTAAGTTATTTTAAACCGTGTAGGGAATTGATGGTGCAGAAACACACCTGCTTTGGAAGGATTTATTGCCCTGGCAAATTATGTCCATTTTACCTCTGCACTATACTTTGTCATTGCCGTTGCAGTGAGCTGGTTCAACTTGAGTATTCAGTTCTGACAACTATAGTAGCGCTATTGGGGGGGGGTCGCTAGTGAGCCCAAGGCAAGATGGCAGCACAATAGTGCAGCTCTGCCGGCCGGACAATGTTTCCGCCAAATATCCTGGCCCCATGCAGCCATCGACGGCCCAAAAGGCAGGGTAAATGCTCTGCAACACAACAGCTGTGCACACGAAGAACAGGGGAGACGAGCGCGCACCCAGAAGACCGAAATAATAAAAACGAGAGTACGGACCTCTCCTCTGAAAATGGCGGACGGCTGCGGCAGACTGGAAAACTGAACACTCCGGAGGGAGAACGAAGCAGGGGTGCGACGCGGTGCTTCAAGACCAACCAGTGAATGGCGCCGAGGCTCGGAAGAGGCAAGACTTCTGCCCCCTTGAACATTTGGAGGCGAAGGAACAGCAAGGAAAGGTACAGCTGCGACACTCAGGAAGACTGGTGCGGGCGCTGAGTGGTGAGTGGCGGTGCAGGAGTGAGCGAGGCGTCACCGCATCCATGCCCAGAGAGAACAGCTTTGGCGGACGACCCACGCCGTGAGTCGGGGAGGAGGTAACCGAAGTCTGGCACAATCTTGGACCAGGAAGAAATCCGGGGGCAGTGCGGTGGAGGTCGCGGGCCCGCCGAGGTTTACCGGCCACACACGTGGCTCGCATACAACTGATAAACGAGGTCTTAGGCCGCGGGGGACTGCTGCGAATAGGGCCCCGCGGCGCCTGAGCAAAGACCAGAACAAGACAAAGGGGCCAAACGACTGGTGCCGTGTAGGGTGCTGTAACACGTCCGCAACGTGTGGTGCTGCCGGGCGGGCGGGCCTTGGGGCGCCACACCAGAGACCAGGACAAGGAAAAAGAACGCAGGGAGCAGCAATACATCAATAGAGCGTGGCACTGGCAGAGCGGTGGGCTCGTTCCCCCCGCGCACGTTACGGCACTCGCCGCCAGCGCAACCGGCGAGTAGGAAAGAGACAGAACACAGAGTGCCCTGCAGCTGAGCGATATTGGAGCATAACCCACCCTCCCCAGAACGGTGGCACAGGCAGGGAGACCCACCACAAGAGGGAACAGCACAGGCGTTGAACTGCGTAAACATAGACCAAACGCGGAGCTAAGGGCAGCAGCAAGAAAAGTGAACTCTGTCCCACCCCCTGCGGTGCAAAAAGAGACAGTACGATCCTAGGCCATCGGGGCGGCATAGACTATATTACACGATAGGGAAAACAGGTAAACGGCAATTGCGCCTCCCCTTTGAGGCAAAGAATCCATTAAAAACCGCGTCTCATGCATATTCAGACTTTGAGCAGGAAGCACCTTCTCGATCAAACGACTCCCTGGAGGCCACATTGCGAGCCATGCAGCAAAGTCTACAATCGATAGACGGGAAGATAGATGCTCTTAACTTACAAATGGACAGCATGGCCTCCAAGCTGGAAAAGCAAGATGGCAGGCTCAACACGGCGGAACAGAGCATATCGGGAACAGAAGACGATATCCAGGACCCGACCCAAAAAACAGTTAAATATGGATAAAATACTAGCAGTGATACAAGCAAAAAACGAAGACCTGTAGGCGAGGTCGCGCCGTAATAACCTGCGCATAATTGAGGTCCCCGAATCTACAAACACCGGTGGCCTGGAAAAATATGTCGAAGAAATGCTGCGAAATATCTTTGGAGGTGAAGAGTTATCGGCCGTACGCATTGTGGACAGGCACGACCCCCCCCCGGTAGCACCGCCACGCCTGATTATTGCCAAACTTCTCAAGTATAGGGATCGGGATGCGGTGCTGCGCATGTCTCGAGAGAAGGGTTCTATCAAATTCGGCAGGAATGAGATAATTCTACCCAGACTTTACAGTTGCCGTCCAGGCAGTCTGGCGAGAGTTTGGCCCAGCAAAAAAGAAGCTGCAATCATTGGGACTTGAATACGCCATGCTCTATCCGGCTCGTTTAAGAGTGGACTACGAAGTCCGACCTGTCCTACTTAATACACCAAAAGCAGCAATGGAGTTTCTTAAAAAAGTGGGAAAACCACGGACCAGGCCACAGCGTACTGAAACGGACGATGGAGAAAACCCTGTCACAGGTCCAGATGGTCACGAATGAACTGGCGATAAAGATAAGTAACTTCATGGGACGAACTGGATTAGTAGGGACAGCCTGGGAGGTACTCGCACCCAGTCAGAAATTGAGGGAAAATGCGCCGGGACATAACTAATGTTCACTGGGGGTACGACCCGCACCAAGATTATTGCGCCATAAGAGAGACATGATGATCTGGCTGGATGGGGGGGGTGTTTTTTTTTTTCCTCTCTCCCTCTCCCCATGGGCTATAAGATGGTGGTCATGGTTGCATTTACGAGACCCCGGCCCCCTTCATACCATAGAAGGGTATAGTGCTCTTGCGCCCCCAACAAGGGTAGACCCCACCTATAGCGAATGTTGACTTTTTATCAAAGGCTAATGGGCCGATGGTTAACATGGTTTCTAATTGCAAAAGTCTAGTTTTTGATTGGGTATGGCTTTGGCAAGTTCCTGGAGCCAAAGTGGGTGGGGGGAGGGTTGTTATTAATGTTTGGACACCCCAAGCGCATACATATCACTCTGTATCTAGTCTGAGCGCACCACGACCCGGAGCACTATCTCCCGCACAGACTCTGACTCCGTGCTCTTTGAAATGAACGTTGGAACAAACGTTCTGAACCTAATCACGTGGAATGTACGTGGACTAAATAATCCCCAAAAAGTTAGACAGGTTTTTGCGTACTTTGACAGGCACAAAGTAGATATCTCATCTATCCAAGAGACGCACCTCACCCCTCAAGAAGTGACACAGATTGGCACACGTTGGGCACACACAAGTTGCGTCATCATATTCCTATTCTAGGGGAGTACTTATCCTAGTCCGTAAGGGTATCCCCTTTACTACAATACATAGCGAAACAGACGACCAGGGGAGATGCATTATCTGACAGGGGAGCTGCAGGGGTACAACACTAACACTCATAAATATCTATGGACCTAACTTAGATGACCCCGATTTGTTCACCGCGATATTTACTCAACTCTATAAATTACAACCATTCACCATTATCTGGGGCGGGGATTTCAATTTTCCCCTGGACCTGACTGTAGATAGGTCTGGGGCTCCCGCTGGTCCATTAAAACAAGCGAGTAAGGTCCTGAAAGAGGGAATGGTGGACTGGGAACTAGCGACATTTGGCGAATCCGGAACCCGGGGAAATCTGAGGGTAAATACGTCTCGACCGGACATAACGTGGTCTAGATTAGACTATTAGTTGATAACTCATAAAGTAAATAACTGGACACACACTGTGAGGCACCTGCCTAAAACACTCTCTGACCACTCCCCGGTGTTGCGGTCTATGACTCTCCCGACTGACGTCCCTCGACCGTTTCAGTGGAGACTGCATTTCTCGGCCCTCACTGAAGCTGTCTTTAAAGACGGAGTGAAAACAGCCATTATACAATATTTTAGTGAGAACAAGGGGTCGGTGGAGTCACCAGGGATACTCTGGGAAGCCTTTAAGGCCATGATTCGAGGCACATGCATAGGACTCAGGGCGGGTGTCCTGTCATCACTACGAACGAGAATATCCACACTGGAAAAACAACTGCAGACGTTAGAGAGAGCGTATGAAGCTGACTTTGACCCACAAACGTTGGCAGACCTTAGGATACACCTGACTGAGTATACAGAGACGGCGGACCAGGAGCTCCGCTTCTTATCCGAAAAGTGGGTGGCGAGATCATACGGGGAGGGGGAGGCCTGGTCGTAGCCTTGCAGCTAAAATAAACAGGTCCTGTGACATACCGCAGGTGCTGACACTCGCCACACAGGGAGGAAACAGTCCACATGAGACTCGAGAGATACTCGAGAGTTTTGTAGATTTTTATGCAGAACAATATGGAAGTCGCCAATCTGCCACACCAAGTGAAACACATACATATTTAGATGAGATCGCATTAGCGTGGCTATCGCCAGGGCAAAGGGAATACCTGGTACAGCCAATAACGGAGGAAGAGGTGTGCGACGCGATTCGCTCCTTGCCAAATGGTAAATCGCCTGGGAGCGATGGGATTCCCGTGGAATTCTATAAAACATTCTCTGAATTACTAGTCCCTCACATAATAGAGATGTTCCAGGAGGCGTATGATAAACAATTTCTCCCCCCACTCTCCGTGAGGCACTACTGAAACCCTGGAAACCACCCGAACGGGTAGACTCATATCGCCCATTGTCGCTTATAAATAGACATAAAGATTTTGGCAAAGATTATAGCAATGCGACTACAACAGCTAATGCAGGCCTTGGTGCTTCCAGACCAAGCTGGTTTCATCCCCTCGAGATCTACCACGCACAACCTCCGGACACTATTCGCGGTCATGCATTATCTCAGCCCCACGAGCAGTTTTTTTAGATGCCGCCAAGGCATTTGACTCTATACAGTGGCCCTACATGTTTATGGTGCTCACTAGAATGGGCATGCCGCAAGCCTTCCTGAACTGGGTAAAGTTGTTATACGCGGGCCCAGTGGCCCGGGTTCGTGTAAACGGCTTAATATCTGAGCCAATAAAAATGGGTAGGGGAACGAGGCAAGGATGCCCGTTGTCCCCGATTCTATTTTCCCTCGCGTTGGAGCCCTTGGCCTGTATCATAAGGCAGAAACTTGTCGGCTGCTCTGCGATTCCGCCAACGACCTTTGGCGATATCGCTTTACGCAGATGATATGGTAATCTACATGAGACCCAAAAACAAATTTGGAACCCACAGTGAGAGAATATATTAAATTCGAATGGCACTCCGGACTATCCATCAACTGGGACAAGTCCATGATATTCCCCCTTATGCCGGCTACCACACCTCATACAATAGAATTCCCTCTAGAGTGGTGTGAGGAGCCATTGAAATATCTAGGTATATGGATACACAGGGACCCCAAAAGTGATTAGTCAAAATTACGGCACCGCTATTACAAAACTTCGAGATCAAATTACGCGCTGGATCAGACTTCCCTTGTCACTTGCTGACAGATTTGCCATAATGAAGATGGTCATCTTATATCTATTTGTAAACATCTTCCCCCACCCAAGAATTTTTTAAGACACTGCAATCCTGCATGATATCTCTTGCCTGGGCAGGTAAACAACCCAGGATAAGCTGTCAAACGCTTACACACCCACGCATGCAAGGTGTGTTTGATGCCCCGGATCTTCACCTGTACTACTTGTGCGCTCAAGCACACTTTGCTCATTACTGGCACCATCCCCAAAGATATAGCGCACATATGGCCATAGAAAGTGATGACATACACCCGATTCCCTTAAATGCAATATTACCACATGACAGCCCGACAATCTTAAATCTGCGAGCCCACTAGAATGTATGACCAGAACATGGAAAATGCTTACAGAAAGAGCGAATAAGACGGCAGTATATGCGGCGGGGCTTCCCCTACTACAACACCCTTCCATATCAGTCACTAGAGAAACTGGTGCGCTGACGGTATTGCAAGAAGGTGGGCTTAGAACGATGGGGGACGCTTTCCCTGCGGGATCTTTTATCTCGCTAACCGACTTCATCGGCAACAGGAGTGGCAATTTAATGCAGAGATTCGTGTACCATAGACTGAGGTCGGCAATGAAAGCATTGTACCCCTGCTTCCTTCAGGAACCACCTGAACTGCGGGCCCTACAGACCTTATTAGGCAGTGCTGATAGGAAAAAACTGATCACTACATTATATAAGACCTCTCGGAAAGAGCGCAGGGACCCGGTGGATGTAGCTAGAGACCGTTGGAATACTACTCTTGACATGACTATATCAGAAGCGGATTGGGAGTTCTGCTGCGGGATAACAGAAACTTACCTCAAATAGCAACATCAAAATAATAAATTTCAAATATTTGCAGCAAGCGTACTATACCCCCCCCAGCAATTGCACAAATATGGATTAAGCACTGACTCGGCATGTAGGAGGTGCCGGGTGGTAAACGCAGACTTCCTGCATCTAGCCTGGACCTGTACTCAAATAGCACAATACTGGGCACAAATAGCCCAAACAATAACGGACTGGTGGGAAATAGAGTCCAGTGCTCTCCTGTTGTGTGTCTGCTGGGTCTCATTGAAAGCATCCCCAAGGCACATCGTAAATTTGTAGCTGTGGCTTTGGTACTGGTAAAGCGTAGAGTATCCATGTGTTGTGGGGGGGGGGCAGGAAGAGGAGTGCCTGAACAGGCGGAATGGCTGCGAGATTTGGCCTACTGCAAAACGCAGCTTGAGACGTACGCAGAAGAATTACCTACGGCATCAAAAGCCAAAGCTATCTGGGCACCATATGTATCATATCTACTGTCCGCAAGTAGGGAGCATGAGAATAGTTCTGAATAATTTTTTCAATGTGTGGGGTAGGTTATCTTCGGGTAGTTAAATGTGTCACCAGACATACTACGATTGTTTTCTTTGATTAGAGGGATACAATGTACTAGCGATTTATGGGGTTCGTTACTTGTTCTTCGATGTTTGTGGTAATTTCAGGAACTATCAGGAATCCCTCTTTTGTATTATGTAGACTGAGTGTTCATACTGTAAACAGCTAGCTATATTATATGTACAATTCACTATTCAGTGTAAGATGCTCGTCTATGGTTATGAAAATGCCACAAATAAAATAATTTAAAAAAAAATTGTTGTGTGGTGGCGGACACCGGCGCGTTTCGACCCCTGCGAGTGTTGCTCACGGTCGCGGGGGTTGAGGCGCGTTGGTGTTTGCTACCATGCAATAAACCTGTGAATTCATACAAAAAAAATAAAAACACCATAGTAGCGCTATACTTGGACCAGTAGTTGTTAGAACATTTGGCATGAATTGGATTGGCCTGGTCAGAGGTATTTTCTGCTGTCATTCTGATTTGCTACTTAGTGTCTCAGTACTTCAGGGTGTGCACATTCAGATTCTCTGGTTTTGCACACCCGTTTAATCTCCTTGTTCACTGTGCCTTCTAAATTTTTCAGCTGAAATTGTTTTTTGGTTTGTTATTGTAGAACATTCTGTAGTAGCAGTAGTTCAAATGCTTCAGTGACATTTGTCTATATGACCTGTATTATTCCAGTCATCAGCAAACCCCCCCTACTGTCATTATTCAGATTATGAATTTGAATCTGCTAGTAGTGATTTTGATGGGTGTTTTTTCTTATTTACCTCAGAATGATGCACCGCCTGGCATGTCTAGCCTCTGGACTGCTCCCTTAGTAATGAAAGAGGCCACAAATCAAGTAAGTGATTATCCGTCACTGTCATTTGTTTTAGCTACTATAAGAGTGATTGTATACAAACATGTGCCACTGTTAGACCTACCCAGATCAATTTATTGTGATGGCATTTTCTCTGTTCAGCCTATGGGTCACAAAGGCGTTGAGAAGTATGCAAAATGCCTTCTCCAATAGTTTTTTTAGGTCTCGCCTACGCAGCGCGCATGCGCTACATAGGAGGAACTTTAGCCGTCGCTCTGGTCATTTTCAAGCACACTCGTGCTTGTGGCGGCATCCACCTTGCGGGAGCGAGCAGGGGCGCGCCACAAGCACGAGTGCAATGCTTGAAAATGAGCAGACTGCGCGTGCAGACTGCGCACGCACCACTCGCGGGCTCACCTCCTGCTCCCCCTCTCTCTCACAATAATTAACATTCGCGGGGCCGCGCTTGTGGTTTAGCGCTTGTTTCTCTTGCTTTATTACTCCTCTCCTCCTACCTCGCCACTTCTCCGCCTTATCCTCCCTTTCTCTTTTTGCTATCATTACTTTTTCTTAGATTAATTGGTCAGCATTTTGTAATTAATGTTGGAATGCTTGGCAAATGAAATGTTAAAATTTGCGTTCCAAACCGACCTTTACGGAAAAATAGCATATTGTTTCCATCATGACAGCTTGCTGCTCTAAAGATCTCGCTCGTGCGCGCTCATTAGATGGAGGGGTCCCCCCCCCCCCCCTGGAATCCATGCACTTCTAGTGAACTCTCCCTGGATGACATTACTAAATATACGCACAGCTGTCCAGTTCACCGTTCTGACACAAAAGCAGGACATATATAACATACATGCATACATGTCTTGTAGAGCGATGCCCAGGTACACTCCAGTTACAAACTGGCACCACGTTGTTGTTCACAGCATATGTCGTTTTCCTCTTTAATGGTAACTTGGAAACCAAGTAATTATGTAGGTGCTGGGGGATATGCTGTGTAATTGCCTCATCTCTCCGGCACCCACGGAGGCTTTCAGGATCCCTGCGCTGCATGGGTAGGCCGAGAGGTTTATTATAACTGGCACCTCCATAGATCAATCCCAATTTACTAACCACAAACACTTCTGGTAATCGACAGTCAGTTTGCAGTTCAAGGAGTGCTGAGACCCCTGTGCCTTTCCCAGCCTCTGGGTGAATGATTGCCCCAGTGTTGGCATCATTTGATTGTTTGTTGTCTGCTGGTTTCACTTGCCATTGTGACATTTGATATTAGATATGGTATTTAGCGTCTCGGCCTGGGGGACTAGTCACTACTGTACTGGTGTTTGCTCTTTAGAGTATGTCTTGCCGATTTAAACATGCACACATACTTATAGAACAATAGTTTACAAGGTGTTTGTTTTCTGCGTTTTTAGTTTACAAGGAAAAGCTAAAGCCATATGACTTTATACACACCAAAATCGAATTTAGGTGTTCAAAAACAGTGCCCTATGTTTGTGTCTCTCTCTCTCTCTCTCTCTCTCTCTCTCTCTCTCTCTCTCTCTCTCTCTCAATCTCTCTCAATCTCTCTCAATCTCTCTCAATCTCTCTCAATCTCTCTCAATCTCTCTCAATCTCTCTCACTCTCTCACTCTCTCCCTCAATCTCTCTCTCCCTCAATCTCTCTCTCCCTCAATCTCTCTCTCCCTCAATCTCTCTCTCCCTCAATCTCTCTCTAAATCTCTCTCTCTCTCTAAATCTCTCTCTAAATCTCTCTCTAAATCTCTCTCTCTAAATCTCTCTAAATCTCGCTCTAAATCTCGCTCTAAATCTCGCTCTCTCAATCTCTCTCCCTCAATCTCTCTCCCTCAATCTCTCTCCCTCAATCTCTCTCCCTCAATCTCTCTCCCTCAATCTCTCTCCCTCAATCTCTCTCCCTCAATCTCTCTCCCTCAATCTCTCTCCCTCAATCTCTCTCCCTCAATCTCTCTCCCTCAATCTCTCTCTCTAAATCTCTCTCTCTAAATCTCTCTCTAAATCTCTCTCTCTAAATCTCTCTCTCTCTCTAAATCTCTCTCTCTAAATCTCTCTCTAAATCTCTCTCTAAATCTCTCTCTAAATCTCTCTCTAAATCTCTCTCTAAATCTCTCTCTAAATCTCTCTCTAAATCTCTCTAAATCTCTCTAAATCTCTCTAAATCTCTCTCTAAATCTCTCTCTAAATCTCTCTCTAAATCTCTCTCTAAATCTCTCTCTAAATCTCTCGCTCTCGCTCTCTCTAAATCTCTCTCTAAATCTCTCTCTAAATCTCTCTCTAAATCTCTCTCTAAATCTCTCTCTAAATCTCTCTCTAAATCTCTCTCTAAATCTCTCTCTCTCTAAATCTCTCTCTCTAAATCTCTCTCTCTCAAATCTCTCTCTCTCAATCTCTCTCTCTCAATCTCTCTCTCTCAATCTCTCTCTCTCAATCTCTCTCTCTCAATCTCTCTCTCTCAATCTCTCTCTCTCAATCTCTCTCTCTCAATCTCTCTCTCTCAATCTCTCTCTCTCAATCTCTAACTCTCTCTCTCTCTAAATCTCTCTCTCTCTAAATCTCTCTCTCTCTAAATCTCTCTCTCAATCTCTAACTCTCTCTCTCTCTAAATCTCTAACTCTCTCTCTCTCTCAATCTCTATAACTACTTTATACTTTTATGGCTGTTTCAGCTGAATAAAGATATTTGACTCACTCTGAACATCAAGTGGGGATCACATACATACATTTCACATATTTAAGTGATTTATCCAGAATCACACAACGTTGAACCAAGCACTGAGGCCAGATTCGAACCCAGGTTCCAAGTCTACAGCTCTAGCCACTGGTACACAGCTCCTCCTACAGGAGTTTCTACCAGTCTGACACAAGAGCACGGTTGCACGTCACTACAATTCAAGCAGTATCACTCGACTCTCGGGGAGGTTCTAAACCTGTCTGCGCATTTGACACTGGTTTAAGTCCCACGTGACAGCAGTGGCATTTAAATCTTCTACAGCAAATGATGGATTGGGGGGTACCTCTGGATCCCACTCTCCACACCTTTTTCAAACATCTGCAACAGAGTCTTGAGGTTTCAGACATTCATCTTGGCATGATCTTGGTGTGGCATGAAATCAGCATTGAGTAATGCAGGCCTGCCTCTCATGGATAATTAAACGGATGAAATACAGCCATTTAAGTTAAATAACCAACAAGCGTTGGCAATGTCAATTGGTCTGGCTTAGGAATCAAAGTGCTTTTTGCATCATTGATGGATTTGGGGTCTCAATAAATCATCATACATGCACTCCCCCACTCATCTTTGCACTCATGCATCGATTCATCCATTAACTGATTCGGTCTTACATTCACTCTGTCCCAACCATAAAAAAAACACACATTCAACATGGCGTGCTCTCTCCTAATGCTTTTTAAAAAAAAATGTATAGCACGAACGCATTTGCAATGCAATAGGTATCGCATTTGAAGAGTTTAAGCTATTGGAATTGTAAATGGCAATGCCTTTTATTTATCGGTTTTCAGAACACATAAATAAAAGGCATTGTTATTTACAATGCCAATAGCTCAAACTCTCGTAAATGCGAGACCTATTGCATCTCCAGGTTTGACACTCACTCACCACTCATCTTCCACAGAAATATGCAAAAACATGCCTTTTAGTTATTAATTGATCACAGTGATAGGTTTTTAATAGACTATCGCAGGACAACACACTTATGTCAATTCTTCTACATGCATCCCCACTGTGGGCCGTGTATGCACTTTTATAAGAAAATGGCTGCATCTAGAATGATACAAGACAGCCTTTATTTCCAGATTACACGCAAATGCTTACGATATCACATTCTGATGCCGGACCTCACTTCAAGGGTTGCCTGTGCAGTCACAAACTGGTGCTGGTCGGTTTTGTTTTTAATGGAGGGGTCCTATCTGTATTCCAAGAAAGGTAGTTCATTTTTTAAGGGATTCATATGGAAGCCAATATTTCAGAAATGTGCCAGTGGCAAGTAAAAACAAGCATTGGCATAGCCAATAGGTCTCGCCTTTGGGACCTTATAAGTGTTTAGCCATACAACAGTTGATGTTGTTGCACCAAGGATATTGTGCTGGATAACTAAACACTTATAAGGTCCCAAAGGCGAGACCTATTGGCTATGCCAATGCTTGTTACTATATTGTCTTTGCTGCTCATTTCCGATACAGAACTATTAGCTGTGACTAAATGGTGCATATCATTAGGTCATAGCAAAACTGCTTGGGACGCAGTCTTATCAATTTGAAAACCTATGAGTAAGCCTAATTCTTTATTAGTTTGTTCATTAATAACTAGTCATGCATGTGCTATTTGTATAGTGTGAACCTAGCCAAAAGGCAGGGGAGCTCTGTACATGGTTTATGTTTCGTATACTGTTAACCAGTGATAGGAGAGAGAGCTGAATTCTGGGAGCAGCAGTGTACTGCACTGTGATATTTGTACTGCATATCTGAAAGAGACACGTTAGTGATAGATTCCTTACCTTAGAATAGAATAGAATATCCCCAGGCGTCAGGCTGGATCCGGAAAGTTTTGCGTAGCAGTACCCTTGCGCGTCGGTAGGCGGCGTCGTGCGGCTCCGCGTCCGTCGTCGGCGTCGTGATCGCCGGGATGACGTCGCGGGCAGTACTTAGGCGCCGCCCCTGCGCGCTGACGTCAGTTCTTCTTTTTCCGCGCCAGCAAGCGCAGATCCGGGAAGAGCAGTGCCCTGGTCAATTTTTGACCATACTTTTTGGTGATTTTTCACTGTTTTTTTCAACTTAAAGGTGTCGTAGGGATGCCCGGCTTCAAGCGATGCGGCGCCTGTGCGCGGATGATGTCCGTCACCGACCCACATTGGGAGTGTCTCTTCTGCCTCGGCCGAGGCCACGACACCGAGTCTTGTCCCGAATGCCAGGCCCTCAACCCGAAAGCTTTGCGAGAGCGGTCTCGAAAGCTCCTCGAGGCCCGGCATTCGGCTCCACGGAGGCCCCGGTCGCGTGAGAGGTCCAGGGGTCGCTCGCGGAGTGCACACCGGTCGTCGGCGTCGAAGTCTTCTTCGTCCGGTAAGTCTAAGCACAAGAAGTCCAAGAAGCATCGTCGCTCTCTGACTTCGCCTCGCCGGTCTCGCGACTCGGCTGAGGCCCCTCCGGCACCGTCCCCGCCCCGCGGCCCCGGACTTGCCTGTGGAGTCGCCCCCGCCATACCCGCCCTTCCCGGGTTCGGGGCGGATCCGGCCAAGGTACAGGAGTTCCTGTCGGCCATGGCCCGCCTCTTCGGGCCTTCAGGCCCCTCCGGTGCGCCTTCGGGCCCCGCGGGCCCTGATGGGGTTGCTCCGGCGTTGCCGGCGGCTCCGGCCACGGCGTCGCCCGTGCCTCCAGCCTCGATCCCGGCTTCGGCCCCGGCGTCGCCCGTGCCTCCAGCCTCGATCCCGGCTTCGGCCCCGGCCTCGATCCCGGCTCCACAACCCCCATCGACGCCGGTCGACCTCACGACACCTCCGCCGGCGCCGATGTCTCCGGTGCCGTTCTCGACGCCGCCCTGGGCTCCGGGCGGCGTCGTCCCCCAGTTCCTTCCGGCTCCGGACATGGACCCGGAGCGACGTCGCTCGACGCCGGCTCCGGCGCCGATGGGACCTTGGGTCCCAAATGTCCCTCCTCCTCCTTATTTTGAACCAGAGGAGGACCAGGAGGACTGGGAGGGGTCTGATGACCCTCTGACGCGCAACTGTCAGTATGATGAGGACTGGACAGAGAGTCTAGGGGAGGCCAGTGGTCTGGATACTTCCCCTGACACTGGCATGCTGTCTCCTCCCGTGGCTACGGAGGAGGGGGCCAATTTTGGTACGGTGTTGCGTAGGGCTGCTGGGGCCTTACGTCTCCAGCTCCCTACTTTGACGGTCAAGCCTAACATCTTGACAGAGGTGCTTCAGCCGGCAGCCTCCTCTGCGGAGACTGTGCTGCCGTTTAACGACGCCCTCACTGACGTTCTTTTGGGCGCCTGGTCCAAGCCCAACACAGGGGCTCCTGTGGATCGGAACGTGTCACGACGCCATCGCCCTGCTCCGGGGGACCCCCTGTTTCTTTCTGTCCACCCCACTCCTGAGAGCTTGGTTGTCCAAGCCTCCGCTTCCCAAACCGCCTTCCCTACCGCTCCTCCGGATAGGGAATCCAAACGCCTGGATCAGTTTGGGAAGAAAGGTTTTTCTTCCTCCAGTGCTGGCTTGCGGTCCGTTAACACCGCTTGTCTTTTGGGCCGATATACCCACTCCCTGTGGGATTCGGTGGCGGATGTTTTGCCCCAGTGCCCTGAGGAGGTCCAGGCACTGCTTTCCCGCGCCATTGCGGAAGGAAGGGATGCGGCCAAATACACTATCCGTTGTGGCCTTGACACCGCCGACTCGCTGGGCAGGTCGATTGCAACGACGGTGGCACTCCGACGCCACGCCTGGCTGAGAACCACTGGTTTTTCAGGGGATGTCCAGAATACTCTCATGGACATGCCCTTTGATGGAGTCGGTCTTTTTGGGTCCAAAGCAGACCATGCGTTGGAGCGCTTTAAGGACTCACGGGCTACTGCCAAGTCCCTGGGCCTTACTGCTACACGCCCTCCGCTGCCTTCTGCTTTTCGCCCCTATCGTGGCCACGGTAGGGGCGCCCCTTCACGTCAGCAGCCCAGCCACCGGCCCGCGCAGCAGGCGTCTTCGCGTGGCCGAGGACGTGGATTCCGCCGTGGCGGATCGGGCAACCAGCGTGCGGGTCAGGCCACCACCTCCAACCCGTCCGCGGCCTCCAAGCCCTCCTAGTCCCTCCTTTCAGGTGCACGGCACGCCAGTAGAGGGCAGGGTCCGCCATCACCTTCCCCACTGGCGCACCATCACCTCGGACAGGTGGGTCTTGGACATTGTCCGAAGGGGCTACTCCCTCCCCTTCGAGACCACCCCCAGCCATGCCACCTCAATTCCACCGCATGTCAGGGGATCACTTGGTGCTTCTACAGAAGGAAGTCACGGCCCTCTTGACCAAGAGGGCCATCGAGCATGTTCCGACCCCAGAAGTAGGGCGTGGTTGCTACTCCCACTACTTTCTGGTGCCCAAAAGGACAAGGAGGACATGCGTCCTATCTTGGACCTCCGGAACGTCAATCGCTTCCTCCGGAAGGAGAAGTTCAAGATGCTCACCCTAGCTCAGGTCTTGACTGCCCTCGACCCTGGAGACTGGTTGGTAGCGTTGGACTTGCAGGACGCGTATTTCCACATCCCCGTCCTGCCGGCCCACCGGCGTTACCTTCGGTTCACGGTAGGCCCCGAGCATTTTCAGTTCACCGTGCTCCCCTTTGGCCTTACCAGTGCCCCTCGGGTGTTCACGAAAGTGATGGCGGTGGTCGCAGCTCATCTGCGCCGGGCAGGGGTTTCAGTCTTCCCCTACCTCGACGACTGGCTGCTGAAGGCGGGCTCGTCCCAGGCAGTCGTCTCCCACCTCCAGACTACGGCCGAACTCCTGCACTCGCTGGGGTTCTCCATCAATGTGCCGAAGTCGCATCTAATTCCTTCTCCACAGCTCCTTTTCATCGGAGCAGTTCTGGACACGACGCAGTTTCGGGCCTATCCTCCCGAACGGCGAGTCCGGGATATTCAGGCTATGATTCCGATCTTTCGGCCTTTATCCTGGGTTTCGGTACGGATGACCCTGAGGCTGCTGGGCCTCATGGCCTCCTGCATCCTGCTGGTCAATCATGCCAGATGGCATATGCGGGCTCTGCAGTGGGACCTGAAGTTCCAGTGGGCGCAGCACCAGGGCAACCTGTCCGATCACGTCCAGATCTCGGAGGGGACTGCAAAACAGTTGCAGTGGTGGCTCTCGAACCGGCAATGGGTCATGGGCAGATCCCTCTCCCTTCCCCAGCCAGAGCATACAGTTGTGACGGACGCGTCCCTTCTGGGATGGGGCGGTCACATGGGAGAGGCGGAGATCAGAGGCCTCTGGTCTCCGGCGGAGTCCCGGCTCCATATCAACATTCTGGAGCTCCGGGCGATCCGGCTTGCACTCAAAGCATTCCTTCCCTCTGTCAAAGGGAAGGTAGTGCAGGTGTTCACAGACAACACCACCGCCATGTGGTACTGCAACAAACAGGGCGGGGTGGGGTCTTGGACCCTTTGTCAGGAGGCTCTGCGCCTCTGGACATGGCTGGAACATCAGGGCATGTTCCTGATGGTTCAACACCTGGCAGGTTCTCTGAACGCCAGGGCGGACAAACTCAGCCGCAGGTGCATGATGGATCACGAATGGCGTCTTCACTCGGTAGTGGCGCAAGGACTCTTTCTACAGTGGGGAGAGCCTTGGTTAGATCTATTCGCCACCGAAGAGAACGCGCAATGTCATCAGTTCTGCGCGTTGGAATTTCCAAGGCGGCACTCGCTCGGCGACGCTTTTCGTCGCGAGTGGAGTTGCGGTCTGTTGTACGCCTTTCCGCCTATACCACTTCTACCCAGAGTGTTGAAGAAGATTCGGCACGACCGGGCCCAAGTCATTCTTGTGGCTCCGGACTGGGCTCGAAGAGTTTGGTATCCCGAGCTACTCAATATGAGCATAGATCCCCCGATCCGTCTGCCTCTTCGGGAGGATCTTCTGTCGCAGCAGCAGGGGACGGTCCTCCACCCGAACCTGTCCAGTCTACACCTGCTTGCGTGGAGATTGAGCGGCGGCAGTTGATTCCTTTCGACTTGCCTCCCGAAGTTTGTGATGTGATTCTGGCAGCCAGGCGTCCCTCCACTAAGGTGGTATACGCCTGCAGGTGGAACAAATTTGTTGCATGGTGCACAGCAAAGGCTGTGGATCCCCTTTCTGCCCCTCTTTCTGAGGTCCTTCTGTTCCTTCTCTCTCTGGCCCAACAGGGTTCTGCCCTGGGTACCATCAAGGGTTATCTTTGTGCTATCTCGGCCTTCCTCAGGCTCCCTGATCAGCCCTCCCTTTTCAAGTCCCCTGTTGTTAACAGGTTCTTAAAAGGCATTACTCACCTCTTCCCTCCTGTTCCGTTTGTAATGCCTCAGTGGGACTTGAACTTGGTTCTTACCTTTTTAATGTGCGCTCCCTTTGAGCCTCTGCATAACTGTCCTCTTCGTCTTCTGACTCTGAAGACAGCCTTTCTGGTGGCCATCACCTCCGCTCGGCGGGTGAGTGAGCTCCAGGCTCTATCGTGCAAACCTCCCTTTCTGTCTGTTCATCCAGACAAGGTTGTTCTTCGGACGCGTCCGTCCTTCTTGCCAAAGGTGGTTACTGCTTTCCACATTGGGCAGACCATCACTTTGCCCACCTTCTTTCCGCCTCCGCATCCTTCCAGAGAGGAAGAGAGGCTCCACCGTCTGGACCCAAAACGTGCGCTCTCCTTCTATATCGACCGCACCAAACACTTCCGGGTGGATGACCAGCTCTTTGTTGGCTACGTGGGCGCCAAAAAAGGTCGGGCGGTGCACAAGAGGACCGTCTCCCGCTGGGTTACCTTGTGCATCAAGACCTGCTATTCTTTGGCCAAGAAGGAGCCTCCTGTTGGGCTGCGTGCCCATTCCACCAGGGCAACGGCTGCTACCACGGCCTTGGGCCGCGGTGTTCCGCTGCCGGTTATCTGTCAGGCAGCTACGTGGGCCTCGCTGCACACGTTTACTAAGCATTACTGCCTTGACAGTCAGGTCCGGAGGGACGGCTTCTTTGGCCGTTCTGTCCTCCAGGACTTCCTTGTCTGATCTTTGTTCGCAGACCCACCACCGGGGTTGGTATTGCTGGGGTATCTATTCTAAGGTAAGGAATCTATCACTAACGTGTCTCTTTCAGATGCACAAGTTACTAACTTGTGTAACGATATATCTGTAAGAGACAGTAGTTAGTGACAGATTCCTTACCGCCCCACCCATCCTCCCCGTTCTGCGAACTGATTTCTAGGGTTAAGGACATCCCTTTCAGGGCCCTAGTATTTTTCAGACACCTGTGTCAGCTTCTTGCATGGCTCTGCGTTCCTGGCGCGGAAAGTCGTGTACAGAACTGACGTCAGCGCGCAGGGGCGGCGCCTAAGTACTGCCCGCGACGTCATCCCGGCGATCACGACGCCGACGACGGACGCGGAGCCGCACGACGCCGCCTACCGACGCGCAAGGGTACTGCTACGCAAAACTTTCCGGATCCAGCCTGACGCCTGGGGATATTCTATTCTATTCTAAGGTAAGGAATCTATCACTAACTACTGTCTCTTACAGATATATCGTTACACAAGTTAGTAACTTGTGCATTTACCCCAAATCTAGTTAGCGACCTTTATGGTCAGTTTGTTTATTGCTTGGTCCCCCCCTTGCATCTCACGCATATCATAGGCCCAATTTCTTTTAACTGGTTGATTTTATTTAACACTAGTCTGATTTTATGGCAGCTTTAAGCAACTAGCTTAAAACACTTTACCGTTTCTCTGAAGTTTGTACACAGTTCCCTAATGCTGTGCTGTTAATCTAGAATCATCTGAGCAACAGCACATGCTGTGCATCTATATTGAGTCAAAAACCGATGCTAAAGCGCGTGGAGAGACCTGCAGAGGACCCACCTGGAAAAAGTAAGCGAAGAAAGAGCATGTTCGAGGTCTCTCTCCAAGAAGACACGGAGCCTGAAGCTAAGGTTAGTCTGTGCTTCCTGAGGGTTGGTCTGTGCATCACCCATTTGCTTTCCTGTAGTCTGGCTTTACTGTGACAGTCTCCTGCCCCGGGTCCCAATTTGGTGTGAGCAGGATATGGTTGGGATTTCAGCACATGTCCACAGACGTCAGATCTGCTTGAGTCCGTTTCAAGCACTTTTTCATTTTGACTCTGATCCTTGTGTTTTTTTCCCATGCGGTTAGTAAATCTGGTAGCCCAGAATTTTTTTTTCCCCCAGTTACCCTCCCATCCTCATGTCATGGAATTCAATTTCATAGCTGTGCCTGTCACCCCAGTTCTGTCCCGTATACTTGGTGCTGTGTCAACACCACTTTTCTATTCGCCCATTTTGTAAAGGAAAACACTACTTATCCACTACCATTTTGAAACTGGTTTTAAAATTAATATTTAGTGCAGAGTGTGATATGTATATATTGCTGATATGTCTTCTGCTTAGCAGTAGTTCATGGCCTTCTATAACCAGTCTGATATCTTGAAGGGGAGAGATTGCAGTCTACTATAATTTTCAGTTCAACTGTATTTTATGATATGCATGACAGTGTTAATTTTTTTTCACTTCCTTTCAGAATCAAAGACTGCTCCGGTCAAAGTCTTTTTCCCATACTGAGATAGAGAATGTTCTAGACTGTGATCAGAGGGATCTTATAGGTGATTTCTCACAGGTAAGCCAGTAATTGAATATATGTATATTACTCCAATTTCTGAACTTTTGCTAAAATAGGACACCAAGAAAAAGTTTGCTTAAGTGCTTTGAAGCACTGTTTCCGGAAATGAACTGGCGACTGGTTTCAGATTTCTCTTTTATTACTATCCTTTTCAGTCAATGTTTGTCGCACCAATCCAGTATAAATGTTCTCTTGCTCTGAAAATGTTTGTGCAGCCATTATTTTTGATGCGCAGGAGGCTTGAGCTTAACTCCTTCTCTTGGCTTGGCACAGATAGTTCATTTTATTTACGTAAAATGAGACTTGAGATTGAGTGAGTATTTTGGGGACTTGACAATGAGCATGTTGTGTCCTCGACTAAAGCTTTTAAGTTGCGACTCCTGGTTGGATATTTTAAATAGTATTCTTAGTTTGACAGAGTTTCTTAAGACCCTTTTGCTGACCTAACTAAGTAGCACATTTCAAAGACCAAACAAACCCAACCAGACCTTGTGATGAGTTTCTGGCTCCCTTCCTAAAGAATGGATCTAGATTGAATGCAGCCAGAAAGGGTATGGGGCTCAATGAGTAAGACAAAGTGACAACAAAATCTAACTTAATATTATAGAATTATTCTGTAGAACATGTTGTGGCTTTCACTGGGAAATACTGTTTTCCTAAAATCATTGATTAATTTGTGCTGGTGATTGCCGATGTTCGGAACCATCTTTTATTTTTGAAGACTGGGACTTGTTTTTCATCATGAGAATTTGGCAGAGCAAGGTGAGAGCGAAGGCAGAGCGAGATAGGAAAATGGTGACAACGGGAGAAAGTAGGGTCAGAAGAATTTGCAAAAGTGAGAAAGTGTAGGGTGGTGGAAAAGGCATGAAACAGAATGGAGACTAGGCTGCATTGGCATATGCCAACCCAACATTGGGTAGCTCTGCAAAACAAAATGCACTTGTGCATTGTTTTCCAATAAATTAAACACTGCTAAAAACCATATGTAGCAGTAATATTCTATATGGTTTTCTTCTCTTAGGTTTACTTGTTACCTACTGCGGATGGAAGGCACCAGGATTTAAAATACATCACCCCTGAAATGGTAATTGTTCTGAGACTGTTCAGTAAATGATTTTCTGTGAATGTTTAACTAGTTCAGGGGTGTATAAAGTTTTGAAAAACATGGATTTATCCATTGTCTCCCAATGTTCAGAATTGCTTACACGAATAATTCACCATGATCTAGAATTGTACTGCTGGGTGCTCGCTTGCTCAGTAACTGTCACTATTCAGCTAAATGTTACTTCTTACTCAAAAAGCAATGTGTACTGCAATCTAGTTTGCAAATCTCGCCATTAAAATTGGGGTGGCAAATGTTGTGTTTTCCACCTTCAAAAGTCCACTTTTCGACAGGCTGGTGAAGCAGGTCGCAAACTTTACCCGAAAATGGGATAAAAGGTTCATGGTGGAGACCATTAGTAATGGGCCATGCACCCAGCAACACCACAGACTTGACTAAACAGCCACTCTCAGCAGAGAGATGAAGCAGGTGAATCCAAGGACTACAATTAGTTGGTAAGGAAACAGGAAAACAGAAGATGGAGTGCAACCAAAGGTCGTACCATATTGATAGTGCCTGCTCAGTGTAGGTTAATGCCATGCCTAATTATTTCATATGCTGGGGTATAGACCAATTCCTGGCGGTGGTTAAAGTTTAAATTCAAACTATCACTTTTGTAAAGGAGAGTTGTATTTGTCCACTATGAATGTAGGAAGCTGGCTCGGTATGTGGTATACCACTAAGTGGTTATACCATGCAGAGTCCAGATTCCCCCAGAAGTGTACAGGGCTCAATGCAAACCCAAGGTGCTCTATTTGTGGTATTGTGGGTGAGCTAACTTGGGCCTAACAGAGTAGTGTAAGACATTTGTTATGCACAGAGTGACTAATAAATGAGACACAACTCAAAAAGGAGATCCACACCTATTTTAGAAAAATACGTTTCTTTGAAGATTTATCTAAGACCAAGATGTTCGCGAAAAGGTAAGTATGTTTTATTCAGGAAAAATACTTTAAAAAGTGGACACTTGGTGCAAATTTCAAGCTTTGCAGTGTTAACCTATGGGAGAAAAGCAAGAATGCAGTTTTCACAGGTAAGTACACAACTTGCAAATCCAGTCTTCGGTGTTTGAGGTCGGCACCGGGTAAGATTCAAGTTGGGACCAAAGGTGCACCACCAGCGGCACAGGGGTGGCTGGGTGCAGAGGTCACCGACTAGGTCGGACACCCATTGTTAATTAATGGAGACTGGAGGTGATTGAAGATGGCACTGCTCAGAGGTGAGGAAAAGCGGTGTCCAGGGTTGATCTCCTGGATTTAAGGTAAGCACAGGGGGGGGCACAAGGCAACACCAAACTTACACCCACAGGGGCAGGGGGAGCAGTATGCCAACACGGCGTCAAGTGCCCAATGCTTTTTAATGGAGGAGATTGGTTTTGAACAAAGGATGAAAGCTCAGGCCTGGAGGCCGGACAAAGAAAACCAGCAGCTGCCCCGGTAAGTAGTGATGCAAGGGGATGTAGGGACACCGATAGTTGAGGTCCCCAGGGGCTTCGGGTTCAGGGGTGTCCTTGGGCATTGGAAATCTTACCAGGCAGGTCAGGGGGAAGTCTGTAGGAAAGTGCTCCTTTTTACATGGTTGCTCCCTGTGGGAAGCTGGCTCTGTATATACGATACCAAAGTACGGTATAGTGTGCTCGGAGTCCAGTTGGACCCCAAAGGTAGGCCGAAGTAAAAGTAAATACCTTACTCTCCATTTGTGGTAGTGTGGGCGAGCAGTAAGGCTTTATCAGAGGGTAGTGTTAAGCATTTATTGTACAAACTCAGGCAAGAAATGTCACACACTCAAAGACTGAACTCAGCCCAATTTGTTTGTATAAAAATATTTAGTTATTTTATTTCTAGAACCAAGCCAGGCCTGGTGCAGGTAAGTGAAATAATGCTTTGCGAGGTTTATGCAGTTGATTGATTTTACAGGCAAGTCAATCAAAATTACTTTTCAGTTACTTTGTAGATTACAGCACACATTACTACTTGGATTACTTTTTAAGTTACTTTTGCTAATCAGTGTGATATGCCTACATATCACACAGACATTTCCTAGACACAAGGTGAGTAATTCTGTTTTGGTACATTTGCAGTTTTTCAAGGTTTGATACAAAACAACTCCACACTTGGAAGAATTTTCAAAGAAAAGCAGTCCATGCAATCCTATGGGAGGAAATTAAGTTATAGGTTTACAGATAAGTACTTGTTTGTGGGAGTTAAGTTTCTGGGGTTAGAACCAGGGTTCCCCCAGGGTCGAGGATGCACTCTCAAAGCACCCTCAGCAGCACTAGGGCGGCTGGGTGCAGAGTGCTGAGGCCCAATGTTATCCAATGGGAGATAGGGGGCCCCCTGTTGGTGGCTGCTCACGATCAGGCCACAAGGTTGTGGGAGCAAAGCTCCTGGTGTTGGGCTCAGGGCAAAGAGGGATCCGATTTAGCACACAAGGTTCACCCACAGTGGCACAGGGGCGGCCGGGTGCCTGTTTGGCATCGAGTGCCCTGTTGATTTCAATGGGCATTCTCCGGTTGCAACAAACACTGCAGGCTTGGGGACGAAAATCTTCTGGAGGAGACCACCGGTTGGAGCGGTAAGTTGGGATGCTGGGACACCGGTGGGGCCACCCAAGGCCGTTGGACGTCAGGTGCAGGGGTGTGTTTAGGCACCTGGTTTTTCTTAACAGCTACGGACACATTTGGGGATGGGGGGGGGGGGGGGGGGAGGAGAATCCTCCAGAAAGGGGCTGCAGGCGTGGATTGGAGATTTGAGGCAGGTCCGAGATCACCAGATCTCCAGTCAGGATTGCCGGGGAGACCGCCTCGTGGTGTTGGGCCACTCGAACTCTGGCCGCGGGCGTTGGGTGCAGAGTGGTGCAGACTCGCGGATTTGGCCGGACCACGAGTCTGTGGGTGAGTAAATCGCTGCTCACGAGAGGCAGTCTTGGTTTGGGAAGGCAAGGCAGGTCCTCCAGGTTCTTGGGGCTGCTGGCTGCAGAACAAGCCGGGATTTTGCTGGAGCAGGTTCGAGGCTCCGGTAGGGCTGGGGCCAAGTAAGTGGGCGTCGTCCTCTTCTTAGATCAGCACGGCTTCTTCGGTCCTTCTCTCTTCTTGGCTGAGGAGGCAAGGTTCAGGGTTGCCCCTGAATACTAAATTTAGGGGTGTTACAGGTCGGGACCAATGGGTCCCTTCCTTGGGGTGGGCACACCCCCTATTATGCCAATCAATCATGTCACTTATAAAGCGCACTACATACCCGTGAGGGTCTCAAGGCGCTGGGGGAAGAGGGGGGTGGTGCTGCTACTGATCGAAGAGCCAGGTCTTGAGGAGTCTTCTGAAGGCCAGTAGGTCTTGGGTCTGCCGAAGGTTGGTGGGGAGGGTGTTCCAGGTCTTGGCGGCGAGGTGGGAGAAGGATCTGCCGCCGGCGGTCGTTTTCCGGATGCGGGGGACTGTGGCGAGGCTGGTGGAGCGGAGCTGGCGGGTGGGGGTGTAGAAGCTGAGTCGTCTGTTGAGGTAGGCTGGTCCGGAGTTGTGGAGTGCTTTGTGTGCGTGGGTGAGGAGCTTGAAGGTTATCCTCTTGTTGACAGGGAGCCAGTGCAGGTCTCTCGTGGGGTGTGATGTGGCTGCGTCGGGGGATGTCGAGGATAAGACGTGCAGAGGCGTTCTGGATGCGTTGCAGCCGTCTCAGGAGCTTAGCCGTCGTTCCTGCGTAGAGGGCGTTTCCGTAGTCCAGCCTGCTGGTGACGAGGGCCTGGGTGACTGTTTTTCTTGTTTCGGTGGGGATCCACTTGAAGATCCTGCGGAGCATTCGGAGGATGTTGAAGCAGGATGAGGAAACGGCGTTGACCTGCTTAGTCATGGAGAGGGTGGGGTCGAGGATGACCCCTAGGTTGCGTGCGTGGTCGGTGGGTGTCGGGGCTGTTCCCAGTGATGTCGGCCACCAGGAGTCGTCCCATGCTGAAGGGTTGGAACCAAGGATGAGGACCTCCGTCTTCAGCTTCAGGCGGCTGGTCCTCATCCATTCGGCGACGGCCTTCATTCCTTCGTGGAGGTGGGCTTTGGCGGTGTGAGGGTCTTTGGTGTGGGAGAGGATCAGCTGGGTGTCGTCGGCGTAGGAGATGATGTTGAGGTTGTGCTGTCGGGCGACGTGGGCGAGGGGTGCCATGTAGATGTTGAACAGCGTTGGGCTGAGGGAGGAGCCTTGGGGTACGCCGCAGATGATCTTGGTGGCTTTGGATCGGAAGGGGGCGAGGCGGACGCTTTGTGTTCTGCCGGAGAGGAAGGATGTGGTCCAGTCCAGGGCCTTCTCTTGGATCCCGGCGTCGTGAAGGCGTGTTCGTAGTGTGTGGTGGCAGACCGTGTCGAAGGCGGCTGATAGGTCCAGGAGGATGAGGGCTGCTGTTTCTCCGTTGTCTAGCAGGGTCCTGATGTCATCGGTGGCGGCGATGAGGGCGGTTCCGGTGCTGTGGTTGCTGCGGAAGCCGGACTGGGAAGGGTCCAGGATGTTCTCCTCGAGGTAGCGGGTCAGTTGTTTGACGATTTTCTCGGTGACCTTCGCGGGGAACGGGAGCAGAGAGATGGGTCGGAAGTTCTTGAGGTCCTTGGGGTCTGCCTTGGGTTTCTTGAGTAAGGCGGTGATCTCGGCGTGCTTCCAGCTTTCCGGGAAGGTTGCTGTCTCGAAGGAGATGTTGATTATTTTCCGGAGATGGGGCGCGATGGCTGTACTGGCTTTGTTGAAGACGTGGTGAGGGCACGGGTCTAGCGGTGAGCCGGAGTGGATGGTGTTCATGATCTCGCTGGTGTCCTCGTCGTTGATGTTGGTCCAGGAGAGCAGGCGGTTGGTGGTTGTGGGGGCAGTGGTCTCGGTGGTTGCCGGGGCGGTCGTGGTGTTGAAGCTGTCGTGGATGTCGGCCATCCATGCCAGTTGCATAACTGTTGGGTTTTGCAACAGTACAATTCAGGGAAAGAACATAGGCCCTGGGTACCTGGTTGGCAGGAACCCAGGGCACACTCAGTCAAAGTACATCAACAGTTTGCCAAAAAGTGGGGGCAACCATGCAAAAAGGGGCACTTTGCTGCACCTCCCACTTTTTGCCTGATGTGGATGCTCTTTTGACTAAGTGTGCCTTGGGTTCCTGCCTACCAGGTACCCAGGGCCTATGTTCTTTCCCTAAAACTGTACTGTTGCACACCCAATTGGCAACTCTCTAGCCACTTGTAAGTCCCTTGTAAAAGGTACCATGGTTACCAATGGCCTGTGACCAGGGAAGGCCTCTAAGGGCTGCAGCACATTTTGTTCCACCGTTAAAGGCCCTGCACCCTGACAAACATGCACACTGCCATTGCAGGCTGCGTGTTTTGGTGCAGAACAAAGTGAAGGGTTGACATGGCACACATACCTGTGTGCCATGCCTACAACCCACTGCCTATGGCATAAGTCAGCCACCCCTCTAGCTGGGTGCACTATGCCACTGGTAAGGGTACAGGTGCATGAGCCCTGTACCCCTACAGTGTCGAAGTCCATTCTTAGACATTGTAAGTGCAGTAAAAGCCATAAAGAGTATATGGTCTGGGAGTTTGTCATTACGAACTAGACAGCACCATAATGGCTTGACTGAAAACTGGGAAGTTTGATATCCAACTTCTCAGCACATTAAACCCACACTGATGCCAGTGCGGGATTTAATGCAAAATGCACTCAGAGGGCATTTTGGAGATGCCCCCTTAAAACAACAACCTGACTCTAGTGGACTGGCTGCTTGCCAGCTGCCACCCCCAGACATGTTTCTGGACCCCTGGGTCGAGGGCCTCACGCTCTCAGGGTCCTGAAACAAAGCTCCTCTTGGGCAGAGGTGCCAAGCCTCCTCTCCCATGATGAGCAGGGTCCACGAAGGGGAAGCGTCAAAGGCTTGCCGCCTATGTGAGCTGACCCAGCCATTTGCTGCTCCCAGCAATTAGCCCCTACCAGTTCTGACCCCCACTTTCGGCGAGAGTATTGGCGGGAAAACCAAGATAGGAGGGGAGGTGTGCCCGCCTTTGCCAACCCCACCCCTCAGGTGGGGTAGGTGAGGCTAAGCACTACGCTGTCCACGCCATCTTGAAGATGGGGGGGACCCAGCCAACCAGTGAGGCTTATGCCCCCCCTCCCACTGGAGGGTGGCATAATAGGGGGTGTACCAACCCCAAGGAAGGGACCCATTGGTCCCAACCTGTACCTACCTGAAACACCCCTAGATTTAGTATTTAGGGGCAACCGCCGAACCTTGCCGCCTCAGAAAAGAAGAAAGGACCGAAGACCCGTGCTGAAGGAAGAAGAGGACACCAACTAACTTGGCCCCAGCCCTACCGGCTTGTCTCTACCTGTTCATCTCTACCTGCTCCAGCAGAATCCCGGTGTGTCCTGCAGCCAGCAGCCCCCCGGAACCCAGAGGACCTGCCCTGCCTTCCCCCAACAAGACTTTCTCTCCCATGAGCACCGTATTTGCTCACCAACAGACTCTGGCTCCGGCCAAATCAGCAGGTATGCACCCGATCCCCACGGCCCGAGTGGCTCAACACCACGAGGTGGTATCCCCGGCGATCCTGACCTACCTCATGTCTCCGACGCCTGCCACCCCTATCTGGAGGATCACAGCGACCGGAGCCGGTAAGGAAAACCTGACGCCAAAAGACACCCCTGCACTCTACGCCCCGCGGCCTTGGGTGGCCCAACTGATGGTGTCCCGGCATCCCACGACACCCCAACTTAACTCTGCAACCGGTGGTTGCCTCCAGAAGAAATTTGTGCCCGAGCCTGCAGTGTTTGTTCTGACCGGAGCTTCCCCATTGAAACCAACAGGGCTCCCGGCGTCGATCCTGCACCTGGGCGCCGCTGTGGGTGCACCTTGTGTTCTAACTTTGATCCCCTTCACCTTGAGCTAAACCCCAGGAGCTTTGCTCCCACATCCAAGTGGCGTGCCCGTGAGCAGCCACCAACTGATGGCCTATCCCCCATTGGATAACATTCAATCAATCAATAAGGGAATTGTAAGCGCGCTACTCACCCGTGAGGGTCTCCAGGCGGTGGGGTGAGCAGCTCCGTTCAGTCGAAGAGCCAGGTCTTGAGCGTCTTCTTGAAGATGTTCAAAGAGGGGGCGCGTCTGTCGATCTGGAGCTCGTTCCAGGTCTTGGCCGCGATGTAGGAGAAAGCCCTTACCCCCGTTCTGGCTCTGCGGATGCGTGGGTTCGGCGAGGGCGGCAGATCGGAGGTTTCTCTTGGGTGCGTGGAAGGAGATTCTCTCGTTGAGGTATTGGGGTCCGGTGTTGTGGAGGCATTTGTAGGCGTGGGTGAGTAGCTTGAAGGTTACTCATCTCGACGGGGAGCCAGTGGAGGTCTCGCAGGTGTTGGGTGATGTGTTCCTGTCGAGGGACGCCGAGGACGAGTCTGGCTGCGGTGTTCTGTATGGTCTGAAGTTTGCGGAGCAGCGACTTGTTGGTTCCGGGGTAGAGGGCGTTTCCGTCGTCTAGTCTGCTGGTTATGAGCGCATGGGTGACGGTTTTTCTTGACTGGCGGGGGGGGGGTTGGGGGGGTCAGGGGGGAAATTCATTTGAAGGTCTTGCGAAGGATGCGGAGGGTGTTGAAGTAGGTGGAGGTGACGGCGTTGACTTGTCGGGTCATGGAGAGGGAGGAGTAGAGTACGATGCCAATGTTCTGGGTGTGGTCGGTGGCGGTCGGTGGACCACCAGGTTGTGTCTCAGGCAGTGGGGGAAGGTCCGAGGACCTGTCTTCTCTGAGTTGAGCTTCAGGCAGCTGTTGCTCATCCAGGTTGCGACGTCCTTCATTCCTTCCCGAAAGCTGAGCCTGGTGGTGACAGGGTCCTTGGTGAGGGAGAGGATGAGTTGGGTGTCGTCAGTGTAGGAGACTATTAAGTCCGTGCTGTCTGACGATGGCGGCGAGGGGGGGCCGCCATGTAGATGTTAAAGAGCGTTAGGCTGAGTAACGATCCCTTAGGCACTCCGCAGTTGATCTCTGTGGGTTCGGTGTGGAAGGGTGGCAGTCTGATTCTTTGCGTCCTGCCGGTGAGGACGGAGCGGAGCCATTCGAGGGCAGTTCCCCCATATGCCGGCGTAGGGTCTGGCGGCGAGTGTGCGGTGGGAGACTGTGTCGAAGGCAGCGGAGAGGTAGAGTAGGATCAAGGCCGCGGTGTGGCCTTGTTCGAGGAGGGTGCGGGTGTCGTCTGTGGCGGCGAGTAGGGCGGTCTCGGTGCTGTGGTTGCTTCGGAATCTGGATTGCGAGGGGTCGAGGATGGAGTTCTCTTCAATGAATTTCGTTAGTTGGGCTTTGACTGTCTTCTCTGTGACTTTGGTTGCGAAGGGGAGGAGGGAGATTGGTCGGTAGTTCTTGAGGTCCGAAGGGTCTGCCGAGAGTTTCTTGAGCAGGGGCTCGACTTCCGCGTGTTTCCAGTCGTCGGGGGAAGGTGCCGGTTATGAAGGTGGTGTTGATGGTGCGTCGTAGTTCTGATACGATGGCGGCGGCTTCGTGGAAGATGTGCGGAGGGCAGGGGTCCGTGGGAGCTCCGGAGTGGATGCCCTTCATGGTCCATTCTGTGTTTTCGGTGGTGTCTGGGGTCCAGGCACAGATGATGGGTCTGTTGGTAGTGTTGGAGGAGGGAGTGGTTTCGGAGTTCGCTCATTGAAGTTGTCGTAGAGGGCCTTGATTTTCAGGTGGAAATAGGAGCTGAGCTTGTTGCAGAGGTCCTGGGAAGGGGTGATGTATGAGGCCTCGCTGGGGGTTTGGTGAATTCTTGAATGATGCTGAAGAGTTCCTTCGAGTTGCCGGCGTTGGTGGAGATCTTTTTCTGGATGAAGGTTCGTTTGGTTGACCTGATGAGTTGGTGGTATTCAGTCATGGCGTTCTTGTATGTGGTCCGGTTTTCAAGTGTTTTGCTGTTTCGCCAGTTCTTTTTGAGACGTCTGCAAGTTCGCCTGAATTCTTGGAGATCGGTGGTGTACCAGGTGGCCTTCCTGGGGCGTTGTCGGGGTTGCGGAGGGGTGCGAGTTAGTCTGTGCAGTTGGAGATCCATCTGTGTAGTTCTTTGGCTGCGAGGTTGGCGTCGGTTGAAGAGGTGGGGGGCGTCGCAGTTGAGAGTGGAGTTGAGGTGCTCCTCGGTGACCTTGCTCCAGTTCCTTCGCGGTGGACAGGGTCCAGGTTTAGGGGTGGTGGGTTTGTTAACGTGGAAGTGTACGCAGTGGTGGTCCGACCATGGGGGTTGTGTGGTATGGCAGAAGTGGATGTTGTTACCTCCTGCGAAGATGGGGTCGAGGGTGTGTCCTGCCTTGTGGGTGGGGTTGGATACGAGTTGTTTCAGTCAGAGGTTAGCGAGGTTGTCTAGGAGGGTGGAGGAGTTTGGGTCGTTGAGGTTGTCGAGGTGGAAGTTGAGGTCTCTGATAAGTATGTAGTCTGTGGAGGCGATGGCGTGGGGTGCGACTAGGTCGGTGATGGTGGTGGTGAACGCGGTCCAGGGTCCAGGGGGCCTGTAGGTTAGCGTGCCGCGTAGTGTGGATCTGGGGCTGGTCTGTATGTGGAAGTGCTCCGTGGAGGAATGGGGGTCGCTCGTAGAGGAGGTGGTGAGTCAGAGGGAGCTCTTGTGTGCGATGGCGAGTCCTCCTGGGCGGTCTGCTCAGTCTTTCCTCTGGATCTCGGGGATGGCGGTGGCAATGTCCGGGGCGCTGGAGGTGTTGGTCCAGGTTTCTGTGAAGAAGGCGACGAATGGCGAGTTTTGAGGAGGTCTCAGATCTCTACAGCATGTCTGTGCAGGGAGTGCACGTTGAGGATTCACTTCAGGGCTTCGGTGGTTTTGGCGTCTGGCGAGGGGCTGGTGCCCATGGGGGTGCGGTGGGTGGTGAAGGTGTGGCGGCAGGAGAACTGGACGCGGGTGGTGTTCGGTGTGGACAGCTCGCAGTTGTTGTTTCTTCCGGGGTTGAGTGCGAGGAGGGCGGCGGAGTCGTAGCGGTGGATGGTCCCTGGTGCTGGTGGCGGTCGGGCTGCGGACGGGCGCAGATGAGCTTGCCTTTGGCGCACAAGCGGCGCGATCGCCATTATATAGTGAAGCGGGAGGGAAGCTCAGCTGGGAGGCGGGGACGGCATGGGGGGTGGCCGCGGGGGAGCAGCGGCGAGAAAGGGCGACTGGAGAACGGGCAGCGGAGACCAACAAGGGCACAAGGCACAGTAAAAGGCACAGTAAATGGACAATAAAAACAGGGGCACAGTAAAGGGACAGTGAAAACGGGGGCACAGTAAATGGACAGTAAAAACGGGGGTGCAGTGCTACAAGATACAAGGCTACTTACAGGGAAGTTGGGCACACAAAAAAAACGGGCAACGATCACCAGCAACAGGAACAGCAGAGGCAAGGCTCAAACACCTGCTAGCCACCTCATCGGCAGCAGCAAAACGGCGGGGCTGCTGGGGGAGAGAGCAGGTCCTGAGACGGCTCCAACGCATACAGAACGCCTCTGCACGCCTGATCCTCGACATGCCTTGCCGCAGCCACATCACACCCCACCTGAGACCTGCACTGGCTCCCGGTCAACAAGAGGATAACCTTCAAACTCCTCACCCACGCACACAAGGCACTCCACAACACCGGACCAACGTACCTCAACAGACAACTCAGCTTCTACACACCCGCCAGCTCCGCTCCGCCGACCTCGCCCTCGCCACTGTCCCCCGCTTCCGAAGAGCGACCTCCGGTGGCAGATCGTTCTCCCACCTCGCCGCCAAGACCTGGAACACCCTCCCCATCCACCTATGGCAGACCCAAGACCTGCTGACCTTCAGAAAACTCCTCAAGACCTGGCTTTTCGAGCAGTAGCAGCATTCCCCATCCCAGCGCCTTGAGACCCTCACGGGTGAGTAGTGCGCTTTACAAATGATATGATTGATTGATTGACCAGAGGTCTGAGGTCGTGCTTGGGCCACAGCACTCTGCACCTGGCCACCCTAGTGCCGCTGAGGGTGTTCTGTGAGTGCATCCTTGACTCTGGGGGAACCCTGGTTCTAACCCCAGAAACCAAACTCCCACAACCAAGTACTTGCCTGTAAACCGATAACTTCATTTTCTCCCGTAGGATTGCATTGACTGCTGCTTTTCTGTGAAAAATGTTTTAAGTGTTGGAAATTGTATGAGAACTTAAACGGTGTTTACAAAAACTGACTTTCCTTTTATTTAGGAAATGACAGTGTGATATCTAGGCTTCTCACACTGAGTAGAAAAAGTAACCTGAAAAGTAATCTAAAAAGTAATCACAAAGGAATTGCAAAGTAACTGAAAAGTAATTTCAACTGTTTATGAACATTTGACCTACTTGTATCTACATTCAACTAAATTCAACTGTATTAGCAGAAAAGTACTATTTTTACTTGCCTTGGTTCTAAAAATACAACAAAGAAATATTTTTATACGAAACAATTGGTCAGAGTTCAGTCTTTGAGTGTGTACAATAAATGCTTAACACTACCCTCTGATGAAGCCTTACTGCTTGCCCACGCTAACACAAATGCAGAGTAAGATATTATATACTTTACCTCTGTAAGCCTTTGGGGATCCACTGGACTCTGTGCACACTATACCATACTTTGGTATAGTATATACAGAGCCAGCTTCCTACAGAGTCTACAAGTTGAGGCTGCAGGCGTCTAGGAGGAGTGTGGCAGGGGTCAGCCCATGGTGGACTCCGGCTCAGAAGTGCTGGGGAACCTTCGCAGAACCAGTGGGCCACTTGGACTCTGGATGTGGGCTTCGGGTGCAGAGGGAGATCCGGAAGCGAGTTTGCGGTTCTGCAGGGGATAGTTCTTTTTCTTTGGGATGGTTTCTTCTGGACAGGAGGACCGCTGTCCAAGGGAGGTTAAGAGTCTTTCTTAAAGGCAGGCAGTCCTCCTAGGGTTCTTGAGGTCACAGGTCTGCGGGTGAGCCGCTCTTCAGCAGGGTCATTGAGGACTGCAGACAGGCCAGTAGGGCTGGGGAAAAGTCAATTGGTGTCTTCACTGCTGCATGGCACTTCTTCATAGGTCGTCGGAATCTGATTTAAGGGTCTGGGGAGCCACCTAAATACTAGATTTAGTGGAATTACATGGGACTAACCTCTAGGGACCAATGAGATTCTTGCCTTGGGGTCTACACCCACTATTATGTCACCTTCCTGTGGGAGGGGGCATAGCCTTAGCCCTGATTGGATAAGTTCCAGCATCTTCAAGATGGTGGGCGCTGAAGAGTGTGCTTTACTTTGCCTCCAGCACCTGAGGGGTGGAGTTGGTAAAGGGTGCACACTGCCTATTTTTCCTGAGTTTTCCCATCGGTTCTCCTGTCAAAAGTGGGGGTTTGAACTGGGGGCTACCATCTGCTGCTAGCAGCAGAGGCTGGGGTCACATTACAAAGGCTGCAAGGCCTTTGAAGCTTCCCTTCTGAGCACACTGCTCATCCTGGAGAAGGAGGTGTGATGCCTCCACCCAGGATGTGCTTTGTTTCTAGCCACTGAGCAGGGGCTCTCGCCACTGGGACCCAGAAATGCGTCTTGTTGTGGCAGGTTACCTAAAGCCAGTCAGACCACATCAGGATTCGTAGGTTTACAGGGGGCACTTCTGTGGTGCCCTCGGAGTACATGTTTTGATAAATTCAACACTGGCATCATTGTGGGTTTATTAAGAGGAGTTGTTTGGTACCACACTGTGAGAAAGTGCCTCTTTTGCACGGTTAGCCCCCCACTTTTTGCCTAGTTTTGATGTGGTTTCAAATGTGCACAGGGTTCCTGCCAATCAGGTCTCCTGTGCCAGTGCATCTTCCCTAAACCCCCTCAGTTGGTACTACTACCCCCTGTAAGTCACTAATAAATGATACCCTGAGTACCTAGGGCCTGGGAGCTGAAGAGGGTCCTCTGGGACCCTCCTCACTGGGACAATGCCACTGCCTTGCTGCTTGCAGGCCATTGTGATGGAGAAAACGACAGTCGACATGGCACCTTGCTTGGGTGCTGTGCTAACCAGCACTGCCTGTAGGTGTAGGTAAGTCACCCCTCTGGAAGGCCTCAAAGCCCTATGGTAGGGTGCACTATACCACAGGAGCACATATCTGCATGAGCAGATATGCCCCAACAATACTGGGTCCCACTTTCCCCATATTGTAAGTGCCAGGGAAGCCGTAGAAAGTACATGGGCTGGGAGCTCGACAACTCGATTTCCACAGCACCATGGTGGCTTCACTGAACGCAGGAGTGTTTGGTAACAAGCTACGCCTTACAATAAATCCACACTGATGCCAGTGTGGGATTTCTTGTACCATGTACTCAGAGGTGCCCCCTGAAAACCTACCAACCCTGGTGTCTCTGACTGGCTGTAGCCAGCCATCCACCACCAGAAATGTTTTTGCACCCCTGGGTAGAGAGACCCTGCTCTCTGGACCAGAAGCAATGCACATCCTGGGCAGAGGTGTCATGCCTCCTCCCCCAGGATGGGGCCAGTGCTCGAAGAGGGGCGCTTCAAAGGCCTGCTGCCTTTGTAATGGGACCCCTAGATTCTGCTGCTAGCAGCAGATGGCAGCCCCTGGTTTACACCACCACTTTGGGCAGGAAAACCGGTGGTAAAACTCAAATAGATGGGTCCACCTCTGCCTACCCCACCCCTAAGGTGGGATAGGCAAGTTTAAGCACAACTGTCAGTCCCCGTCATCTTGAAGATGGGGACACCCCCTCCAATCAGGGCTAGATCTATGCCCCCCTCCCACACGAGGGTGGCATAGGAGGGTGTAGTCACCCCAGGTAAGGTGCCCATTGGCCTACCTGCTAATTCCCCCCCCCCCCCAAAAAAACTCCTACATTTTGTGTTTAGGTGGCTCCATCACTCCTAGAAACTAGAACTACAATGACCTTATAAGATGACCCTGCAGAAAAGACTGAAGACTCCTGCCTTGGCCCCAGCCCTACTGGCCTGTCTCCAGCTTAAACGAACCTGCAGCCAGCGACCTCTGAAACCCCTGGGAGGACTGCTGCCTTTGAAAAGAGACTCCAGTCTCCAGAGGACAGTTGACCTGTCCTGAAGAAACCTACTCCAAAACCCCAGGATCCGGGCAGATCAGCGTCTCTTCCCCATTCTGTGTCCGACGCTCACGGCCCGAGTTTGAGTGGCTCACTTGTGCAGTGAAGTCTCCCCAGTGATCCTGACATCGTGTCCAGCGTTGCCTGACCTCTCCTGCCCTCTACAATGGCACCTGTAGTGTGAATCCAGAGGCTCCCCTGACTGTGACCAGTTCTGGTAAGAAGACTCTGATGTCGAAAGGCACCACTGCACCCAAAGCCCCTGGGCCTTGGTGAGCTGAACAGACGGTGCAGTGCCCCTATGACTCACTACATCCCAACTTACCTCTGCTGCTGTTGGTCTTCTTCTTGCGACCTCCAGTGCCACGTCTGCAGCCTCTTTGCTGTCAGGAGAATCCCCATTGAAAAGCATTGGGCGCCCGACATCGAATTTGCACCCGGCAGATCCTGTGCTGCTGGTGGTGTTTGGTGCTGCTTTGTGGACCCCCCCAGTGCTTAACCTAATCCCCAAAGCTTTGCCCTTGCAACTGATCTACTTACCTGCAAGCAGTGTAGCTCCAGGCACCCCCTGTCCATTTGAAAGCAATTGGTCGAACTCAGATTTTGACCTCTGCACCTGGCCGCCCCTGTGCTTCGGGTGGTGCAGTTTTGGTACTTACGTGACCCCGGTCCTTGCTGACTTTTGGCTCCGAAGACTTGGATTGTACGTTTAATTAATACTTGCCTGTTTAACTGCAATATTCTTTTCCCCTTAGGACTGTGTTGAAAAGCTTCCAAGTGTTTTTTCAAAGTGAAAAGTATTTTTAATTAAAAACGTACTTGCCGTATTACCTAGACCTGGGTCTTAAAATAAAGCGCAAACAAAGTATAATTTTATAAAGTTGGTCTGGATCTCCTTCTTGAGTCATGTCCATTATTGATCACTGTTGTGCAATAAATGTCTTACACTCCTCTGTGTTAGGCCTAAGACTGCTCACCCACACTACCACTAATGGAGCACTTTGGGTTTTACATTGAGCCCTGTACACTTTTGGGGAACCCCTGGAATCTGTGCACGGTATGACCACCTAGTGGCAATATCCTATTCAGAGGCAGCTTCCTACATAACACTCCTGGGTTTAGTGAATCTGCCATGGTGCTGGGGAACTCGAGTTGTCGAGTTTCCAGCCCATGTATTCTCTGTGGCTTCCCTGGCACTTATAATATTTAAGAATAGACTTAAATATTGTATGGGCCTGTCTGCTCATGCAGGTGTGCCCGTACCTGAGATATAGTGCACTCTGCCTTAGGGCTTGTTGTAAGGCCTGCTAGAGGGGTGACTTTCTTAAGGAGTGCTGCTGGACATGGCACAGTGTGCCATGTCGACTTTGTCGTTTTACACTGCACCAAGGCATGCAAGCTGCATTGGCAATGCCTTGGTGAGGGGTACCTAGGGGACTCTTCAGTACCCATGCCATAGGTACCATTCACTAGGGACTTACAGGGGGCTGAAGTTGCCAATTGTGATATAGTTGTAGGGAAGAAGCACTGGCACAGGGAAACTGGTTGGCAGGGACCCTGTGCACTACAATCAAAACCACATCGTTTTCCAGGCCAAGAGAGGGGCGCTAACCATGTCAAGAGGGACTTTCTCACAGAATGGTTAACAGTTAATCACAACATCCTTCTTTGACTCTAAATTTCAGTTGAAGAGGTGATGCATTTTTGCTATCTTAACATTTGCACAGCTGTGGTAAGACAACCATAATGCCCCAGCGCTTTGTTCAGGACTTCAAATAATGTCACAGGAGGTATCCGAGTATATAAGAATTGTACCTTGTGATCTTTGTTGCCATGTGAAATAGTCTCTGTTCTACAAAATCTCTAAAAACAGATTGTTTAAGGTGTTGCAGTACATAAGTAGCTACAGTTAACAATTCAGTATAAACCGGGGGTCTCCAACCTCTTCTATTGTGAAAGCTACTTCTGATCAGTGAAAATCATTGTCAGCTACTGAAGGTATAGCAACTCGCGCATTACCAGACACCTCCACGTTCAGCTTAATTGACTTTAAGCATAATGTTCATAGAACCTGATACTATGGTTTGAATAGAATGCTTTGACTAGGGGCACTGACGGAGCAGCCTTGTGTGTCGGCGAGAGCGTGGTCTTTGGGGATGTATGAAAATGTGTGCGTATGAATTAGATAAGTGTATCCGTGACAGAGCCTGTGTCGTATGTACTTGTGGCACATTATAGGCATGTATGATACGGTATAAGCTGCAACAAAGCGATAATCCGTCAGCGCATAAGGATTTAAAAATGGCAGTACATAGGTGTATACGCTAGCTTTGCTTTCACTAAGTACTATAAAACATTTCAAGCATTACAAATGGCAACGTTGAAGACTGTCCATCGCACAAACTTTCACTTGTGCCTACACTGGGCCATGCGCTTTGTCAAGTACAAGAAAGACTAAATTATGTGTTATCCGGCACCTGCGTAAAAACTCACTTTAACCAAGGGAAGGACAGGTCAACAGTATGCAATAATGAAGGCTAGAGAGTGGGTTGTCATTCCACATGAATCATCATGTAGCGTGCTCTCGTCCCCCAAGACGCCCGTGGCGCAGCTGCACGGGAAGTGGGCGGCATTTAGTCAAAGAGCTGTAACAAACGCAGCTTCACAGGGCTGAAGCAAGTAAATTCTAAGCGCATCAAGTACTGTATTGGGGGTTGCCATATGCGTTGAAACTGCTTCTCCTTTTTTGCTAGGTTATGGGACACCCGTTCCATAGCTAGGATATGACCGACGCGGGCGAACCATAGCGCTGGGGAGGGGGCGCCTGTTTCCACATGAGCTATAAGCTGACGCACCGCTAGGAGGAGATGGGTAATAAGCTTCCAATCGGTGTGGGTAGCTTGTAAGTCTAGGGGTCTAATGGCTAAGATAGCTGTGAGATAGGAGGATGGGATAGGATAGCCTACTACCTCCTTGATGTGACCCAGGATTTCTTTCCAGTAGAGCGTGATCACCTTGCAAGACCACCAGATGTGGTGAAAGTCTCCCACTTCTTCCCCACAGCGCCAACAGTTGGAAGCAGTTCCTGAATAAATGGCTGAGTCGAGCTGCCGTATGGTACCATTGAAACATCAGCTTTTAAACTGTTTCCCTCAACGAGATACTTCGATATGTTTTAGGGACATCTTGCCACAGTCTCTCCCATTGTTTTGGTGATAGTTCTACCTGGGAAGTGGTCTGCCATGCCAACTGATTGGAGTGGGCGTGCAATAGTGAGGAGTGTTATAGCGCTCAATATGTGTTGGATATGAGACCCTTGGAATCTGCAAATGTACGGAGGTGTGGTTCAAAATGGGCGTGAGGGCGATTGACCGCAGGATATACTGACGGGTGAAAGGCCCAATGGCGAAGTTGACCGTATTGAAGCCGCGAGGCATCAGAAAAGCTTGAACTCTACCTTGCACTGGTCGAAGGACTTCATCTTAATCTCCGTGAATAAGTCACTAAGCGTCCGGCATTCCCCCTCGCTCCAGCGTCGGAACGCTAAAGAAGAAAGGGCCGGGGGGAAACTCGGGATTGCATGCTATCGGGGTGTTTGGGGAGGGGAAGGTAGTAAAGCACTTTAGAGGCCACGTTAATCCAGATATCCATAACCGTCCGGGTCGGCGTTGCGATGTACGCACTTCGGGGACGGGTGTGTATGGGCCACCACACTGTTGCAGGGATTCTGCACCTACACAGAACTATGCGCAGGAAAGCAGGACCTCTGTGTATAGGGGTGTACCAACCTATCACCTTAGTACCTAAAATCCCAAAACCGACTAGCTATAGTGTCTCATTCGTTCTCCTCCCAAAATCACAGAGCTACAAATGATTAGACCACCCAGAACACAACACTCCCGACTCTCTCGGGAATCGCGGTAGCAAGACATGCTCGCTCACTCGTACTTGTTCACAATGAAAATAGGCAGTCACTGTAATAGTTCAAAATGTTTATTTTAACTATCGTGCTCTACAATACAGTATACAAGCCACTATCCGCAGCAAAATGCGTAAACAAAGAATGGTTAGCATTGTTACAATTCCATAGAATACAATGGGGAAGGCATTTTATATAAAGACGGTGGAATGAGGACTAGAAGGACTAACCACCCTCCCCTTGGCTGGAAGAAGTTTATTTTATATAAAGGAAGATCTCTGGCCTTTGACAGCAGACCCCATACCTTAAAGCCTGGATGTAAGGTTTACATCATAGGAACAGCGTAGCTCATCTCCATAGAAATGCGCTCTCAAAGTGTGTGTTAGAACAGCATGCATCCCCGTAATGTCAAAGCACGAGTCTCCAGCCTTGCAGCTGTGTTTAGCATGTTGTCTAGGTGCTAGGGACTGACCAGAACAGAATAACAAGGGGCATTGTTTATCGACCTTGCACATCGTGTTCAGACAAAACTCCAGGAACTCAGCAGAAAACGTGAAAAGCAGACAGTTCTCATGTGAAAGGCATAAACAGAGGCTTGCAAAAATAAAGTCATGTACTAACGTGCGCAAAAGCAGCATCATGGCAGCAAAGCTCAATCTAACTTAGCAATGTCGACAATGTCCCTAAGGGCCATATAACACCAGGTCCCACAGTGAGCGGCACGCCACTGCCCAATCCATGTGGAACCAGTGCTTTTCACTCTCCCGCACCACCTACTCCGAGATATAACGTAAGTGGGCAGCCCAATCCTATTCCAAAAAGTTGGGGCATGCTAAACCTCCCCTGTTTCGCGGGAGCATCAGCAGAGAATTCGCTATCCGGGGCACTTGCCATTCAAGATAAAATTCCGAACATCCCGCTGGAGTTGCAGGATATCGTCCTGCGATATCTGTGTGGGTAGCGCTTGGAATAGATCAAGAACGTGCAGGAGAACATACATTTTTACAGCATTCACCTGCCCCAACCAAGAGATATAGAGAGATTTCCATCTCTGGAGGTCTGTCCGGATGGCCTGACACAATTGGGGCCAGTTTGCGAGGGACCAGGAAGAGAGCGTAGGGGTGATGCGAAGCCCCAAGTATTTGATGGGACCACTGGAACAGTGCTAGTCTTTGTAGGGCCGGGAGGTTCTGGGCCGGAATGTTTAAATTAAGCACTGAAGACTTGGACATATTTATTCTAAAGCCAGATGCTACCCCGTAGACTTGTAGACAGCGGACCACCCCTGGGAGTGATGTCTCAAGCTGTGTGAGTGTAAGAAGCAAGTCATCCGCAAAGGGACTGATTTTATGTTGTCGCCCTCCAAAGGGAATGCCCTGGACTTCCCCCGTGGTGCGAATGATGATGGCCAGCGGCTCCCCCACTAGCGCAAATAGTAAAGGTAACAATGGGCACCCTTGTCGCGTACCACGCAGAATGGTGACGGGTTCTGTAAGTTGCCCATTTGCTTGGACCCTTGCTACTGGCGCAGTGTATGAGGCCATCTTGGAGAGCCCAATCTTTAAGACAACTCGGAGGAATGACCAATTTTCCCTGTCATAGGCCTTCTCCGCATCAAGCGAGACGAGTCTTCCCAAAGTCTGTTCTTCCCAGGAATATAGCCTTTTGGTAATCACAAACGCTGTAGTTTCCTTCTCGGTTGTCACCCAGCCCCCATCTTCTGACCATATCCCAGCAGTGTGTGTTAGCCCGCGCTTGGTGAAGCCTGTGGGCTAGGAGTCTGCCCACTTATTCCCCCCACCCCCTTCGTAGTAATGTTTCGGCGCTAAGAGTGCCCGTTCTGCCTTCGCTGCTCTATGTGCGCGAAGCTGACCCTTCAAGACAGCGAGTTGCCGCTTGACATGACAAGAGGGTGTAGTTTTATCTCGTTCCAACTGCTTAATGTCTGCTGTAAGAGAAGATTCAACAAGTTTGGCTTCCCTTCCCCGGGCATTTGTGACCGATGTGATTACGCCCCGAATGGTGGCCTTAAAAGCCATCCCAAATAGAATGTAGTGAAAGCTCAGGGCAGTTATTAAGGGAGAAATATTCAGTGATGGCTTTCCGAATCACTGCTACGTCCACCGGGTCGCGCAGTAAAGGCGGGGGTAAGCGCCAGGGCGGTGGGGTCTTTGCATCATGCCTTCCGCACTCCCATGTCAGTGCTGTGTGCGTGATCCGAGATTGATATGTCCAAGATTTCTAAAGTGTTCAGGCGGCGAAGGAGAGAGTAGGTGACCAAGGTGTAGTCAATGCGAGAATAGGAAGCGTGCACATGTGAGTAGAAGGAATAATCCTTCATGCCTGGATGTTTATAGCGCCACGCATCCACTAGCCCCAGGTTTTCAATGTCACGTTTAAGACTCTGCGACATGGCTCCCGTACTTTGGAATGTGGTTCCACTACGATCAAAGTTGGGATCCCCTACAAAGTTAAAATCCCCATACACCACGATGTCGCCCTCCACCCCCCTCAAGTTGTTCTTTTAAGACCCGGCTAAGATATGCGTCTTGAGAGGTGTTTGGCGCGTATATGTTAAGAATAGTAAGCTTGCTTTGCCCCTGGAAATGTAGTGCAACTTATCAACCTTCCCTATCCCGCATCACCCTAACTACTGAAGTGTAGAAACCTGTTTTACACAATGTGCCCACCCCGAGAGATTTCGTTGTAATGTACGCCCAGTGGCGTTTTGGGTATCTCGGGTGCACCATACGTTGGCAGTCCTCCCTCAACAGGCAGTTCTCCTGCAGGAGGAGGATGTCGGGGTCATGGTGTAGTATATATCGCCAGACTTGTTCGCGCTTATTAGGGGAGTTTAGGCCCTGCACATTCAGAGATAATTTAATACCACCTGCCATTCGTGCAGGTGTAGCCGAAGCTTGGAGCGGGCCATGCACCAATTAAGGGGCCCATTCTAAGAAACATTCCAACACCATAAGATAGTGGATGGTGAAGTAAACCCTCCAACCCGAGCGAAGTGCAGAACTCCTGTGTTTCCGATGCCACCCCAAGCCGCATAGATCTCCCAACAGGTGCAGGGGAGGCGGGGAGCAGTAGCGCGCGTCTTTAACGTCTTCTAGCACTCATCATGCGGGGGGGGGGGAGGCACATACCAAGAGCGGCAGAGCCAACCTCTACTGCAATTTGTCTTGAAAGGGATTTATAAAATAAAAAATTTCAAGGGGCCAACAGGGCCCAACCGTGACCTCCACTCGTCACACAAGCCAGCATGTTGTGCTTTAAGCTCCTTGGAGGGGTCGTCATCCTGGAGGGTGGTCGGGCGGGGGGGGAGAGGGGGGGGGTGACCATCCAAGGGGAGGGAGGGGCCTCAAGATTCAAATGAGGAGAGCTCCCCGCAGCCCAGCGGTGCCGAGAAAACAGTGAGTCATTGGACAGAGTTAGTAGTGAGCAACAGCCGACCCAGGCGAGGAAAGAGATCAATTCAAGGGGAACTAGTTGTCGACCGTGCCGGGGATGATCCGCCCCCAAGACTGCGGAGATGGTGTATGTCTCGTTTGGTTTCTTGCTTGGATGCCTCCGTTTGCTGTGCGTTTAGTCTTGACTGTGGTCCAGGCTGGGCGAAGATCCGCTCCTGAAGGAGCCAGAGTTTGGGAATCAGCTCGGTTGCCTGTGTCAGTGGGGAGGCCCATCAGGCGCTGTGCCTCTGACAGAGATCTCAATGACCTGCGCTTACCCTCCCACGGGAAGGGGAGGGCATAGGGATGTCCCCACTGATATCGAATTACCAATTCACACAATTTGTCAGTGATCGGTTTAAAGTCTCGTCTCTTCCGCAGCGTGATGGGAGTCACTTTAGACCAGAGGGACTTCACTGGATTTTCTTTTGTAGATTTAAAACGTGGCATCGCAGGTGTGTATCCGCGGGGTATTGCATAGGGCCCTCCAAAGTAGGTCAGCCAGCAGAGATAGTGGGGAGGGTCGGGCTAGTAGCTACAGCTAAAGGTATGTTGTCACAGAGTTCTTAGTGTCTGGGTTCTCCCTATTTGCATATTAAGGGATCGTTTCTTTTAGTCTCATAGGCTCTACACGATTCCCAGAAGCCTTTTGGCCATGCTGTATGATGTACTAGTTTGCAGCATTGATCCATCATTGTACTGTAGTACGCCATGTCTTTCGGCCATCTTTCTACCGCAGGGGCTTGAAATTCATCCAGTGAACTGCAGTCTCTCTCTTTGCAAGTGATCGAACCATAAATGCAAGTCTTCTCATAGAACCAGGGATACAGGTCTTCTCACGACACCTGGTATAGCAGCTGTTTATCTCAATACAGCTACCTCTGGTGTGGGCACTATAGGCATATTCACTCTCATATCAATGGTTTTGACTTTTCTCCCAATGTTGCTAGCCAGTACAATTCCATGCTACATGCAGGAAAACCATATTTGCTTTGCATTGTCTACACTTTACCATTCCTCGTTTAAAAATGGCTATATGCTGTTATGTTTGCAATACAACTGATGGTAAAGGGCATATCCTGAACCTGTGCACAGCAATACTGCCACTGTTAACCCGTGATTCTCCCCCATTTCCACCTCCTATTTCTCCTTTGCACTGTAATTTGACATCACCCTGGTGTATACAGTATCTCCAACTCTTTAAGGGGAGGGTGTTCCAGAAAATCTTTTAGTACTGCTATGGCTTTGTCTCAATCTGATACAACAGAATCGCCAACGCAGAGGTCGCTCCTCATTAAACGCTTGTAGGCTAATGAATAGCGAGGGTCACTGGAATTATGCGGCAGGGTAAACAAAATTTTGCTACAAGAAAAGGCAAATTATGCAATGTAGTGCTGCATATTTTCTGATAGTATTACTTCATAATTTTCTAATTTCTACACTTAAAACTGTCTGGGCATAGGTTGCACCTCATTAGCACCAGTTAACACCCAGATATAGAAATAAGCAACACAGGTGACCAGTCAACCTTTGCTAAGGGCCTTCCACTACACAGCAACACATGTCTGTGCGTTGTTGGTAACTTTTGAACAGTTTGAGCGTCAAAAATTTTGGGATACAATCTGCCGTTTGCAGAAGATGATGGATTATGTGGCAAATCCACAATTAAGCAAAAAACGCAGCAGCCACACAATTGCATAATTCCAATGACCCTATGAATAACCCATGGTCTTCAACAATCTAACCTATGATTGCCCGAAGCAGAAAGGAACAGATTATTCTTATTCAGCAGGAGGGGAAATACAGCCTGTTCCCCTCCAGCCCGCATCTCCCATCATGCCAAGTTTGTCATTTCAGTCACACCTAATTCTCCTCTTTGGTCTTCTGGCCGCCTCGATACTACAGTTTGTAGAGATCCCGGATGTACCAGAGTTTTTTTTTATCTCAATATGTACTAACTTGTGGTATTTGCCTATGTGTTGCTCTGTGCTAGCCAGCTGCTTCCATGTAGAACATCGTATCCTTATGACTCTAGAATGTAAAGAGTGCTTGGTCCCGGTTGCCAAGTGCTCAGGGTCAGTTGCTGCTAGCTGCCCTGTGGCTAGGACGTTGCTGTACCTGAAGCTGAAATAAAAGGTTTGTCTTGCTGTCATCCTGTCTCCCTGTACTTCTTCACACTGGCGACGAGCAAAGAAGATTGAACCCAGCGAGATCACCTCTAAAGAGGACTAGAAAAAACCCTTGTGGCCTGTCTACCTACAGCAAACGTCCTAACACAACTATCTTTGCTTCAAACTGTAAGCTACTGTGCACGCTGCTTTAAAGAAAGCTCCTTCCCTGGCCGCCCCCTCTCCATCTGCCTTACATTACCCTGTGATCTGTTCCTACTTTCAGACGGCCTTTCATTTGACTCTCTGAACGCTTTCTAACGCACTCCACGCACCCTCTATGCAGCGTACCTGGGATCACCGCCAATCTGTCATATTGCTGCCTTTTGACTACCTGCGGAGTTCCCTTGATCTGGATTTCCCCCAGCTCTGCTTCCCGCTGCTTTTGAATCGGAGAAGTGCACACTCTTTTCGAGCGCTCTGTTTGTGTTCTTTGAAACATTTGAAACTTTCGAGCACTTTGTTTTACAACACATCAGAGAGTCCTGAGACTCTCCTAGAGATCTTCAGCTAACGTTTCCCTGAGCATTATTTGAATACCAACTATACCTGCTCGCGCCGAACGCCTTGCTGTCTTCCTGGAACACCTCCGTTTTTCCACGAAGACCGACGTCCCCGTCGAGTCCAAGTCTGTGACGTCCCACGCTCTGCTACGCTGCACGGAGTCCTCGTTGCCGGGCAACCAGCTTTGTCTACAGAGCCTCTCGGTCTCCCCGATAACTCGCTGAGGCGCACAGCCATCCACTTCGCAGTTCTGCCCTGCACTTCTTCGCGCTGATGCGCACAGCAATTCCGTGTTTAATGACGCGCTGATGCGGAGTTTAATCCCTTATTTTCTACAACTGCTCCACAACAACCACATCTTCACGCTGATGCACGCAGCACACCAAAGTTAAATTTGTGTATCAGCTGTGGAATCTTCTATTCGGATTTGTCTCTCTGCGCTGTTATGCACAGCTTACCATTCACTTCTGGGAATATTCACTGCTTCTTTCATTGCGCTGATGAACACAACTTAATTACTTACCGTACATTTAAGCATTGATTTCTATTTCACTACTTACTAACTTTGCGTGCTGTTTACGCTGGCACGCACAGCTTGAATTTTTATGCATTTTTAAAGAACGTCAAAATACTTTTGTTACCTACTTGCTTGTGTACTATACTCTGGTCATACTTGTGTAAACACTTTGCACCAGCTTTACAACCTTATTTATCTTTTAGTTCCTTGATACAATATGCACAACGTAACTCCTCCTCCGTTCTTCCTCTAACCCTGGTGATCCAGTCCTGCGTTGGTCAAAATGGAAAAAGGTTTTCCTTAATTATGCAAGGGTTTGCGGGGTATCTCTGAGTTCTGAAAGAAAATCAGCGTTGGTATTGCACTGTCTGGGTTCTGAAGGGCAGGATGTGTTTGAACATCTTCCTGACCTGAATGATGATGAGTCAGATCGTTTCAATGAGTTCGAAATCTGCCTTAAGAAACTGGATAAGCACCATCTCCCAAAGGTTAACACCATCCTGGAACGCTACCATTTTGGAAAGCGAGTACAAAAATGCGATGAGTCCGTTGAAGCATACATTACCGCTCTGCGTAAATTGGGTGCCACCTGTAAATTCGATGGATCTCTTGAAGAGTGCATACGCGACCAGTTTATACTGGGTTGCACCGTTGAGAAAATTAAGGACGAGCTCTGGCAAAAAGATGACCCAAAGCTTGACGAGGTTGTTGTGATAGCCAAGAGAATAGAACACTCTCTGGCTTGCGTAGAAGTCATTAAAAAAGAGAATGGTGTTTTGGAAGAAAAGGTTCACACTGTTACAAAAAAACTCACGGAGCCAGTTTGGAAACAACGTGAACCTACCCAGCCTTCTGACTCCAAATTTAAGGGAAACACAAGAATAAAATGCTACCGATGCGACATGTTATGTCACCTTACCAACTACAAGTCGTGCCCTGCTCTCACTTCTAAGTGTCACAACTGTGGAAAAGTTGGGCATCTATCCAAAGCTTGTAGAGCCAAAAAGAATAAGTCAGGCAGGCGTGTCAAGGAGGTTTCAGTTGAGAGTGGGAGTGACTCTGACTACAATGAACTGCACTGCAGGGAGGTTATCACACTGATTGGTAAAAACAAGGGTAAGGGGCCTGTTGATGAAGTTCTAGTGAATGATTGCAACATTAGGATGCTCTTTGACTCTGGGGCGAAGATCTCTCTCATTCCCAAAGAGTTCTTTGACTTGAAGCTGCGTGGGAAAGTAAAAATTTACAAGCCCGATATAAAACCCTTAGCCTATGGTGGCCAACCTATAAAATTGTTTGGCTACTTAATTGGCAATATTGAATACAAAAGAAGGCTAATTGCAGGGAAGATATGTTTCATGCAGAGGTGACAGCATAATCAGCTGGTTTCACCAGGCTGATCTAGGTGTGTCCTTAGTTCCGGGTGGTGATCCCTGCATTATCCTCAGAGACATCTCCCCACAGTCTGTTTCTTCAAAGGTCGTCTCGAGTGAGAGTAATATGAGTGTTATTTCTAGTGTGAGTGATCCAAGCTGTGCCCTACGTTCCGAATTCAAAGAAGTCTTCAGCGAGAGGTTGGGTTGCCTCTCGGGTTACACTCACAGGATCACACTAAAACCCGATGCTCAACCCGTCACATGTAAAGTGCGCAGTGTACCTTTGGCTATGAGGGAGTCTATGCACTCCGAACTCGAGAAATTAAAGAAAGAAGGTATTATTGTTGAAACTGAGGCTAGTGAGTGGTTGGCCCCAGTGGTTCTTGCACGCAAAGCCTCTGGCGAGGTACGTCTATGCGTGGATCTTCGCGCCCTCAACCGCGCGGTGGTCGCTGACAGGTACCCTCTCCCTAACATCACTGAAATGTTAGCCCAGTTGAGGGACGCACGCATCTTTTCCACCTTAGATCTCCGTGCTGCATACCATCAGGTCAAAATTGATAAGTCCATGGACTTGACTGCCTTCATAACCCCTTTTGGAACGTACAAGTTCACACGTCTTCCCTTTGGCTTAATCTCTGCTGCTTCTGTCTTTCAGAGTCATGGAAGACGTGTTGAGTGGTGTGGCGGGAGTCCAAATATACCAAGATGATGTCTTGATTCATGGCTCGTCTCAAGGTGAACACGATGCGAGACTGAGGAGTGTGCTTGAACAATTCAGTGCGAGAGGTCTGATGCTGCGCGAAAACAAATGCAGGTTTAATCTTCCTGAAATTGACTACCTGGGTCACCGCTTGACCGGTGATGGAGTTAGGCCTAGAGATCGCCTGGTGAGGACCATTGAGGAACTTCCCGTCCCGCAGTCCAGGGATGAACTGGTAGCCTTCTTGGGAATGGCTGAGTACTACAATAAATTTGTTCCATGGTTTGCCTGCCGCACCTTCACTCTTAGGTCTCTCTTAAAGAAAGGTGTGAAGTTCTCTTGGTCTACTCGGTGCCAGTTGGAATTCGAGGGAGTCAAGAAAGCTTTGTTCTGCTCCCTCTCTGCAGAGCTTCGACACTTCTTCGAGCTCCATTCTGGTCACTGATGCCAGTTCCAAAGGCTTGGCTCCTGTCCTTAAACAGACAAGGGATGGCAGGGAAGAAACATCATGTTTCTCTCAAGAGCTCTCGTTGGTCCAGAACTTCAATATTCAGTAATTGAAAAGGAGGCACTGTGCATTTTCTGGGCCATCAAGAAGCTCAAAACATTTCTCTGGGGTACCTCTTTTGTCGTTCATTCAGATCATAAACCTCTAAAGGGCTTGTTCTGTAAAAAGGCTTTAGACTCTGTCTCCTCCATAATATGTAAGTGGGTCATGGCACTCCAGGATTTTGACTTTGTCGTAAAATACATCCCGGGGTGGACAACAAAGTAGCAGACTGTCTCTCTCGCTTAGTTCCCAAGCAGTGTGACGAAATCTCTCTTGACCCTGAAGATACTTGGGAAATTGATGACTTCAAAGTATGCAAGGTTGTCGAAGGAGTTGTTTCTGAGGCAGAGTGGAGAGACTCTATGAAAAGTGACCTTGACTTGCTTGATGTGTGCAGATTGGTGTCAGGAGGGTGAACGGGTATCAAGAGCTTGACTGAATGTGTCCGGAAATTCTGGAATGTACGGAACGAATTTCGTTGAGTGATGACTTTGGAGAGGAACGCTCCTTGTCCCTCCAACATCTCTGACAGAAAATAGTTTGTTTGGCTCACCTGGGTCACCAAGGCATCTCCAAAACTAAGGAGAGGGTTCGTCTGCACTTCTGGTGGCCCGGCATCGATATTCTTGTAGAGCGCATGGTGAGAGACTGCACGGAGTGCAATGCCTGTGATAAAATTTGCAAGACTAAGGTTCAACCAATGATTATACGAGAGGCTCCCATACGGTGTTGGCAACACATGACCTTAGATCTTTTGGGGCCTGTCTCCTCTAAGGCGGGCCAATCTTATGTTCTAGTCTTAATTGACATGTACTCCAGATGGCCGGAGGTCAAAGTTACGCAGAGTATAGAAACCAAAGATGTCATAAAATTCTTGGAGGACATTTTCTGCAGGGAAGGTCTTCCTGAATCTCTCCTGACCGACAATGGAGTACAGCTTGTATCAAGAGAGATAGAAGAGTTCTTGGCTAAGAAAGGAATTGAACACAAGCGTTGTTCTCTCTACCATACAGAATGCAACGGAATGGTGGAGAGATTCAACCGTGTTCTGAAGGAATGAATTTAACTGGCCAAAGAACAAAACTGTGACTGGAGGTCTGTGATACTTGAGAGAGTTATGGCTTACCGCTTAACTCCCCACTCCACCACTGAGAGTCCCTTTTGAGTTGTTTAGGGGGCGCACTCCCAACACTTACATGTTCCAGACTTGGATGAGAGGGAAAGGTGCTGACATTGAGATTTGTGAAGATGCTCAATGGCGGGCTCTGCAGGATCTCAAGTCAGCTAAAAGGAAGGCCAACTTTTTTGTAATTTTTTTATTTTATTTATTGGTATTTTCAAACCGTCATAAACATTACAAACAACATGCCAGTTGCTAATCCATACATCAAGGTTTGTACATCCATGTATATCCATCATTAGAGTAAGTAATACACAGACGTGCATTGTCCTCCACAAAGTGTGAGGAGGTTATAGGTCGTCAACTCAACGTAAGGCCTTGTAAAACAATGTAGTTTAAAAGACACGATAATCTGAAAGAGACACGTTAGTGATAGATTCCTTACCTTAGAATATCCCCAGGCGTCAGGCTGGATCCGGAAAGTTTTGCGTAGCAGTACCCTTGCGCGTCGGTAGGCGGCGTCGTGCGGCTCCGCGTCCGTCGTCGGCGTCGTGATCGCCGGGATGACGTCGCGGGCAGTACTTAGGCGCCGCCCCTGCGCGCTGACGTCAGTTCTTCTTTTTCCGCGCCAGCAAGCGCAGATCCGGGAAGAGCAGTGCCCTGGTCATTTTTGACCATACTTTTTGGTGATTTTTTCACTGTTTTTCCATCTTTCGAGGTGTCGTAGGGATGCCCGGCTTCAAGCGATGCGGCGCCTGTGCGCGGATGATGTCCGTCACCGACCCGCATCGGGAGTGTCTCTTCTGCCTCGGCCGAGGCCACGACACGGCGTCCTGTACCGACTGCCAGGCCCTCCACCCGAAAGCTTTGCGAGAGCGGTCTCGAAAGCTCCTCGAGGCCCGGCATTCGGCTCCGCGGAAGGCCCGGTCGCGTGAGAGGTCCAGGGGTCGATCGCGGAGTCCACACCGGTCGTCGGCGTCGAAGTCTTCTTCGTCCGGTAAGTCGAAGCACAAAAAGTCCAAAAAGCATCATCGCTCTAGGACTTCGCCTCGCCGGTCTCGCGACTCGGCTGAGGCCCCTCCCGGCACCGTCCCGCCCCCGCGGCCCCGGACATGCCTGTGGAGTCGCCCCCGTCATACCCGCCCTTCCCGGGTTCGGGGGCGGATCCGGCCAAAATACAGGAATTCCTGTCGGCCATGGCCCGCCTCTTCGGGCCTTCAGGCCCCTCCGGTGCGCCTTCGGGCCCCGCGGGCCCTGATGGGGTTGCTCCGGCGTCGCCGGCGGCTCCGGCCCCGGCGTCGCCCGTGCCTCCAGCCTCGATCCCGGCTCCGGCTCCGGCCCCGGCCTCGATCCCGGCTCCACAACCCCCATCGACGCCGGTCGACCTAACAACGCCTCCGCCGGCGCCGATGTCTCCGGTGCCGTTCTCGGCGCCGCCCTGGGCTCCGGGCGGCGTCGTCCCCAGTTCCTTCCGGCTCCGGACATGGACCCGGAGCGACGTCGCTCGGCGCCGGCTCCGGCGCCGATGGGACCTTGGGTCCCAAATGTCCCTCCTCCTCCTTATTTTGCACCAGAGGAGGACCAGGAGGACTGGGAGGGGTCTGATGACCCTCTGACGCGCAACTGTCAGTTTGATGAGGACTGGACAGAGAGTCTAGGGGAGGCCAGTGGTCTGGATACTTCCCCTGACACTGGCATGCTGTCTCCTCCCGTGGCTACGGAGGAGGGGGCCAATTTTGGTACGGTGTTGCGTAGGGCTGCTGGGGCCTTACGTCTCCAGCTCCCTACTTTGACGGTCAAGCCTAACATCTTGACAGAGGTGCTTCAGCCGGCAGCCTCCTCTGCGGAGACTGTGCTGCCGTTTAACGACGCCCTCACTGACGTTCTTTTGGGCGCCTGGTCCAAGCCCAACACAGGGGCTCCTGTGGATCGGAACGTGTCACGACGCCATCGCCCTGCTCCGGGCGACCCCTGTTTCTTTCTGTCCACCCCACTCCTGAGAGCTTGGTTGTCCAAGCCTCCGCTTCCCAAACCGCCTTCCCTACCGCTCCTCCGGATAGGGAATCCAAACGCCTGGATCAGTTTGGGAAGAAAGGTTTTTCTTCCTCCAGTGCTGGCTTGCGGTCCGTTAACACCGCTTGTCTTTTGGGCCGATATACCCACTCCCTGTGGGATTCGGTGGCGGATGTTTTGCCCCAGTGCCCTGAGGAGGTCCAGGCACTGCTTTCCCGCGCCATTGCGGAAGGAAGGGATGCGGCCAAATACACTATCCGTTGTGGCCTTGACACCGCCGACTCGCTGGGCAGATCGATTGCAACGACGGTGGCGCTCCGACGCCACGCCTGGCTGAGAACCACTGGTTTTCAGGGGATGTCCAGAATACTCTCATGGACATGCCCTTTGATGGAGTCGGTCTTTTTGGGTCCAAAGCAGACCATGCGTTGGAGCGCTTTAAGGACTCACGGGCTACTGCCAAGTCCCTGGGCCTTACTGCTACACGCCCTCCGCTGCCTTCTGCTTTTCGCCCCTATCGTGGCCACGGTAGGGGCGCCCTTCACGTCAGCAGCCCAGCCACCGGCCCGCGCAGCAGGCGTCTTCGCGTGGCCGAGGACGTGGATTCCGCCGTGGCGGATCGGGCAACCAGCGTGCGGGTCAGGCCACCACCTCCAACCCGTCCGCGGCCTCCAAGCCCTCCTAGTCCCTCCTTTCAGGTGCACAGCACGCCAGTAGAGGGCAGGGTCCGCCATCACCTTCCCCACTGGCGCACCATCACCTCGGACAGGTGGGTCTTGGACATTGTCCGAAGGGGCTACTCCCTCCCCTTCGAGACCACCCCCCAGCCATGCCACCTCAATTCCACCGCATGTCAGGGGATCACTTGGTGCTTCTACAGAAGGAAGTCACGGCCCTCTTGGCCAAGAGGGCCATCGAGCATGTTCCGACCCCAGAAGTAGGGCGTGGTTGCTACTCCCACTACTTTCTGGTGCCCAAAAGGACAAGGAGGACATGCGTCCTATCTTGGACCTCCGGAACGTCAATCGCTTCCTCCGGAAGGAGAAGTTCAAGATGCTCACCCTAGCTCAGGTCTTGACTGCCCTCGACCCAGGAGACTGGTTGGTAGCGTTGGACTTGCAGGACGCGTATTTCCACATCCCCGTCCTGCCGGCCCACCGGCGTTACCTTCGGTTCACGGTAGGCCCCGAGCATTTTCAGTTCACCGTGCTCCCCTTTGGCCTTACCAGTGCCCCTCGGGTGTTCACGAAAGTGATGGCGGTGGTCGCAGCTCATCTGCGCCGGGCAGGGGTTTCAGTCTTCCCCTACCTCGACGACTGGCTGCTGAAGGCGGGCTCGTCCCAGGCAGTCGTCTCCCACCTCCAGACTACGGCCGAACTCCTGCACTCGCTGGGGTTCTCCATCAATGTGCCGAAGTCGCATCTGATTCCTTCTCCACAGCTCCTTTTCATCGGAGCAGTTCTGGACACGACGCAGTTTCGGGCCTATCCTCCCGAACGGCGAGTCCGGGATATTCAGGCTATGATTCCGATCTTTCGGCCTTTATCCTGGGTTTCGGTAAGGATGACCCTGAGGCTGCTGGGCCTCATGGCCTCCTGCATCCTGCTGGTCAATCATGCCAGATGGCATATGCGGGCTCTGCAGTGGGACCTGAAGTTCCAGTGGGCGCAGCACCAGGGCAACCTGTCCGATCACGTCCAGATCTCGGAGGGGACTGCAAAACAGTTGCAGTGGTGGCTCTCGAACCGGCAATGGGTCATGGGCAGATCCCTCTCCCTTCCCCAGCCAGAGCATACAGTTGTGACGGACGCGTCCCTTCTGGGATGGGGCGGTCACATGGGAGAGGCGGAGATCAGAGGCCTCTGGTCTCCGGCGGAGTCCCGGCTCCATATCAACATTCTGGAGCTCCGGGCGATCCGGCTTGCACTCAAGGCATTCCTTCCCTCTGTCAAAGGGAGGGTAGTGCAGGTGTTCACAGACAACACCACCGCCATGTGGTACTGCAACAAACAGGGCGGGGTGGGGTCTTGGACCCTTTGTCAGGAGGCTCTGCGCCTCTGGACATGGCTGGAACATCAGGGCATGTTCCTGATGGTTCAACACCTGGCAGGTTCTCTGAACGCCAGGGCGGACGAACTCAGCCGCAGGTGCATGATGGATCACGAATGGCGTCTTCACTCGGAAGTGGCGCAAGGACTCTTTCTACAGTGGGGAGAGCCTTGGTTAGATCTCTTCGCCACCGAAGAGAACGCGCAATGTCATCAGTTCTGCGCGTTGGAATTTCCAAGGCGGCACTCGCTCGGCGACGCTTTTCGTCGCGAGTGGAGTTGCGGTCTGTTGTACGCCTTTCCGCCTATACCACTTCTACCCAGAGTGTTGAAGAAGATTCGGCACGACCGGGCCCAAGTCATTCTTGTGGCTCCGGACTGGGCTCGAAGAGTTTGGTATCCCGAGCTACTCAATATGAGCATAGATCCCCCGATCCGTCTGCCTCTTCGGGAGGATCTTCTGTCGCAGCAGCAGGGGACGGTCCTCCACCCGAACCTGTCCAGTCTACACCTGCTTGCGTGGAGATTGAGCGGCGGCAGTTGATTCCTTTCGACTTGCCTCCCGAAGTTTGTGATGTGATTCTGGCAGCCAGGCGTCCCTCCACTAAGGTGGTATACGCCTGCAGGTGGAACAAATTTGTGGCATGGTGCACAGCAAAGGCTGTGGATCCCCTTTCTGCCCCTCTTTCTGAGGTCCTTCTGTTCCTTCTCTCTCTGGCCCAACAGGGTTCTGCCCTGGGTACCATCAAGGGTTATCTTTGTGCTATCTCGGCCTTCCTCAGGCTCCCTGATCAGCCCTCCTTTTCAAGTCCCCTGTTGTTAACAGGTTCTTAAAAGGCATTACTCACCTCTTCCCTCCTGTTCCGTTTGTGATGCCTCAGTGGGACTTGAACTTGGTTCTTACCTTTTTAATGTGCGCTCCCTTTGAGCCTCTGCATAACTGTCCTCTTCGTCTTCTCACTCTAAAGACAGCCTTTCTGGTGGCCATCACCTCCGCTCGGCGGGTGAGTGAGCTCCAGGCTCTTTCTTGCAAACCTCCCTTTCTGTCTGTTCATCCAGACAAGGTTGTTCTTCGGACGCGTCCGTCCTTCTTGCCAAAGGTGGTTACTGCTTTCCACATTGGGCAGACCATCACTTTGCCCACCTTCTTTCCGCCTCCGCATCCTTCCAGAGAGGAAGAGAGGCTCCACCGTCTGGACCCAAAACGTGCGCTCTCCTTCTATATCGACCGCACAAAACACTTCCGGGTGGATGACCAGCTCTTTGTTGGCTACGTGGGCGCCAAAAGGTCGGGCGGTGCACAAGAGGACCATCTCCCGCTGGGTTACCTTGTGCATCAAGACCTGCTATTCTTTGGCCAAGAAGGAGCCTCCTGTTGGGCTGCGTGCCCATTCCACCAGGGCAACGGCTGCTACCACGGCCTTGGGCCGCGGTGTTCCGCTGCCGGTTATCTGTCAGGCAGCTACGTGGGCCTCGCTGCACACGTTTACTAAGCATTACTGCCTTGACAGTCAGGTCCGGAGGGACGGCTTCTTTGGCCGTTCTGTCCTCCAGGACTTCCTTGTCTGATCTTTGTTCGCAGACCCACCACCGGGGTTGGTATTGCTGGGGTATCTATTCTAAGGTAAGGAATCTATCACTAACGTGTCTCTTTCAGATGCACAAGTTACTAACTTGTGTAACGATATATCTGTAAGAGACAGTAGTTAGTGATAGATTCCTACCGCCCACCCATCCTCCCGTTCTGCGAACTGATTTCTAGGGTTAAGGACATCCCTTTCAGGGCCCTAGTATTTTTCAGACACCTGTGTCAGCTTCTTGCATGGCTCTGCGTTCCTGGCGTGGAAAGTCGTGTACAGAACTGACGTCAGCGCGCAGGGCGGCGCCTAAGTACTGCCCGCGACGTCATCCCGGCGATCACGACGCCGACGACGGACGCGGAGCCGCACGACGCCGCCTACCGACGCGCAAGGGTACTGCTACGCAAAACTTTCCGGATCCAGCCTGACGCCTGGGGATATTCTAAGGTAAGGAATCTATCACTAACTACTGTCTCTTACAGATATATCGTTACACAAGTTAGTAACTTGTGCATCGGAAAGAAAAACAGCTTGAAGCCCGATTCATCACACCCATCCTATCTTATTCCTGCCATTAGGCACGTTGCATTTGTCTAGATTACCCCTCATGCAATATTCCCCGTCTCATTGGCCTCCATTTTCTGCGGATCCCGTAGCGCCTGTCAGCGAAGTTACTGTTGTCTCCTGTACCTCTCCACTCTCCCCCTGCTGTTCCCGAGCCCATAACACAAATGGCTCCCATATATCTTTAGGTCTGGACGCTGATGGCATTAATTCCCAAAAAGTGGTTAATTGTGAATGCCCGAATGTTACGTCTTGCAGCCATTCTTTTATGCTGGGAGTTCCTTTGCTCCCCCAATGTATTGCCACACATCTTTTAGCGAAAAGAAGCAACATAGCATGTAGCTTCCTACTCTCGACTGGCGTATCTTTTACATAACCCAACAACCCCTGTATGGGGTCCGGGGCATCCTGTGGGCCTATAATCTTGTGTATTATTGTAAATATATTGGTCCAGAATGACGCAAGCTGTGGACAGCTCCACGCCATGTGTAAAAATGAGGCTGAGGCAGAGCCACATCTCCAGCAACCATCATCTTCCTTTAGTCCTATACGATGTAAGATGGCAGGGGTCCTATAAAACCTGTGCAGATATTTAAAGTGTATTAAGCGAAGTTTGTAGTTGGGTGATAGAGCCGTGAGTTGGCTACAGCAGTAGGCCCATTGTTCTTCCGTGAGCGGCGCTGGCAGCGCCTCATTCCATGCCTGAAGTGCCCTTGGTTGTGTCAGTGAGGCTGAATGTTGCATATTATAAATGCGTGTGATTAATCTGCGCGGGGATTCCGACTTAATGACATTTTCTAGAGCAAGCAATGTGGGTGGCGGACTTGGGAAAGTGTCGTGGAGTGATCTACATGTAGCCCTAAGCTTGTGATACAAGAACAGTTCTGAGAAGGGCACAGCCTTATCTTCCACAGCTTCTGGTGGGGGTCTAAACGTTTCTTCTGGATATAAATCCTCAAACGTATGGATTCCCATTTTGAGTGCCAATGCCCTGCTAGCACCTTCTTCCATCGGGGGTAACAATGGATTATGTGCCAACGATATGGATGGGGCATACAGGACGGAATGATTTGCTCTTTTCCTTAGTCCATCCCATGCCCACCTCAGGGTGTTGACTGTGTCTGTCGTCACGGGGTCTTTTGCCGGTTTGGTATAGTACCACTTGCAGAGGGATAGGTGCTGCCGCATCCGCCTCCACCGCTTTATGGGGTAAAAATGGGGTCGGATGTACCCAATAATGTAAGTATTGCGCCTGCGCACTCAAGGCATACAATTGTATGTCCGGTGCTCCCAAGCCACCTTGTTGCAATGGAAGGGTAAGAAGTTCCCACGAGACTCGAGCCTGCCTGCCCAGATCAGCGACACAAACCAGGATCTGTTTTAAAAAAAAAAAAAAGCTTGAGTGAGGGGGAAGTGGTATATTAACGAATAGGTAAAGTAATTTAGGTAGCACCACCATCTTAGCTAACGCTATTCTTCCCGCTAAAGAGAGGGGGGAGTCCGGCCCACGCAGTGACTTTTCCTTCCAGCCAATTTATGGCTCGCCCGTAGTTCATTTCCCATATGCCCTGTAATTTTCTGCTGAGCCATATCCCCAGATATTTTATCGGTTCGTTAGCCCACTTCAGGGGAAATTCGGTGGGAGTAGGGTTCGTGGTTTCCGTCCAGGGGAAAATGACTGATTTGTTCTAATTAATGGAGATCCCGGACAGGCCCCCAAATTTGATAAACTCGCGCAGTAGTGGATCCAGATTAATCGCAGGGTCTATGACATACAATGTGACATCGTCAGCATATAGTGATATTAAAAGACTTCTAGTGCTTAACCCAATTCCCCTGGCGGTGTGATGCTGTCTAATGCGGGCCGCAAGGGGTTCCATGGCTATTGCAAAAAGTAATGGGGATAGGGGGCAGCCCTGCCTTGTACCCCATGAAATGGCGAATGGCTGTGACACCATTCCGTTCACCCTTATCCGAGCAGATGGCTTCGTATATAGCAATCGTATGCGGCTAAGAAACAGGGGGCTGAACCCAAGACTCGAAACAAGTAAGGCCATTCCAGCGTGTCAAACGCGTTAGTGGCTTCAAGGAAAACTGCGGCTGCTTGCACATCAGGATGGAGGTAGTGTACAACGGTGAAGAAGGTTCTGAGGTTGTGGGATGTAGACCTCCCGGGGATAAAGCCCGATTGATCGGGCGTGCAATGAGCGGAAGTAGGGGTTGTAGCCTATTTGCGACCAATTTCGCCAATATTTTTACGTCTACGTTTATGAGCGACAAGGGCCTATAGGAATCCAATTCGTTTTCAGGCTTCCCGGGTTTCAACAATGTTATTATTATTGCCTCTCTCATTGTAGGTGGTAAAATGCCCGAGGTCTGAGCCTCTTCACACAGTGCAGTCAAGCGTGGCGCTTATTCCTCCATGTACGTCTTGTAAAATGCAGTGGTTAAGCCATCCGACCCCAGAGCTTTATTTAGTGGCAAGCTTTTAATAACCTTGGCTACATCCTCCACCGTGAATGGGTTGTCTAGGTATTCCCTGTGCCAAACCAGAGAAGTTCTAGTGATTCCAGGAATGGCTGCAGGTATTCCGGAGCTGCAGGCTGCTGGGAAGTGTATAGGTCAAAATAAAAGTGGGAGAAGGCATCTAGTATATTTTTTTGGCCTCTAATTACTGTATTCTGCGTGCTGTTTAGTTCCGTTACATAAGCATTGGTACGAGGCGCACGTAATATTGATGCCAAAGTCCTCCCTGGCCTATCCCCCTCCCCGTATCTCCTGGCCTGGGCATGTTTCCCTAAAAATGTAACCTCCCGCTGTGCCTCATCCTCGAATTCCAACAACTTCACTTTCAATTGAGCCATTGTCTTTCAGTCGCCCGTTGCATAGAACTCTGTCTCTAACTCTCTGATTTGTTTCTCCACCATTGCAATCGTGCCTCGTATTGACTTTAGGACTCCTGCCTGACGGGCTATGCAATTACCCCCAATTTCTGTATTGAATGCCTCCCATAACGAGGCCTGAGTGGCAACCGAGCCCTCATTCAGGGTAAAGTAGTCCGTTATATCACTTCTGATTTCCTCTCTGAACGCATCGTCTAGGAGGGCTTCCTGTGGTAGTCTCCAGGTGAACATAGGTGGGGACGAGTTGGGCAGCGTCAACCGCAAAAGGCTAGGCGCATGGTCTGATAAGGATCTGGGGAGATGTTGTACTTCATTGCACCATGTGGCCACATCCCTAGACACTAGCCAAAAATCCAACCTGGACCAAGCCTTGTGGTGTTCAGAAATGCACGTCCCCTCTCTGATCGTTGGGTGGTTGTCTCCAAATGTCAATGAGATCCCCATCCTCGATAATTGCATTCAGCGCAGCACTGGCTGCCGGGTGTAGTGACCTAGAGACCCCCTTCCTATTGTTTCATCGTTCAGTATAGCATTGAAGTCTCCTCCCCAAATAATAGTATCGCAATTTATCGCCCTCACTTTAGCCCATATATCTTGGAAAAAATTGGGGGCATCTACATTTGGACCATATACTGCAACAAACACCACATGCGACCCACCTAACCCACCATGTATTATAATGTACCTGCCTTCGGGATCTACCTGTATTTCACTGTCTCTCCAGTCTATCCCTCTTCTGATCAACACAGCCACCCCCCTTGAGTGAATAAATTGAAGAGTATACAGAACCCCATCTACTGTGCTTCAACCTGGGAGACGGCGTAACATTTAAGTGCGTCTCTTGCAACATGCATACGTCTATCTCATGGCGTACTAGATATGAGTGGACTAGTCTTGACTTTCTGCAGTCGTTCAACCCACGAATGTTCCACGTTAAAAAATTAAGCTTAGTCATTTGGTTGGTCAACCCCGCATCATACATAATTACAATGGGAACAAAGCACGGTTCAATGGGCCCAGCATCCCAGTGGATGTATCGGAGACTGCATAGCATGATACTGGCATTAAACAGAACAAAACCCCTCCCTTCCAACCCACCTCCCACTCCAACCCCCCAATCAGGTTGTAGTAATCCCGACCCAAACAACTCCACAGGAAGTTCCTTTGTTGGGAGCTCTCCCATGAGGGCGCAGTAATGCCGGCTAACTTCCCTGTAGTGCACAGGGTGGCCGAGAGCACTGCGGAGAGTGCTGCTATTTAACTACTAACACGGATAAAGGCCACAATGCCGTATCAACCAAGGTCCAAGACAATAAAAGATAATCACTGTACCTCTAGAACAGCAATGAACTGTGGCACCCAGATCCAGCCCAACATGGAACAAAGTGCGCAGTTTATACAACATTACGATACTCATGTCAATCGTTAAAGCTGAGGTGATCGGCCGGTAATTCTGTAGAGCCTTGGACCTGCTTGCTCTTCTTCCCCCCCCCCCTGATGTACTTGGCAAACTTTAAGGCGGACTTCGCATCTGTGAAGAAGTGAGCTGTTCCATCATGTATCACTTTAAGCCTGGCGGGGTACAGCAGTGAGTAGGGAATCTGAGCTTGAAGCAGGATGCGTTTTGCAGGCAGGAACTCGCGCCTTGCCGCCTGCACCGCCGGTGTAAAATCGGGATAGAAGGAGATGGTGTTTCCCTTGTGTGAAATTGTCCCTTTTTCCCTGGCTAGCCGTAGGATGAGATCTCGGTTTTGATAATTCAAGATTTTTGCGAGGATGGGCCTAGGTGTGGCTCCAACTAGAGGTTTGGGACCCAGGGAGCGATGTGCCCTCTCCACCACAAATACTGCAGACAAGTGGGGATCAAAAAGTTCATGAAGCAGGTCTGCGATGTAAGTCTCCATCTTGGAGATGGCTGTCGTTTCCGGTATCCCGGTAACGCTCAAGTTGTTTGCTAACTTGGTCCCCAACGTGCCCTGAGCTTAACCCTAGGAGCTTTACTCCCACAACCCCGTGGCCTACTTGCCAGCAGCCACCAACCGGGGTCCCCCTATCCTCCATAGGATAACATTGGGCCTCAACACTCTGCACCCGGCCGCCCTAGTGCTGCTGAGGGTGCAATAACAGTGCATCACTGACCCTGGGAGACCACAGAGTCTAACCCCAGAACCCTAACTCAAAAGACCGATTACTTGCCTCGAAACCGATAACTCATTTTTCCTCATAGGATAACATTGACACTTTTTCTCCCAAAAAGTTTCTAAGTGTCGACTTTTGAAAACTACAAATATTCCTTAAAAATCAGCCGAATAACAAACGCATTTTCTCAACTGTTTTCAGGAAATGTCCCAGTGCTGAATCTAGGATCCAGCACTGAGCAGGTAAGTTAGGTTATCGATACTTTTTCTTACTAAGTGAATTTCCTCCCATAGAAACTTTTTCACATAGAATCACCAATGTTATCCTATGGGAGGAAATTCACTTAGCAGGTAAGTTAGGTTATTGATACTTTTTCTTACTCCCCGAGGAGGCTGAGAACCTGGGAACAGATATCGCGCAGCAAGAGGTGAGGGCTGCCATCAAGTGCATGGGGAGAAACAAGACCCCGGGTACCGACTGCCTCCCGGCCTAATTTTACACGGCATATGTAGAGGAATTGGCGCATAGATTGGTCACATTATAACAGGAGGCTCGAGAACTGGTCCACGCAGACCAAGCAGAGTTTATCCCTGGCGGATCACAGCTATAAATATAAGGCGGCTCCTGGCGGTTATGGACTCCGACAAGTATGACAGACGGGAGGCGGTGTTCACAGGGGACATCGAGAAGGCCTTTGATAGCCTCGAGTGGCCATACCTCTAGGAGGTCCGGTCTAAGATGGGACTCGGAGGAGGCTTTCTTGTGTGGGTAAGGCTACTCTATGCAGTGAGCTAAAGAACGATGATGGATTCAACCCAGATCTGTGACTGGGGGTGAGTGTCTGAAAAGTTTCAGTGCTCCGTCCATCTCCTTGTGTTTGCTTTGTTCACCCTAAGGTGGCAGGGTGTGCCCAGACGTGGGTCCCTTGCTCACTTTGCCACTGGATTCAAGCTAGCCTGGCTGATGAGGGCTGTTAGCCTGAAACCAGTCCCAGGATATTTGTTTCAGGTCTAGGGAAGACATGGCTTGGCAGTTCGGGCTGGACTGTTCCCATGAGGCACAGGGTCAAGACTGATTTGCATATAGCTGTGTCTGGACTGGGGTGGCGAAGTGAGCTGAAGAACGATGATGAATTCAACCCTGATCTGTGACGGGGTGAGTGTCTGAAAAGTTTCAGCGCTCCGTCCATCTCCTTGTGTTTGCTTTACTCTATGCAACCCCTACAGCCTGGGTGCGTACCGGGAAAACGATTTTGCCTAGACAGAGGGTGGAGAGAGGTATGAGGCAGGGATGCCCCCTACTCCCCACTACTGTTCGCCCTCGCCATGAAACCCCTGGCGTGCATGGCGAGGAGTGGACAGAACTACAGTGGCTTGTGGACAGGAGAAGCGATGCACTACATAGCCTTATACGCATACGATCTCCTGCTGTTTCTTAGCAACACAGCCGCAGAGCTAAGAGGGGCGCAAGACATGCTGGCCCAGTTTGGCGGTCTATCTGGCCTTAAGGTTAATTGGCAGAAATCTAAACTTTACCCTATGGCGCCTAGTAGACCCCCACCACCTGACTTGGGGAACTTGAAGTGGGAGCCCGACTGCCTGCTGTATCTTGTAGTCAAAATATACCAAGGCAGAGCCGAATTGTTAGAGGGCAATGTAAGCAGAGCGATATGCTCGATATGGTCCTCTATGGAGTTCTGGGGGACACTGTTGCTTTCGGTGGCTGGACGAGTAGCAGTCCTGAAAATGGTGGCACTCCCGAGGCTACTGTATTTTGGGGCTCTCCCGGTGTGGATACCACGAGTGACATTTAAAGATCTTGATTCAATGATGATTATCTGGGGGACTGGACACAGAAGGGTAGCACTGGCCACGTTGCTGCGCTCCTCAGCTGAGAGAGGACTAGCGGTCCTCGACTTTGAGGGATATTACATAGCAGCCCAGTTGTACTGGCTGATCCAATGGCTAGCAGGGAAACCGCCAAACAGGGAACAGCACCCGGCTGCTGCAGCCCGTGCGAAGATATTGGTGCGGAGGAACCCTCCGGAAGACACGGCGGAGACCAGGGTGGTGGTGCGCTGCTGGCCCAGATACTTGAGACGAGTGGGCGCTAGGATCCCCTACTCTCCGGACTTGCCCCTAACAATGCTTCACTGCCTACCGCAGGGAGAGCATTGGATGGGGCTAGAGGACTGGGAAGAGGCAGGCCTAAAAGTAATGGGGGAACTATACCAAGACTCAGTAATGCTCCCCTTCGAAGAACTGCAAGCGGCATATGACCTGCCGGGGGGGTCAGTTTCTGAAGCATGGAGGGCTTACTAGGAGGGTCAGGAAGCACTGGGGAGCGGGCAGCGCGGAGCCTCGGGCACTTGCAGGATGCAGGTATGTCCCATTGTCAGCAGGGACGATCAAAACGGTCTACTGTCTTTACAGGGCGATCAGGCAAGACATGCAAAGGAAGCTAGAGAGCCTGCGACTGCAGTGGGAGGAGGACCTGTGGAAACAGATCCCGGAGAAAGACTGGGCCATGATATTGGAACGAACCCTCTATGCGTCTAGAAATGCGCGATTCAAATTAATAAACTTTTTACATACTTCACAGAGCAAACTCTAGAGAAACCTAGGTCGTCGAAGCCCAGTCTTGAAAAGGACCGCTCGACGCCGAGGGGAAAAAGAGTTAAAGGCGACTTCGAGGCCGACCGCGAAGCGCCGGAGCTCTCAACGCCGAACAGGCGGCCGAGATGGAGAAGAAGAGAAGGCTCGAGGCCGAAATGGCAAACATCCTCCAGAGAGAGAAGGATTTCGACGACCGGATGAGCCGGTACACCATCCCTTCGAAGCCCTCAGCCGAAGCAGAGCTCGAAGAAGGGGTCGAGGACCCTGATCCGCAGGAACCAGCCGAAGAACAGGGGGAAGAGGGCCTAGATTACTTCGAGGCAGAAAGCGAAGAGGATCAACAGACCTACCAGGACTCCACATCCTCAGAGGCGCAAGACCTGCAGTGGCAGGATCTCGACGCCGAAAATCCAGAAGAGGGTGTAGTCTTACCCGTCGAGGCCTTCGCCGCCGGACGACATTGGCATATACAATATGGTCATAAACGCTGCAGCCTCTTATCAAGTGAAGCTAGAGGAGGAGAAGCCCAAAGCTTGTTTCTCCTGGAGACTCTGCTTCCTACACAGACCAGGAGCCAATTCCTACCCATGCTCACAAGTGTGCTGGACCAGGGCAGGGAGGCCTTCAGGGAGCCAGCTGTATGCAAGTCAGTGACCCAGAGGACAGAAAAGAAATATAAACATTCCTCACAAGACCCAGCATATATTCAGGGATCGGTACCTGCTGACTCGATAATAGCAACGACAGCTAGGAAGAGGGCCAACGTACCCACTAACTCCGGACCACCTCCAGACAAAGAGCAGGAGGATGGACCTCACAGGGAGGAAAATGGAGAGGAGTGCGGCGATTCAATGGCGCATCGCCAACTCAAATGCCTTAATTAACAGACATGCCTACCAGCATTGGGAGGAAGTCGGCCAACTGCTCAAACATCTCCCGGAGCAGTACCAACAGAGGGCATACCACCTCGTGGAAGAAGGCAGGAACATGGCCAACACATGCCTAAAATCGGCCCTGGATGCAGCGGAGACATCCAGTAGGCAGATGATGATTGGGGTTACGAGAGAAGGCATGCCTGGCTGAGGATCTAGGGCTTCAAGCCAGAAGTCCAAAATAACATCCTGAACACACCCTTCAACGGAGAACAACTGTTCGGGACTCCGGTTGACGAAAAACTTGCGCAGCTAAAAAAGGACAATGAAACGGCAAGGTCCATGGGAGCGCTGCAGTTCAGGGGGATGAGAAGGGGCACCCCCTTAAGAAGACCGGCAGGCAGAGGAAACAGCCAGCTGGGAACATCACATCAAGCCTTCCAACAGGGTTACCAAGGAGGCAATCAGACACAGCAACTGGGACAGCAACAGCAAAGCTGGCAGTACCAGCCACGGGGCCAATCCTTTCGAGGGCGCTCGAACGGACGAGGTCAGACAAGAAGAGGAAAGCAACCCACCTCCAAGTGACTCCGCTGTAAGAAGGATGCCCACCCACACAACACCTCTAGGGGGGCGACAATACAAGGGAAAAGACAAACTAGTAGTACCACAAGACAAACAGTTCCTCGAGCACATAACACCTGTAGGAGGCAGAATCAGACACTTCTTCCAGAAGTGGAAGAAGGTCACAACCGACAAATGGATACTGAACATCATACAACACGGCTACTGCATAGAACTAGAAAGGCCACCTCCAAACAAGAGGCCAAACTACAAGGGACACTCTACAGCAGAACTATCACTCTTGCTGCTAGAGGCACAGGAGCTCCTAAAGATGGAGGCAATAGGGACGGTGCCGTACAACGAAAGAAACCAGGGGGTCTACTCCAACTAGTACCAAAAGTAGACGAAACGTTAAGACCTATCTTGGACCTACGGTTCTTAAACAAATTCGTAAGGACTCCAAGATTCAAGATGACATCTCTGCAAGAAGTAATACCCCAAATATAGGAAGGGGATTACAGGGCAACTATACACCTAAAAGACGCTTACCTACACATCCACATGAACAAAAGACGCAAACACCTACTAAGATTTGTGATCAAGGAAACGCACTACCAGTTCACAGTCCTGGCATTCGGGCTAAAATCCGCACCAAGGGTGTTCACAAAATGCATAGCTGCGGTAGCAGCACACCTACGGAGGCAAGGGATACACGTATACCCGTACCTCGACGACTGGCTTGTAAAGGCAAACTCATACAGCCAATGCAAACAACACATTCAGCAGGTTACTCAAACGCTCATGCAACTAGGCTTTTCAATACATTGGGGAAAATCCTCAACAGAACCAGAACAGGTGAAGATATTCCTAGGGGCAGAGATCAACACCATACAAGGCAAGGTGTTCCCCAGCGCGAGGAGAACACAGGCACTACTGAAGGAGACACATCTCTACCACAAGGGGCAAGCTCTGACAGTGAGGACGGTGAGCAAGCTCATGGGAATGATGGCGTCATGCATACACCTAGTCTCAAATATTCGACTCCACATGAGACCATTCCAAGAATGGCTCCAACAGCAATGGTCACAAGCAACAGGGAGCTGGGAAGATCTAGTGGTTGTCACACACGCAGTGCAGCAGGAAATAGCGTGGTGGAACAAAGAAAACATAGCACAGGGGAAGCCATTCACACCACCAACTCCAACAGTGACCATCACAACAGATGCCTCCCACCTGGGATGGGGAGCGCACATGAACCAACTCAAGGTGAGGGGGTTATGAACACAGAAAGATGCGGTAAAACACATCAACTACCTAGAGCTAAAGACAGTGTTCCTAGCCTTAAAAGCATTTCAGAAGGAGCTGTACGGGAACAGGGTGTTGATTCAAACAGACAACACCACGACCATGTTCTACATCAACAAGCAAGGAGGAACACTCAGTAGCGCTGTCGAAGCTAGCACAGGAGATATGGACATGGGCCATTCCACTGAGGATAGACCTACTAGCAATACATCTACCAGGGAAGGACAATGTGGAAGCAGACCGACTCAGCAGGCAGACGTCAGCATCCCACGAATGGGAGATCAAGCAGCAGGAAATAGAAAAAATATTCCAAAGGTGGGGAACACCGCAAATAGACCTATTTGCAACACACCAGAATGCAAAATGCCAACACTTCGCATCCAGACAACCAGACCATCGGTCACAAGGGAATGCGCTATGGATAAGTTGGTCAAAGACCTTTGCATACGCTTTTCCCCCGATACCACTGATACACAGGGTACTCAACAAATGCAGGATCAGCAACATGACACTAATACTGATAGCACCTCAGTGGGCCAGACAGTCCTGGTTCTCACAGATAGTAGAAATGGCACAAGAACCAGCACATAGGTTCCCAAAAAGAAAGGACCTGTTAACAATGCAGAACGGAAAGGTACTGCACCCAGAGCCAGAGAGCCTCAGCCTAGCAGCATGGCTCCTGAAGACCTAGAATTTGCACACCTCAAACTACCGGCAAGTACTATGGCAGTACTCGGAGAGGCGAGGAGACCGACAACAAGGAAGTGCTATATAGCAAAATGGAAAAGGTTCTCCCAATGGTGCATCAAGGAGAAACTACAACTGAAGATCACAAGGAAATCCACAGTACTAAAATACTTAACACACCTGCTACAAAGCAAACTAAGCTACACATCCCTAAGGGTGCACTTAGCGGCGATAGTAGCTTATACGAGGGGAGAAACCGGGAACAGTTTCTTCACCTCCCAAGTAGTGAAAAGATTTCTGGAAGGAGCTAATAGGATCGCACCCCCAAAAAGGATGCCAGCACCGAAATGGAACCTCAACGTGGTGCTAACTCAATTGATGAAGGCGCCCTTTGAACCTATTCACAAGGCAACACTGCACATGCTCACACTAAAGACAGCCTTCTTTTTTTTAATTTTTTTTTTTATTAATCTTTTTATTAGTTTCGATCCGCAGTTATGCATACATTTGTAATCAACATTTTAGCAAGCATTTAACACAGCAATACATTAGCATGAGGAGAAGGTCACTTCTACATCGCGTCCCTTGCTCGATTTCTATTTCGCCTCATCTCAAGCTCCAACATTGGGGAAATACAGTTAGATCCGCGATAGACATTCCACTTGCCCCATTTTTTATCCCACTTCTTTGGGCATCCCCGGGTTATAAAGACTTCCTTTTCTGCAATCATGCATTTATCAACTTCCTTCAACCATGCCTGCGTGGTTGGAGGACTTGCCACCCCCAGCCTCTAGCTATTTCTCTTTTTACTAGGGTGTATCCCAGCGTGGCTAGTTGTTGTTCCACCTCTGTGAGATCTGTTGCCGCCCACACATTAAGTAGACCCAGCCTTGGTGTAAGAGTCAGTGTCATTCCCAAAGCGGTTTGGATATGAGACGTGGCCCCTTCCCATATTCGTAGAAGCCGCGGGCACTCCCATATCGTATGATAAAAGGTAGCCGTGTGGCCGCAGCCTCTAAGACAAAGTGGATCAGCTCTGGCCCCTATCTTTGCCAATGTCACTCCCGTTAAATACGACCTATGGAGGATTTTGAATTGTATCAGCCTGAAACGGAGGGTGATGGCCGCCTCCCTGGGAGACATCAGGGCAGCCTGCCAGTCCTCATCGTCAAGAGATCCCAGGTCTTTTTCCCACTGCTCCTTGAGCTTATGTAGCGTGTCAGGTATGTTATTGCACAATTTTTTATAGATCAATGAAATGGCTTTAGAATGTAGTGGTCCATCTAGTAAGCGATCCTCTAATGGCGATGACTCTGGTATTTCTGTGAGGTCTGGAAAAGCTGTTGTGAGGGCATGCCGGATTTGCATATATCTAAATTGTTCCCCTTGCGCCATTTTGTATTGGTCTTGAAGCTCCTTAAAGCTGAGGATCGACCCATTTTTAACCATGTCTCCGACCACAGATATCCCGATGGTGTCCCACTTATCAAAGCCAGGTTGCTGGCAGAGAAGACCCAACTTTTGGGCATACCAAAGTGGCGTTGCTTTTGAGAGGACTTTTGACCAACCTAGCCGGGAGTTAGCCTGATGCCAGATAGCTACAGTATGGGAAAGAGGCCCAAAATATCGTCCTCTCTTTACTTTAGAATAAAGCGCTCCCAAGTATCCAGATCGCCCGGTCTGATATCTGTCGAGCATGTATGCGGGATCGTTGGGAGAGCGATATATCCACTGGTTTATCACCACTAGTTGCGAAGCCCAGTAATAAAGTTTAAGGTCTGGGAGAGCTATTCCTCCATCGAACCAGCCTTTCGTCAGCTTTTTGGTAGCAATGCGGGGGCCCTTCCATCCCAGAGCAGAGTCCTGACCTCACCCTCCACCACTGAGAAATACTTGTCCGGAACCTGATATGGACAATTCTGGAGGATATATAGAAAGCGGGGAAGTGCCAGCATCTTGAACAACGCAGCACGGCCCACCAACGACAGGGGCAAGGATCTCCAATGTTGAACGTCTGTTTTTAGCCGGGCCAGTGGGGGGCCAGGTTGCGATTATAAAAAGGGCAGGGTCCGACGTAGCAAAGATTCCTAAGTACTGAAACCCCTCGTCGGCCACCTTGATTGTACAATTTGGCGGGAGACGGGGACGTGCCCCGGAGCATAAACAACACAGATTTACTCCAGTTTATTTGGTAGCCCGAGTATTTCCCAAAGTTCGTGAAGATGTTCAGAACACCACGAATGGATTTATATGGAGAGGCTAGGTACAGCAAGATGTCATCTGCGTATAGGGATATTCGATCTTCCTGTCCCTCTGCCCATTTCAGGCCCCTCACCATCACCGCCTGGCGGATCCAGGCGGCCAATGGTTCTAATATCAGTGAGAATATCATCGGGGACAGGGGACAGCCCTGCCTGGTTCCCCTTCGCAGTGTGAATATTCGTGAGGTATAGTTGTTGACCCTCACTTGGCCCTGTATGTCTGTGTACAGTAATTTAATCCAACCTAGGAAGTTTGGGCCAAATCCCATCCTCACCAGGACTTCGAAAAGGTATGGCCATTCTATTGAATCAAACGCCATGGAGGCATCTAGAGATAGCACCACTGCGTCTTCCTCCAGGAACTCCCTCCGCGCCAGCACGTTGTTAAGTCTGCGGATATTTAATGCTGTATTTCTCCCCGGCACAAACCCAGACTGGTCAGGATGTACCAGTGATGAAATAACCGGTGCCAGTCGGGTGGCGAGAACTTTGGCTAGGATCTTAGCTTCCGCGTTGATCAGCGAAATCGGTCGGTAGGAACCGCACTGGTCACCAGGCTTCCCTGGCTTACGGATTACAACTATTGATGCTATTCGTTGATCACTAGGCAGCTTCCCTTGCTTATAGCTTTCATGATACATGGCGCGTAAATGAGGGGCAACATGGGAGGCCGCGACTTTTAAGAATTCAATGGGGATCCCGTTGGGCCCCATGGCCTTCCCAGAGCGGATTTGGCTTATGGCCGTTTGAATCTCTACATCCGTTAACTCCCCTCCAGAGTTTCTCTGTCCGTTTCGGAGAGAGTCATCACATTGCTATCAGCAAGGAGTTGGCGAGAGTCCTCCGCAGTGTATGCAGTGGAGGGAGAGTAGATCTGCTCTAGATGACCAGCAAAAGCCTCCGCTATATCCTTAGGGCGTGTAATGGTAGTGCCGTCAGGCATGCTCAGGCCGGCCACCCACCTCTCCCCTTGTTCTCTCCTCTCTAACCAGGCTAGCGTCTTTCCAGCCCTGTCCCCGAGTTCATATAGACGGTGTTGCATATGGAGGTGTCTGGTCATCATTTGTTCCCTTGCCTTGACCTTATATTCCTCTTGTTTCATTGCCAGGCGATGCAACGTGTCTTCCGAGGGCGTATTGGTATTGTCGAGCTCAAGTTGGCGAAGCTCGTCTTCCAATTGGGCAAACTGGCTATGTTTTTGTTGGGTGTAACCCACTTTTAGAGATAGTGCATGCCCCTTTAAGACCACTTTAAAGGCCTCCCACAGAGTTTGTGCTGATGTTACCGAGCCGACATTTTCGGCGAAATAGTTACAGGTTTGCTGACAAAGTTCCGTTTTGATATCCGGAATTTTCAATAACCATGGGTTCAGAACTATAGTGGATCGTGGCTGCCTCTCCCATTGTGTAAGTTCAATTATAACCGGTGAATGATCCGAGATGCCTCTCGGCAGGACATGGGGATTCTGGAAATTGCTAATGGAGGCTGCGTATGTTAAAAAGTAGTCAATACGAGATGAGCTCCTATGTGCATTTGAGTAGTAAGTGTATTGGATATCTCTGGGTTTCAAGGTGCGCCATACATCTGTTAGGCCCATGGCTGTAGTGAATTCTTTCATTTGCACATTGGGGCGTGTCCCCGCCCGTCGGGGGTACCTATCTGTATCATCATCCATGGTCATGTTGTAATCCCCTCCCAGGACCAGAGTGCCCACCGGAAGGTCGGTCAGTATTTTGCCAAGAGTTGTCAAAGCTTCCTTACCCAGCGCAGGAGGCAGGTATACTGAGACTATATTAAGTGCTCTCCCTTCCCATTGGGCCTCTAGGACAGCAAATCTACCCCTGGATCTGCCCAGGTACGCTTTACAATAATGGCTAGGTTTTTCTTGACAAGAATCCCAGTTCCCCTGGATCCCGTGGTGAAGTCAGCATGCACCAGGAGTTTGTAACCCCATCGTGTGAGGGCTTTACTTTTGTTTCCAGTCATGTGGGTCTCCTGCAACAACACTATGTCCGGGGCCTGTCTTTTCAGGTATTGTTGGACGATACCTCTTTTGATTTTATCACCCAGTCCGTTTACGTTCCAGGTGAGTATTGAAATCGACGAATCCATTCTACCCCCATCATCCGACACATGGACAGTAACAGTGCGACAATTTAACAGAAGTGCATGATTGAAAATTCCCCTTTCTAGTATATGCAAGGCGTGACCTGATTTTTCCTCCCAACCATTAAGAGCAAGTGTAAGCGCTGTGTGTGGCAGTATGCATAGATAACTTTGTAAGTCAAACTTTCCTAAAAACAATAATCCCCCATCCCTCCACCCCCTCACCCCCCCTCCCTGCCTCCCTGCCCGTGGATTTCGAACTACCCACTCCCCAACTAGGCAGAGTGCCTCTACCCCGTTCAAAAATACCAAAAGGTGTGGGTTTGCGGTCCCCCCATCCCCCCTACAGCTATTGGCGGTATACCTCCGTTCTTTTAACTCCCAGCGTGATCTTGTGGTAACAAACTAATACATTACATAGGTGAGTCATTACAAACTGTAACAGTGCTGCGGCAAGTGCCCTCCGGACCAGTAAGTCACTATTATAATAGGAACGTTCTCACCAATGTCCTGCATGGAGGTAGAGTTCTCTGCAGTTCTCATCGCCTACACGGCTGTACCCCTAAAGTTGCAGCTAATTGTGCTTGGCACCGGCGGAGTCCTCCTCTGAAAGAGCCCCACCGTTCTCTTTGTACTTCCTTGGCCCTGCGTTTCGGTCTCGGCGATGGCCATCGACTCTTCGCCACCCCTCCAGCCACTCCCACGCGGCCTCCGGCGAAGCAAAGAACCACGTTTTCCCGTCTGATTCCACCCTGAGTCTCGCCGGAAACAACATGGCGTATTTTACTTCTCGGTCCCGAAGCTCCTTCTTCACTGCTTGGAAACTTCGCCGCTGGGCCTGGACCTTAGCCGTGAAATCCGGGAAAAACGTTACTTCGCTGTTGTCCACCTTGAGTGGGGGCCCTGCCCGTGCCGTTTGCAGAATGATATCCCTGTCTCTATAGTTAAATACGCGGGCTATGAGTGGTCTTGGTGGGGTGCCGGGCTTCGGCCTCCCTCCCGGGACTCTATGTGCTCTTTCAATGGAGAAGTATTTAGAGAGACTTTTAGGCTGTAGATGTTTCACTATGATGTCCTCCACGAAGAGATCTGCCGCTGGCCCTTCGGCCCGTTCCGGCACACCTAAAATACGGATGTTATTTCTGCGGGCCCTTCCTTCATAGTCATCCAGCTGTTGCGCCATTCTCACATGTTGGCTCTGGAGCTCGGCAACCTGGGTTTGGAGTTGCGCCGTGTCGTCCTGCAGTGAGGATGTGACTATTTTTAGGTCTTTGACTTTGTCGTCCATTTTACGAAAGTCCGCTCGCAGTAGGGATACTTCGGTGGTAACGGAGTCGAGGGAGGACCTCACTCCGCCAATTGCTTCTAGCACGTCTCGTATGGTTGGCTCTGACTGCGGTCCCGGCTCTTTTTGTGACCCCTGCTCTTCCGTTCGCTGCATCTCTCGGTCTTCTCCAGCCTTATTCCATGCGAATTTTGTGAGTTTGCCCTGTACACTCGCTTTTGGTCCCCTTCCCGTCGCCATGGCAGGTTCTACCACAGAGGAGGAGGTGGGAGGCAAGAGGCGCCGGCCGAAGCCACCCGGGCAATCAAGGCAGCACTGCTGCAGGCCCCCCGTCCGTTTTTTCTAGGGCTATCTTGCAGGAACCCTGCTATCACTGCGGTAATGGGGTCTATTAGGCAGGTGGCAGACGCGTGTCCACAGTGTGGCTGGGCTCAGTCAATAAGCAGCCCCTCCCACGGACCGTCAGGCGTGGATCTCTCCGGTCTTCGGCACTGCGTAACAGGAGGGTCCACCAGTCTATTTCAAACACCACCGCAACGTCAGGTTGCCTAAGGGCATCAGTTCTGGTGCCAGCAGCGCAATCTCGGACCCCAAAGGGACAGTAGCACCCTTATCGTTCGCAGTGCCAATGTATGGCTTCTTCCTCTGAGGTTACTCCCAATGCCCCCAGAGACCAGAAGAGTGTAGGATGGTTATCTTCGTCCTGCTATTTCCGGAGGGCGCAGTGTTCGTATTTGTTTCACTCACAGGAGTGGGCGGGGGGGGAACCCAGCTCACAATCCGCCAGTGGGTCCTGGACTCACCGTATCTCCCCTGCGGCCCACCATCCACGGATCCCCGCCAAAGGCACCAACGAGGCCAAGTCACATCTAGGCCCAGGTCTCCGGCCGCAGCGCGGAGGCTCCACTCCGCCCCCGCCCACGGCAAATTGCGGCCTGTCAAGCCACCGGCAGTCTCTTCGGGGCACCTGGGGATACACGGCCGCCCCCACCACTGGCAACGTCCGTCGAGGCCGCGCTGGTCGTGTCCTACCTTCGCTGCCGTCCGCGGAGAGCCGCCCACTCCTGCGTCTATTCCTGGATCCAAGTCCCTTGCTGCAGGCCTTCCAGGCCCCAAGACCGGGGCCTCGAGTACCAGCTCCCCTCGGCGAGACCGGCACCGCTTCACCTGCACGCCGCCCCGCCACCTCTCCGGCTCCGGGTTACACCTCCGCAAGTCGCCCAGTTGCCCAGGGGAGTCCCCGCCGGCCAGCGGGCAGCAAACCTCGCCGGCCGTGCAAGTATTTCACCCCGGGGTCACCAGGCCGCCATTGTCTTCCTCGTCATCCGTCTTCCACCGTCCGCCACACCGTCACCCCGGTTCATGGACTCCCAGGTGGGGGCCAGGGTAGCTCTCGGGGCTGGAGAGCGTCTTCTCGCCTGTTTTGCTACCGATTGGAGGTCAGGATATTGTCGGATACGTTACGAGGGATGCGGAGCTCTTCTAGCCAGCCGCCATTCCCTTCGGCTGCTAGCCACGCCCCCCAAAAGACAGCCTTCTTAAGTGGCTATCACGTTGCTACGAAGAGTAAGTGAATTGCAAGCGCGAACACTCCAAGAGCCCTACCTACAAATACACAACAACCGGATTGTAATGAGAACAGACCCACACTTTATGCCAAAGGTGGTGTCTCGATTCCACATTAACCAAACAATCCAAATACCAAGTTTTTTCCAAAAACCTACTACAAGCACAGAAAGGGCGCTACACACACTAGACGCCAGAAGGGCTGTCATGCATTATATAGAAAGGACAAAGGAGTGCAGGAAAACGAAACGGTTCTTTGTATCCTTTGCCAGCAGTTTTTTGGGACGGCCAGTCACCAAAAACACCATTGCATGGTGGATTGCACAAGCAATTCAACTCTGCCACAAGCGGGCAGGACAAGAGTTACAAGGAGCAGCTCAAGCTCACTCTACAAGGAAGAAAGGAGTAACAATTGCGTTTCTAGCGAACACACCTATTCAAGACATTTGCCAAGCTGCAACATGGTTTTCAGTGCATACATTCACTAAGCACTACTGTGTGGATATTCAAATGAATAAGGAAGCGCAAGTGGGACAGAAGGTCTTACAACACATTTTCAGTAATCAGTGCTCATCTTCCACCCAACCACCACAATAAGGACAAACCGCTACTAAGTCTATGCACAGCATAGTGAATCCAGAAAGATTCACGCTGCAAAACTTAGTTTTTTTACCTGTCGGTGTAGTTTTGCAGCTTGAAGACTTTCTGGATTCACTAGCGATCCCACCCTCCTCCGCCAGAAAGATGACGGGAGGAAAGGAGGATAAAATTGCAATCATAACTAAATGGATCAACAAAAGAAGATCACACAAGACAAAAGAAAAAAGAATCCGAAGATGGCGACCAAAGGTGGGAGCTTCCGCCGGAAGCGCATCGTCACGAAGGACACCAAATGGTGGGATGTCAATGCCCACCTTGGCCACGAAAAAAAAAAAAAAAAAAAGAGAAGAAATACTACGATTCCGGACCCAACCACTAGATGGCGGAATAATGCACAGCATAGTGAATCCAGAAAGTCTTCAAGCTGCAAAACTACACCGACCGGTAAGAAACTATACGATAATGCACATGTTCTGGGACTGCCCCACATTACAAGTGTTCTGGGAAGAGATAAGGCGCACAGTAGGCGACCTCATCGACAAGGAGCTTCCACAAACCCCAGACCACTATCTGTTAGGATGGTTCCCGCATACGGCCAAAAACAAGACGACTGGGAAATTTAAAGACCTCGCCTATGTTCTGGTTAAGAGGGAGATGGCTAGGAATTGGAAAGCGTCGGGGGGGCCCCGGATACGCACATGGAAAAAGGAACTGGAAAAATGGGCGGGAACGGAAGGTAGACTTTTACTCAGAGAAGCCAGAAGAGGGATAGGGAAAATAGACCGGGCAAGGGCATGGGAACGCCTTGTAGGCGAATTAACAGCCGACGGACAGCGATCCAGCATGGCAGGCTCCCTGCAGTCGACAGCTCAAGACCAGGAGAGAGGGGAGGGGGCGAACAGATGGGTTAGGGTTGGTCAGCGTTCCAATGCGCCGAAATAAAAGGCATGACCTATAAAGACCTAGCAGAACCCAGCGATACTTTTACATCAACTCAAGTGCAACTCAAGGGGGGACGGGGGAAGTTTAGTTACAAGGGACTTTGGCTATAGTACACCAGAGAGCAATTATGCTTAATATATTGTATAATGTATAACATGAATGTTTCATGTAAGCTGAAGATTTTTTTAAAACCTAATAAAATCTGTTTGGGGGAAAAAAAATAACACAATGTCAGGACGGATGGATCAAAAACATAGGAGCAGTAGTCATGAGTGAGATTGACGTTATGAAAGGTACGAAGAGAGGAGATCCTAGAATCTAGGGCAGAAATGTGTTCATAAGTAGAACTTAAAAAACCAAGGGAAACCCTGGGTTTTGCAGCGTGAATCCTTTTCTGGATTCACATGCTGTGCATCATTCCGCCATCTAGTGGTTGGGTCCGGAGTTCTTTGCGTTTTTTTTTTTTCTTTTCTGTTTTTGGTCGCTGTCGACCACCATTTGGTGCCAGGTACGTCCCCTGTGACGTCAGACGGTATCCTGGAGGTCGACGTGCGTAGTGGCCATCTTCAGATTCTTTTTTCCGCCGTTGGGTCTGGAAGCAAGATGGGAAGCGCCGAAAAGTTTTTCGAGTTTCCCAAGAACACTTCGAAAAAGAAGATAATCACCGGATACATTCATCGATCTTCGACGTCAACGAAGATGATCACCATCAACATAGAGTAAGGTAGAACCAGAGGACTACTCCGGTCCACAAATGGTGAGGTAGGGGGCAATGGAGAATATTCCCTTCAAATTCTGCCCCAAGTGCCACCACAAGTTCGCTCAACGCGACCCACACGACGTCTGCAACCTTTGCCTGCCCGAAGACCACAAGGACAAGGACTGCGAGGCATGCGCAGCATTCCTACCGAAAACTGAAAGGACACGCCGACGCCTACGACAGGCCCACTACGCCACGATGTCGCATACATCTAAGAAGCCCTCGATGGGAGACCTAGGCTTCTCCAGCGATGAGGAGGGACATGGAGCTCCGGCGGAATCGACGCACGAGGGATCGGACGTCTAGGTCCTCTAAGGGGGCTCCGAAATGAGCCACGCCGAGAAAGACTAAGGGCCCGAAGAAAAAAAGAGAAGGGAAGACCTAAAAATCCATCGGAACCAAAGGGCCACCAACATGAGGCGCACAAGGCAGCCCCGACGCTGAGCAAAAAAGCGATCGAGGGTGAACCGCGATTCAAAGACCCCCACGGAACCCAACCAAAGGTTACCGAGGAGGGAAAATCGCCGAAGATGCCGAAAACCAGGGTCGACACGGACCCCTCGAAAAAGCTGCCGAAGACTAACGTCGACGCCGGAAAGAAGAGAAGGCCTCCGGCCAACGACGCCGAGAGGGCCCTCGAGGTCGAAGAGAAGAAGGCTCAAGGACGAAATGGCGGCGCTCCTACAGAAAAAATACTTCGATGCCTCATTAAAGGATTTTCGGATTCCTTAAACACCAGCAGCCGAACCAGAAAATGTCGACGCCGAAGAGGCAGAAGACGCCGAAGGAGAAGAGGAAGGAATCTTCGATTCTCCACCGACACCAGAACCTCGAGGCGAGGAACCCGAGGAATATGGAGACCTAGCTGAAGAGGAGGAAATCTCCCAAAATTTCGATGACTAGTAGAACGACCTCGACACCGAAAGCCCGGAAGAGGAAATTTGCAGCTACCCTTCCAAGACTTCACCCCCAGATGATATTGCCTTTTACAATGAAATGGTCAAAAGGGCAGCAAATCAGTTTGGAGTGCCATTAGAGGAGGAGAAAGGAGACGCATGTTTCCTACTAGAGACACTGGCACCAGCCTCAAAAGGTACACAATACCTGCCCATGCTGCCAAGCATCCTAGACCAAGGAAAAGAAGCGTTCAAGGAACCAGCTTCAAGCAAGGGAGTGACTCAGAGTGGAGAAAAAAATACAAACCCTCATCAAAAGACCCAAAATACATTCAGGGAAGCACAGTACCTGATTCTATTATTGTCTCCTCGGCCAGGAGGAGAGCCAGTGCAGTCTCCAACACAGGGCCACCACCTGAAAAGGAAAGTAAAAGAATGGACATGGGAAGGAGAATGGAGAAGGAGGCAGCAACGCAGTGGCGCATTGCCAACTCTAATGCCCTGATGAATAGATATGGCCACGAACAGTGGGATCAAATAGAAGAACTGCTGAATAAACTCCCAGAGGAGGACAAAGAGGGCAAAATCTATTGTCCAGGAGGGAAGAAATGTGGCTAACACATGCCTAAAGTCAGCCGTAGACGCTGCAGACACAGCAAGCAGGCAAATGTGCACAGGAACCATCCTCAGAAGACATGCCTGGCTCAGGATCTCTGGTTTCAAGCAGGAAGTCCAGACGTCAATTATCAATAGACCTTTCAATGGGGAAGCTCTCTTCGGCAAGGAAGCGGATGAATCCCTTCAACAAATTAAAAAAGACGAGACAGCAAGGGCAATGGGGGCCCTACAACAAAGGGGTACCTTTAAAAGAGGAGGTTTCACAAACAGAAAAACCACAAATAGAGGGAGTTTTGGTCAAGGCCAGCACACGCCTCAACAACCCCTGGGACAGAACCCAACAAACGGGTCAACAGTCCGGCTACCAAGGGTAGCAGCAACAGCAGAAGCAGCCCTTTCGAGGCAGTGGCAGAGGAAGAGGCCAAGTCACAAGATGAAATGGATCTAACTGACTTAGACACGGCAAGAGACCCAAACAAAACGCCAGTGGGGGGAAGAATATCCTTTTTCCACAATCTGTGGAAAAGGATCACAATGGACAATTGGATTTTAAATCTGATAAAATACGGATATTGCATAGAGCTCACAAAGACACCACCTGCAAATCCACCAAAAACAAAAAGGCTAACCAGGTCAGAACGAACACTGCTAAACGTGGAAATCAAAGAACTATACCTAAAGAAGGCAATAGAAAAGGTGCCAACGCAAGAGTATTTCGAAGGAAATTACTCCCTATACTTCCTAGTACCAAAACAGGATCTAACTCTAAGGCCAATCATGGACTTAAGATTCATAAACAAGTTCATACGAACACAACATTTCAAAATGTGCACCCTCCAAGAAATAATCCCTCAAATCCAAAAAGGGGATTACTTGGCAACAATTGACCTCAAAGACACCCATCTACACATCCCTGTGAACAAAAGACACAAAGTACCTAAGATTTCTACACAACAAGACTTACTACCAATTCAAAGTATTCCTGTTCGGATTAAAATCTGCGTCACGGGTATTCACAAAGTGTCTAGCCGCAGTGGCGGCGCACCTCAGAAGGGAAAAAATCCACGTGTACCCTTACTTAGATGACTGGCTAATAAAAGGACGCACAAAACAAACATGTCACAATCCGGTTCAAAGAACAATTCAAATGCTAGAAAGCCTGGGTTTCTCAATAAACCACAAGAAATCGTCCACTACACCAGAAAGAGAAAAACATTCCTGGGAGCAAGACAACACTGTAAACGCCAAGGCCTACCCCACACAAACCAGGATACAAGCCATCCATCACGAAACAGCTCTCTACCTGAGGGGTCCGTCTCTGACAGTGAGCAAAGTAATGAAACTAATGGGCATGATGGCATCTTGTATCCCACTCATCCCTCACGCACGACTACACATGCGCCCATTTCAAGAATGGATCACCAACAGCTGGTCACAAGCCACAGGAAGTTGGGAGGATCTAGTGGTTGTTACACAAAGGGTGCAGGCACAGACACAATGGTGGGCATCCAACAACATAGCACAGGGGAGACCTTTCAGATACCCAACTCCATCTGTGACAATCACCACGGATGCATCCCTCAAGGGGTGGTGCGCACATCTCAACCAGCTAAAAGTTCATGGTCAGTGGGGCGACAAGGACTCCACAAAACATATACATTTTTTGGAGATGAAGACCGTCTTTCTGGCAATAAAAGCATTCCAAAGACACATTCTGGGGAAAACCGTCTTAATACAGACAGACAACACAACTACAATGTTCTACCTGAACAAACCGGGTGGAACGAAGTCTTTTCCCCTAAGCAAACTTGCACAAGAGATCTGGCTTTGGGGCGATACCCCAAAAAATCAGTCTACAAACGGTACACCTACCACGGGTAAACAACATTACAGCGGATCTACTGAGCAGACAGAACAATTGCTCTCACGAATGGGAGTTAAAACAGACTACAGTACCTATTCAACATCTGGGGAACACCAGTGTTGGACCTATTTGCAACAATGCACAAGAAGAAATGCCAGAACTCTGCCTCGAGGTTTCCACACCACCAGTCAAAGGGAAATGCACTTTCACTCAATTGGTCAGACATTTGTTTACTCCTTTCCACCAATACCCCTGATACAAAAAGTACTACAAAAAGCAGAGCAACCAGGAACAAATATGATTCTCATTGCTCTCCATTGGCCAAGGCAAACATGGTACTCGACTCTCCTAGAACTGTCCAAAGGACAAATGGTCAAGATCAATGCAGAAAAAGACCTGTTGACAATGCAACAGTGCCAAATTCTTCACCCGGAACCAGCAACGCTACAACTAGCAGCTTGGCGCCTGAATACATAGAATTTGGGCATCTCAATCTACCGCTCAGGACCATGGAGATCCTGAAGGAAGCAAGGAAACAGTCAACAAGGAAATGCTATACAGCTAAATGGAAGCGATACACCACATGGTGTGCCGCTAATAACTCAAATTCTATCAACACACAAGAGACTCATTACATATCTTACTTATCTCCTAGACAGCAACATCAATGTTTCCTGCCTCAAAGGTACACCTTGCAGCCATAGTGGCTTACACAAGAGGAAAATCATGCAAAAGTTTCTTTACAAGGTCAGTCATCAAGAGGTTCATAGACGGAGCAAAAAGAATAGCCCCTCCAAGAGCTGCTCCCATACCTACATGGAGCTTAATTACAGTACTCTCTCAAATGATGACGAAACCGTTTGAACCCATGCATACAGCGGACCTCAAACATATCACTCTAAAAACTGCCTTTCTCATTGCTATAACTTCACTACGAAGAATAAGTGAACTACAAGCATCAACTACATTGGAACCTTACTTACAAATCCACAAGGATAAAGTGATCCTAAAAACGAATCCGCAGTTTTTACCTAAGGTGGTTTCCAAATATCACTTAAATCAAAACATTATCCTACCAGTTTTCTTCCAAAATCCAAAGACTAAAGCAGAAAGAAGCCTCCATACCCTGGATGTAAGGAGGGCGTTACTATATTATCTGCAAAAAAACAGAAAAAGTCAGGAAAACAAAACAACTGTTTGTGGCTTACTCGCATACAAACACAGGATCAGCTGTCACAAAGACTACTATTGCAAGATGGATATTACAAGCTATCCAATTATGTTATGCCAATGCCAAAAAAGAACTAACACAACCAACAGCTCACTCCACCAGAAAGGAAGGAGCGACTCTTGCCTTTATGGCAAACGTACCCATTGACTCCATTTGCGCAGCAGCAACATGGGCGTCACCACACACATTTACAAAGCATTATTGTGTGGACATACAAATGCATAAGGAAGCTCAAATTGGACAGAAGGTGCTTCAACACCTATTTGCAACATCTTCCTACAACCACAGCATCCCAGACACAGGAGAAACGGCTACATAATCTGATGCACAGCATGTGAATCCAGAAAAGGATTCACGCTGCAAAACGAAATGGTTACTTACCAGTAGGAGTAGTTTTGCAGCTTGAAGAGTTTTCTGGATTCACTTGCGACCCACCCAGCCATCCCCTAGAAGGAAAACAAACAGGTGGGGAAGCAAAGATTACATCAGAAACAAAGGCCTATAACAGTTTATACAAAACCATCTCAAGGATTACCAAGAATTAACAAAACAGAAAAAAGAATCAGACGATGGCCACTACGCATGTCGACCTCCAGGATACCGTCTGACGTCAAACAGGGGACGTACCTGGCACCAAATAGTGGTCGACAGCGACCAAAAACAGGGAAAAAAAAACACCAAACAAAAAAACAAAGACCATTCCGGACCCAACCACTAGATGGCGGAATGATGCACAGCATGTGAATCCAGAAAACTCTTCAAGCTGCAAAACTACTCCTACTGGTAAGTAACCATTTCGTACCATAGGCCCATGGGAATTATTTGTATTATAGAACATTTCCGAAGACAAAAATAGCTATGAGAAATTAAGCTATATTGTAAATTCAAAACCAATATTTTTAATGTATGAAGATCCATGAATAGTTTTCATAAACAAAGACTGCAGAACCATAAATACATTTCATGAACAAAGACTGCAGTGGGATGTGAACAAACAAGAAGTGAAAAGTGCTTAGACAGGCACTACCAGTTTGGAAGGCTTGTGGCTCACCAAACTTCTTCCACCAATCAGAGAAATGAATCACTGCGCAGTAGTGTGAGACTCCATTTGGCCTGATTAATTCCTGCAATTAGATAGTTAGCAGAACTTGGTATTTGAGATTTTGCACTGACCTGTTTTCATGCCAGTCCCCTCCATTTTAATTTGCCAGCCTGAAAGAAATCTAGATTATTCTGACACCCATATGACTGCTCTACCCATATTAGTGGAATTTACTTACCCATTTAGTCACCATTTGGCAGCACAACATCAAATAATGTTAACCACAACACAACTGATTAGATTCAGCCATCAATTTTCTGGGCTTGATATCTTCGTTCAAAACGTTTACATTTCAGTAGGTTGTATTCCCCCTGCACTCCTGTTTTTCGGTGAGATTCCAGAAAGTCTAGTACTGTCTCTGGCTGGGAAAATAACAAAACCTTCTCATGAACTCCACTCGCAGTTTAGCTGGAAACAACTTGGAGTACTTGAAGGAGTGTTTATGCAGTTGCACTTAAGAATTGTTGTTCTAGCTTCCTGCACCAGGGGAATGAAGTCTGGATAAACCGTCACCAATGAACCGTTAAACTGGATGGCCTGTTTGGCTCTGTCACAAGATAGTCTGTGTCCCTATAGTTAAGCAGCCATGCTATTATTGGTCAAACTCTGTCCTGGGTAGAGTTTTGGCGCTAGAGCCCTATGTGCCATCTCAGCTATAAAAACTGACAAAGGCCTCTGTTAAAGATGACCAGTCCACCCACTTGTGTGAAAATATGCCTATTCTAGTGTCCTTCTGTACATTTACAGTTGTTTAAGCCTCAGGAGACGACTTTGCCTGTCAGTCTGCAAATCTATTAGGATAGCAGTCATGACTGACAGCATTTAAAATCACTCAAGCCCTGCTGTTTTTAGATGGGGAATTGTTTAATGGTAAAAATCGGTGAAAAGGTAAAACTCGTCTTGACCAACCCCATTTACTATGGTCTATTTCCATTTGTATTGTGTGTATATGTGTACTATATCTATCTACATACATATACACTTTTACTAGTTCCTCATAACCCGGGAGCCATGTCTGCAGTGGTGCGCGTCTGGGTGAGGAACCAGTCTGTAATCCACAAGAGACCTGCACTCCGGTGTTGTCCAAAATTAAAGTCTCTGCTTTATTGAATCATAATAACGAAGCAGGCAACAACTTGCAGCAAAACACCCAACTCGTTTCCGCATTCACAATGCCTTGTTCACAGGCTGTTAGTTATCGAGCATCTCTCGTGTGGTCGAGAGAGTAGTGTTGCAGATATTGATCTATAGATCCGAAGTCGCACCCTTAAGTCCAAGGGCGCCTGACAGAGCCACACCATCCGACTTGGGCAGATTTTTTTTCATTTCAGCAGGCACATCCATCATTATTCATTTCATGATGTTTCAACCTATTACAGGTCTTGTTAACATGTTTTAATAATGGTCAGTTGCCTTTCAGATTTAAATACACATGCGACATGAAGGACAGCCTTGCAAGTACCCTTTAATCTTAGTCACAGTGGTGATCACACACAGTATCGTGATGCCAGTATAAATTGCAGAAATCAATGTACTTTATATTGCTGAGTAGTTGTTACTGTATATTCTTCTCTCGCTACTGGCAGTGATTTTTCATCAAATCATCAGAGCTGCATTACGTTGTTCACTACATTAACCACAATCCTTTGCGATTTCAGTACTTGCTTTATCTCGTCCAGATAAAATAGTCTCTTAAATGGTACTGCACTCGCCAAAGACGCACAGATCCAAACATTTTACATGCCTCCAAGGATTAAATTCCATTTTGTGCAATTCATGTTCATATTTCAGTGTATCTAGCGAGACATTCACAGTTCCTGATTATGGTCATCTGGACACCGCCTAAGCACCCTGCACCTGTGTGGCCTGCGCGTGAGCAGCCACCAACCGATGTGCCCCTAGGCTCCATAGACTAGCATTGGCACACCTGCACTCTGCACCTGCCCGCCCTGTTGCTGCTGGTGGTGCACCTCAAGTGCTTAATTGAACTTTGGGGAACCTTGGTACTACCTCCCAAACTCAGTTACCAAAACCGTTTACTTACCTTCATACTTAACACTTGGTTTTCTCCATAGGATTATATGGTGGTTTTTTCTGAAAAATATTGTGTTGAACCTGTCTTGTATTGCAACAAAGTAACTTGGTGTCTTCAAAAGAGTTAACCTGGTTACTGAAGTACTGTGAAGCTTAGTCTGTTATTAGTTTGTTTCACTCCAAACTAGAAAAGCAACTAGAAAGTAATCTAAAGTAATTACAAGTACTCTGAAGAGTCTACAATGCCTTTTCACTATTGCAAAGTAACTTGTAGGCTTCTACAAAACTAGTACACTCTGTATCTTGAAAAATATAATTGTAGTGAAAGTATCACTTACCTGCTACTGAGTACATCTTGGTTCTAGTAATAAAATTAACAAAGTAACAACTTTTTACACAAACCATTGGTCTGGATTCAGTCTTTGAGTGTGTGACTTCATTTTTGCCTGAGTGTGTATGTAGGAGGCTGGTTTAGTATATGGCGAACACTTATGTGAAGCACTTTGCACTAATCCAGACAACTCTTATGGTAATTTTAGTGGTCTTGGACAACCATAGAAAGCGCTCTAGGTGGTAGCTGTTGAGGCCAGCCTTCAGGCTTAGTCCAGAAGGAGTATTAAGAAGCTTGTTTTACCTCAACTAATCATATAGTGTAGGTTAAACCAAAAAGAACCACATAGTGTCGTTATAAAAAATAAGTATATTTATTATACACTCACTGTAGGAAAGTGCTCCTTTTTGCATTGTTGCCCCCATTTTTTGCCTAATGTTGATGCACTTTGTGTGCGCCCTGGGTTCCTGCCAACCAGGTACCCAGGGCCTATGTTCTTTCCTTAAATCTGTACTGTTGGACACCCAAATTAGCAACTCTCTGGCCACATGTAAGTCCTTTGTAATAGGTACCATGTGCACTGTGACCAGGGAAGGCATCCAAGGGCTGCAGCACTTATTGTGCCACCCTTTGAGGCCCTGTACCTTACACACACAGTGCCATTGCAGGCTGAGTGTTTTGATGCAGAACAAAGTGAAGAGTCGACAGGGCTCACATCCCTGTGCCATGCCTAAAACCCACTGCCTATGGCAAAGGTTAGCCACTCCTCTAGCTGGGTGCACTATGCTACTGGTGAGGGTACAGGTGCATGAGCCCTGTACCCCTACAGTGTCTTAAGTCTATTCTTAGACGTAAGTGCAGTAATGCCATAAAGAGTATATGGTTTGGGAGTTTGTCATTACGAGCCCCACAGCTCCATAATGGCTTTACTGAAAACTGGGAAGTTTGATATCGTACTTCTCAGCACATTAAACCCACACTGTTGCCTGTGTGGAATTTAATGACAAATGCACTCAGAGGGCATCTTAAAGATGCTCCCTGAAAAAAGACCCAACTCTAGTGTCTTGGCTGACTGGCTGCTTGCCAGCTGCCACCCCAGACATGTTTCTGAACCCCTGGGTCGAGAGCCTCCCGCTCTCGGCGTCCTGAAACAAATCACATCCTGGGCAGAGGTACCAAGCCTCCTCTCCCAGGATGGGCAGGGTCCACGATGGGGAAGCTTCTAAGTCTTGCCGCCCTTGTGAGCTATCCCAGCCATTTGCTGCTCCCAGCAACTGGCCCCCACCGGATCTGACCCCCACTTTGGGCGGGAAAACAAAGATAGGAGAAGAGGTGTGCCCACCTTTGCTAACTCCACCCCTCAGGTGGGGGAGGCGAGGCGAAGCACAACTCTGGTTTCCCCCCCCCCCCCATCTTGAAGATGGGGGGACTCAGCCAACCAGAGAAGCATATGTCCCCCATCCCACTGGAGGGTGGCATAATAGGGGGTGTACCCACCCCAAGGAAGGGACACATTGGCCCCAACATTTACGTACCTGAAACGCCCCTAAATTTAGTATTTAGGGTCAACCCTGAACATTGCCGCCTCAGACTAGAAGATACAAGAAGGACAGAAGAGCAGTGCTGAAAGAGGACAACACCAACTGACTTGCCCCTAGCCATACTGGCCTGTCCCGACCTCGACCTGCTCCAGCGCAATCCCAGCCTGTCCTGCAGCCAGCAGCCCCCAGAACCCAGAGGACCTGCCCTTCCCCCCCCCCCCAACAAGACTTTATCTCCCATGAGCACTGGATTTGCTCACCACCAGGCTCTGGCCAAATCCGCGAGTCTGCACCCAACGCCCACGGCCCGAGTTAGTGGGCCAACACCACGAGGTGTAATCCCTGCCGATCCTGACTTGATCTGGTGATTGCCTGACCTACCTCAAGTCTCCAGCCGACGCCTGCACCTCCTTTCTGGAGGACGCCCCCCCTCTCCCGGACCGGGACCAGAGCTGGTAAGAAAACCCAACGCCAAAACAGACACCCCTGCACCTGACCCCACTGCCTTGGGTGGCCCAACCGACGGTGTCCGGCACCCCACGATATCCCAACTTACCTCTCCAACTGATGGTCGCCTCCAGAAGATCTTCGTCCCCGAACCTGCAGTGTTTGTTGCAATCGGAGAATCCCCATTGACAACAGGTCACCCGATGCCAAAACCGCACCCAGCACCTGGCTGCCCCTGTGCTGCTGTGGGTGCACCTGGTGTTCTAAATCGGATCCCCCTTTGCCCTGAGCTTAAGTCCAGGAGCTTTGCTTCCACAACCTTGTGGCCTGCTCGTGAGCAGCCACCAACCAGAGGCCCCCTATCCCCCATTGGATACCAGTCTGAAGTCGAGAACCAGGGTGTCCGGCGGGAGCACCAACCAGCCTTGGCAGTGGCAACAGACGTGGTAAACTAAAAAGGTGCAGTGCTGGGACCAGCAAGGTCCAAGGGGCTCACCATGTGCAGGAGAGTCCGAGCAGGCCCCGAGCAAGCAGGGGAGCCCACTGAAGCCAAAGAGCACAGGAGTCGCAAGGCACATGAGTCGCAAGAGGACCTCAAGCAACTCACCAAAGATGCAGGCCCAAGGTGCAGATGATGCGGTGAGGACAAAGATCTTGGCAGGAGGGGAGGCTGGAGCTTTTTGTAGCCCGAATATCTCTGTGGGCAGAGCCAACAAGCCTTTGCAGCGGCAAGTCGATGTGGTGCGCAGGGGTTCTGTTCCGACGAGGGATACTGTCCTCAAACTTGCTGAGTGGGGCCTCGAGGGACTTGCAAAACCACCACCTGTGTTGCCGCGCCTTTCGAAGTCCGTGGGACGTCAGGAGCAGCAAACCGGTCAGCTTTGTTGCAGTGCCTGCAGATGCAGGGGAGTGACTCCTTCCCTCCAAGGGAGATTACTTCGTGTGTCCTTGATACCCACAGGCCTGGAGAGGAACCTGGATGAAGCACAGACTATGCAGAAGACTGGCAGGATGGCGAGACCAGGAGCATCAGAAGTCTTCCTTGGTGCAGTCTCGGTTCCAGGCGCAGTCCAAGGTGCCTAGATGGTTGAACTTTAAGTGGTTTCAGATTTGAATCTTGTCCCACGACGAACCTGAAGAGCCACCCACAGGTAAGCCCTTAAGTACCCTAGGGAAAGGGTTGGGACGATTTAAGGGTTCCGCCCAGATGAGGGCTGGACAGAAGGGAGGATACTCCCATGCCCTTTGTCCAGTTTCGTGCCAGAGCGGGAGCCAAGGGCCCCCTGAACTGGCTCAAACTGGAGTATGCAAGGAGGGTATCAAATGTGCCCTTCAAAGCAGTCAGGTGGCGCTGGCAAGCGCCCTCACCCCAGTCCAATACACTAAGTCCTGTCAGGGGAGGTGGTTACACTTCCCGGTAACAGGAAACCTACTTTGCCCTGCTCAAGCTTGGCTCAGCAGCAGGATGGCAGAATCAGGTTTGTGGTCGACATTCACTAACTTGCTGTTAGACCATGAAAGACTGGTACCGGGAATACAGGGGAGCACCCTAGGGGGAGCCCCCCAGTCCATTGGATACTACACCCAACACTGAAATCGGTGATGGGGTAGGATTCCAACCTGTTTGACATCAAACATGACCGGTTTAGGTGCAGTCAATATATAGACATCTCATAATTGACTTGATGTCCACTATATGTGTTAAATGGCTGACTGCACTTACACAGCCTGGATAATCGAGACTGGGGTTTGTAGAAGTGCTCTGCTCATGCAGGGGCACCCTCACACTTGTAACCAAGCACCCTTCCCTCAGAACTGAAGAGCCTGCTATAGGGGTGACTTATAGGTTTCAAGTGTAGTGACCTCAGATATAAGAGAACTTATCTGTGGTGAGTGGTGCAAGCGCCCACTCACACAGGCTGCAATGGCAGGCATGTAGTCACAGTTTGAGTGGTCTCTTGGGTGGCATAATGATTGCTGCAGCCCATGGGAGACCCCTGGTGTACCTATGCCCTGAGTATCTTTCTACTATGTATTAGGGACTTGCAAGGGTACACCAGTAGCCAATTGTGGAGGTACCAAAGTACTTACCATTGTCAAGTTTAGGGAGAGAGCACAGTGACTGGGGTCCTGATCAGCAGGATCACAGTCAGAAAACAGCATAGTACCAGCAAAAAGTTGGGGTAACCATGAAAGCAGATGCTTTCCTACACAACTCCCCCCCCCCCCCCATGAAAGGAGATGAGACTATCCTTGCCCAGTTCAGTTGAGCCTTCATTTTCTAAGTGGAAATATCTGGAGAGTCCATCTGCGTTGGCATGATTACTCCCAGGTTTGTGCCACCGAAAAGTCCACCCCCTGTAGGAAAATGGACCACCTCAAAAGTTTGGGGTTTTCACCCTTCATCTGTTTAAGCCATAAGAGGGGCTTCTGGTTTGTCTGAACAATGAAGTGAGTACCAAACGGGTATGGACTCAACTTCTAAGCCCAGACCACAGCAAAGGCCTCCCTCTCAATAGCTGACCAACGTTTCTCCCTGGGCGTCAACCTTCTGCTTATAGAAGCTACTGGGTAGTCCTGGCCCTCTGCAGTAAGTTGTGACAAAACAGCTCCTACCATGTTCTCAGAAGCATCTGTCTGGACAATGAACGTTTTGGAGTAATCATTAGTTGCAGAATGGGAGCAGTGCACATGTCTCAGGTCATCAAAGGCCTTCTGATGGCTAACTGTCCACTGAACTTTCTTAGGCATTCTTTTGGAGGTGATATCATTAAGGGGAGTCGCATTGGACCCATAGCCCTTAACAAACCTCCTGTAGTACCCAGTCAGGCCCAAGAAAGCTCTGACCCGAGTCTGGGTAGTGGGAGCAACCCAGTCGATTATGGTCTGAATTTTGCTCTCCAATAGTTGAACTTGGCCTCCACGTATCAGGTAACCCAAGTACACAGCCTTGCTGTACCCTATCTGAAACTGTGTGGCCTTAAAAGTGAGGCCTGCCTTTTGCAGGGCCTCGAACATTCCTGAGATGGACTAGGTGATCCTCCCAGGTGCAACTAAAGACCGCAATACCATCTAGATATGCTGCACTTTAGGCTTCCAGACCTGTGAGAACTTTGTTCACCAATCTCTGAAATGTGGCAGGTGCATTCTTCAAGCCAAAGGCATTGCAATAAATTGATAATGCCCACTAGGGGTTGAGAATGCAGTTTTTGGCTTGGCATCCTCAGTCTGATTTACCAGTAGTCTGGTCAAATGTGCTAAGGTACTTGGCTGAGGCCAGAGTATCAATCCGCTCATCTGCCCTGGGAATTGGATGGTCATCATTCCTAGTGACTGCATTGAGGCCTCTGCAGTCTACACAAAACCTCTTACCATCTTGTGTGTGAGGTTTTGGTACAAGGACTACTGGAATAGCCCAAGGGCTATCCGAAGGGTTAATGGCCCCCAACTCCAGCATCTTTTGGACCTCAGTCCTGATGCAATCCCTGACATGGTCAGGCTGTCTGTAGATTTTATTCTTCACAAGCAGGCTTTCACCTGTGTCCTCTTCATGGGACACCGGGTAGTTTGACTAAGAGTTTGGGCGAACAAATTTGGGAACTGAGTGAGGACTTGCCTACAATCAGCTTGCTGGTGGTCAGTGAGGCTGCCTGCCAAGGCTACTCCATCTACTGACCCATCATCAAGGTTCTGAGAGAGATCAGGGCAGAGAGGGTCACTCTCTTCCTCCTGTCCCTAATCAGTGGCCATGAGCAAGCTCATGTCAGCCCTGTCAACAAAAGGTTTTAGGCGGTCATGTGAAGTACCTTGGGGCACTTTTAGGAGTACCTTGGTCAACCAAGTGGGTAACCTCACCCTCTTTCTCAAAAATGGTGCGGGGGCACTCCACTTGTCCTGGAGAGCTGCTGGGCCACAGGCTCCAACACCTACACTTTCTATCCTGGCTGGTAAACAGTCAGTACAGCCTTTTGGTCATGCCAAGCTTTCTGAAGCGCCTGGCTGGCCTCAAGGTTTTTGCTGGCCTTCATGTTCCATGCGTGAATGCAGGCCAAGGACATAGTCCACAATATCCTGTTTAGGAGGTTTGAGAGGCTGCTCCCAGCCCTCCTTAACCAGACACAATGGACCCCTAACTGGATGTCCAAACAGAAGTTCAAATGGGCTGTAGCCCTCCCCCTTTTGAGGAACTTCTCTGTAGGCAAAGAGAAGGCAGTGTAGTAAGATATCTCATTTTCGCCTGATCTTTTCTGGGAGTCCCATGATCATACCCTTTAGGGTCTTGTTGAACCTTTCAACAAGCCCATTGCACTATGGATGGTAGGGTGTGGTAAACCTGTAGTTTACACCACACTCTTTCCACATGGCAGTATTGTAACTAGACCTGAAGTTTGTACCTCTGTCTGTTAAGACCTCCTAATGGAAACCCAATCTGGAAAAGACTCACTGAAGCTCCCTAGCCACTACAGGAGCTGTAGTGGTCCTAAGGGGAATAGCATCTGGATACCTAGTGGCATGGTCATCCACCACTAAGAGGTAACTGTGTCCAGATGCTGTTGGAGGGTGGAGCAACAATGTCTATCCCTACCCTCTCAAAGGGAACCCTACCACTGTAAGTAGAATTGAGGAGGCCTTTGTAGTGCCACTTAACTTACCACTGGCTTGGCAAGTGACACAGGAGTGACACAACTCCTTGGTGTCTTCAGACATGTGGGGCCAGTGAAAATGAGTGACAATCCTGTTCCAAGTCTTGCTTTGCCCGAGATGTCCTGCAAGGGGGATGTGTTGTGCTAGAAATAAAAGAAAACCCCTGAACATCTGAGCTATTACCAACCTCCTGGTGGCCCCAGGCATGGGGTCTCTACAGTCAGAGAATAGGAGCCCATCTTCCCAATAGATCCTATGGGACCCACTGGCATTCCCGGATTCCTCAGCAGCATCTTGCTCTCTGAGCTGTTAAAGAGAGGGGCAGGATTTCTGCTCCAAACTCAAGTCTGCCCTGGAAGGGCCCTCTGCCCCCAAGAACTCTGCCTGGTCAGGCTCAAGTTCCTCTGGTACAGTTCCTTCACAGGAGCTGAGGGCATCGCCCTCAGGAGACTTGACTCTCACTGGGAGTTTTAGGGGAGGATAATTCCTTACCCTTCCTGCTCCTTCTCCTAGGAGCCAGCTGGTCCATTCTTCAGGATCCAGTGCTCCCTCAGTGCCTAGCTGTTGTCCTGAGCCATGATGACCGCAAATGCACTGGCAGGGATTCCCATCATCTCTGCATGTGTCCTGACCTCCACTTCAGACCAGGCTGAAGTTTCTAAATCCTTGCCCAACAGACAGTCTACAGGTAGGTCTGGGGGAAACCACAACTGTTTTAGGGCCAGTTACCCCTCCCCAGCTGACATGAACAACTACCAAGGAGTGATCAGTCCTGCCACTGCGGGCGTTGGTCACTTGGTAAAGTTTACCAAGTATGATTTGTTCAGGGGACATAAGTTTCTCTGTCACCTTTGTGACACTGCCCCTGTGTCCCTGTAAGCCATAACTTCTTGACCATATTAAAGGCTGTTGTCTGTATTTGCCCAAGTTAGTGGGATTTACAAGTAAAGTGGCATTGTCCATGCCACTGTCACAGACCAGGACAACCTGAGTGGGAGTTCTGACTAGGCCAGCACCCACTTCAGAACCCTAGATTAACCCTACTAATACCTTGGGGGCTGTACTACCACTTGTACTGGTGCTAGGGGGGCTAGTTACCTTGGGGGTAGTGGTAGTAGCTTCCTTGGTGTTGGCCTTAAGGCAATTAGCATCCCTTGGCCTATGGCCTTTCTCCTTACACAGGTAACACCAAGGTTTCTTTCCAGAGGAGGTGTAAGATTGGGACTCACTCCAGAGGCAGGTTTTTGGGGACCGTTGGAAGACTCCTTTTTCACTTTACCTTTCTCCCCACCCTTCTCTTGGGTCACCACCTCCACCATGATCTTTCTGCTTAACTCTGGTTCGGACCCATTTGTCTGCCTTCTTTCCCAATTCTTGGGGAGAGGTCAGATTGTAGTCCACGAGGTACTGGTGCAGTTGCTGATTCTGACAATTAAGGATGTGCTCCCTCATCAACAAACTGTACAATCGCTCATAGTCTTGTACTTTGCTTCCATGCAGCCAGCCTTCCAGAGCCTTAATAGCATTGTCTATAAAATCAACCCAGTCTTGAATGTGTGCCTTCTGTGTGTCCCTAAACTTAACCGTGTATTCAGTGGTTAACCCAAACCCATCTATGAGGGCACGCTTCAAGACTGAGTAATTATCAGCATCCTCTTCTCTAACAGTGAGGAGCCTGTATCTACCTTTGTTAGCAAAGGAGAGCCACAGATAGCTGCCCACTGCCCTTGAGGGACCTTCTGAACTTTACAGGCCCTCTCCAAAGCAGTAATCCATTTATGGATTTCATCCCCCTCCTGGTAAGGAGGGACTAGACTATCCTGCTCCGGTTCCTAGTATCAAAGGAAGTTTCCCTGACTCTAGGTACACTAGTGCTGCCACCATTGGGCTCTTGGCCCAAATTCTTCCTAGCCCTCTGAACTACCAGTGTCTCCTTATCAAGGGCCAACTGCTCTTGCCTGAACCTGAGCTTGACCCTCAAGTTTGAGCAGGTGGTACTCCCTCTCTAAGGACTCCTCCCTCTTGCTATAGATGGAGGTCCCTATAGAAGTATCTGAGGTATTAGAATGGACAGAGGAGGATCTAGACCTCCCTTGTACTCTTTGCACCCTCCCAGGAGGAATAAAGAGGGACCTACCTCTAAGGACTCCCATCTGTACTATTCCCTGGGGGATCATAGTTTACCAGTGTGGAGTCATCAGATGCCTCCTGGTCATGCTCAGAATTAAGGTCAGCAGGGGGAACCCCTCCTGACCTATCTTCTGGAGCAACCCCACCCTCTGTTTCCTGCCCTTCTGACCTATAAGGATTATGGAGGTCATCTTGCAGAGTTGCTTAGTGTTAGGGTTGCTACCTGCCTTTATCTTTCTAGAGGTACACATGGTCCTTAGTTCCTGGAACTTAATACCACTGTATCTAGAGGGTTGGGACCCACTGGGATCCACCATTAGACATAGTGACTAGGTGTAGTGTGATGCTGTACCTACCTACCCTAGGGAAGACTAAACTTACAAAGATTGGAGAAAGGGTTGTGCTAGGCCCTTAACAACAAATCTAAAAGTTAAATAGAGCTTACTATTACAAAATGTTTTTGTGTGTCTAATGCTAGTGATGCTTTTTATTTAATCCACACCTAGATTAGGTGGTAAAACAGTGCATGCTTAAATCCCAACCGCTGCACACCAATGTAGTAGGCTTGCTTAGTATATGGTGCACACTTATTTAACTGAAGTACCTTGCACTAATCCAGACAGCCCTTATGGTGATTTTAGTGGTCTTAGACAACCATAGAAAGCTCTCTAAGTGGTAGCTGTGGAGACCAGCCTTCAGGCTTAGTCCAGAAGTGTTAAGCAGCTTGTTTTACCAGAACGAATCATATAGTGTACGTTGAACGAAAAAGAGCCGCAGTGTAGTTCTAAAAATAAGTATATTTATTATTCACACTAACACATTGGTATATCTCCTACCCGAAGATATCAACACAATACACACAGTATTTCAAAGGTAAACGGGTAAGTAGGCACAAATACACAGTGGTCTCCAGGGGGAGACCAAACCATATACTAAAGAAGTGGAATGGGTCTGTGACGACCTAAGAAGAAAGACACCCTGCAGCAGAAGACAACTGCCTTGGCCCAGCCCTACCGGCCTGTCTCCACCTTCGACTGTGATGTCTTGCAGCCAACGACCTCTGAAACCCCTGGGAGGGCTGCTGTCTTCGAAAAAGACTCCAGTCTCTTGTGGACAACGGATCTGTCCAGAAGAAACCTGCTCCAAAGACTCCGGATCCAGGCGGATCGGTGTCTCCAGCACACTCTGCACCTGACTCCCACGGCCCAAGTCTGCGTTTCTCACCTGTGCAGTGAAGTCTCCCCAGTGAGCCTGACCTCGTGTCTAGCATTGGCTGACCTCCCCTGCCCTCCACGACGGCGCCTGCAGTGTGAATCCAGAAGCTCCAGTTATCTGCTCCTGTAAGAAGACTGTTGAAAGGCACCCCTGCACCTGAAGCCCCTGGGCCTTGGTGAGCTGAACAGACTGTGCCCCTATTAACCCCTACATCCCAACTTGCCTCTGCTGTTGGTCTTCCTCTTGCAACCTCCGGTGCCACGCCTGCAGTTTCTTTGCCATCAGGAAGATCCTCATTAAAAAGCATTGGGTGCCCAACGTCAAATTGCACCCGGCTGTCCCTGTGCAGCTGGTGCTGTTTGGTACTTCTTTGTGGCCCTGCTGCGCTTGTGCTAACCACCAAAGCTTGTCCCCTGCAACCGATTTACTTACCTGCAAGCAATGTGGCTTCAGGCACCCCGTATCCATTGCAAAGTATTTGGTCAAACTCCTATTTTGACCTCTGCTCTCGGCCGCCCCTGTGCCGCTGGTGGTGCAGGTTTGGTACTTGCGTGACCCCTGGCCCTTGCTGACTTTGTGCTCCGAAGACTGAGATTGTAAGTTAAATACCTGTTTAACCGCAACGTTATCCCCATAGGATAACATTGAGCTGTGTGAAAAAGTTTGTCTTTTTTTTTTTTTTTGTGTGAAAAGTATTTTTAATTTAAAACGTGCTTAACTAATTTTGAAGACCTGGGTCTTAAAATAAAGTACAAACCAAGCATAATTTTATAAAATTGGTCTGAATCTCCTCCTAGAGTCTTGTCTGTTATTGATCACTGTTGTACAATAAATGTCTTACACTCTTTGGTGATGGACTTAAGGCTGCTCGCCCACACTACCACTAATAGAGCACTTTGTGTTTTACATTGAGCCCTGTACACTTTTGGGGAACCCCTAGACGCTGTGCACGGTATTACCACCTAGTGGCAATATCATATACAGAGCCAGCTTCCTACAGCGTTGTCTTCGTTCTTTGTAGGCTGCAGGAAGGATAAGTTACTTACCTGTAATCCTAGTTCTCTTCCAGGGGTATCCTCATCAAAGTCATAAGCACATGAATATTCCCGCCCATGCGCGGGACCCCGGAAACACATAAAACATATATGTGGAAACCATATATGTAGATATATATATATATATATATATATATATATATACACACACACAATGCAGCCTTCCAATACTAGAATTTCCCTTGCACAGAAATACAATTTCAATAAAGCAGGGAGAAATAAAACACATTTGAAAACTGCTTTAATGCACAGCAGAAAACACAATCCTGCAAAGAGGAATGAAAGAACATTGCCAGCACATAGGCTGCATTGTAGAAAACATCAGTGTAGAAAGCTGAAAAGCTAACCCACAGAACACACAGAATAAACTGGCACCGTGCCTTTAAGGCAGCCATGTTCCCTAGCTTCCCATCATGCCTCAGGGGTGACAGTTAGGTCAGTTGTTTTTTGCGGAGACCCGAAGGCCAGGACACAGAGATGACATGTATCTTGATCACTTGCCCGGGGAGGCAGGTGGGTTGCTTATGACTTTGATGAGGATACCCCCGGAAGAGAACAAGGTTACAGGTAAGTAACTTATCCTTCTCTTCCAGGGGATCCTCATCAATAGTCATGAGCACATGAATAGAATAGCAAGCCCATCCCCTCATCCTGCGGGCAAGTGACTAGAAAGCATACATTGTTAAAGAATATTTCCAAAGACTCCAATTAAACTAGCATTGGAACAGATTCCTCAAGGAGGCTTGGCCAACTTGGGTATCCGCTCTGGAGTCAGAATCCAGACAGTAATGCCTGGTAAACGTATGGACCGACTTCCAAGTTGCAGCCTTGCAAATCTCGGCCATCGGTACATTGTGTAAGAAAGCTATTGTAGCAGCCTTTCCCCTAGTAGAGTGAGCTTTAGGGGAGGCTAACAGTGGCCTGTTCAGCTAATTGGTAAGCCAATTTAATACAGGACACTATCCACCTCGAAATGGATCGTTTGGAGGGTGGAAAACCTGTCCTAACAGAGCCGTAGTTTACAAACAATTGATCAGTCTTTCTAATGGATTTTGTTCCCTCCAAATAGAATTTGAGAACCCTCTTGAGGTCTAATGAGTAAAGAGACCTTTCTGCTGGTGTAGCAGGATTGGGAAAAAAAGAGGGGAGAGAAATTGTCTGGTTGACATGGAAGTCAGACACCACTTTGGGTAGGAAAGAAGGGGGAGTTCTCAAAACCACCCTATTGTAATGGAAAACCGTATACGGTTCATTAGAACAGAGTGCTTGGATTTCACTAACTCTGCGCGCTGATGTAATAGCCACCAGAAAAGCTACTTTCCATGTAAGGTGTTGTAACGTGGCCTTATGAATGGGTTCAAAAGGAGGACCCATCAGTTTTGACAAAACTAAATTCAACTCCCAAGGAGGAGAAGGAGGTCGGACAGGGGGATACACCTTCAACCCCCCTGAAGGAAGTCCTTGACCACCTGAAGTTGAAAGGAAGAGGGTTGGTTGGGTGATTTTCTATAGGCTGTAATGGCCGCCAAATGAACTTTTATGGAAGTGTATTTCAAACCAGATTTGGCCAAGTATAGCAGATACGGCAAGATTACCTCTTCTTGCCCGCTAGTCGGACTCCAACCGTTACGCATACACCACAAGTAAAATCTTTTCCATTTAAAAGAATAAGGGGTTCTTGTGGATGGCCTTTTTGACTCCCTCAAAATGTCCATGCAATCCTGAGGAAGGTTCAAATGTCCGTACTGCAGGACCTCAGGAGCCTTGCTGCCAAGCTCAGCGATGGAAGGCTGGGGTGCAGAATCTTCCCTCCCATTTTGGTCAGAAGTACCGGCCTGCACGGGAGTCTCCTGTGCGGACAGATCGAGAGCTGTAGTAGGTCCGGATACCACCATTGGCGAGGCCAGTCCGGTGCTATCAGGATCATCTTCATCCTGGATCGGATGATCTTGGTCACCACCTTCGGGATGAGAGGAAGGGGCGGAAAAGCGTATGCAAACATCCCGGACCAGTCTATCAAAAGAGCATTCCCTCTCGTTCCTGGTCGGTAAAACCTGGACGCGAAGGCGTGGCATTTTCTGTTTAGATCGTCTGCCAAGAGGTCGATGGATGGACGACCCCATTGATGAAAAATGTCCGCCACCACCTCGTCGTTGAGCACCCAGTCTTCTTGTTCTTCGAAGTGTCGACAGAGCGTCTGCTCGCACGTTCTGTTCTCCTGGCAGATGCACCGCCGTGATCGAGAGGTTCCTGGCGAGCAGCCAGTGCCAGATCGCTTGAGATTCCAGAGACAGAGGGCGAGAGTGTGTTCCACCTTGTTTGTTTAAGTAATACATGGTGGTTGTATTGTCCGTTTGTATCAGGATCGACTCGGACTGAATCGATGGATGGAATGCCTTGAGGGCCAAATGAACCGCCCGCAGTTCTAACATGTTGATATGATAGGTCTGCTCCTTGCTGGTCCATCTGCCTTGAGTCTGCAGTTGACCCAGATGCGCTCCCCATCCCTGAAGAGACGCATCTGTTATCAGGGATTGTTTTGGAAGCGGCTGATGGAATGGGACTCCCACTAGAAGATTCTTTGGCTGAGTCCACCAGAGAATGGATTTCTTCGCAGCCTGAGAGATGAGAACTCGGTCCTCCCAATGACCGGAGGATTGGTCCCATTTGTCCTCCAGATCCTGCTGCAACGGTCTCATTCTCAATCTGGTGTTGGGTATGAGAAAAATGCAAGAGGCCATCGACCCCAGCAGACAAGCCACTTGCCTTACTGATGGTTGATGTGCTTGGAGGATGTTGCTTTTGTCTCTCATTGATGACAATCTCTCCTCCGAAGGAAACACTTTTCCGAGGTCGGAGTTTAGGGTGGCGCCCAGATAGTGGAGCGATTGAGTTGGTTGCAAAACTGATTTGTCCACGTTGACATGCAGGCCTAAGCGTTGAAGGAGATCCAGGCAGATGTGAAGGTGCTCCTGCACTATGAGGGGAGATGATCCTTTCAACAGCCAGTCGTCCAGGTATGGATACACGAACAGACCGTGGCGATGTAATGCTGCTGCTACTACTGCCATGCATTTCGTGAATACCCTTGGGGCAGATTTTAGGCCGAAGGGTAAGACCTTAAACTGGTAATGCTTTGCGCCCACCATGAACCGCAGGAACTTGCGATGCCGTGGTGTGATTGAAATGTGAAAGTACGCATCTTGGAGATCCACCGAACACATCCAATCGCCTTTTCTCAGATGTGGAAATATTTGATGGAGCGCCAACATTCGAAACTTTTCTTTTTTGATGAACTTGTTCAGAAAACGTAGATCTAGAATTGGTCTGAACTTGTTCGGCTGGTCTTTTTTCTGAACAAGGAAGTATCTTGAGTAAACTCCCTTTCCTCTCTGCCGGAGGGACCTCTTCTATGGCCAGTTTCCTGAGAAGGGTCGACACTTCCTGACGCAGGAGATCTTGGTGTAGATGACGGGATTTTACCGGAGGAATGTCCCTTGGGGACGCGCAAAAGCATAGTGCGTACCCATTGTTTAATATATTCAGCACCCACTGGTCTTTGGTGATGTTGCGCCACTCTTGAATGTAGTTTGAGATACTTCCTCCCACTGGAGTGTGCAACGGTGCTAGAGGAAGCAGAAAATCATTGCTTCCCTTGAGTTTTTGCTGTGGAAGAGGACTGCTGTTGGTGTCCTCCTTCCTCTCGAGGAACGACGGCCTTGGAACTGGGACTTCTGTTTGTTTTGCGACCATTGAGGGGTTTGAACCCTCTGTTGGTAATTTTTACGATTGTAGGGCCTGTAACGTCGTTTAAACTCTTTTTTCTTCTCCAGGCCCACAGCCTTTAACGTGTCCAACTCGGCCTTCATTCTGGCCATTTCCTCATCTGTGTGTGATCCAAACAGTGAGTTGCCAGAAAACTGAAGATTCAAGATGCGCTGCTGTGCCTCCGGTTTCAACGCTGTCAGGCGCAACCAGGAAGATCTTCGTGCACATATGCCATGTGCATAAGAGTGAGCCGCCAAAGACGCCCCATCCGCTGCAGTGCTATTTACCTGGTTGGCCACCAGCGCACCTTCCTGGAGAATCTCAGAGAAATCCTGTTGATCCTCCTTTGGGAGTTTCTTTGAAACGGTCCAGTGAATCCCATAAGGACCTATCATAACGGCCCAGCAGAGCTGCAGCGTTAGCCACTGAAGAGAAGACGCTGCAGAGCCGCAAGCTTTCTTACCCCAAGAGTCCTGTGCTCTACTTTCTTTATCTGGAGGAGCTGAGGAGGAAGAAGCAACTGCGTGTCTTCCTTGCTGCTGCAATAATGACCGCGTCCAGTGGTGGATCCGATTTGAGAAAAAGAGGATCTGATGCAGCAGGTTTATATTTTTTCAGGATCCGAGCCGGGGCTGCTTTAGCCGATGATTGAGTGAGGAAGATGTCCATTACCGGCTCGATGATACCAGGAAGCAATGGCCTAGTCGCAGACCTTTGATGGAGGGTCTCGAAAATAATGGACGTGGTGGTCTGAGGAGTTGACATGGGTATACCCAGCTTTTGTGCTCCTCTGGCGAGAACATCGTGAAAGGTGTTCACATCGATGGGTGACACCCTAGAAGGAGGACTATCCGTAAGGGTAGGTGAGTAGTCCCTTTTGGATGAGTGTGTCGAAGATGAGGACGAAGATGGTGTTCGTCGTCTCTTGCGATGACCCTGAGTCGACCTGCGCTCAGGAGATCGGCCTCTGTGTTCTCTGGTCCGAGTGGTAGGGGACCTGTCCACTTCCTGCACGAGACGTTGTAACAGTGATCTGTGCAGTGGGCTGGAATAGTCCGTAGGCCGCTGTGTGTGACCTGAGGGTTCTTTCTGCCAATGATGGAGAGGTTGTAGCCATCTGGGCGAAAGATGGATTGAAGGAGATCGTGGTCTCCTTGGAGAGCGTCTTGGTCTTGGAAGCTCAGGCGAATGAGCAGAAGAACTGCGTGATGTCGCAATTGTCTGGGGTGAGCTCCGAATAGAATGAGAGGACTTCTGGAGCGTGATCAGCGTCTTGATGATCGATGTGATGTCGATGGAGAGTGCCTCGACCTGCTCTGCGTCACCATCACTGGTGAGTCTCTTAGGGGGGGTGATTGTCTCCTCGACCCCTCAGTGTGCTTCGACGTTGTATGGTGCGACATCGAACCCCTGGAGCCCACAGACTTAGCCTTCGACATTGAGCGTGCAGGAGACCCCAACGAAGAACGGATGGACGGAGAAATCCTTCTCGACGTCGCTTCTTGATGCCTGTTTGATCTCTCTCTCGACGCTGACCGTCTACTAGAAGCCAGTGGAGTCGAGATCAGGGCACTTCTCGCCGTCGACGGAGACCGCCGCCTCGACGTCGAACGACGCTTGGTGTATTTCACTTTGGGTTTCGACGACTGATCTTTCCTCGACGTCGGCGAAGATCGAGCCTTCGACGTCTGTCGCTTGGACGACGACGGAAGCGATGAGTGCCTTGCCTCTGGTGACGAGGCGCGTCTCGACGATGACCGTCGCCTGGTTGACGGCAACGGAGACGCCTGCTTCGACGCCGATCGCCGGTGACCTTGCGACGGCGGAGCATGCCTCGACGTCTAACGCCGAGCAGACGGCGACGACTGAGATCTATTTCTCGACGTTGTGCGAGCCCGCACCAACGGAGAGCGACTCCTCGACGCCGATCGTCGCCGGGTTGACGAGGCGGAGGATCCGACGTACCTGTAGTCTTCGTCGACGACCGGTGTTCTCTCGCCGGCGAGCCCGCCGTCGATGGTCTTCTCGTCGACGTTTTCGTTGCCGATGAAGGTATTTGAGGCGCCGAGCCCGACGCCGATGGAGAGCAGACTGGAACCTTACTTCTAGATGGTGTAGTGGCTCTCTCTTTCCTCTTCTTCATCGGAGACCTTCCTCTTGAAGGAGTCTTCTTCTCAGCCAGTCCATAGAGGCCAATCCTCTCCCTGTCCTTAAGAGTTCTGTTGGACAGCAGCTGACAATGTTGACAGGTCTTGGGATTATGATCAGAAGGAAGGCAGAGAATACAGACCGAATGGGAGTCTTGTTTTAGCCTTCTTCTTGCCACAGGCAGGGCAAGAGTCAAAAAGAGAGGGCATTTTTTGCTGGAAAATAATGCTTAACTCTCTTAAAAACAGCCGAGATATACTTCAACAACAAAAAACCGTCGCAGTAAAAAGCTTTTGACAAAAAAAGAGAAGTATTTTCTGATATAAATCAGAAAAAAGTAACCAGGGTCCTGACCGAAGGAGCCAGAAAAATCAACTGACCTAACTGTCACCCCTGAGGCATGATGGGAAGCTAGGGGTCATGGCTGCCTTAAAGGCACGGTGCCAGTTTATCTGTGTTTATGTGGGTTAGCTTTTCAGCTTTCTACACTAATGTTCCCACAATGCAGCCCATGTGCTGGCAATGTTCTTTCATTCCTCTTTGCAGGATTGTGTTTTCTGCTGTGCATTAAAGCAGTTTTCAAATGTTTTATTTCTCCCTGCTTTATTGGAATTGTATTTCTGTGCAAGGGAAATTCTTACAACATTGCTCAGCGTTTTCTAGTATTGGAAGGCTGCATTGTGTGTGTGTGTGTGTGTGTGTGTGTGTGTGTGTGTGTGTGTGTGTGTGTGTGTGTGTGTGTGTGTGTGTGTGTGTGTGTGTGTGTGTGTGTGTGTGTGTGTGTGTGTGTGTGTGTGTATATATCTACATATATGGTTTCCACATATATGTTTTATGTGCTGCCGGGGTCCCGCGCATGGGCGGGAATATTCATGTGCTTATGACTATTGATGAGGATCCCCTGGAAGATAATCTAGTTTCTAGGTCTGGGGGATCCACCTAAATACTAGATTTAGGAGGCATTTTAGGGGATTAGTAGGTTGGACCAATGGGCACCTTACCTGGGGTGACTACACCCACCCACTATTATGCCACCCTCGTTTGGGAGGGGACATAGACCTAGCCATGATTTGAGTCCCCTCATCCTCAAGATAGAGGAGACTGAAAAGTGTGCTTAACTTCGCCTCCTCTACCTGAGGGGCGGAGTTGGCAAAGGTGGGCACACCACCTGGCCTTTCAGCGTTTTCCCCGCTGGCTTTTCCGCCCAAAGTGGGGGTGTAAACTGGGGACTACCATTTGCTGCTAGCAGCAGAGGCTTGGGGTCGCATTACAAAGGTGGCTGGCCTTTGAAGCTTCCCCTTCGAGCACTGGCCCATCCTGGGGGAGGTGGTGTGACACCTCTGCCCAGGATGTGCATTGTTACTGGTCCGAGTGAGCAGAGGCTCTCCACCCAGGGGTCCAGAAACATGTGTGTGGCCAGCTGCCTAAAGCCAGTCAGTGCCCACACCAGGATCAGTAGATTTTCATGGGGCACCTCTGAAGTGCCCTCTGAGTACATGTTTTAATAAATCTCACACTGGCATCAGGGTGGATTTATTACATGGAGCGGTTTGGCACCAAACGCTCCTGGTTTCAGTGAAGCTATCCTAGTGTTGGGGAACTAGTTGTTGCGTTTCCAGCCCATGCACTCCTTATGGCTTCCCTGGCACTTACAGTATTTAGGAATTTACCTAAGTATTGCAGGGGCATATCTACTCATGCAGATATGCCCTCGCCTGTGGTATAGTGCCTTAGGGCTGTAAGACCTGCTAGAGGGGTGACTTGCCTATACCTACAGGCAGTGCTGACAGGCATGATATCCGGGGGGGTGGGGGGCATGTCTACCTTGTAGTTTTCCACCTCACAAAGGCATGCAAGCTGCAGGGGCCTGGTCCTAGTGAGGGGATCTTCAGCTTCCAGGCCATAGATACTACTTACTGGGGACCAAGTATGCAGAAGTACCAATTGTGGATATGTTTTAGGGAAGAAGCACTGGCACAGGGGACCACTTTGGTGTGATGTGGTAACGCCTGCATTAAGAGCCCCGACCGCATATATATATATATGTGTGTAAAAATGTGCTTAATTGGAAGCCCGAACTTCAGTAGTTATCCTTGGGTGTAGTGGTCACTGCCCTTTTTTGGCCTTTAGTACTGGTTACACGATACACCATGGTAATGCATGTAAAACAAACTATTTTTTGTCGAGTCTCTTCCCGTGCTATCTTGTTTCCAGCAAGAGTTTTTGAAACCAAATTGATTTAATATGAATTTGAAGATGTTTCCATCACTATTTTTAGCTTAATCTCTTCACAGTATAATAGCTCAATTCTACACCTGCATATAATTCACAGCACTTCCAAAGAACATTGATATTTTATAACTGTCCGTTAAGTACATAAGACTAGTGTCCTCAGTAACTCGGCTTTCAATGCATTTGTTCCTGGATGCAATGCTTTCAGGTGCTGAGCTGTGTGGTTCTCTCACTACTGCTCTGTATGGTCCTTCTCAAATCTTTGATTCCACGTTATTGACAAGTGCATTACAAGCACACTAATTTCCTCTTTCCACCACTTCTAGATGGAATCCGTGTTGAATGGCAATTTTCAAGCCTTCATTGACAGATGTATTATAATTGACTGCAGATATCCTTATGAATATGAAGGAGGTCATATCAAGGTAGGAGTATATGTAAGCATGAGTGCCTGCAAGCACATCTTGAAAGCCTTCTCTTTTGTATTCACTTGAGCTTGGGAGTTTGTGCATTATGTGCCAAGTAGCTGCAATGTCTTGAATCTGTTGATTGCATAAATTGAACATCCGTCTGTTCAAACTTTTCCTGGGGGAATCATAAGACTTACTCCAGTATTGGAGCTTTCATAGATTCCCATGCTTGGAATCATTCCCCGTCGTCGAGATGGGAGTCTCGGTAAAAATAAAATGGTAGTAAATAACCATTACAAAAGAGAAACAGGCCCAGGCCTAATCCCATTTTGTAACCATGTCATGTCTTTTTGTAAAAGAGACCAAAAAGAACAGACAGCCAATCAGAGCAGCATCCTCTAGAACCTTGGTGAAAGAACCTCAGCTCCTCAGATTTTTTACCGCACGTTGTGCAGAAGGGAGTCTCCTCGAGCTTTGCTCTACTTCAACTCTTCAACTGTTTTTTCTCACCTTTTTTCAACTATCATCAAGTTTTGTTGGAACATGTCGGATAAGGAAAAGAAAGCTTTATTTAAGGCTTGTGCCACTTGTGGCAAGAAGAGGCTCTATGTGGAGGATAGGCATAAGGACTGCATATATTGCCTATACCCGGACCCCAAAGCTGCGGAGTGCAAGATTTGCCGCACTTTCTCGACCAAGACTCTCCGGGACCGTGAGGGTCGTCTGCTCACCTGGCTTCACAGGCTAAAGTCGAGGAAGGACACACTATCTAGTTATAGTGAGGAGTCGTCTTCCGCCACCTCATCTAGAAGGTCAGTCAAAAGGGGTAGAGGTTACCCTTCACCATCTATGGGTCACCCCTCTAAGGTCTCAAAAAAGACCCCGAAGGAGTCTGAGGCCCAAGGTCCTATCAAATCTCCTCACTGCGGTGTAAAGGAGAGGGAAGGACTAGTTTCACCACCTGCGACTGTCCTTAGACAAGAAAAATCTTTTAAAAAGCCCTCTTCGCAGTCCTCTGAGAAGAGTAGTCATTCGTCGTCGACGCTGCGCAAGCCCTAGTCGACTAAACCTCCGAAATCGCAGACTAAAAGTGCTCCGGCGTCGATGGGAGTTTCGATGTCATCTATTCCAGTGTCGACGGGCTCGTCGTCGAGCACTTCTTCAGCAACGTCGTCGATGGTGCCGACGAAGATATAGTCTACTGTGGCGTCGACGACGGGGGTGTCGACGAAGACGGCGACGACAGTGACGACGTCAGCAGGGGTACTGCTTATCTCGTCGACGACTATGTCGACGACGCCCATTGTTTCAGCGACGGTCAGCACGTCCACGACGCTTCCGTCGACGTTGGTTCCTGCTACATTCTCGTCGACGGTGCTTCCGGCGACGCTGTCAACGACGATTTTTTCCTCCACGTCGATGGGACTGTCGACGTCGTCGACGGGGAAAATTTCCATTTCTATAAAAAGGAAGCAAATTTCGCCAGACAGGACATCCCCTAGGAGAGGGGATTCTTTACCACCTGCATTACTTTTGAATGAGGAGGAGGACTCTGATGGGGATGACAGTCATTTTGGCTATGCCAATAGCCCCTCTCAGCTTCTAGTCAAATGTCAGGACACTGATTCGGAGGGTGATTATTATCACGATCAGGCGTACGAACAATCATTTCCACGCCAAGAGAACATTCAGAAAGAGATGGTGTCTGTTCCCACTTCTCTTTTGGCAGATTTGCAGGGGATGCTTCTAGACTACCGACGGAGGTTTTCTGCTCATCCTCGCCTCCGCAACCCGCCCTCTTGGCTCAGCCTGTGCCTCCTCCTCCTGCCACCGTGATGGTTTCACCACCTCCATCAGCTCAGCCGCATACTCAATTTCCAGCACCATCGGATGTCGTTCCTCCGACGGTTCAACACCAGGATGATTCCACAGAGGAGGAAGAAGGGGAACTTGTACAACCTGATCAAGCAGATGAATGGGATGATTACGTAATCCCTGATCCCGATTCTCCAGCTCCTGCCCCGGTTGATTCCCCCCCTGCAGACATTGGGGGTTTCCACAAGTTAATGGAGAGAGCCTCACTCCGTTTCGAGCTTCCCATGCCTTCAGTTCAAACAGAGTGCTTTCTATATGATTTTAAGGAGCCGAGTAAGAAGATGGTGCGCTTTATTCCAATCGTGGCTCATGTCTGGGAGGAAGGTATTAGGGCCATGAAGAATCCGGCCACAGTGATTCCAGTCTTGCCGCGTCTGGACAAAAAGTATAAAGCCCCAGACGACAGCCCAGCTTCCTTGACTGGTCAACCAAAGCCCGACTGTCATTTCCCAAGCAGCTCAGAGAAAGTCGAGGAATCCTTCAGCGCCTCTGACTACGCCACCTGACAAAGAGGGCAGACGCCTAGACAACGCAGAGAAAAGATTCTCCTCCATGGCCAGCCTTGTCATGAGAGCTGCAAACGCATTAGCAATTCTTGGAAGGTACGACCGCGAGATGTGGTGCGACCTCTCGCCTTACCTGGACCAATTGCCCGATACTTCCAAGTCTGAGGCAAAGAAGATCTTGCAAGAGGGAGAGGTTACGTCAACTGAGATCATCGATTGTGCGATGGACATCGCCACAACGGCTTTCCGATCCCTGGCTAGTGCAGCTGTGCTTCGTCGCCAGGGTTGGCTAAAGGCAACGTGGTTCCGGCCAGCGATCCAGAATAAGATCCTGGATCTTCCTTTTGATGGTGAGGAGTTGTTCGGCAAGCACATAGACTATATCCTCCAAAACATCAAGAAGGATACTGAAACTGCTCGGTCCTTGGGGACCCTTCAATACAGGAAAGTACCATTCCGTGGAGCTAGGGGCAGAGGTGCTCCTTCCTCCAGGGGATCCTACCAACAGCAGAGGTATTCCTCTTATGTTTCCACACCACAATCTTACCGTCCTTCTTATCAGAAGCAAGGCCAGACGTCGACTTTCTCTAGATCGAACACGAGGGAAGCAGAATCGTCCAGGACGGGACACCTCTAAGAGGCAATACTGGCGATCTGGCTCTTTGTGCTGTGCCCTCCTCTTCCTCGAAGACATCTGTAGGAGGCAGGGTATCTCGATACCTCCACAACTGGCAACGGATAACAGACCGTTGGGTTCTAAACATCATTCAGAGTGGCCACACCCTAGAGTTCATTCATCTTCCACCATCCAAGGCCCCTGCCGCCAACTCCGCCAAACACCTGCGTCTCCTTCGGCTGGAAGTCCATCAACTGCTGGTCAAGGGAGCAGTAGAGCCGGTCCCTCTATCACAGAGGGGGAAGGGGTTTTATTCCAGGTTTTTCCTGGTAAAGAAAACGTTGGAGAAATGGCGCCCCATTCTAGACCTCAGGGAGCTCAACACTTATCTCACAAAGCTATCTTTTCGGATGGTGTCTCTCCAGGACATTCTGCGTCTTCTCAACACTGGATATTTTATGGCCACTCTCGACCTAGAGGATGCGTATTTCCACATACCCATTCATCCGGCCCACAGGAGGTTTCTACGGTTTACAGTCGCCAAGAGCCATTTCCAGTTCAAAGTGCTGCCGTTTGGTCTTCGCTCAGCTCCGAGAGTCTTCTCCAAGGTGCTGGCACCAGTAGCAGCTTTCCTCAGGAAGCAACATTTCCAGGTCTTTCCCTACCTGGACGATTGGTTACTGAAGGCCTCGTCCAGGGAGGCAGCAGAAGAAGCGGTCGACGCTTGCACTTGTCTCTTCTCCAATCTGGGCCTAACTCTCAACAACGCCAAGTCTTCTCTCCGCCCGTCCAGGAAGGTTCAGTTTCTGGGAGCGGTTTTAAACACATCTCTCAGCAAGGTGTTTCCATCTCTGGAGAGGCAAAGAAATCTAATCTCCGTGGCTCATCTAGTGCGAAGAAAAAAGTATCTTTCTGTTCGCCGTTACAAATCCCTTCTAGGGATGATGTCCTCCTGCATTCCCTTGATACCTCACTGCAGGTTAAGAATGCGTCCCTTGCAGGAGCACCTACACTTGCAGTGGAAACAGGTGAGCGGGTCCTTCGACGACCAGCTGGTGATCACTCACAACATGAAGCAAGCCATCCTATGGTGGACAAGGAAAAGGAATTTATCCCAAGGTCTATCCTTCGTAAACACTCCAGCGCCTCAAGTGGTGACGACGGATGCTTCTCTAGAGGGTTGGGGCGCAGTGTTGCAAGATCTGCAGGTCAGTGGTCGTTGGCTGCTGGAACATCGCCTCCTGCACATCAACCTCTTAGAACTAAGAGCGATTCGTCTAGCTCTTCAGGCTTTTCTTCCAAGATTGCAGGGGTTGTCGGATCTTGTCCGGACGGACAACACCACAGCCATGCATTACATCAACAAGGAAGGCAGCACCAGGTCCTTTCCCTTGTCGCAAGAAGCCCAAGCGATTTGGGAGTGGGCTATCCCTCACAGAATTTCTCTGAAGGCAGAGCATTTGCCTGGAGTGCTCAACGACAAAGCGGACAGGCTCAGCAGGCTGAAGTCTGTCACCCACGAGTGGGAGCTGGATCAGGCTACGCTGGAGGGAGTCTTTCGCCGGTGGGGCAGACCCTCCATAGACCTGTTTGCCACACCAGAGAACAGGAAATGCCAGTCTTACGCCAGCAAGCTATACCATCGAGGGTCGCTGGGGAATGCGCTTTCGATCGCCTGGTCAGGCGCATTTGTATACGCTTTTCCCCCCATTCCGCTAATTCCCAGGTTGCTCATGAAGATGAAAGCAGAACCGTGCAAGATGATCCTAGTAGCTCCAGCATGGCCGAGGCAGTTCTGGTTCACGGAACTTCACCTTCTCTCCTTCGATCGTCCTCACCCACTGCAGCCGATTCCACACCTCCTAACAATGTCTCAGGGTCAGGTTTGGCACCCAGATCCTCGCTCGTTACAGCTCTCAGCATGGCTCCTGAGCAGCGAGAATTTCTTGTCTTAGATCTTCCAGAGGAGGTTAAGGATGTCCTTTCGCAGGCGAGAGCTCCGTCCACTAACAAGACTTACCGCTTGAAATGGAAGCGATTCTGCATCTGGTGTCAGGGCAAAGGGTTGGATCCTTTCTTGTCGCAACCGCACCACGTCCTTCCATATTTCCTGTCCTTGGCTAAGGCAGGTTTGGCTCATTCTTCCATTAAAGTACACCTAGCAGCGGTTTCTCGCTTTCGGCGCACCTTCTCTTCGGTCAGCCAGAATTGTTAAGCAATTTCTCAAGGGCCTCTTCAGAGTGTTTCCGCCAGTGAGACCTCCACCTCCTACGTGGCATTTGAACTTTGTTCTTTCTCAACTAATGAGACACCCATTCGAACCCATTCATCGAGCGGATCTGAAGTTCCTTTCCTGGAAACTCGCTCTGTTGCTAGCCCTCACTTCAGCCAGGAGAATCGGAGAGTTGCAGGCTCTTACAATTCAGGAGCCCTTCCTTCAGTTCAAGAAGAATACAGTCCTCATGAGAACTAATCCTAAATTCATTCCTAAAGTGCCTTCTACTTTTCATCTCAACGAGCCAGTAATTCTTAAGACCTTCTTCCCTCAGCCTTCTTCTCCTGCTGAGAGCTCTTCATCCTCTGGACGTGCAGAGGTGCTTGAAGTTTTATTTGGACCGAACTAAGTCCTTCCGGGAATCGTCTCAACTTTTTGTGTCATTCAGCGCTCCCCACAAGGGTTTTCCCCTTTCCAAGCAGGGGATAGCTCGGTGGGTTGTTAGCGCTATTCGATATTGTCACACAGCAGCGGGCAAACCCCTGGAGGGTAGAATCCGGGCACATTCGACAAGATCTGTGGCATCCTCGACAGCCCTGTTTGCTGGTGTCCAGATCAAAGACATTTGTAGGGCTGCAACTTGGAGCAGCACTCACACGTTCACGAAGAATTACTGCCTGGATGCATCACTGCGAGATGACACAGCTGTGGGCCAGGCAGTCCTGAGGAATCTCTTCCAATGAGTGGTGAGCTTTCCCTTGCATCCCTCCTTCCTCCTTTTGAGCTTTTTGCACATTTTATCTTGTTTCTAAATTCATTTGCTTATTACCCGGTCTACTGTGTACTGGATGTTCGTTCGTATCTGATCTCTCTGCATATTATTAATGTAGAAGTATGTTTTAACAAACGTTTATCAAAGGGTTATGCTTTATGATAAAATGTGTATGTTTACTGCTAGCTACTCTGATTCCAAGCATGGGAATCTATGAAAGCTCCAATACTGGAGTAAGAAAACAAGTTACTTACCTGTAACTTTGGTTCTCCAGTATTGGAAGCTTTCATAGATTCCCATGCGACCCACCCTCCTCCCCTGGGAAAGCTCAGCGTCTCTCTGTGTTATTGTTTCACAACGTATACGAAAATCTGAGGAGCTGAGGTTCTTTCACCAAGGTTCTAGAGGGTGAGGCTGCTCTGATTGGCTGTCTGTTCTTTTTGGTCTATTTTACAAAAAGACATGGTCTGGTTACAAAATGGGATTAGGCCTAGGCCGGTTTCTCTTTTGTAATGGTTATTTACTACTATTTTATTTTTACCGAGACTCCCATCTCGACGACGGGGAATGATTCCAAGCATGGGAATCTATGAAAGCTTCCAATACTGGAGAACCAAAGTTACAGGTAAGTAACTTGTTTTCATCCCCCTGTTTATTCTCATTGGCATAATTGGGTACATGCTAAGTTCGAAGAAATAAACCAGAATGTATTAATTATAAATGCAACGTATGATGTGAGGATGTGTGATTGCCACAATTAGAGCTTCTTATAAGGTGGCTACAGATGTTCCTTTAACTATTCAAAGGAATTTCTATAGTGCTTGAACTCTAAACTTTAGGTAGTAAAAGCACATGCTAAGAGGTGCTAGTAATTGAACAGCTTATAGGGACACTGATTGTTTCAAAGTTGTGTTTTGGCACTTTGTAGTCTGTTTACTATTAGCAGTTTTATTACAATTGTCACCAAGCGATTATCTTTCAAGTCTCCTTCTCAGGCTGCCCTCAAGACGCAGCCTTTGTGTAAAATGTTCCTCGCAGCAGACACTCGCTGAGGTTGGCTTTAAGTCTTAGCTCCCACAACATGGGCACAATGAAGTGTGTGGTGTTAGTACTCCGGTGTAGTCCTACTTTCTAAAGTAGCAGTCTGGCAAGAGACTGTTTTTCAAGGTGAGAGTTTCTAGGCCCAGTACAGGCTGCATCCTCAAGTTTCGCCCATTCCATCTACCAAACAGCAGTGCTCAGGAAGATTAATCTTACCTACATCTCCTAGTTTAACTAATGTCCTCATGGAATTTCTAAAAGTATCCCGATCTCTCCCTCCTCTTCAGTGTCTGGGGCTCATCCCTCCAGGTAGAGGAATGCAAGCAATAAACTTCTACTGTCCGGGAAGCTATCCTCGCCACCCAACCTGTGCCATGCTAAACCAGAAGCATCCTAATGGATCCTACTTTCCTTTGATAGTTAATACTGTATGTTAAACTTTAAAGGTAAACATCAGAAGACATCCACTCCAGCATTTGCAGTATATACCTTTTGATATTTGCATTAGATGTTTGATTTATTTACACAGTATGTTCTTTAATATTGCTTTGATCATGAGGTTACTACTTCATTGAAGTGCATCCTAAAGTTCTGTTAACCTATATATCTGTCCAGCCATTACTTCACACTTAACCTGCTTGCTTGAGCTGTGGTCCAGCAGTAGCTAAGCAATGGACAGTGTACGCCTGATTCCAGAGCATATCGGAAGAACCTAATCTAGCATTATCTTGCATGGAAATGTTTGCTTTCAGTTTGCATCATTAGCATGCACTCTCATCTCAAAAGTCTCCTGTTCTTAAAACCCTGCATTGCATGAAAATTTTAACCTTGATTTAAAATACATAAAACCTCCAATTGTCGCCTATACCTCTTTTCTTGAACGATCATTTCCTTACTTTCCATGTGCTGCATGCCTCTTCTCTGAGCACAGCCCACTCTAAAGCATGCATATTTGCCTATATATCGATTATTGTATTTCTCCAAATGATACACACTTTATCTTCTCAAAGATCACAACCTGTCCTTTGAATGCCATACAAGTGTAGCAAGCTGGCTCCGTATGTACTATACCAAAAAGAGGTATAATGTGCAGCGCATCCAGTGAGTCCCCAAAGGTATAGCAGAGTATAAAGGAGCTAATACCTTACTCTGTTTAGTGGTAGCTGGGCTGAGCAGTTAAGCTTATCAGAGGGTAGTGTGAATGCATTTGGTGTACATACTCTGACAAGGCAGGAACACACTCAATGACTGATTCCAGGCCAATGTTTGTAGAAACATATTAATTAGTTCTATTTATAGTAACCATGTTGAATTCAGTTACAGGTAAGTAGATTTTTATGGAATACTTTCAGATTACTGGCAAGAGGTTTGTATAGCATTAAACAATACTTTACATGTAAATGAACTGTTTTCAGTACAGAAAGATACTTAGTATTCAGGTGCACACTTAGTACAATACAGTGAGAGACCAATGCAATCCTATGGGAGAAAGACAGGTGAGTAGCTTACAGGTAAGTAAACTTTTTGAGATTCAGTTTCCGGGGGTTTTGGTCAACACTGCAAGGGTCAGACCAACGTAGCTATTGCACCACAAGCGGCACTGGGGCGGCTGGGTGCAGAGGTCACTGGGCCCAATGTTATCCTATGGAGGCTAGGGGCACCTCAGAGGCACCGGTTACAGGTAAGTACCTAGCAGGTCAGGGATACAGGCCTTGGGGTTTGAGTTCAGCTTTTGGAGTGGCCACCAAATAGAACTGAGACTGCACCGCCAGGAGCGGCAGAGTGCAAAGGAGGTGGGGGGGGCGGGGGCGCGTTGAAGCCACTGGAGATCTTCAGTTGGTGTAAACGGCTGCAGGCTCTGGTCGAGAGGCTGGTCGAAGGAATGTCACAACTGTAGAGAGAAGTTGGATTGTGGGGGGGGGGTTCCGGGACACAGTCTGCTGGGCACTCCTAGACTGGGGGCTGCAGGTGTTGGGGTGACTTTAGGTGTCAGGTTTTTCTCACCATATCCGGTTGGGGGACCCTTCAGGTTAAGGCTGCAGTGAGTGGGACGTCAGGAGATGAAATTCAATGCTGAATCCCAGGTCAGGATCGACTGGGACTCTACAGGGTCGTAGGCCACCTGGACTCGGGCCGTGGGCGTCTTGTGCAGAGTGGTGCAAGTATTGCAGATCCGCCAGGATCCGAAGTCCTTGAGTTAGCTTCTGGCTGGACAAATCCGGTGACCACAGGAGACAAGAGTCTTTGTTGGAGATGGCTCAGGTCCCCTGGGTTCTTGGAGGTTGCTGGCTGCGGGCCATGCCTGTATCTTGGAGCAGGTTCGCTGGCGGAGGAGACGGGCCAGTAGGGCTGGGGCCAAGTAAATCGTCGTCATCTTCTCCACTGCTCTTCAGTCCTTCATAGGACCTCGAATCTGAGGAACAAGGTTCAGGGGAGCCCTTAAATACTAAATTTAAGGGCGTTACTGTGGTCGGGGGCAGTAGCCAATGGTTACTGTCCCCTAGGGTGACTATACCCTTTGGGTGCCCCCTCTCTTTGGGAAGAGGGGTACATCTTGTTCCTATTGGGCCTAATTCTCTAATTCAAGATGGAGAATTTCTAAGAGAGGGGTTCACTTCAGCTCGTTGCAACCCTAAGGGTGTGCCAGGTCGAGGTGGACACTCTTACTCTGCTTACTAATTTTTCCGTCTGTCCTCCCGCCAAAAAGTGGGGTTAGGACAAGGGGGGGTCGGGCATCTCCACTAGTTGGAGCTGCCCAGATCAGCATAGCACAAGGTGAGAGCCTTTGAGGCTCACTGCCAAGTGTTGCTGTACCTGCTAGGGGGAAGTGAGAAGCACCTCCACCCAGAGCAGGCTTTGTTTCTGACCTCCGAGAGCACAAGGGCTCTCACCCCATGAGGTAAGAAACCGGTCTTGTGGGGGCTGACTGGCAGGGACCGGTCCGCCAATACACTATGGGTTGGTCGTTTTTCAGGGGCATCTTTAAGATGCCTTCCGAGTGCATTTTATAATAAATCCATCACTGACAACAGTGCAGTTTTATTATGCTGCAATGTTTGATACCAAACTTCTCAGTCTTCAGTAAAGCCATCATGGAGATGTGGAGTTCGTGTTGACAACCTCTCAGCCAATGTACTCAAAATGGCTTCACTGCACTTACAATGTCTGTGAATGGCACAGACACTGTAGGGGCATATTGCTCATGCAGCTATGCCCTCACCTGTGGTATGGTGCACCCTGCCTTAGGGCTGCGAGGCCTGCTAGAGGGGTGACTTATCCATGCCACAGGCTGTGGTAGTGGACATTGCACACAGGGATGTGCAAACAGAATGATGGCATGCACTCCGATTTCTTTGTTTTAATCTTTTTCACCAACTGCTCAAAGATTTAGCGTGCTGGCTTGACCTGTGCTCTGTCCTGGTTGCACTGCCAAAAGTTCACTGTTCAAGCTGGTAGGTAATCACCCTCCAGATTCAAGCCACTACAGCTATGCAAGTATTCCATTTCCCAAGGATGTAAAGAGTATTCTCCCATGCTACAGAATAAGGCATGGATTGGAATGGCTGCTGTATTAAAAGTGTGAAGTCCCACTATTCTTGCAATAACCTTGAAGAACTTTTGGAATAAAATATGGATTAAATGGTTTAAAATTGTATTTTGGATATCCGTCTCCTGAAATGGAATACTTGCATAGCTGTAGCGGCTTGAATCTGGAGCGTGATTACCTACCAGCTTGAACAGTGAACACAGGGATGTGTGCCATGTCGACTCTTCAGTTTGGTCTGCACCAAAACACGCAGCCTGCAATGGCAGTGTGTGGGTGTTAAGGTAAGGGGTCTCTGAGGAAGGCATAATACATGCTGCAGCCCTCAGAGGCCCCTCTGGTCACAAGGCACTTGGTACCAGGGGTACCTTTCACAAGGAACTTGCATGTGGCCCATAGGTGTGCCAATTGTGGAATGCATAGGTACATTTTTTAGAACGAACACAGACCCTGGGAACCTGATTGACAGGGACCCAGGGGACACTCAGTCAAGTTAGCATCAGTTATCAGGCAAAAATGTTAGGGGGTAACCATGCAAAAAGGAGCACTTTCCTACAGCAAGAACTGTATAAATTCAGTTTACTATTACCTGAACACTAGCAGGCACAGGTGGCCTAGTAATGAACTGTACTATTTTAAGATCTTCTGTGATTTATGTTTTGCCAATTTCCCACAATAAAACATTACTGTGAGCATTTGTCCTGTTTACAAAATTCTGCATTGATAATTTTCACCAAGCTTGTGCTATGATGGTGTAATACATGTGTTTTGTCTGGTGGTAAAGCACGTTTTTGCCTTGTTTTTACAATGATTCAGTAATCTGCTAATTGGCATACAATTCCAGAGGCATAGCGCCATACAAGTGCACACCAGCACTGTCTGGCTCCCTATCCCATTGTTCCCCCTTGTTGCCAGAGCAACCTCAACCGGCCCCCCAAAAATACCTTCCGGCTACTTCTAGTTTCACCTGTTTTTGTGTTCGGGGGTCAAGGTTGAAACTTGTCATCTTGTACGTCAGATCAGTTGAATGCCTCTGAGCCAATATGCGTCCCCCTGTAAGCTAGGGTATACAGGACATCTACGTCTAGTGATTTCACATCTGGATGCATATCTTGAACATCTCTCCTCTGAAGCCCCAACACTACACTGAAGAGCTTCCACCTGTTTCATGGTGGAGGGCCCTGCGCATCAACCTAGATTTCAAAAGTTCCATCTCAGACCGGATGAGGAACTGTGTTTTTTTTTAAAATTGCTTTTCATTTGTCAGAAGACCCGACTAGAAAGGAATGATTTCCATCTTTTTACTGTGGGGAAAGCAGTCCTAGGTTGTGAAGATCCAGGGCACCTACTTATCCTAGGTCAGATTTGAGAGTGCCTCTTCACATGGTTAGCCCCCACTTTTTTGCCTGGAACATGATGTGGTTTCGATTATAAGTGCACAGGGTCCCTGCCAACCAGGTCCCCTGTGACAGAGCTGCTTCCCTAAAACTGTACCTCGATTGGCACAACTTCAAATCCCCCTGTAAGTCCCTAGCAAATGGTACCCCTGGTACCTAGGGCATTGGGACTGAAGAGGGTCCCCTACGGACCCCTCACCAAGGCTATGCTAACTGCCACTGCAGTCTGCATGCCTTGGTGCAGACAAACACGACAGTCGACGTGCCATGTCAAAGCAGCTCTACCTAAGGTATGGGTAAGTCCCCCTCTAGCATGCCGACAAGCCCTAAGGCAGGGTAAACCAAATCTCAGATGTGGGCATATCTGCATGTGCAGATATGCCCCTACAATATTTAAGTCTATTAATATTGTAAGTGACGGGGAAGCCATAGAGAGTACATGGACTGAAAACTAGACCACTCAACTTCCACAGCACAATAATGGCTTCACTGAACACAGGAGAATTTTGGTACCAAACTATTCCTTTCAGTAAATCCACACTGATGCCAGTGCGGAATTTATTGTACCATGTACCCAGAGGGCACCTCGGAGGTGCCCCCTGAAAACCTACCAATCCTAGTGTGGTCGTACCAGCTGTAGGCAGTCAGCCACCGCCACACGTTTTGCGGACCTCTGGGTAGAGAGACTCTGCTCTCTGGGCCAGAAGCAATGCACATCCTGGGCAGAGGTATCATGCCTCCTCCCCCAGGGTGGAGCCAGTGCTAGAAGAGGGAAGCTTCAAAGGCTTGCCGCATTTGTAATGCAACCCCCAGCCTCTGCTGCTAGCAGCAGAAGGCAGCCCCTGGTTTACACCCCCACTTTGGGCGGGAAAAATTCAAACGACTAGAAGTGCCCACCTCTCCCAACCCCACCCATAAGGTGGGGGAGGCGAGGTGAAACCCAACTTTCAGTCCCCGTCATCTTGAAGATGGGAAGACCCCTCCAATCCAACTCTAGTTCCCCACCATCATAATGGCCTCACTGAACCCAGGAGTGTTTGGTACCAAACAACTCTGCTTAAACCCACATTGATGCCATTGTTGGATTTATTAAAACATGTACTCACAGGGCACCTCTGAGGTGCCCCCTGAAAACCTACCAACCTTGGTTTGTCTTTGACTGGCTTTAGGCAGCCTTCTACCACCAGGCATGTTTCTGGACCCCTGGGTTGAGAGCCCTTGCTTTCTGAGGCCAGAAACCAAGCCCATCCTGGACGTAGGTGTCACCTCCTCCCACAGGCAGGCACAGTGCTATAGAGGGAAGCTTCAAAGGCCTTGCTGCCTTTGTAATACAATCCCAGCCTCTGCTGCTAGAAGCAGATGGCAGCCTCCGGGTCAAACCCCCACTTTTGGCGGGAGAACTGGCGGACAAACTAAGTGAGAATAGGTGTGCCCCTCTTCGCCAACTCCACCCCTCGGGTGCTGGAGGCAAAGTGGAGCACATTTTTTCAGTGCCCATCATCTTGAAGATGTTGGTACTTATCCAATCAGTGTTAGGACTGTACCCCCTCCCACAGGAGAGTGGAATAAGTGGGTGTAGACACCCCAGATAAGGAACCCATTGATCCCTTTCTGGTACTCCCCTGTAATACCCCTAAATATAATATTTAGGTTGCACCCTCAGACCCCAAAATTAGAATTAGATTCCTGACTACCTACAAAGCTGGTATGTCGAAGAGCCCCACCAGCAAGAAAGAAGGACCAGTGATTGACTGCGCCAGCCCTGCCTGCTGCCTTTCGCCCTTGCTACAAAAGACGATTTGTCCTGCAGGCCCAGCGACCTCCAAAACCCTGGGAGAACTGCCTGCCTTCTATAAAGATCAAGAAACCCCCGTGGACATGTTCAAGAAGAAACCAACTTTAAAACTGAAGAGCTCTGCCTTGAGAAACCGTCTCCGGATCCACCTCTGCACCAGTTTCCCACGGCCCAAGTCCAAGTAGATCACTGGTCCTGCGAAGGTTTCCCAGCGATTCTGAGCTAGAGTCCACCGTGGGCTGGCCCCTGCTGGACTCTACCTAGACTTCTGCAGTCTCAATTCGAAGACTGCCCCTGACCGCGACCTGCCTGGTAAGCTGTTCCTGATGCAAAAGGGCACCCCTGCACCCAAAGGCCCTGGGCCTTTGGGAGCTTGACCAACTGTGAACCTATGTCCCCTAGCATCAGAACTTTCCTGGGAAGCTGTGGGTTTTCTTAGTTCAGCACCCTGGCCCAAGCCTGCAGTCTTATTCCAAAACCGATCTTCCCCCATTTATTTGCATTGGGCGCCCAACGCTGTGTTGGCGCACTCTGCACCCGTCCGCCCTTGAGCCGCTGAGGGTGTATGTTTGGTGCTGCCTTGTGGTCCCCCCTGTGCTTACCTTAACTCCGGGAGATTTACCCCTGACCCCACTTTACTTACCTGTGAGCAGCGCAACTTCGATCACCCCCAGTCTCCATTGGTTAACATTGGGCACCAATCCCCAAATTTGACCTCCGCACCCGGCTGTCCCTTTGCTGCTGCTGGTACACGCTTGGTACTGATTTGAATCTTGCCTGGTGTTGACCAGAAACCTCGAAGACTGGATTTATAAGTTGTGTTCTTGCCTTCAGTACTGCATTCTTGTTTTCCTCCCATATGTTAACATTGCTGAACTGAAAAATTGCAGTGTCTACTAAAGTATTTTTATTGAAAAACGTACTTGCCTTTTAACGTACATCTTGGTCTTAACAAATCTTGAAAGAAGCTTATTTTTATAAAATTAGTGAGGCTCTCCTTTTGAGTCATGTTAATTAGTCGCTCTGTATAACAAATGTCTTACTCCCCTCAGTGTTCGGCCTAAGGTTACTTGACCACACTACCAGATAGAGTACTTTGGGTTTGCACTGAACACTTCTGAGGTAATCCCTGGTCTCTTTACACGATATGACCAATTATTGGTATATTACATAAAGAGCTAGCTTCCTACAAGATGCATTGTCAAATTTTAGGACTCTGTCCATCAGATCACCAGATTCTTTGCCGCCATAGAATTTTACCAGTGGGCCATGTAGTCTTTTTCCATGAGGTCACTTAAAGTGGCAAGGAGTTTTAAAACTGGTTTCTGCACCTATTTATAAACATTGAGTCGTGTTTAAGAATTCTAAAATCAAAGGCTAGGTTAGCTCTCCTTCAAGGGTTTATTGTACTACTGTGCACATTTTCCTAACTCGCACCTTGATCAAGCTTGTGGACGGACTGCCAGAGGGGTAATTTACTGGAAGGGTACTCGTGCTATTTGTTGGAACAGAAAATACTAAGTCTGAAGTCCGTATGTATTCTGGAACTAAATATCCTGGGAAATGGGCCAAGATGAGCAAGTTCTCTTCCAGGGGATCCTCATCAATAGTCATAAGCACTGAAAATTCCCGCCCATGCGCGGGGACCCCGGAAATAATAAGATATATATATATATATATTCACTGAAAAAACCATAGGTTTTAGGGACAGTTATAGTTAGTTGGACATTTCACTCGTACAAAACCCGTGAAATTCCCCCGTTATAGTTAGTTCAGCTAACTATAACTCGCGCCCCCGCAATGGACTGCTGATGAAGTCACATATTACATCACTCATGACATGGTCAGTGACATCACTGATGACATCATCCACGTGATAATCTGATGCACCTCCTGACACCCTAATATAACCTTTGATACACCCACTCTAAATTACAGACTGCCATTCGCAAAACCATAGACACTCCAACACCAATAACTACATACCCACTCACTGATTCTTAGGTCTACACACACATCCACTCACTCGTACAGTCACTCATACTTACGGTCACTCAGTACAGGACTATCATATGCACTCATACTCCTATATAGACACTCAAACACCGCCACTCATCCATAGAGGTACTCACACACCTAGTCAGTCATGCAAATAATTAAACACACTGCCATTTACTCACCTATACAGTTATACACACACCAGCTCACTTACTCATACAAATACTAGCACATTCTTACGCTCTTATACAATCACTGATACAAGCACACACTCATCCATACAGTCACTAACACAATCACACACTCTCGCTTATAGCCATTTATATACTCCAACACACATATATATATACTGCCTTTCACATATGTAGTTACTCACACTTGTACCACTGAGAGATACATTCACTCACTAACACACCCATACACACACTCACCCACCCATTCAGTCCATCACAGATGCACTCTTGAAACCATCCACCCAGTGAATCACCCACTCACACATCTATGCACAGTCGCACACACCTCACCCACACAAACACTCAGGCACCCATACAGATACTCAGACAACCAATCAATAACTCATATAGACACTCATGTAGCTATTCCCAAACCCATGCAGCCACTTACACAGCAACAGACAGACGGATACAGACATTCACCCAGTTTAGTCACTAACCCATGCATTCAGTAAGCTACGTTTAATCACTCACTTATAGAGTTAGTCACGCACCTACTAAATCATCCATCCAGACACTTATACACCCACTCATTCTTCAATACGCCTTTCCCTATATATTAAACATTTAAACTTTACAGACAGTCACTGGATGATGTCATCAGTGATGTCATTTGAGATGTCACTGACCATGTCATGAGTGATGTAATATGTGACGTCATCAGCAGTGCATTGCGGGGGCGCGAGTTATAGTTAGCTGAACTAACTATAACAGGGGAATTTCACGGGTTTTGTACGAGTGAAATGTCCAACTAACTAGAACTGTCCCTAAAACCTATGGTTTTTTCAGTGAATTTGTAAGGTTTTTTAAATGCTAATTTCTAACTAGAACGTGCCTGAAACCTATGCTTTTTTCAGTGAATTTCAAAGGTTTTTTAAATGCTAATTCCTAACTATAACATGTCTGAAACCTATGGTTTTTTTCAGTGAATTTCAAAGGTTTTGTAAATGACAATTTTTAAATGTATTAATTGTTATATTTATTTTTTGATACTGATTTACTACATTTTTTTAAACTATTTATTTTTAGATATTTTATTTTTTAAATTACATTGTAATTACATTATACATTACATTACAAAATATACTTTCTCAGAATGATTTACTTTAGTTTAAATACTTTGCAAATAGGCAATAGACTTTTAAGTACAGTAGTTACAGTTGTTGCAATGGGCAACACAATTTCAAACACAATGCAACATTGAGCTCAATGTGAATTTCTAGTTAAATGCAATTAGTTACTTTATGGATTACTTTTCTAACCACAGGACTGGATCCTAGATTCAGTCCTGGGACATCTCCTGTAAACAGTTGAGTAAAAGCGTTTTGGTTACAGTAGTGATTTTTAAGGAATATTATTGTATTTTAAAAGTTGACACTTAGAAACTTTTTCACATAGAATCACCAATGTTATCCTATGGGAGGAAATTCACTTAGCAGGTAAGTAGTGTTATCGTTACTTTTTCTTACTCAGTGGTGGATCCTGGATCCAGCACTGGTGCATCTCCTGTAAACAGTTGAAAGAATGCGTTTAAGTCATACAGGCGATTTTTAAGGAATATTTGTAGTTTGTGAAAATCGACACTTTGAAACTTTTCTGCTGAAAACCAGACAATGGATTCCTATGGAAGGAAATACAAGTTACTGGTAAGTACGGTTAGAATTACTTTTCAGGGTCAGTGGTGGGCTAAAAGATGCAGCACTGGGTTCTCTTCTGATAACAGGTGAGTAAATCGGAATTCGTAGTTCGGCTGATTTTAGAGGAATATTATAAAGTTCCAAAACTCCACACTTCGAAGAATTTCCAAGTGAAACCAGTCAATGTTAGCCTATGGAAGGAAATTCAAGTTACTGGTAAGTACGGTTAGAATTACTTTTCAGGATCAGTACTGGGCTCAAAGATGCAGCACTGAGGTCTCTCCTGATAACAGGTGAGTAAATCGGAATTCGTAGTTCTGCTGATTTTAGAGGAATATTTGTATGTTTCAAAAATCGACACTTAGAAACTTTTTCAGCAAAAAGCAGGCAATGATATCCTATGGAAGGAAATTCAAGTTACTGGTAAGTACGGTTAAAATTACTTTTCAGGATTAGTACTGGGCTCAAAGATGCAGCACTGTGGTCTCTCCTGATAACAGGTGAGTAAATCGGAATTCATAGTTCGGTTGATTTTAGAGGAATATTATAAAGTTCCAAAACTCCACACACAGAAGAATTTCCAAGTGAAACAAGTCAATGTTAGCCTATGGAAGGAAATTCAAGTTACTGGTAAGTACGGTTAAAATTACTTTTCAGGATCAGTACTGGGCTCAAAGATGCAGCACTGAGGTCTCTCCTGATAGCAGGTGAGTAAATTGGAATTCGTAGTTCAGCTTATTTTAAAGGAATATTTGCACAATGGTGAAGTAAGGGGGTGGGGCCTGAGGTGACATGTCTGCGCAAACGCCCTGTGGCGCGTTTTAAATTGGAGAATTAATTCCTCCTCAATCCCGAGGGTCCCTAGGGGCCAACTAGCCCACCAGGAACCTCCAGTATGCGCCAGGGGGCTGCGTTGCAGAGAGGTGTACAGAGGCCACGCCCCTTTTTACAACACTCTGCAACGCAGCTCCGTGGCGCTTACTGGAGGTACCTGGTGGGCTAGTTGGCCCCCAGGGACCCTCAGGATTGAAGAGGATTTAATTCCCCATCTTAAAACGCGCCACGGGGCCTGTTTGCACACATGTCACCTGAAGCCCCGCTCCCTCCCTTCACCACTGTGCAAACGCGCCCCATGGCGCGTTTTAAGTTGGGGGATTAAGTCCCCTTGAATCCGGAGGGTCCCTGGAGTCCAACTAGCCCACCATGTACCTCCAAAAAGCGCCACAGAGCTGCGTTGCAGAGAGGTGTAAAAAGGGGCGTGGCCTCTGTACACCTCTCTGCAACGCAGCCCCTGGCGCATACTGGAGGTTCCTGGTGGGCTAGTTGGCCTCAGGGACCCCCAGTATTCAAGGGGAATTCGTTCCCCATCTGCAAACGCGCCAGGGGGCGCGTTTGCAGACTGCTGCAGAGAGGGGGCGGGGCCTCCGGCACGATGCCTGTCTTTTTTCTTTCTTTTTTTTTTTTGTATGGGAGGGGGGCTGCGTGGCCCCCCTTCCCTTGGCCACTTTTGGCCCCGGGGACCCCATCCCCCGGGGCATGCCCTCTTTAAAAAAAAAAAAAAAAAAATATTTGGAGGGGGGCTGCGTGGCCCCCCTCAGGCCATTTAAGGCCCCGGGGACTCCATCCCCCGGGGCCGGCCTTAACCTTTTTTTCCAAATTTATTTATTTTTGGGGAGGGGGGCTGCGTGGACCCCCTCCCGGGCCACTAATGGCCCCGGAGACCCCATCCCCCAGGGCCTGGCCACTCGTTGGGGACCGTGGGGGGGTCCCCAATCCCCGCACGGTCCCGCCGGCTCCCCGCGTCCTGCGGGAGCCGGCATTGCTTTTCCATAAGGGGAGCTGCTGACATGCAATTCTGCTTTGCTTCATTGAAGCGAGAGCAGGTTTCCCTGCTCTCGCTTCAATGAAGCAAAGCAGAGTTTGCAATGACAGGGCGGGAGCCGTGAGGCTCCCGTCCTGCCATTGCAAACAGCAGTGTCCCGGGGGTAGGCACCCCGGGACACTGCAGGAGCCAGCCCTGGGGGTTGGCGGTCCCCAGGGCCACCACAGGCTCCAGGAGGGGGGGCCGCGCGGCCCCCCTCCCTTCATTTGCACAGCCCCGGGGAGGTGGTGGTCCCCGGGGCTTCCGGGGTCCGAAACGGACCCCCACATTTCTTTTTCTAAGTGCCCCGGGGAGGTGGCGGTCCCCGGGGCGTGTGGGGGGGCTGGAGCCCCCCCCCCCCACACAGGTTATTTAAATTTAAAAAAAACCCCGGTGGGTGGCGGTCCCCGGGGGGGCGGAGAGCCCTCCCGCACCATTTTTTATTTAAAGCCCCGGGGGGTGGCGGTCCCCGGGGCTTGGGGGCCTTAGCGGCCCCCCCCCTATAAAATATAAATTAAACCCCGCATGCCCCCAGGACTTGGCCCCCCCGGGGGCAAAATAGCCTCGAAGCGCGGGTGACCGCGCTTCTATTTTTTTTTTTTTTTTTTTTTTTTAATGGCGTGATCCGCACATCCTGCCAATTTTAATTAAAAAAAAATAATAATAATAATAATAATAATAAAAAAAAATGCTTTTTTCTGCCCAGGGGGTCCTTGTGGGACCCCCTGAGCAGACCTAGGGGGTCAGGGTGTTTCTACCCTGCCCCCTTTTTGCGCTTTGCGCACTTGTTTCTGTCCCTCGGTTCTACCTAGGGACAAAATGGCTGCCAACACTTCCTGATTTGGAGTGTTGACAGCCACTTGACAGCCAATTAGCATGCAGCTCGTGATCGGGAGGGTACGCGGACCCTACTCGGCCATAGATATATATGTGACTTTACTTTTGATTTTCTCAGGAACTACTGAACGGATTTACACCATTTAAGCAAAAGGCACGACACTGAACCAAGGGCTACCTCTTTGCCAAATTTGGTGTAATTCCGTTCAGCAGTTCGGGCTGTAGCTGCGACTAAAGGTTCCTATTTGAAAAATGAATGGGGAAAACGTGTTTTGGGACCCCCCTTTTTTCTCGGCCCCTGCTTGACGAATCACCCCGAGACTTTCAGGATAGGAGCGGACCGGAGCGCCCCAACAAGTTGGAAACTTTCGCGAAGATTCGTCAACCGGCGCCAAAGTTATTTCAAATAGAATGTTGCGGATTTCCTATGGAAAATAGGTCATAACTATCTACTGGCGACCGCCAGTAGATTATATATATATACACTGTAAAAACCATAGGTTTCAGGGGCGTTATAGTTAGTTGGACATTTCACTCGTACAAAACCACAGAAATTCCCCCGTTATAGTTAGTTAAGCTAACTACAACTCGCGCGCCCGCAATGCACTGCTGATGACGTCACATATTACATCACTCATGACATGGTCAGTGACATCACTCATGACATCACTGATGACATCTCAAATGACATCACTGATGACATCACTGATGACATCATCCAGTGAATGTGTGTTTTTCTGAAAATTAAATATGTTTTATATATGTATATCTCAAGGTCGATGGAAGAATAAATGGGTATATAAGTGCCTAAATGGATGATTTGTTTTTGTAAAATTGATTGTATAACTGACTAAGTGTATCTTAGTGAATACATGGGTTAGTGAGTAATGTTTAAATATGAAAATTTCTGTATCAGTCTCTCACTTTGTGTATAAGTGGCTGCATGGGTTGGTGAGTAGCTACATGAGTGTCTATATGGGTTATTAGTTGGTTTTTTGAGTATCAGTATGAGTGTCGGAGTGTCTGTATGGTTTGGTGGGGGGTATTACTTAGTGCATAGATGCATGAATGAGTGACTCACTGTTTGTATGTGTTGAAGACAGCATGTGTGCAGGACTGTATAGGTGGATGAGTGTGTGTATGGGTGTGTTAGTGAGTGAATGACTGTCTCAATAGTGTCTTTATGAGTAACTACATATGTTTTAAACTAGTATATGTGAGTATTGGTGTATATAGTGAGTATATGTGAGAGTGAGAGATTGGAAGAGTTCCTGTACAAATAAGTAGGTGTTTCTATAAGTGATTGTTTAAGAGAGTAAGTATGTGTAAGTTTCTGTAGAAGTAAGTGTGGTAGTGTGTGTATAACTGTATATGCAAGTAAATGGATGTTTGATACTTTGTTTGCATGTGTGACTATGTGTGTGAGTAACTCTATGGATGAGTGGCGGTGTGTAACATGATGTATAGGTGTATGAGTACATATGATGAGTGAGTACATGTATGAGTGACTGTATAGGGACTGTTGGTGAATGAGTGGATGTGTGTGTAGATCTTGGAATGACTGAATAGGTGTGTTGTAACTGGTATTGGTATGTCCATTGTTTTGAAAATGTCAGTTTGTATTTTTGAGTGTGTGTATCAAAGGTTATATTAGGGTGAGAGGAGGTCTGCCACTCTATCACAAGGATGATGTCATCAGTGATGTCATTTGAGATGTCATCAGTGATGTCACTGACCATGTCATGAGTGATGTAATATGTGACGTCATCAGCGCATTGCGGGCGCCCGAGTTATAGTTAGCTGAACTAACTATAACGGGGGAATTTTTATGGTTTTGTACGAGTGAAATGTCCAACTAACTATAACGCCCCTGAAACCTATGGTTTTTTCAGTGAATTTCTAAGGTTTTTTAAATGCTAATTTCTAACTATAACGTGCCTGAAACCTATGGTTTTTTCAGTGAATTTCTAAGGTTTTTTAAATGCTAATTTTTAACTAAAACGTGCCTGAAACCTATGGTTTTTTCAGTGAATATATATATATTTATTATACTATGTATACATGTGAAAAGGTCTCGGTCTGCCTGTTTGCCTCGGTGGCATGGAAAAAATGGGTGGAACTGACGTCAGTACGCCGACTAGGTCCTCTTATGGCTCCGATGACGTCATACGGTGTCGCGAGCGGAGCCGTGCTATTATGACGTCCTCGTTGACGTGGGAGAGCTAGGAAAGAATTACCGTGGAATGCTGGTGCAGGGGATATTCACCTAAGTGTTCAGGCTAGTCCTTTGGGAGCAACTGTTTATGTTGCCACTCCAGAAACCAAAACCAGTGATCAGAGGGCAGAGGCCCTGCAGATGGCACACGAGGTGGGGTACCCAGTCGTGTGCACCGGCGGGGCAGCGAAGTGACAAGCACCACAACCCACAAAAAAGGTAACGAGGGCACTGAATAACACAGGATCTTCTTTGTATCTGGCAGGAACAACGAAGTTCAAATGCCCTAGTACCAAAATGTAGAATTAGTACTACAACGGTCTTCAAGAGGACCTGCGATGCCGCTTCTGCCTCCCGTACCCTGGAGGCGGCACATGGGTCACGCGGTACGGTCATACTGCGGTGGGACGCACACTCGTTGACCTCTCATGGCACTGCTCCACACTTCAGGGAGGACGCTTTCCATTAGCTATGTTTTCTGATGACGTTTCGCGCCGGCCCCGTCCAACAACAGAACTCCTTTAGATCCAAACAGACTTTCACTCTCTCACCGGAAGTGAAACCAGGCCACGCGGACACTTTCACAATACAACAGCCGGGAATGCACTTTTCGGTACAAAAACCACATTCCTTCCTCCTAATTAATCAAATAAACGTCTCACTGAAGAACAGGGGCCAGCTTCGATCGGTAAGCAGCCGTTACAACGACTTTTTTACTTCGCGATACAATTACAACGCATGCATTACCACGCATGCATTGTACATCGCGAAGTCATTACTACGCATTTTTTTAGAACGCATGGTCATTTACCACGCATGCCTTTACAACGAATTTTGTTGTAAAGGTATGTATGGTAAATGACCATGCGTTCTAAAAAACATGTAGATGATCCACGTCGTTGTAAGGAAACAGAGGCTGTTCCGTTTCCTCACAATGACGTGCACCGCCCCTCAGAGACGACGTGAAGCAGGAACCACGAGGAGAGAGGAACCACGAGGAGTGAGAGGTAAGGGGGATTGGGCATGGGGTGGGGGTTTCTTTTCTAGGGTTTAGGGTAGTGTAGTGGTGTTTGGGTAGAGTAGGGGGTCATGCTGGGGGTAGTGTTTTAGGGTTTAGGGTAGTGCAGTGGTGTTTGGGTAGAGTAGGGGGTTATGCTGGGGGTAGTGTTTTAGGGTTTAGGGTATGGCAGTGGTGTTTGGGTAGTGTAGGGGGGTTTAGGGTAGTGCAGTGTTTGTGTAGTGTAGGGGGTCATGCTGCGGGTAGTGTTTTAGTGTTTAGGGTAGTGCAGTGGTGTTTGTATACTGTAGGGGGGTTTAGGGTAGTGCAGTGGTGTTTGTGTAGTGTAGGGGGTCATGCTTGGGGTAGTGTTAGGGTTTAGGGTAGTGCAGTGGAGTTTGTGTACTGTAGGGGGTAGTGTTTTAGGGTTTAGGGTAGTGCAGTGGTGTTTGGGTAGTGTAGGGGGTCGTGCTGGGGGTAGTGTTTTAGGGGTTAGGGTAGTGCAGTGGTGTTTGTGTAGTGTGGGAGGTCATGCTGGGTGTAGATTTAGGGTTTAGTGTAGTGCAGTGGTGTTTGGGTAGTGTAGGGAGTCATGCTGGGGGTAGTGTTTTAGGGTTTAGGGTAGTCCAGTGGTGTTTGTGTAGTGTAGGGAGTCGTGCTGGGGGTAGTGTTTTAGGGTTTAGGGTAGTGCAGTGGTGTTTGGGTAGTGTAGGGGGTCATGCTGGGGGTAGTGTTTTAGGGTTTAGGGTAGTGCAGTGGTGTTTGGGTAGTAGAGGGGTAGTGCTGGGGTAGTGTTTTGGGTTTACGGTAGTGCAGTGGTGTTTGTGTGGTGTAGGGGGTCGTGCTGGGGGTAGTGTTTTAGGGTTTAGGGTAGTGCAGTGGTGTTTGTGTAGTGTAGGGGGTAGTGTTTTAGGGTTTAGGGTAGTGCAGTGGTGTTGGTGTGCTGTAGGGGGTCTTGCTGGGTTCTAGTGTTTTAGGGTTTAGGGTAGTCCAGTGGTGTTTGTGTAGTGTAGGGGGTCGTGTTTTAGGGTTTAGGGTCGTGCAGTGGTGTTTGGGTAGTGTAGGGGGTCGTGCTGGGGGTAGTGTTTTTGGGTTTAGGTTAGTGCAGTGGTGTTTGGGTGGTGTAGGGGGTCGTGCTGGGGTTGTGTTTTAGGGTTTAGGGTAGTGCAGTGGTGTTTGAGTAGTGTAGGGGGTCATGCTGGTGGTAGTGTTTTATTGTTTAGGGTAGTGCAGTGGTGTTTGGGTAGTGTAGGGGGTCGTGCTGGGGGTAGATGTAGGGTTTAGGGTAGTGCAGTGGTGTTTGGGTAGTGTAGGGAGTCGTGCTGGGGGTAGTGTTTTAGGGTTTAGGGTAGTGCAGTGGTGTGTGTAGGGGGTTGTGCTGGGGGTAGTGTTTTAGGGTTTGTTAGTGCAGTGGTGTTTGGGTAGTGTAGGGGGTAGTGCTGGGGTAGTGTTTTAGGGTTTAGGGTAGTGCAGTGGTGTTTGTGTAGTGTAGGGTGTAGTGCTGGGGGTTGTGTTTTAGGGTTTAGGGTAGTGCAGTGGTGTTTGGGTAGTGTAAGGGTTCATGCTGGGGGTAGTGTTTTAGGGTTTAGGGCAGTGGTCTTCAAACTTTTTAATTCTGCGCCCCCCCCCCCCAGTGTAGAAAAAAAATTCGCCGGGCCCCCCCCTGAATTTTTCACAATTATCCATTAGACTGGCAATGTTTAAATATGTCTAGACTTATTTAAACATTGCAGCTAAGTTCTGTCACTGTTTTAGAAATGCAAACAAATACATGATTTCCAAATATACTATTCTGGTGAGGCAGGCCTTACTAATGTGTGAAAGTATCCACAGTGTGATTATTCAAAATGGTAGTGGGGGCCTTGGAGAAAATTTGGAGTCCCTTCCCTTTTGACAACTTCTCCCAGCCAGAATTTAAATGACAAAGGATGTTAATGATGGCCATTACAGACGTGCTTACTGCTGCTCATTTTTTTGGGCTGAAAACAAAGTATTATGTTTCTTCTGGCCAGAGCATGGCGCCCCCCCCTGGGATCACTTGAGGCCCCCCTAGGGGGGCCCACCCCCTAGTTTGAAGACCTCTGGTTTAGGGTAGTGCAGTGGTGTTTGGGTAGTGTAGGGGGTCGTGCTGGGGGTAGTGTTTTATGGTTTAGGGTAGTGCAGTGGTGTTTGGGTAGTGTAGGGGGTCGTGCTGGGGGTAGTGTTTTATGGTTTAGGGTAGTGCAGTGGTGTTTGGGTAGTGTAGGGAGTCGTGCTGGGGGTAGTGGTTTAGGGTTTAGGGTAGTGCAGTGGTGTTTGTGTAGTGTAGGGGGTCGTGCTGGGGGTAGTGTTTTATGGTTTAGGGTAGTGCAGTGGTGTTTGGGTAGTGTAGGGGGTCGTGCTGGGGGTAGTGTTTTAGGGTTTAGGGTAGTGCAGTGGTGTTTGTGTAGTGTAGGGGTCGTGCTGGGGTAGTGTTTTAGGGTTTATGTTAGTGCAGTGGTGTTTGTGTAGTGAAGGGGTCGTGCTGGGGGTAGTGTTTTAGGGTTTAGGGTAGTGCAGTGGTGCCTGTGTAGTGTAGGGGGTCGTGCTGGGAATGTTCATTTCTATGGCAAAATAAACCCCTCATTTTGTTCCTTTTTAAATTAAATGTTTTAAGTGTTACCAGTTTATTCCAATCAAGATGGCTTCAGGTGTGCCATAATTTTGTCATAAGTAAGGCTGTTAGCACTCTAGTTGTTCTTTAGAACACTCTGGGAAGCTGCAGTAGAACACAAAGGAATCAACTGACAGTCTCTGCCCTTGTTGGATGTACATGTTTTACTGAGAATGTCAGACTTCATTCTCACATGACTGAGAAAGATAATGTGAATTTACAGAAAATATGCTCTCATTTTAGCTTCTGGAGCACCTTCCAAAACTCTATGGGACAAGCATGTGAAAATAGTTTTCTCTCAAACATGATTCATGATATCCCAGCAGAAGGTTTTTCACAGTGTAAAATCACCTTAGAACACACCACAATTCCTGAAATTAGTATGGTACCATCAACAAATGAATTCTAATGTAACTAAAGTCTGTTATCACCCTTTATAGTTCTCCTTTTGGTAACCCTCAAAATCTTTGATTCACTACAATGCATTTCAATGGGGTACTATCATGTATATTGGTCCCAAGATGGCTGCCAGCAATTCCAGGATGAAGTGCTGACAGCCAATCAGATCTCACAATGACGTGTGGTTAGGCTCCGCCCAGATATGTGATTTTACTTTTGATTTTCTCAGGAACTACTGAACGGATATACACCATTTAACAAAAAGGATTCTTTCTGAACCAAGAACTACCTCTTTGCCAAATTTGGTGTAATTCCGTTCAGCAGTTCAGGCTGTAGCCGTGTCTAAAGTTTCCTATGGAAAATTGCATGGGGAAAACACGTTTTGCGACCCCCCCTTTTTTTCTCTGCCCCAAATTGACGAATCACCCCGAGACTTTCAGGATAGGAGCGGAACGGAGCGGGCCATAAGTTTTGAAAATTTCTCGAAGATTCGTCGACCGGCGCCAAAGTTATTGGAAATAGAATGTTGTGAATTTCCTATGGAAAATAAGTCCTAACTATACAATATATATATATATATATATATATATATATATATATATATATATATATATATATATAGCTATATATTAGTGAAGGGGGTCGTGCTGGGGGTAGTGTTTTAGGGTTTAGGGTAGTGCAGTGGTGTTTGTGTAGTGTAGGGGGTCGTGCTGGGGGTAGTGTTTTAGGGTTTAGGGTAGTGCAGTGGTGTTTGGGTAGTGTAGGGAGTCATGCTGGGGGTAGTGTTTTAGGGTTTAGGGTAGTGCAGTGGTGTTTGGGTAGTGTAGGGGGTCGTGCTGGGGTAGATTTAGCGTTTAGGGTAGTGCAGTGGTGTTTGGGTAGTGTAGGGGGTCGTGCTGGGGGTAGTGTTTTAGGGTTTAGGGTAGTGCAGTGGTGTTTGGGTAGTGTAGGGGGTTGTGCTGGGATAGTGTTTTAGGGTTTAGGGTAGTGCAGTGGTGTTTGGGTAGTGTAGGGGGTTGTGCTGGGGTAGTGTTTTAGGGTTTAGGGTAGTGCAGTGGTGTTTGGGTAGTGTAGGGGTTCATGCTGGGGGTAGTGGTTTAGGGTTTAGGGTATGGCAGTGCTGTTTGGGTAGTGTAGGGGGTCGTGCTGGGGGTGGGTTTAGGGTAGTGCAGTGGTTGTGTTGTGAGGGGGTCATGCTGGTGGTAGTGTTTTAGGGTTTAGAGTAGTGCAGTGGTGTTTGTGTAGTGTAGGGGGGTTTAGGGTAGTGCAGTGGTGTTTGTGTAGTGTAGGGGGTCATGCTGGGGGTAGGGTTTAGGGTAGTGCAGTGGTGTTTGTGTACTGTAGGGGGTAGTGTTTTAGGGTTTAGGGTAGTGCAGTCGTGTTTGTGTAGTGTAGAGGGTTGTGTTTTAGGGTATAGGGTAGTGCAGTGGTGTTTGGGTAGTGTAGGGGGTCATGCTGGGGTTAGTGTTTTAGGGTTTAGGTTAGTGCAGTGGTGTTTGGGTAGTGTAGGGGGTCGTGCTGGGGGTAGTGTTTTAGGGGTTAGGGTAGTGCAGTGGTGTTTGTGTAGTGTGGGAGGTCATGCTGGGGGTAGATTTAGGGTTTAGGGTAGTGCAGTGGTGTTTGGGTAGTGTAGGGGGTCGTACTGGGGGTAGTGTTTTAGGGTTTAGGGTAGTGCAGTGGTGTTTGTGTAGTGTAGGGGGTCATGCTGGGGGTAGTGTTTTAGGGTTTAGGGTAGTGCAGTGGTGTTTGGGTAGTAGAGGGGGTAGTGCTGGGGTAGTGTTTTGGGTTTACGGTAGTGCAGTGGTGTTTGTGTGGTGTAGGGGGTCGTGCTGGGGGTAGTGTTTTAGGGTTTAGGGTAGTGCAGTGGTGTTTGTAGTGTAGGGGGTAGTGTTTTAGGGTTTAGGGTAGTGCAGTGGTGTTGGTGTACTGTAGGGGGTCGTGCTGGGTTCTAGTGTTTTAGGGTTTAGGGTAGTGCAGTGGTGTTTGTGTAGTGTAGGGGGTCGTGTTTTAGGGTTTAGGGTCGTGCAGTGGTGTTTGGGTAGTGTAGGGGGTCGTGCTGGGGGTAGTGTTTTTGGGTTTAGGGTAGTGCAGTGGTGTTTGTGTAGTGTAGGGGGTCATGCTGGGGGTAGTGTTTTATGGTTTAGGGTAGTGCAGTGGTGTTTGGGTAGTGTAGGGGGTCGTGCTGGGGGGGTAGATTTAGGGTTTAGGGTAGTGCAGTGGTGTTTGGGTAGTGTAGGGAGTCGTGCTGGGGGTAGTGGTTTAGGTTAGTGCAGTGGTGTTTGTGTAGTGTAGGGTGTAGTGCTGGGGGTAGTGTTTTAGGGTTTAGGGTAGTGCAGTGGTGTTTGGGTAGTGTAGGGGTTCATGCTGGGGGTAGTGTTTTAGGGTTTAGGGTATGTCAGTGGTGTTTGGGTAGTGTAGGGGGTCGTGCTGGGGGTAGTGTTTTATGGTTTAGGGTAGTCCAGTGGTGTTTGGGTAGTGTAGGGGGTCGTGCTGGGGGTAGTGTTTTAGGGTTTATGTTAGTGCAGTGGTGTTTGCGTAGTGTAGGGGTCGTGCTGGAGGTAGTGTTTTAGGGTTTAGGGTAGTGCAGTTGTGTTTAGGTATTGAAGGGGGTCGTGCTGGGGGTAGTGTTTTAGGGTTTAGGGTAGTGCAGTGGTGCCTGTGTAGTGTAGGGGGTCGTGCTGGGAATGTTGTTCATTTCTGTGGCAAAATGAACCCCCTCATTTTGTTCCTTTTTAAATTAAATGTTTTAAGTGTTACCAGTTTATTCCAATCAAGATGGCTTCAGGTGTGCCATACTTTTGTCATAAGTAAAGCTGTTAGCACTCTAGTTGTTCTTTGGAACACTGTGGGAAGCTGCAGTAGAACACAAAGGAATCAACTGGCAGGCTGCTCCTGTTGAAATATAACAGGAAGATAGTTGAGATCTCACTTAAAACATGTCCTAATTTTCTTTCTACAGCACTAACCATAATTTCTATGACAAAATGAACCCCAGCATTTTGTTCCTTTTAAATTAAATGTTTTAAGTGTTACCAGTTTATTCCAATCAAGATGGCTTCAGGTGTGCCATACTTTTGTCATAAGTAAAGCTGTTAGCACTCTAGTTGTTCTTTAGGACACTCTGGGAAGCTGCAGTAGAACACAAAGGAATCAACTGACAGTCTCTGCCCTTGTTGGATGTACATGTTATACTGAGAATGTCAGACTTCATTCTCACATGACTGAGAAAGATAATGTGAATTTACAGAAAATATGCTCTCATTTTAGCTTCTGGAGCACCTTCCAAAACTCTATGGGACAAGCATGTGAAAATAGTTTTCTCTCAAACATGATTCATGATATCCCAGCAGAAGGTTTTTCACAGGGTAAAATCACCTTAGAACACACCACAATTCCTGAAATTAGTATGGTACCATCAAGAAATGAATTCTAATGTAACTAAAGTCTGTTATCACCCTTTATAGTTCTCCTTTTGGTAACCCTCAAAATCTTTGATTCACTACAATGCATTTCAATGGGGTACTATCATGTATATTGGTCCCAAGATGGCTGCCAGCAATTCCAGGATGAAGTGCTGACAGCCAATCAGATCTCACAATGACATGTGTGGTTAGGCTCCGCCCAGATATATATGTGTTTTTACTTTTGATTTTCTCAGGAACTACTGAACGGATTTACACCATTTAACAAAAGGGTTCTTTCTGAACCAAGAACTACCTCTTTGCCAAATTTGGTGTAATTCCGTTCAGCAGTTCGGGCTGTAGCCGTGTCTAAAGTTTCCTATGGAAAATTGCATGGGGAAAACACGTTTTGGGACCCCCCTTTTTTCTCGGCCCCACTTTACGAATCACCCCGAGACTTTCAGGATAGGAGCGGACCGGAGCGGGCCATAAGTTTTGAAAATTTCGCGAAGATTCGTCGACCGACGCCAAAGTTATTGGAAATAGAATGTTGTGAAATTCCTATGGAAAATAGGTCCAAACTATCTACTGGCGACCGCCAGTAGATTATATATATATATATATAATCTACTGGCGGTCGCCAGTAGATAGTTATAGTTAAAACCTATTATCCATAGGAAATCCGCGACATTCTATTTGAAATAACGTTGGCGCCGGTTGACGAATCTTCGCGAAAGTTTCCAACTTGTTGGGGCGCTCCGGTCCGCTCCTATCCTGAAAGTCTCGGGGTGATACGTCAAGCGGGGCCGAGAAAAAGGGGTCCCAAAGCGCGTTTTCCCCATTCATTTTCCATAGGAACCTTTAGTCGCAGCTACAGCCCGAACTGCTGAACGGAATTACACCAAATTTGGCAAAGAGTAGCCCTTGGTTCAGTGTCGTGCCTTTTGCTTAAATGGTGTAAATCCGTTCAGTAGTTCCTGAGAAAATCAAAAGTAAAGTCACATATATATCTGGGCGGAGCCTAACCACACATGTCATCGTGAGATCTGATTGGCTGTCAGCACTTCATCCTGGAATTGCTGGCAGCCATCTTGGGACCAATATAAATGATAGTACCTCATTGAAATGCATTGTAGTGAATAGAAGATTTTGAGGGTCACCAAAAGGAGAACTATAAAGGGTGATAACAGGCTTTAGTTACATTAGAATTTATTTGTTGATGGTACCATACTAATTTTAGGAATTGTGGTGTATTCTAAGGTGATTTTACCATGTGAAAAACCTTCAGCTGGGATATCATGAATCATGTTTGAGAGAACACTATTTTCTCATGCTTGTCCCATGTAGGTTTGGAAGGTGCTCCAGAAGCTAAAATGAGAGCATATTTTCTGTAAATTCACATTATCTTTCTCACTCATGTGAGAATGAAGTCTGACATTCTCAGTAAAACATGTACATCCAACAAGGGCAGAGACTGTCAGTTGATTCCTTTGTGTTCTACTGCAGCTTCCCAGAGTGTTCTAAAGAACAACTAGAGTGCTAACAGCCTTACTTATGACAAAAGTATGGCACACCTGAAGCCATCTTGATTGGAATAAACTGGTAACACTTAAACAATTTAATTTAAAAGGAACAAAATGATGGGGTTCATTTTGTCATAGAAATTATGGTTAGTGCTGTAGAAAGAAAAATTAGGGCATGTTTTAAGTGAGATCTCAAATCCTCTTCTATTTCATTAGAAAATTCTGACATGCAGACTGAAACAATCACTTTCAATACCAGCAGCAGACTACCAGTTAACTCCCTGGTGAGCAGTAGCTTTACTCCAGTGATCTAATGAGCAACTAGAGTGCTAACATTCTGAATTTATGGCAGATGTGAGACACATCTGAATGCCTTCTTGATGGAATCAAAGTAAAAAACTGAAAGCATTTCCTACTGAGGAGACTGCAGTAAATGAAGAAATTAGGAAACTTCATAACAAAGAAGTCTTCCAAGATGGCCACCAGTGAAAAAAGAGCCCAAATGTAGCACAAATATTACCCAGATGTAGCCCACATATAGCCCAATGACAAAAGTGTGCAAAACACTTTTTATTTTTAGTTTTTTGCAGTTTTATGTAGTGCAGACTGGTCAGGTATTGGAGCATTGCATCTTAAAACATGACCCCCTACACTACAAAAACACCACTGCACTACCTTAAACCCTAAAACACTACCCCCAGCACGACCCCCTACACTACCCAAACACCACTGCACTAACCTAAATCCTAAAACACTACCCCCAGCACGATCCCCTACACTACCCAAACACCACTGCACTACCCTAAAACAGCACCCCCTACACTACACAAACACCACTGCACTACCCTAAACCCTAAAACACTACCCCCAGCACGACCCCCTACACTACACAAGCACGACTGCACTACCCTAAACCCTAAAACACTACCCCCAGCACGACCCCCTACACTGCCCGAACACCACTGCACTGCCCTAAACCCTGAAACACCAGCCCCTGCATGACCCCCTACACTGCCCGAACACCACTGCACCTAAACCCTGAAACACCACCCCTAGCACGACCCCCTACACTGCCCGAACACCACTGCACTGCCCTAAACCCTGAAACACCACCCCTTCACGACCCCCTACACTGCCCGAACACCACTGCCCTAAACCCTGAAACACCACCCCCAGCATGACCCCCTACACTGCCCGAACACCACTGCACTGCCCTAAACCCTGAAACACTACCCCCAGCAAGACCCCCTACACTGCCCGAACACCACTGCACTGCCCTAAACCCTGAAACATCACCGCCAGCAAGACCCCCTACACTGCCCGAACACCACTGACCTAAACCCTGAAACACCACCCCCAGCACGACCCCCTACACTGCCCGAACACCACTGCACTGCCCTAAACCCTGAAACACTACCCCCAGCATGACCCCCTACACTGCCCGAACACCACTGCTCTGCCCAAAACCCTGAAACACCAGCCCCAGCACGACCCCCTACACTGCCCGAACACCACTGCACTACCCTAAACCCTGAAACATCACCCCCAGCACGACCCCCTACACTGCCCGAGCACCAATGCACTGCCCTAAACCCTGAAACACCAGCCCCAGCACGACCCCTACACTGCCCGAACACCACTGCACTGCCCTAAACCGTGAAACACCAGCCTCAGCACGACCCCCTACACTGCCTGAACACCACTGCACCGCCCTGAACCCTGAAACACCAGCCCCAGCACAACACCCTACACTGCCCGAACACCACTGCACTGCCCTAAACCCTGAAACACCACCCCGTGCATGACCCCATACACTGGCCGAACATCACTGCACTGCCCTAAACCCTGAAACACCACCCCCAGCGCGACCCCCTACACTGCCCGAACACCACTGCACTGCCCTAAACCCTGAAACACCACCCCCTGCACAACCCCCTACACTGCTCGAACACTACTGCACTGCCCTAAACCCAGAAACACCATCCCCAGCACGACCCCTATACTGCACGAACACCACTGCACTGCCCTAAACCCTGAAACACTACCCCCAGCAAGACCCCCTACACTGCTCGAACACCACTGCACTGCCCTAAACCCTGAAACATCACCCCCAGCAAGACCCCCTACACTGCCCGAACACCACTGCACTGCCTAAACCCTGAAACACCAGCCCCAGCACGACCCCCTACACTGCCCGAACACCACTGCACTGCCCTAAACCCTGAAACACCACCCCTGCACGACCCCCTACACTGCCCGAACACCACTGTACTGCCCTAAACCCTGAAACCCCACCCCCAGCATGACCCCCTACACTGCCAGAACACCACTGCACTGCCCTAAACCCTGAAACACCACCCCCTGCACGACCCCCTACACTGCCCGAACACTACTGCACTGCCCTAAACCCTGAAACACCACCCCCAGCACGACCCCCTACACTGCACGAACACCACTGCACCGCCCTAAACCCTGAAACTCTACTCCCAGCAAGACCCCCTACACTGCCCGAACACCACTGCACTGCCCTAAACCCTGAAACATCACCCCCAGCAAGACCCCCTACACTGCCCAAACACCACTGCACTGCCCTAAACCCTGAAACACCACCCCCAGCACGACCCCCTACACTGCCCGAACACCACTGCTCTGCCCAAAACCCTGAAACACCAGCCCCAGCACGACCCCTACACTGCCCGAACACCACTGCACTGCCCTAAACCCTGAAACACCAGCCCCAGCACGACCCCCTACACTGCCCGAACACCACTGCACTGCCCTAAACCCTGAAACACCACCCCCAGCACGACCCCTACACTGCCCGAACACCACTGCACTGCCCTAAACCCTGAAACACCAGCCCCAGCACAACCCCGTACACTGCCCGCACACCACTGCACTGCCCTAAACCCTGAAACACCAGCCCCAGCACAACCCCGTACACTGCCCGAACACCACTGCACTGCCCTAAACCCTGAAACACCAGCCCCAGCACGACCGCCTACACTGCCCGAAAACTACTGCACTGCCCTAAACCCTGAAACACCACCCCCAGCAAGACTACCTACACTGGCCGAACACCACTGCACTGCCCTAAACCCTGAAACACCACCCCCTGCACGACCCCCTACACTGCCCAAACACTACTGCACTGCCCTAAACCCTGAAACACCACCCCTCAGCACGACACCCTACACTGCCCGAACACCACTGCACTGCCCTAAACCCTGACACACCACCCCAGCACGACCCCTACACTGCCCGAACACCACTGCACTAAACCCTGAAACACCACCCCCTGCACGACCCCCTACACTGCCGGAACACCACTGCACTGCCCTAAACCCTGAAACACCACCCCCAGCACGACCCCCTACACTGCCCTAACACCACTGCACTGGCCTAAACCCTGAAACATCACCCCCAGCACAACCCCCTACACTGCCTGAGCACCATTGCTCTGCCCTAAACCTTGAAACACTAGCCCCAGCACGACCCCCTACACTGCCCGAACACCACTACACTGCCCTAAACCCTGAAACACCACCCCCAGCACGACCCCCTACACTGCCCGAACACGACTGCACTGCCCTAAACCCTGGAACACCAGCCCCAGCAAGACCCCCTACACTGCCCGAACACCACTGCACTGCCCTAAACCCTGAAACACCAGCCCCAGCATGACCCCCTACACTGCCCGAACACCACTGCACTGCCCTAAACCCTGAAACACCAGCCCCAGCACGACCCCCTACACTGCCCAAACACCACTGCACTACCCTAAACCCTGAAACACCAGCCCCAGCACGACCCCCTACACTGCCTGAACACCACTGCACTGCCCTAAACCCTGAAACACCAGCCCCAGCACCACCCCCTACAATGCCCGAACACCACTGTACTGCCCTAAACCCTGAAACACCACCCCTGCACCGCCCCCTACACTGCCCGAACACCACTGCACTGCCCTAAACCCTGAAACACCACCCCCAGCATGACCCCCTACACTGCTCGAACACCACTGCACTGCCCCAAACTCTGAAACACCACCCCCAGCATGACCCCTTCACTGCCTGAACACCACTGCCCTAAACCCTGAAACACCACCCCCTGCACGACCCCCTACACTGCCCGAACATCACTGCACTGCCCTAAACCCTAGAACACTACCCCCAGCATGACCCCCTACACTACCCGAACACCACTGCACTACCCTAAACCCTAAAATACTCCTCCCAGCACGACCCCTACACTACCCGAACACGACTGCACTGCCCTAAACCCTAAAACACTCCCCCCAGCACGACCCCCTACACTACCCGAACACCACTGCACTGCCCTAAACCCTAAAACACTCCCCCAGCACGACCCCCTACACTACCTAAACACCACTGCACTGCCCTAAACCCTAAAACACTACCCCTGCATGACCCCCTACACTACCCAAATACCAATGCACTACCCTAATCCCTAAAACACTACCCCCGCACAACCCCCTACACTACCCAAAGACCACTGCACTACCCTAAACCTAAAACACGACCTCCTACACTACACAAACACCACTGCACTACCCTAAACCCTAAAAAACTACCCCCAGCACGAACCCCTACACTACCCAAACACCATTGCACTACCCTAAACCCTAAAACACTACCCTCAGCAGTATCCCCTACACTACCCAAACACCACTGCACTACCCTAAATCACTAACCCCAGCACGACCCCCTACACTACCCAAACACCACTGTACTACCCTAAACCCTAAAACACTCCCCCAGCACGACTCCCTACACTACCCAAACACCACTGCACTACCCTAAACCCTAAATCTACCCCCAGCATGACCCCCTACACTACACAAACACCACTGCACTACCCTAAACCCTAAAACACTACCCCCAGCACGACCCTCTTCACTACCTAAACACAACTGCACAATTTGTTACAGGCGTTGCAACGCAGGCCTGTGGTGCTTACTGGAAGTACCTGGTGGGCTAGTTGGGCCCCAGGGACTCTCAGGATTCAAGGTGACCTAATCCCCCAACTTAAAACGCGCCACGGGGCGCGTTTGCACAGTGGTGAAAGGAGGGGCGGGGCCTCAGGTGACATGTGCGCAAACACGCCCTGTGGTGCGTTTTAAGTTGGGGAGTTAATTCCCTTTGAATCCTGGGGGCCAACTAGCCCACCAGGTACCTTCAGTAAGCACAACAGAGTTGCGTTGCAGAGAGGTGAAAAAAGGTGCGTGGCCTCGGAACGCCTCTCTGCAACTCAGCTCTGTGGTCCTAACTGTAGGTACCTGGGGGGCTAGTTGGGCCCAGGGACCCTCAGGATTCAAGGGGACTTAATCCCGCAACTTAAAACGCGCCACGGCGCGTTCACACATGTCACCTCAGGCCCCCTCCCTTCACCACTGTGCAAACGCGCACTGGCTCTGGTTGAATTAGTCAGTCAGTTACCACCAGTACCCGTCTGAAAAAGTTGTGGGCACAGGATGATTTTGCAACAAGGCCTCTTTCTGCTCCTCTGTTGGTTCTTTCTGCACATCTTTTGCTTCTTTCTGTGCGTTTTTCTTCTTTCTTCACATGTCCTACCTCTGTTGGCATAGTTAGAAACTAGCATTTAAAAAACCTTTGAAATTCACTTAAAAAATCATAGGTTTCAGGCACGTTATAGTTAGAAATTAGCATTTAAAAAACCTTTGAAATTCACTGAAAAAACCATAGGTTTCAGGCACGTTATAGTTAGAAATTAGCATTTAAAAAACCTTTGAAATTCACTGAAAAAACCATAGGTTTCAGACAAGTTATAGTTAGAAATTAGCATTTAAAAAACCTTTGAAATTCACTGAAAAAACCATAGGTTTTAGGGACAGTTATAGTTAGTTGGACATTGCACTCGTACAAAACCCGTGAAATTCCCCTGTTATAGTTAGTTCAGCTAACTATAACTCGCGCCCCATAATGCACTGCTGATGACGTCACATATTACATCACTCATGACATGGTCAGTGACATCACTGATGACATCACTGACGACATCTCAAATGACATCACTGATGACATCATCCATGTGATAATTTCATGCATCTTCTCACACCCTAATATAACTTTTGATACACCCACTCTAAATTACAGACTGCCATTCTCAAAACCATAGACACTCCAACACCAAAAACTACATACCCACTCACTGATTCTTAGGTCTACACACACATCCACTCACTCACCTGTACAGTCACTCATACTTACAGTCACTCAGTACAGGACTATCATATGCACTCATACACCTATATAAATACTCACACACCGCCACTCATCCATAGAGGTACTCACACACCTAGTCAGTCATGCAAAAAATTAATCACACACCCATTTACTCACCTATACAGTTATACACACACCAGCTCACTTACTCATACAAATACTAGCACATTCTTACGCTCTTATACAATAACTGATACAAGCACACACGCATCCATACAGCCACTCTCACAATAACACACTCTCACTTATAGCCATTTAAATACTCTAACACACATATATACTGCTTTTTACATATGTAGTTACTCGCACATTTACCACTGAGATATACATTCACTCACTAACACACCCATACACACACTCACCCACCCAAGCAGTCCATCACAGATGCACTCTTGAAATCATGCACCCAGTGAATCACCCACTCACACATCTATGTATAGAGTCACACACACCCCACCCACACAAACACTCAGGCAGCCATACAGATACTCAGAGAACCAATCAATAACCCATATAGACACTCATGTAGCTATTCGCAAATCCATGCATCCACTTACACACCAACAAACAGACGGATACAGACATTCACACAGTTTAGTCACTAACCCATGCATTCAGTAAGATACGTTTAATCACTCACTTGTAGTCAGTCACTCACGTACTAAATCATCCATTCAGACACTTATACACCCACTCATTCTTCAATACGCCTTTCCCTATATATATTAAACATATTTAAACTTTACAGAAACAGTCACTGGATGATGTCATCAGTGATGTCATCAGTGATGTCATTTGAGATGTCATCAGTGATGTCATCAGTGATGTCACTGACCATGTCATGAGTGATGTAATATGTGACGTCATCAGCAGTGCATTGCGGGGCGCGAGTTATAGTTAGCTGAACTAACTATAACAGGGGAATTTCACGGGTTTTGTACGAGTGCAATGTCCAACTAACTATAACTGTCCCTAAAACCTATGGTTTTTTCAGTGAATATATATATATATATATATATATATATATATATATATATATATATATATATATATCCTTTTTCCCACACATCAATGCAGCCCCTATAAGGGAGGCTAACCAATGCAACAATAAATAACTGCTTTTTCTGAGAGACAAGCTGGATTATCAGAGGGGGCAGATTTACACCTTTGCCCGCCGCTTTGACAGCATAAGAAGACAAAGACTGTCTGGAAAAGCAATGACAAGAGGAAAACAAGGAGGTCAAATTGCAGGGACCGACAGTGGATCCGAGAGAAGCTCATTAATGAGCTCCGATGCAGAGACTGGCTCGGAAGATGACGGTGCAGGCACCTCTCCCTAAGTGCTGAAATAACCCCGACTGTGGTCGATGAATTCCTTTTTTTAGGCATAGATCGGACACAAAACAGAAAGAGGCCGCAATATCAAAGGAAAAAACCAGCAAGGAGACGCAAAGACAGGAGGGGAGGGAATGGAACTAAGATCGGGAACAAAGACGAAATACAAACAGAAATGAGATGTGATCCAGCCACTGTCATCAATTTAACAGACTTGGTGCTTTCAGAAGAGGAAAATAACATACTAGCCTTAGGTCTATCGTTTTGTAAAAGAACCAACTTTGATTATAGCCAGACCCGTGTGGACTTCTTTAAGTTTGTGAGAAAATTAAAACTAAAGAAGTTCTTCTTCCAAAAGAAAGCATTCTGAAAATATACACAACACCCCTGACGAAATACTGTGTTTGGAAGTGGGAGATCTGAACACCCTACATGAACTCCATGAACTAGAAGTAGAATGTGAAGGCGGGCAACCGCAGGGGACACCGAGAGAAACAGCAAGTGCACTGGGACTGGACATTTATAGAGGTGTTAAGACGAACTTTAAACCACATCCACATTTGTACCCAATATGTCAAAAGATTTGATTGATTCTTTTTCAGATGCTGTAATTAAAGATTTAAAAGATCTAGCTCTAACATCCAGTAAGAATTTTGAAAAAGAAAGTTTTTTCATGACCGAATCAGAAAATACAATCTGGTCATGGAAAAAATAAAAAAACAACAAGGACATAGTGGTCCGAGAATCGGATAAAGGTGGGAATGTGGTCCTTTGGCCACTCAAAATGTACAACCAGGAAGCTAAATCACAGCTCCGACATGAGCTGTTATGTAAAAGTCCCTCATAGCAACCTCTTAGAGGTTAAAAATAAATTTCATAAAGACCTTGCACGATGGAGGGGACTGGGAATGTTATCCCAAGGTGAATACCTTTATTTAAGGGTTGATAATCCTGTTACGCCGATTCTATATCTAATCCCCAAAATTCATAAAAATAAGGAAATACCACCTGGCAGGCCCATCATTTCCGCCATTGGCAGCTTATTTGAAACAACCTCAAGATATTTAGACTACTTTCTGCAGGAGTTTGTTATATAACTTCCTGCATATATACAAGACACCCAAGACTTTTTAAACTAAATTGAAACACTGACCTGGAAAGACACCTACCTGCTAATCACGCTCGATGTTAGTTCACTATATACGAGCATCGAACATGAGACAGGATTGAATGCGATGCGTCATTTTTTGAATACACAACACATCTCCTATCATCAGCATTCAAGAATGCTAATTGAAATGGGCAGATTATGTCTGGAAAATAACTTTTATGTTTGGGAATGAGACCTATAAACCAGTACGCGGGACGGCCATGGGCACCTGCTTCGCCCCCAGCTATGCTAATCTACACATGGGCTGGTGGGAGGAGCAGGTGCTCAGGGTCGATTTCGCAAAAGAGTAGAATGAGAATGTGATTGTCTGGAGAAGGTTCATTGACTACCTTTTTGTGGTCTGGGAAGGATCAATGGAGTCTGCAAAATGCTTTGTTAGTCAGCTAAATAACACAATGAATTTGAATTTCACAGACACCATTGATAGGTCCCTTGTAACATCCTTAGACCTAGAAATCTATGTAAAAAACAATAGATTACGCACATATAGAAAAGCAACGGCGGGAAACTCCATCCTGCATGCGGATAGTTTCCACCCCACCCAACTAAAAATGAGCATCCCCTATGCTGAGCATCTCAGGATGAAACGGAACTGCAGTGAGGGGCAGGCATTAGAGAATGCTCAGAATGACCTCACTAGGAGATTTAAAGAAAGAGGTTACAAAGATCAGGTCCTTTCAAAAGCATTCCAAAAGGTCAGTAGTATCAAAGTCCTTTTGAAACCAAAAGAAGGGAAGGAAGAAATAAAGACAGGACAACGATGAAATAAGGTTAATCACTGGGTACAGCGCCTACCACACAAAGGTGAGAGATTGTGTGAGTAGGCACTGGCACCTAATCGGAAGTGATCCAATGCTCAGCACAGTGGTAAAACGGAGATCACAGGTGACTTTCAAGAAAGCCAAATCCATGAGACAAGAACTGGTAGATAATAGTCCAGAAATAACAAAACCAGAGACTTGGCTGAGGGCGAATCCAGGCTTTTATAAATGTCAAAAATGTAGGGCCTGTACAATTGCCCAAAATGCCAAATCGGTAATGTCACCGTTCATGGCAAAACCATGGAAAATTAGATGCTTTCTGAACTGCAGAAGTGACCATGTAGTTTACATTCTACAGTGCTCCTGCCCTAAGTTATATGTAGGAAGCACAATTCACATGGTTCATGTTCGCATTCTCCAACCTATGCGGGCAGTAAAGAACAATGACAAAACATATCCTGTGGCACGCCACATGAATGAGATCCACAAGGGCAATTTGGAAGATCTAACCTTTTATGCAGTTGACCAATTGGCAAGAACGCGAAGAGGAGGAAATGGAGAGAAAAAATTGCGACAGTTGGAATCGAAATATATAATGCTTCTCAATACCAGAATACCATCAGGATTAAACCCAGACGAGGATTTGCATGTGCACCTAGGCCACTATTAATATCACGAACAGGTGGTTTATTTTAACAACAAGCTCCCAAAACCTATAATGAGATTGGTAACATGGGTTAGACGTGTGCAAGGAAATTGCACAAGAATTGTAAGAAAGATAAAATTTAAGTTCAGTTTTTGGAGTGAGGATGTCAATATGCCGGAATATTGATGCAATTAAATGATTCACTTCTCAAAAGGCGGGGCCGTTTTAAAGTAATGAAAGAAGGTCATTGTTAAAACTATATTTGAAAATGCACAAGCTTCTCATTTTATAGTCCAGGAGTTCAATATGGTTGTCAAATAATGGATTAATTACCGGTTAGGCACTTTCACTTTATGATCGTTTGTACTGTATTAATTTTAAGTCTGAATGCACTTTAGAGTAGAAATTTGAAAGAAGCACTTGCACTTTTTCATATACACTATCTCTGACAGAAAGACAGTACTGTCATTATTGAGCAATTCTCTACTTGCGTATCACCCATATGGACTATATCTAAGAATGAGGATATTTGTTTACGAAGCACTGGCACTTTATTCGAACTGACCCGCCGAAGAATTCTTAGTGGAGGTTTAAATTTTGGAAATATATGAAATGCATATGATTTTAATATGTATTTTTATGTTTTTATAATTGCAATCTCTTAGAATATGTATGCCCATTTTAATTATTTATGATGTGAAAATCAAATGATGTGGGATGAATCGGGCACTTGCCTAGAATCCCCAGCTTTGAAGAAACTAACTACAAAAAAGGAATAATAATCTGTTACAGATTGCAGTTTGCGTAGAAGAGAAATGAGACACTCATAAATTATTGTCACTTAACATATCAGCCTTACAATGATTTATAAGTGCAAAACATGAATGTAAGATGCTCGAAAATAAGGATTGACACTTTGACAAATGTAAGGTTGCTTTGATTACGAACTGTGAGGAAGTCTGTCTGCTGGGGGGGGAAGCGTGTTTTGCAGTGCGATGCAAAGTCCAAAGGTGCTGTTTTACCAGACTGCTCCTGAACGAGAGGGCGTGTCGTGAAGCCAGCGACAGCTTGCTGGCAAAACATGAACCAAATTCTCTCTCCCACAAAGATAGAAAGCACGACACAGCTCCGGAGTGCAGAAAACAGCTTTATTGCTTTTCTTACACGCGATGACACCAGTCCATGAAACGCTTGTGGTGTTTCAGCCTTGATCGGCTTTCTTCAGTGCCGGTTCCATGGGCTCCTCATTATCCTTGGGGGGTCAAACCAAATCAAAGATGTTCTAATGACCACTCCCAGTCAGGTGATTACTTGCCCCTCCTCCATCTCAAGGGTGTGTCAACATCTCGCGTTTATCCTGCCAGGCACACAGCATGCTGGTAGTTGGAGTCCTCTAGGGTTGCCTATTGAGTAATTAGGACAAACCCAACACCTAGTGATGTCCCAATGAATGAAGCTTGTGGACGGACTGCCAGAGGGGTAATTTACTGGAAGGGTACTCGTGCTATTTGTTGGGACAGAAAACACCAAGTCTGAAGTCCGTATGTATTCTGGAACTAAATATCCTGAGAAATGGGCCAAGATGAGCAAGTTCTCTTCCAGGGGATTCTCATCAGTAGTCATAAGCACTGAATATTCCCGCCCATGCGCGGGGACCCCGGAAATAATAAAAAATATATATGAAGATAAATATATATATATTCACTGAAAAAACCATAGGTTTTAGGGACAGTTATAGTTACTTGCACATTGCACTCGTACAAAACCCGTGAAATTCCCCCGTTATAGTTAGTTCAGCTAACTATAACTCGCGCCCCCGCAATGCACTGCTGATGACGTCACATATTACATCACTCATGACATGGTCAGTGACATCACTGATGACATCTCAAATGACATCACTGATGACATCACTGATGACATCATCCAGTGACTGTGTGTTTCTGTAAAGTTTAAATATGTTTAATATATATAGGGAAAGGCGTATTGAAGAATGAGTGGGTGTATAAGTGTCTGAATGGATGATTTAGTAGGTGCGTGACTAACTGTATAAGTGAGTGATTAAACGTATTTTACTGAATGCATGGGTTAGTGACTAAAGTGGGTGAATGTCTGTATCCGTCTGTCTGTTGCTGTGTAAGTGGCTGCATTGGTTTGTGAATAGCTACATGAGTGTCTATATGAGTTATTGATTGGTTGTCTGAGTATCTGTATGGGTGCCTGAGTGTTTGTGTGGGTGGGGTGTGTGCGACTCTGTACATAGATGTGTGAGTGGGTGATTCACTGGGTGCATGATTTGAAGAGTGCGTCTGTGATGGACTGCTTGGGTGGGTGAGTGTGTGTATGGGTGTTAGTGAGTGAATGTATATCTCAGTGGTACATGTGCGAGTAACTACATATGTAAAAGGAAGTATATATGTGTGTGAGAGTATTTAAAAGGCTATATGTGAGAGTGTGTGATTGTGAGAGTGGCTGTTTGGATGCGTGTGTGCTTGTATCAGTTATTGTATAAGAGCGTAAGAATGTGCTAGTATTTGTATGAGTTATTGAGCTTGTGTGTGTATAACTCTATAGGTGAGTAAATGGGTGTGTGATTAATTTTGTGCATGACTGACTAGGTGTGTGAGTACCTCTATGGATGAGTGGCGGTGTGTCAGTGTTTATATAGGTGTATGAGTGCATATGATAGTCCTGTACTGAGTGACTAAGTATGAGTGACTGTACGAGTGAGTGGATGTGTGTGTAGACCTAAGAATCAGTGAGTGGGTATGTAGTTATTGGTGTTGGAGTGTCTATGGTTTTGAGAATGGCAGTCTGTAATTTACAGTGGGTGTCTCAAAAGTTATATTAGGGTGTGAGAAGATGAATGAAATTATCACATGGATGATGTCATCAGTGATGTCATTTGAGATGTCATCAGAGATGTCATCAGTGATGTCATCAGTGATGTCACCAGTGATGTCACTGACCATGTCATGACTGATGTAATATGTGACGTCATCAGCAGTGCATTGCGGGGCGCGAGTTATAGTTAGCTGAACTAACTATAACGGGGGAATTTCACGGGTTTTGTACGAGTGCAATGTCCAAGTAACTATAACTGTCCCTAAAACCTATGGTTTTTTCAGTGAATTTGTAAGGTTTTTTAAATGCTAATTTCTAACTATAACGTGCCTGAAACCTATGGTTTTTTCAGTGAATTTCAAAGGTTTTTTAAATGCTAATTTCTAACTATAACATGTCTGAAACCTATGGTTTTTTCAGTGAATTTCAAAGGTTTTTTAAATGCTAATTCCTAACTATAACATGTCTGAAACCTATGGTTTTTTTCAGTGAATTTCAAAGGTTTTGTAAATGCCAATTTTTAAATATATTATTTTTATTTTTTTCATACTGATTTTCTACATTTTTTTAAACTATTTATTTTTAGATATTTTATTTTTTAAATTACATTGTAATGTCATTATACATTACATTACAAAATAGTTTCTCAGGATCAATTAATTTACTTTAAATACTTTGCAAATAGGCAATAGACTTTTAAGTACAGTAGTTACAGTTGTTGCAATGGGCAACACAATTTCAAACACAATGCAACATTGAGCTCAATGTGAATTTCTAGCTAAATGCAATTAGTTACTTTATGGATTACTTTTCTAACCACAGGACTGGATCCTAGATTCAGTCCTGGGACATCTCCTGTAAACAGTTGAGTAAAAGCGTTTTGGTTACAGTAGTGATTTTTAAGGAATATTATTGTATTTTAAAAGTTGACACTTAGAATATGGGAGGAAATTCACTTAGCAGGTAAGTAGTGTTATCGTGACTTTTTCTCACTCAGTGGTGGATCCTGGATCCAGCACTGGTGCATCTCCTGTAAACAGTTGAAAGAATGCGTTTAAGTCATACAGGCGATTTGTAAGGAATATTTGTAGTTTGTGAAAATCGACACTTTGAAACTTTTCTGCTGAAAACCAGACAATGGATTCCTATTGAAGGAAATACAAGTTACTGGTAAGTACGGTTAAAATTACTTTTCAGGGTCAGTGCTGGGCTAAAAGATGCAGCACTGGGTTCTCTCCTGATAACAGGTGGGTAAATCGAAATTCGTATTTCGGCTGATTTTAGAGGAATATTTGTATGTTTCAAAAATCGACACTTAGAAACTTTTTCAGCAAAAAGCAGGCAATGATATCCTATGGAAGGAAATTCAAGTTACTGGTAAGTACGGTTAAAATTACTTTTCAGGATCAGTACTGGGCTGAAAGATGCAGCACTGAGGTCTCTACTGATAACAGGTGAGTAAATCGGAATTTGTATTTCGGCTGATTTTAGAGGAATATTTGTATGTTTCAAAAATCGACACTTAGAAACTTTTTCAGCAAAAAGCAGGCAATGATATCCTATGGAAGGAAATTCAAGTTACTGGTAAGTACGGTTAAAATTACTTTTCAGGATCAGTACTGGGCTGAAAGATGCAGCACTGAGGTCTCTCCTGATAACAGGTGAGTAAATCGGAATTCGTATTTCGGCTGATTTTAGAGGAATATTTGCACAATGGTGAAGGGAGGGGGCGGGGCCTGAGGTGACATCTGTGCAAACGCGCCCCGTGGCGCGTTTTAAGTTGGGGGATTAAGTCCCCTTTAATCATGAGGGTCCCTGGGGCCAACTAGCCCACCAGGAACCTCCAGTATGCGCCAGGGGGCTGCGTTGCAGAGACGTGTACAGAGGCCACACCCCTTTTTACACCTCTCTGCAAGGCAGCTCTGTGGCGCTTTTTGGAAGTACATGGTGGGCTAGTTGGACTCCAGGGACCCTCAGGATTCAAGGGGACTTAATCCCCATCTTAAAACACGCCACGGGGCCTGTTTGCACACATGTCACCTGAAGCCCCGCCCTCCCTTCACCACTGTGCAAACGCGCCCCGTGGCGCGTTTTAAGTCGGGGGATTAACTCCCCTTGAATCCTGAGGGTCCCTGGGGGCCAACTAGCCCAACAAGTATATCCAAAAAGCGCCACAGAGCTGCGTTGCAGAGAGGTGTAAAAGGGGCGTGGCCTCTGTACACCTCTCTGCAACGCAGCTCCCTGGCGCATACTGGAGGTTCCTGGTGGGCTAGTTGGCCCCATGGACCCCCAGTATTCAAGGGGAATTCGTTCCCCTCTGCAAACGCGCCAGGGGCGCGTTTGCAGAGTGCTGTCAGAGGGGGCAAGGCCTCCCTCGCGATGCCGTTTTTTTTATTTTTATGATTTTTTTTTTTAAAGGGGGCTGTGTGGCCCCCCTTTTTAGTAATTTTTTGAGCCCTGGGGACCCCATACCCCAGGGCCTGTCCCCCTTTAAAAAAAAAAAAAAAGGACGGGGACCGCGTGGGCCCCCCTCCCGTGGTCAATTTCGACCCGGGGACCCCATCCCCCGGGCCATTGCCACCTTTTTTTATTTTTTTTATTTGATGGAGGGGGGCTGCCTGGCCCCCCTCCTAAGGCCTCCTTAGGCCCCGGGGACCCCATCCCCCGGGGCTGGCCCTATCCTTTTGGGGTCCGTGGGGGGACCCCAACTCCCCCACGGACCCTGCCGGCTCCCCGCCTCCTGCGGGAGACGGCATTGCTTTTCCACATGGGGAGCTGCTAATATGCAGCTCCCCATGTGGAAAAGCTAATTCTGCTTTGAATTTTGGAAGCGAGAGCAGCTTTCCCTGCTCTCGCTTCCAAAATTCAAAGCAGTTCTGCAATGACAGGACGGGAGCCGCGAGGCTCCGTCCTGTCATTGCAAACAGCAGTGTCCCGGGGGTAGGCACCCCGGGACACTGCAGGAGCCGGCCCTGGGGGGTGGCGGTCCCCAGGGCCACCACAGGCTCCAGGAGGGGGGCCGCGCGGCCCCCCTCCCATCCAAATGCACAGCCCCGGGGAGGTGGTGGTCCCCGGGCGTGTGGGGGCTGGAGCCCCCCACACATGTTAATTTAAAAATAAAGAAGCCCCGGGAGGTGGTGGTCCCCGGGGCTGCGGAAGGGCTCTGCTACTTTTTCAAATAAAGCCCCGGGGGTGGCGGTCCCCGGGGCTTGGGGGCCCTTAGAGGCCCCCCATACATAAAATAAACCCCCCCACAGCATGCCCCCGGGACTTGGCCCACCCGGGGGCAAATTAACATTGAAGCGCGGGAGACCGCGCTTCGATTTCTTTTTTTTTTTAATCGGCAGGATCCGCGCACCCTGAGCGCATCCTGCCGATTTAAAAAAAAATAAATTAAAAAAAAAAAAAAAATGCTTTTTTGTGGGACCCCCTGAGCAGACCTAGGGGGTCAGGGTGTTTCTACCCTGCCCCCTTCGTGCGCTTTGCGCACTTGTTTCTGTCCCTCGGTTCTACAGAGGGACAAAATGGCTGCCAACACTTCCTGAATCGGAATGTTGACAGCCAGCTGACAGCCAATTAGCATGCAGCTCGTGATCAGGACGGTGCGCGCAGGGTGCGCTGAGGGTACGCGGATCCTCCGTGCCCATAGATATATATGTACTTTTACTTTTGATTTTCTCAGCAACTACTGAACGGATTTACACCATTTAACAAAAAGGGTTCTTTCTGAACCAAGAACTACCTCTTTGCCAAATTTGGTGTAATTTCGTTCAGCAGTTCGGGCTGTAGCCGTGTCTAAAGTTTCCTATGGAAAAATGAATGGGGAAAACGCGTTTTGGGACCCCCTTTTTCTCGGCCCCGCTTGACGAATCAACCCGAGACTTTCAGGCTAGGAGCGGAGCGCCCCACAAAGTTTGAAAATTTCGCGAAGATACGTCAACCGGCAAGAGAGTTATTTCAAATAGAATGTCGCGGATTTCCTATGGAAAATAGGTCCTAACTATAACTATCTACTGGCGACCGCCAGTAGATAATATATATATATATATATATATATATATATATCTCAAAACCAGAGACCTTCCTCATAGAAAGGATCCGAGCACACACAGGCGTAAAAAGACTGGCAGCTTTATTCAGACAAGCATGACGCGTTTCGTCGTAAGTGACTTCATCAGATGCTTAATGAACAACTAGTGTCGCCAAGGGGCTAGCTTCGCTACGATTGGCGGAGACCCAAGGGTGGGCGTGGCAGAAACCCCGATCCCTGCACTCCGGGTTCGTGGGTGCGAGCGCCTCAGGTAAGTACCTTTTATCCCATGTGGGTGGCGCTCCTCTTCTCCTCGCATGCACCGTTGGCCCAAGATCCATACTGCCAGTCTTTAACACCCAACATCCTGCCGCTGTTCAGCCTGAAGGAAGTCCCGGACTGGAATCAGTCTCATCAAGTGTTGTCCCAATGCTCTTTCACGGGCTGCGGCGGTACGGCAGTATCTCCAAAACGTTGAAGGAACACCAAAATGCCACTCTGCCTGCCGCACTACTTGTAGGATGGGTGCTCAAGGTGCTGCGTGGCCAAGCACCCATATAACAAAACCAGAGACCTTCCTCATAGAAAGGATCCGAGCACACACAGGCGTAAAAAGACTGGCAGCTTTATTCAGACAAGCATGACGCGTTTCGTCGTAAGTGACTTCATTAAGTGCTTAATGAACAACTAGTGTCTCCATTGTCCAAGTTTTTAAAGGGGCTAGCTTCGCTACGATTGGCGGAGACCCAAGGGTGGGCGTGGCAGAAACCCCGATCCCTGCACTCCGGGTTCGTGGGTGCGAGCGCCTCAGGTAAGTACCTTTTATCCCATGTGGATGGCGCTCCTCTTCTCCTCGCATGCACCGTTGGCCCAAGCACCATACTGCCAGTCTTTAACACCCAACATCCTGCCGCTGTTCAGCCTGAAGGAAGTCCCGGACTGGAATCAGTCTCAACAAGTGTTGTCCCAATGCTCTTTCACGGGCTGCGGTGGTACGGCAGTATCTCCAAAATGTTGAAGGAACACCAAAATGCCACTCTGCCTGCCGCACTACTTGTAGGATGGGTGCTCAAGGTGCCTCGTGGCCAAGCACCAATATAACAAAACCATAGACCTTCCTCATAGAAAGGATCCGAGCACACACAGGCGTAAAAAGACTGGCAGCTTTATTCAGACAAGCATGACGTGTTTCGTCGTAAGTGACTTCATCAGATGCTTAATGAACAACTGGTGTCGCCATTGTCCAAGTTTTTAAAGGGGCTAGCTTCGCTACGATTGGCGGAGACCCAAGGGTGGGCGTGGCAGAAACCCCGATCCCTGCACTCCGGGTTCGTGGGTGCGAGCGCCTCAGGTAAGTACCTTTTATCCCATGTGGGTGGCGCTCCTCTTCTCCTCGCATGCACCGTTGGCCCAAGCACCATACTGCCAGTCTTTAACACCCAACATCCTGCCGCTGTTCAGCCTGAAGGAAGTCCCGGACTGGAATCAGTCTCAACAAGTGTTGTCCCAATGCTCTTTCACGGGCTGCGGCGGTACGGCAGTATCTCCAAAACGTTGAAGGAACACCAAAATGCCACTCTGCCTGCCGCACTACTTGTAGGATGGGTGCTCAAGGTGCTGCGTGGCCAAGCACCAATATAACATATATATCTATACCCATATGAAAACTGCTCAAAGTAGGAAGCCCCACACACAACGTGATATTTGTCCTCTTTATTGGTGGACTGCACAGCATCAACACAGCTGTCCCAGTACATAAAATTCGCCACTCATCACCATATGCGTTTCAGGATTCTTCTCCCTTGTTCACTGGCTTGGCAGTTGGAGAAACGACAGGTGAGCAGTAACGCCGCACTTGCAGCTAATTAATAGTCCCGCCTCAGTGGGCGTATGCACACAGTGCATTCTGGTTCTGGAAGTCTTTGCCTCAGTTGTTATCTATAGTGGGTGCCTCTGTACAGTGGGGGAAAGTATAGCCAACCACATGGAAGAATGGCGCAACATCACAAACGACCAATGGGTGTTATCTACGCTGCGGAATGGGTACTCTCTATGTTTTCGGCATCGACCTACGCTGCGGAATGGGTACTCTCAGTTTTCTGCATCGACCCCCTCCCCCCCCTCAATTCCTCAAGTAAAAGCGACGTGCCACCAGATGCATATACTGCAGCAGGAAGAATGCACCCTCCTGCGAAAATCAGCCATCGAGGAAGTTCCTATGTCGCAGCAAGGCCGAGGGGTATATTCAAGGTACTTCCTAGTGAAGAAAAAAGGTCGGAATTCAGAGTACAGACCTATCCTGGATCTTCGGGCCCTAAACAAGTCCATCAGAAAGGAAAAGTTTTGCATGTGGGCCCTCCATCAAATATATCCACATCTGCAGCAAGGGTATTGGATGTGTTCGCTGGATCTACAGGATGCATACTTTCACGTCCCAGTCAGTCCACATCACAAAGTTCCTGCGATTTCTGGTGGGATCGACCCATTATCAGTTCAAAGTCCTACCCTTCGGGTTGAAGTCTGCCCCTCGAGTGTTTACAAAGTGCATGGCAGTAGTAGCAGCCGCTCTACGACGCAACGGCATCTTTGTATACCCGTATCTCGACGACTGGCTTCTGAAAGGTCTTCCCCCCCCCTCCCCCCGAGCGTGAAGAACCACTACCAGCAATGTCTAGACCTTTGCCAGCGGCTGGGTCTCCACGTCAACTTCGAAAAATCGACACAGCATCCCACACAGAGAATCCACTATCTGGGGGCTACAATAGACTCCGAAATAGGAAGTGTTTCCTTCGGAGGAGAGACTGTCATCTATCACTCTGAAATGCAAGCAGATTCTGCTCAGCAGTTAACCTTCGGTCCGTCAGGTTGCCTCTCTCCTAGGGTCGATGGCATCCTGCATTTTTCTTGTCCCCAACACCAGGCTGAGGATGCGTCCTTTACAGCAGGATCTGGAGGACAAATGGGATCAGCGAACAGCTCGGTGGGACGACAGGATACATCTGTCGAAAGCAGCCAGAGCAGCGATTCCATGGTGGATGCGACAGGCAAATCTGTTGGTAGGGGTTCCATTCCATCAGACACCTCCCTCTTAGTCATTCACTGATGCTTCCCTCTAGGGTTGGGGAGCACACATGGGGTCCCTCCAGACTCAAGGTCGATGTTCATCAAAGGAACAATTGTATCACATCAACATGCTGGAGCTGAGAGCGGTGCATCTATCCCTCAAGGCCTTCCTTCCTTCGATTCAGACCAACTCAATTCTAGTACAGACCGACAATACGACCACCATGTATTATCTGAACAAACAAGGAGGGACTCGGTCGAGATCTCCATCTCTGGAAGCCCAAGCCCTCTGGCATTGGCTCCTGGCGAGGAATCTGACCATAACAGCAATACACCTACCGGGGCAGCAGAATTCAAATGCAGACGCTCTCAGTCGTCACTTCGAGGACCAGCAGGACTGGGTTCTAAACGACGAAGTTGTCGAAGACATCTTCCAAGAATGGGGTCGCCCAAGCATCGACCTGTTCGCGGACGACACAAACAAAAAATGCCTCGACTTCGCCTCAAGATTCTACTGACCAGGGTCGAGAGGGAATTACCTTTTGATCAACTGGTCAGGAGGATTTGTGTACGCCTTTCCTCCCCTTCCTCTCATCCCGAAGGTGATAACTAAATTCTCCCACTCAGAGGCGAGGAGGATTCTGATTGCTCCGGACTGGCCACGGCAGTGGTGGTACCCGGACCTGCTGCACCTGTCAGAACGTCCACACAAGAGATTGCCGTGCAAACCGGACCTGCTGTCCCAGATGAACGGGAGCATTCATCACCCCAACCTTCCGTCACCGAACTTGGCAGCATGGCTCCTGAGGTCCTCCAATTTGGTCATTTAGGACTCCTCAGGACTGCATGACCATCTTGAAAGAAGCAAGAAGACCTTCCACAAGACACTCATGCTTGTAAATGGAAACGTTTTTATATATGTGCAAAATAATTACCACCCTACCAAGGGGCAGGAGGATGTGGTTCTACCTTATCTACTCCACCTAGCTAAGGCAGGTCTAAAATTCTCTTCAATTAAAGTGCACCTAGCTGCCATCACGGCCTACAGGCGCTCCCCTTCTCAGCCTTCTTTCTTTCAGATGCAGGTAGTGAAAGATTTCTTACAAGGGTTAAAGAAAGTCTACCCTCCCATTCGGCCTCCTTCTCCACCCTGGGAGCTAAATCTGGTTCTTTCTAAACTGATGGTCTCCCCCTCCCCCCCCCATTTGAACCCATCCACAAGGCAACCCTCCAGCACCTAACTTGGAAGGGCAATTACTTCAGCTCGCAGAGTGACCGAGATCCAGGCTCTCTGCTCGAAAGAACCATACACAGTTTTTCATCTCAATAGAGTTGTTTTGAGAACCCACCCCTCCTTTCTTCCGAAGGTGGTGTTGGATTTTCATGTCAACCAAACCATTTCACTTCCTACCTTTTTCCTAATCCCTCTACGCCAGCTGAGAGGTCCATTCACTCTTTAGACCTGTAAAGGGTTTTGAAATTCTATTTGGACAGGTCTAAGACGATTAGGAAACCTGATCAACTGTTCATTAACTATGGTTCAATCCGAACAGGTTTTCCAGCTTCCGAGTAGTCCATCTCCAGATGGATAGTGTCATGTATCAAACTGGCTTATCTGTTAGCGCAAAAGCCACTTTGGTCTATGCCCAGGTCTCATTCCACCAGAGGAAAAGCAGCTACAACGGCTTTCCTTAACAATGTACCGATTTCTGAGATCTGCAAAGCAGCCACTTGGAGATATATACATACGTTTACAAGACACTATTGTCACGATTCAGATACCAGAGCGGACACTCAAGTGGGCCAGGCCTCCTTGAGAAATCTGTTCCTACGCTGATAAAAGCTTTGATTGTTTTGTGTGCTCATTGTTTCTCATTTGCCCGCAGGCGGAGGATGGGCTTGCTATTCTATTCAGTGCTTATGACTATTGATGAGGATACCCCTGGAAGAGAACTAGGATTACAGGTAAGTAATTTATCCTTCTCTTCCAGGGGATCCTCATCAAAGTCCTAAGCAACCCACCCGCCTCACCAGGCAAATGAGACTTCTGCTGTGCTATATCTTTGTGCCCTGATCCTCGGGTCTCCGCAAAGAATTGACCTAACTGTCACCCCTGAGGCATGATGGGAAGCCAGGGGTCATGGCTGCCTTAAAGGCACGGTGCCAGTTTTTGTTAGTTGCTTTCATTTTCTATACTATTGGTTTTCAATGCAGTCTGTAGGCTAACAATGCCTGCTCTTTTGCAGACTCTTGAGTATACTCATTAAAAAGAGTTCAAGTAAAGCTTGCCCTCCTGTGGTCTATATTTTATAGTGTGTTTATGCAAAAGCAGTTATTTATTGTTGTATTGTTTAGCCTCCCTTATAGGGGCTGCATTGATGTGTGGAAAAAATTATATATGTTTCTATATATATGGAGGTGTGTGTGTGTGTGTGTGTATATATGCGTGTGTGTGTGTATATATATATATATATATATATATATATATATGTGTCTTCATATATATTTATTATTTCCGGTGTCCCTGTGCATGGGCGGGAATATTCAGTGCTTATGACTTTGAGGATACCCCTGGAAGGGAACTAGGATTACAGGTAAGTAACTTATCCTTCTGCGTGCTGATTCACCGTGAAAACGTCCTTCTTTTTTGCTAGGGAGAATGGATGGCACTAATAGGTTTTCAGGATATCTGCTTCCATACACTCCTCTGCTAGACACTAAGCTTTTTTCACTTTTGAAACTGAATCTCTCCTATTGCGTTTACCCATTTGACTGAAGTCCTCCTAGAGTGTTTCAAATGTATGGCTTTAGTGGCCCTTTAATGGCCCTACGGTAGTAGGGAATTTTAGTCTAGCTTTACAAGGATGAGTGATTTGGTGAAGGCCAAATTGAGACCAAGACCTCAAGGTTACCTTGAGTCTCTTCTGATTTCGATATGCAGATAAACCTAGTACAATCCTATACAAAAATCTCATACTTGAGTGCCATAATTGACACTACAGGGGTCTCCTTGAAAATGGCATTTCTATACATTCCAAAACTCTTTCTAAGAAGGCTACATGAGCTTGATTGCGCCAACAAGTCTCCTCACTCGTGGGCATCATAACGTGCATCTTTCTGGTCCCCTGTGCTAGACTACACATATATTCACTGCAGAAATCTCTGGAAGACTAATGGTGTCAGGAGACTAGGAAGAGCAGATAAAACGGACAAGCTCTGCCACTCTGTTCTCCTATGAATATGTTACATGGAACCTAGGTGTAATCTTCCACTACTGTCTTTCATGGATGCATCAGTGAACGCTTAGGCAGACCACATGAGACCTGTGGGCCCATAGTCGCCAATGAAAAAGCTGTAAGATGTCAACATTTTAGAATGGAAGGCTGTTTCTTGGCTCTGAAACCTTCCTTTGTCCAATTCTGTAACAGTGGTTTTTCAGTCTGACAATACAACTGTGACTACATCAATAAACTGAACAAAATCAAGGTCATGAGCTGTCAGGGAAATGCATTCGAGCCGTCATGAACTAGGGTGGCAATTCATTAGAAATCTGAGCACAGCAGGCATCTTCTAGAGTATCATGAGTGGGTTTTAAACTGCTTCCTGCAAGGTGTTCTTTGCATGTGAGGCATCCGCAGAAAGAAGCTACATGAGAAGAATTAAAATGTGAATTTCACGCCTTTTCATCCAGATTCCTAGACCCCAGATCTGGGGGAGGCAAGGAGGATGCCTTTTTTGTTTGATCAAGGGCACTCGCACTTTTCCTCAGTCCCTTCCTTCACAAGGTAGTTCTCAAAGTGATGCAGTGCAAGATGGCAATCATACTCATTGTTCTCTGTTGGCAGAGACAATGACTGATTCTGGATCTCCTTCAAATGTTGTTTAAACACACAAGCTAGAACTGCTTTCCAGGATGCTGAGCAGAATATTTCTTTCAAGCCTGCACTGGCTGAACTTGACTAGCTGGCTCCCGAGTATCTGCAGCAGGACCCTCTGAATGTTCCAGATGAATGCATGAAGTGAAATCTTCCAGGTGCATGCATGAAAAGAAGTTAAGACCTTCCACATGCTCTTTATGCGCCTTCAAGTAGTTAATGTTTTGGGATGACCTAAGAACTGCTACCTTACCTTCCTTTTTTTTTTTTTTTAGCAAATTCTTTCCTTCATTTTCTTTTATAAAGGTGCATTTGGCAGCTACTATTACTGCCTATAAAAAGTTCCTTTTATTTATTTTTTTAACCATTCCAGTCAAATATTAGTCAAAACAGAATTTTCAATTTTGGCACTATGTGCACTGTATTGATTTCTTTTAAACAAACCATAGCTATATAATCACTTGTTACCAATTGGCTTACATACCCCTTCCAGGTAAACATACTCACGGTGCACTTGGACCTTCTGACCAGGCCCCATTGCCAATGCTCTAGCCCTTATAGTGTGTTTAATTGGTTATCGGGGTGTCCTCCTTCGACTGAAGCACATTTTGCCACCCAGTGTGGCAAAGCATAGCTCCCGGTCTGCCATTGCGGACTGGTAGAGCAGTTTTTAACCTGCTAACTTAACTTTGCCATTTCAACCTCTGGCAAAGCACACACACCTTTCTTTTTAATATTTGTCACTCCTAAAGGTCTAATGAACCCAAAAGGCAGGGTGCATTATAATAAAAAGCACGTTTTAATAACTACGTGTCATTACAGTCAAAACCCTGTTTTTTTCTGTAGTAAGGCTAGTAAACCCATTGAGTCGCTGACAACTCAGCAATGCTAACTTCCCAAATTAGGCTATTTCATGGTATCATTTGAATCGTATTAACCCAGACTTGTTGCTCAAGTTGAATTTAACTTTAACTGTTTTATAGAAGGAAACTTTTGAAAGTTGCCACTGTATTACCAGAGGTTTTTTTAGTAGACTGTTTCTGGTGCAGACAGTTGCTGTCCCTCAGACAGCTGCTGCCCTCCTGGGTAGAGGTGAGAATGACGTTCAGGAAGACTAACAAAGTACCTGCTGAGGGAAGAGGTCCTGGCAAGGTGGTCGCAGTGGGTGAGCCCAAAAAGTCGAGCTTCAAAGAGGAAGCTGCCTTTGAAGGCCATATGGTAGTCACTAGGCAGGGTCCTAGCTAGATACCATACTTAACAGGTAATAGTCTTCAGGCAGAAGGATACCTGGTAGCACATTAGTTAGTTATCTGACACCTCCCCTTAAGTGTGAGAAAGTGCCCTCTTTCTGCATGGTTGCCCCCACTTTTTGCTGAATTGCTGATGTGCTTTTACTGAGTGTACCCTGGGCTCCTGCTAATCGGGTACCCAGGGCCTATGTTCTTTCCCTAAAACTGCATTGAAGCCTAAACCCAATTGGCATCTCTGGCCACAGGTCAGCCCCTGGTAAATGGTACCACAGGTACCCAGGGTACTGTGACCAGAGAAGGCCTCTAAAGGCTGCAGCACTTATTGTGCCACCCTTAGAGGTCCTGTACCCTTACACACACTGCCTTTGCAGGCTGCGTGTTTTGGTGCAGAACAAAGTGAAGAGTCGACATGGCACACATCTGTGTGCCATGCCTACAACCCACTACCCTGACATAGATCAGTCACCCCCTCTAGCTGGGTGCACTATACCAGTGGTGAGGGTACAGGTGCATGAGCCCTGTACCCCTACAGTGCCCAAGTCCATTCCTGGGCACTGTAAGTGCAGTGCTGCCATTAAGAGTATATGGTGCTGGGAGTTTGTCATTACGAACTCCACAGCACCATAATGGCAACACTGAAAACTGAGAAGTTTGGTATCAAACTTCTCAGCACATTAAACCCACACTGATGCCAGTGTGGGATTGAATGAAAAATGCACACAGAGGGCATCTTAGAGATGCCCCCTGAAAACTAACCTACCACTAGTGTCCAGGCTGAGTGGCTGCTTTCAGCTGCCAAACAATCAAGGGGAGAATGGATCACTTGTACCTGTAGTACCAGGGTCAGGTGTGGTAACCAACTTTAAAAACTCTCATTCACGTACAGGAGCGATAGAGCGGTATATCTTTGTTCTCCGCTTCTCTTAGAACGTGAAAGCATCATCATTGGGTCTCTTTTGATAGTATGCTTTCCTCCACCTGGAGGTTGACCAACTGGTTTTAGCAGTAGTGATCAGGAATAAAGTGAACAAAAAAATGAAGTGAGTTAAAATTGCTTCGCTCTCCTCCCTAAACAAACTTTATTCGGTAGAAGAGGTGGCAAGATTAAAAGAATAGGATGGTGCGTATATAGAAATGTTATTGTTCTATAGCACCTTGTAGTCCATGTGAAAGGTCGACATGTTTCAGCCCCTTCTAGTGCTAGGGTGCTATTTTGTAAGCATCCTATCAGGGTAGGTAATTAACTCGCCCTTCTTCTTTGTGACAGGTCAGTAGTACCTTATGTTTGCCAAATTGGGCCTCCTCGGGGGGGGGGGACCGGACCGGCGGGCTCTGTGACCTGATGTTGCAGGCTCTCACGCTTGTGCTCGCTCCAGTTACGGTGCCCACTGAAAACTGAGAAGTTTGGTATCAAACTACTCAGCACATTAAACCCACACTGATGCTAGTGTGGGGTTTAATGAAAAATGCACACAGAGGGCATCTTGGAGATGCCCCCTGAAAAACGACCTACCACTAGTGTCCAGGCTGAGTGGCTGCTTTCAGCTGCCACCACCAGACATGTTTCTGGACCCCTGGGTCGAGAGCCTGCTGCTCTCTGGGGCCTGAAACAATCCACATCCTGGGACGAGGTGCCAAGCCTCCTCCCCCAGGATGGGCAGGGTTCACGAAGGGGAAGCTTCAAAGGCTTGCCGCCTTTGTGAGCTTCCCCAGGCCACTTGCTGCTCTCAGCAACTGGTCCCCACTGGTTCTGACCCCCACTTTGGGCGGGAGAACCGGCGGGAAAAACAAGTGAGGAAGAGGTGTGCCCACCTCTGCCAACTCCACCCCTCAGGTGGGGGAGGCGAGGTGAAGCACAACTCTCAGTCCACGCCATCTTGAAGATGGGGGGACTCAGCCAACCAGGGACAGGCTCATGCCCCCCTCCCACTGGAGGGTGGCCTAATAGGGGGTGTACCCACCCCAGGGAAGGGACCCATTGGTCCCTGCCTTTTACCTACCTTTAATCCCCCCTGAAACTTGCTTCCTCAGTCAAGAACCTGCAACAAAAAGGACCGAACAGCCGTGCAGCAGCTAACAAGAGGAAGATGCCCACTGACTTGGGCCCAGCCTTACCGGCCTGTCTCCCCCCTCGAACCTGCTCCTGCGAAATCCCGGTGTGTCCTGCAGCCAACAACCTCAAAAACCACGGAGGACCTACCTTCAACTACAAAGACTTTGTCTCCCGTGAACACCGGGTTTGTTCATCTGCAACCTCTGGCTCCGGCCGGACACTGCGGATCCGCCCCACTCTGCACCCGCCGTCCATGGACCGAGCTCGAGTGAGCAAACACCACGAGGTGGTCACCCCGGCGATCCTGACCCGAGATCTGGCGACCCCTGACCTGCCTCCAGCCGGCGCTTGCAGCCTAAATCCAGAAGGCCCCCCTAACCACGACCAGGAGCTGGTAAGAAGATCCGACCCCAAAGTGCACCCCTGCACCTGATGCCCCACGGCCTTGTGTGCCCAAACCGGCGGTGCCTAACCAACCCCTAACTTCCCATCTTACCTCTCAAAGTGGTGGTTGCACCCAGAAGACCTTCGTCCCCCAGCCTGCAGTGCCTTTGCAAACCGGAGGTTCCCCATTGAAACCAACAGGGCGCCCGATGTCGAAACAGCACTCTGCACCCGGCCAATCTAGTGCCACTGAGGGTGCACCTTTGGTGCTACTTTGTTTCCCCATTTTCCCTGAGCTAAAGTTCAGGAGCTTTGCTCCCACAACCCAGTGGCCTGTTTGCCAGCAGCCACCAACGGGAGGCCCCCTATCCCCCCATTCATTGGATAACATTGGGCCTCAGCACTCTGCACCCGGCCGCCCTAGTGCCGCTGAGGGTGTAACGAGAGTGCATCCTTGACCCTGGGGGAACCCTTGTTCTAACCCCAGAAGCGCCACTCCAAAGACCGATTACTTACCTGGTAACCGTTAACTTAATTTCTCTCCATAGGAATCCCTTGACTGTTTTTCTCTGAAAAATGTTCTAAGTGTGGAGTTGATTTGTATGGAAACCAGAAAAATAACAATTGTGCAAAACTGATTTTACTTACTTTTTCTCTAGAAAATGTCCCAGTGTGATATCTTAGGCATATCACACTGAGTAGAAAAAAGTAATCTAAAAATAATCTCTAAAGTAACGTAAAAGTAACTTACCTGTAATTTTCATTGCAAAGTCGATACAAAGTATATGTACAGCATTTCACAGTATTGCATTACCAGTAATTCAAACTGTAACCATTTCAAAGTACATTTACAATTGTATTTCAAACTGTATATTTACTGCAAAGTATTTATCTACTTACCTGTGCCAGGCTTGCTTGGTTCTAGAAAATAAAATAACTAAAAGAATATTTTTATAGAAAAACAATTGGTCTGAAGTTCAGTCTTTCAGTGTGTGAATTCATTTCCTGAGTGTGTACAACAAATGCTTAACACTGTCCTCTGATACTGCCTTACTGCTCGACCACACTACCACAAATAGAGAGTGAGGTGCTATCTTACTTTACCTCTGCCTACCTTTGGGGATCCACTGGACTCTGTGCACACTATACCTCACTTTGGTATAGTATATACAGAGCCAGCTTCCTACATTAAGCTCTTATCGAGCATAAATGAGACCCAGACCTCTGATCACTACTGTCTTGGGGAAAAGGCTGAAGGACTGCCCTGCTGCTCCTTGGGCCCATTATTGAGAGGCTGCACCTAAGGACTGCAGAGAGGACTGTAGTTGCAGTGTGCACTCAGAAATGTTGCCTACGAGCACCCAACAGGAGCTAATCCAAGTGTCAGTGGGCTGTGACTCCCTGTTAAAAACCCAGAGACCACAAAAATCTGAGTAGCCTGCACCCTTTAGAGCTCCTTGTCCAGAATCCTCACTGCTACTTGGATGCGCAGTTGCCCCAGAGTTCGCTGGACCCTTGAAGACGGTCAGTGCATTTTGGTTGGCCTGCAAGAAAGTTATTTCTAACTTAAGAACATTGTTTGGATTGCGGTAAACAGAGACTGGTGGTAACTGTTCCTATGCTGAACTTCACCTGGGCACCGTGGGAGATCATCACACTCCCCCCTCCAGGGCAAATTTGCACCCCTCAGCCCCTACCCCCAAGCTTGAGGACTGGCCACAGGAAGGTTCACTGCTTCAAGTCGGCATCTTCAGAGTCCGGTTTCCCTTGCATCAGGACCACTCCATTGGCTTCAATAGCTGTCCTACCCAAGCATTTGGAAGTAGTGTAAGAAACTGACTCTATATATACTGCACCAAAGTGAGGTACAGTGTGTATAGAGTCCAAGGGTCTCCAGAGGTTTGGCAGAGGTTAAAGTTAGATAGAGCCTTACTCTCTAAAGTGGTAGCTTGGTCGAGTAGTAAGGCAGTATCAGAGGACAGTGTAAAGCATTTGATGTACACACTCAGTCAGCAAATGAATCCACACACTCAAGAACTGAACTCTAGGCCAATTGTTTTGTATTAAAAAATATACTGTTTTATTATAGAACCACAGGTTTGCATAAAATACTTTCTCAAGGTAAGATGCTGTTTGTTGAATACTTTCAATGAACAATAGACTTTAAATGCAATGTAGTACAGGGGTTGCAATAGGCAACACAATACTAGGTATACTATAACATTGAGCTCAATGGGATTTTTAAGTAAACCGTAATAGAATTACTTTACGAACGTTTTTCTTACTCCGGGCTGGATCCTGGATTCAGCCCTGGTGCATTTCCTGTAAACAGTTGAAAGAAATCGTTTTTGTTAGGCGATTTTTAAGGAATATCTGTATGTTGCAATAATCGACACTTAGAAGAATTTCTGGCAAAAACCAGGCAATGTTATCCTATGGAGGAAAATCAAGTTACCGGAAAATCACAGTTGTAATCACTTTTTCTAGTCAGTGCTGGGTACCTAAATCCAGCACTGGGATCTCTCCTGAGAACAGGTGAGTAATTTCGATTTTGGTATTCGGACGATTTTTAGTGAATATTTCGAAGGGGGGGGGGGGGCGAGGGTCTCACAGGTTCAGGTTTGTACTGTTGTTACACCCTCAGCGGCACAGGGGCGGCCGGGTGCAGAGAGTGTAGGCCCAACGTTCGCCTATGGCGGGCGGGGGGCCTTTGGTTGGTGGCTGCTGGCAGGCAGGCCACTCGGCTGTGGGAGCAAAACTCCTGGTCACTTACTCAGGGCAAGTGGGGAAGTCGAACATGGTAGTTGGTGCACCCTCAGCGGCACTGGGGCGGCCGGGTGCAGTGGGCTTTTGGGCCGTCGGGCGCCCAATGGATTTCAATGGGAAAGCTGCAAGACGAACAAAGGCTGCAAACTCGGGTACGTTGATTCTTCAGGTGCGACCACCACTTCGAGAGGTAAGTTGGGATGCTGTAGGAGGGGTAGACGCCCAGGAGTTGGGCACAGGGGGCCGTGGGGCGCCGGGTGCAGGGGTATCTTTAGGCGTCGGGAAATCTTACCCTCTACTGGTCGCGGTTGGAGGGGTCCCTGGTGTTGAGGCTGCAGGCGTCGTCAGGAGCGTCGAGGTGGGTCCTTGGGTGCTGGATTGTTGGTCACAGTCGCCGGGGGGACGTCCTCGTGGTCTTTGTCCACTTTGGCTCGGGTGCAGAGTGGGCAGGATCCGCGGTCTCAGGCCGGGGCCTGGTGTTACAGATGTTTGAGCAGAACCACTGCTCGTGGGAGTCCCAGTCTTTTAGTTGAGCAAGGCAGTCAGGTCCTCCGGGGTTTTCGAGGTTGCTGACCACTGAAGAGGCCGGGGTTTAGCAGGAGCAGGTTCGAGGTTCGACAGGCCGGTAGGGCTGGGGCCAAGTCAGTTGGTGTCATCCTTGTTAGCAGCTGCACGGCTGGTCTTCTTTCTTCTTGTTCTTCTTGTTTCGGAATCGGGATCTGAGGAAGGAAGGTTCAGGGTGCCCCTAAATACTGAATTTAGGGGCGTTACAGGTAGGTAAAGGGCAGGGACCAGTGGGTCCCTTCCCTGGGGTGGGTACACCCCCTACTCTGCCCCTCTCAAGTGGGAGGGGGGCAGGAGCCTGTCCTTGGTTGGCTGGGTCCCCCCATCCTCAAGATGGCGGGGACTCGAGGTTGTGCTTCACCTCGCCTCCCCCACCCTAGGGGTGGAGTTGGCAGAGGTAGGCACACCTCTCTTCCTCACTCCGTTTTTCCCGCCGGGTCTCCCGCCCAAAGGGGGGTGGGGTGGAACCAGTGGGGACCAGTTGCTGAGTACAGCAAGTGGTCTGGAGAGGCTCACAAAGGCAGCATGCCTTTGAAGCTTCTCCTTCGTGAACCCTGCCCATCCTGGGGGAGGAGGCTTGGCACCTCGTCCCAGGATGTGCATTGTTTCAGGACCCCGAGGGCAGCAAGCTCTCGACCCAGGGGTCCAGAAACATGTCTGGGGGTGGCAGCCTCGGCAGCCACTCAGTCAGGTCACTGGGAGTTGGTCGAGTTTCAGGGGGCATCTCTAAGATGCCCTCTGTTGTGCATTTTACATTAAATCCCACACTGGCATCAGTGTGGGTTTAATGTGCTGAGAAGTTTGATACCAAACTTCCCAGTCTTCAGTGTAGCCATTATGGTGCTGTGGAGTTCGTAATGACAAACTCCCAGCACCATATACTCTTAATGGCAGCACTGCACTTACAGTGCCCAGAAATGGACCTGGGTACTGTAGGGGTTCAGGGCTCATGCACCTGTACTCTCACCACTGGCATAGGGCACCCAGCTAGAGGGGTGACTGATGTATGCCAGGGCAGTGGTTTGTGGGCATGGCACACAGGGATGTGTGCCATGTCGACTCTTCACTTTGTTCTGCACCAAGACACGCAGCCTGCAAAGGCAGTGGGTGTGTCAGGGGACAGGGCCTCTAAGGGTGGCACAATAAGTGCTGCAGTCCTTGGAGGTCTTCTCTGGTCACAGTGCCCTGGGTACCAGTGGTACCATTTACCAGGGGCTTACCTGTGGCCAGAGATGCCAATTGGGTTTAGGCTGCAATACAGTTTAAGGGAAGGAACACAGGCCCTGGGTACCTGATTGGCAGGAGCCCAGGGCACACTCAGTCAAAGCACATCAGCAATTCAGCAAAAAGTGGAGGCATACCATGCAAGAAAGAGGGCACTTTCTCACAGTAGACTCAACTGCTAAGTTACCAGTAACTTCCCTCTGGACCTCACTCCTTATTGGAGGTGGCACCCCCAAGAGTGCCAATATAGCTTTTTTTTTTAGCTTGCTTGTTGTGGCTAACCGTATACTGCTGTCACTGTTGATTACAATGATTTATTACACGGAGTGAAAAAAGTGATTTCTTTCCTCTAAAGTTATATCTCCGGGTCCCTCTTGTAGATTTATCATTCAGATTTTGATTGATAAACATACAACCTATTTTTATAAATTGGTGTTGGGATTGTCATTTTCTCATTTTAAGTTTTGGTGCCACAGCTACCTAGGGCTCAGCAAAGGTTTTACAAACTAACTTCACTGGACTTGATATAGAATTGTGCTATTGCACGGTGAGGTCACAATCACACCATTATCCACGTTTCTCACACTAAGCTTCATCACGTTGAAATGCAGCTAGTGCTCCCCTATTGCAAAATGTCCCCAGTGTAGACATTTACAGAGCAGCAACCAAGAGGTTGGTTCGCGTGTTTGGCCATTAATGTAGTCATTCAGACTCTAAGACATATTAGAAGTCTGGTCTCCTGCGCATAATTTTCTTGGAAGCTGTTTGGTGATTCACATTTAGAACGCTCATTCCGAGCAGAGTTTAGCTTCCGGTTGTATTCCTTTTTATGGGTGTCGAAGAGAATCCAGAAATGGAAAAGTTAATTATCTGTAATCTTATTTCAGTAATGGGTATTCCCTATGAAACTATAAATAACCATACTACCTTCCTGTTTTCCAAATACATTGGCAATAATGCTGTAATGGCAATGATGTAGTTTAGCACAGTGGTGTTTTTAGCTACATATATTATAGTTTAAATGTGACTAATTGGGTGTACTTTTTAACACCAAAATATAATAGAAAATATATCTCCTTTAGTCGCTTATATTCTGAAAATGTTTTAATGGCGTTCTGGGCATCCTGCACATGTAGCTATTGTTTTATGGTTTCAAAGCGAATGCACATGACCGATCTAGGATTACGAGCAATTGACTTTTCCTCCAGCTGTACAATACAGTGCTCTTCCTCCCCTTTTGTATGTGTTTTATTTTTTTTATGTTGGGCAAATCTAACTACCAAGCAAAAGGCCATTGTTCAAGGAGAGGTGGGGGTAGCAAGCTGGCTGACTGGGACAGTGATGATTTTCTGGAACGTTTTGTTACAGTGAGGGGCTTAAACATTGACAGAGGTGAGCATTTATCTTCATTTAGAGCTTCATTTTTTTGAGAGTGATATAGGGAATGACCACGTTTCTTGGGGTTGCTGGATACATGAAGCTTGTACACAAGCTACTGTCATAATCACTGAAATGTGACCACTTGCCACAGGTGGTTCTCACTATACCTGTCCTTTCACTCTGCTTTTGTTCCCAACTTCTCTTCATCCAGACCCTCTATAACCTTGTTGTAGGAAGCTGGCTCTATATATTGGACCAAATCGAGGTACACTGTGTAGAGTCCAGGCAACCCTTACTGGTTTACAGAGGCAAAATTGAGAAAACTAAATGCTCTTTTGTGGTAGTGTGGGCAAGCAGTTATAGCTTATTAGTGGGTAGTCCTAAGCCTTTGTTGTACTCTGAGGCAATAAATGAGAGAGACGCAAAGAATAAATCCGTGACCAAGTTAGAAAAATAACTTATGTTCGAGGCATGTGAGCTGTAGATCACATGCTTTGCATAGCTCGCCATCTAGTGTTGGGTCAGGATGTTTGCACTTTGTTTTTGTTCGAAGTGTCTTTTCCAGTCACGAGGTAAGTGACTCCTCCTTTCGGTGATAGTGTGCATGGGCATTGGCTCCATTGTTAGATTGTTTTTTTCCGCCATCGGGTTCGGATGTGAATTGCTGTGCTCTGGTTCGGTACCGTATCTCGGGTTCCCTTCGCGCAATCCACTACCCTCGACGGTATTGTCTCTCGAGTTTCCCATTCTCCGCGTATTGTTTTGACTCCAAAATCTTCGATCAGAAAACTCTTGGAGGGCCATTGGGCCTACCCGTGCCGGGCTCGCTAGCCGTCGATGGAACGGACTCCATTCAAGCTCTGTCCCGGGTGTCTCGCTAAGTTTCCGCGCACCAACCTGCATGAAGTGTGCAACCTCTGTTTGTCCCCGGAACACGACGAAAAAGGCAGACGCGTGCCGATCGTTTCGATCAAATAAGGCACTTAGTGACCGTTGGGCTTGACGTCACGAGATGCAACACCAAGGCGGCACCGTACAGGACATCTTTGGCGAAGATTCCGACCGAGAAGAAACACAAGCTGAAGGAGCCGAGGAAGAACATGGCTCCGTGTCTGAAGCCGACTCCGACATGGAAGAGGAGGAGCAAGTTACACCGGGTCAGCGTACCGTGAGCACAGAAAGCCCCTTGCCCCAACAACACAAGACAAAAAATGCTCTGGTCCTTCCTCTGCCTGCGGGCCAAGGTTGGCACCGAGAAAGTTTCGAGCACCCCGCCCGCGGGCCCGGCGCCGAAACACAAAGAGAAGCCTTTTGGCTCTGGACCGAGTCACCCCATACCGGTGCCGAAACGAAATCCTCGGTGCCGAAATCAAAGCATGTCCCTAGTCCACGTTCTATGTTCGTCGAAGTCTTAATCTTCGGTACTGAAGAGTTTGGAGCCGAAACTTTCGACACCGAAAACGAGTAAAGATAAAGACTCCCCCCCCCCAAAAGACCCTCGATCTGATGTTCCACCTTCGGATCCGAAACAGAAAGAACTGGTTATTAACCCAGATACTGGAGATATTCATGCCAAACTGCCTGAAAAAGGAAACTGGGCCAACCGGATGAGCACCACATGCCCCTGAAGAAAAGGAATGTGGGTACTAACCCTTCACCACCTTATGTTTCACCTCCTTCACCTGTTAATCCTGAATTACTTAGCAAAACCAAAGGGGATGATGGACGGTGTGTTGAACATTGCAATCACTCGCCCCCAGTCAACTGATCTGGGTTTAATCCATCCTCATTCTTTAGCTCACTCCGCCACCTCAGTTCAGACATGGCCATATGCAAATCAGTCTGACCCTGTGCATCATGGGAACAGTCCAGCCCGAACTGCCAAGCCATGTCTTCCCTGGACCGGAAACAAGCATCCTGGGACCGGTTTCTGGCTTACAGCCGTCATCAGCCAGGCTATCTTGAATCCAGTGGCAAAGTGAGCAAGGGACCCACGTCTGGGCATACCCTGCCAACTTAGGGCGAACATAGCAAAACCAAAGGGGATGATGGACGGAGTGTTGAACATTGCAAGCACTCACCCCCAGTCAACTGATCTGGGTTTAATCCATTTTTGCATTTGTCACCCCGAGTGGGACGGGTATGCCCAGACGTGGGTCCCGTGCTCTCCATGCCACTCGAATCAAGCTATCCTGGCTGAAGAGGGGTGAAACCCCGAAACCGGTCCTAGGATGCTTGTTTCCAGTCCAGGGAGGACCTGGCTTGGCAGTTCGGGCTGGACTGTTCCCATGAGGCACAGGGTCAAGACTGATTTGCATATGGCTGGGTTCAAACTGGAATGGCATGGTGAGCAAAAAAACGATGGATTTAGGCCCAGATCTCTGTACTGGGGTGAATGTATGACATTGTTCTGCATTCTGTCCATCAATTGTTGTTTTTGCAATCCTTAATTATTTACCCACTAATTCACCACCACCACCACCTGACCCACAGGATGAAGGGGATGGGGATCGGCCACAAGATGTTGACCCATGGGAGGATTATGGCACTGGCCCACACACAGATACTGACCCTGATTTATACCAGTCCAGGCCATCACCACCTGACTACAATATAGGTTACATTGAGCTTCTTAACAGGGCTGCTCATTACCATGGGGTGGAACTACATAAGGAGGCTTTAGAGGAGGACTTCTTGTTTGAGACCCTAAGTTTCTCTAAAAAAACTACACATACACTGCCAATGCTTAAGGGGATGCTTAAACATGCAGATGAAGTTTTCAAAGATCCTATAAGGGCAAGAATCATCACGCCCAGGGTTCAAAAAAGAAATATAAACCAGCACCTACTGACCCGGCCTACATCAAAGGTCAACTGCCCTTAGAGACTCTTTTGGTTTCTAATGCTCGCAAGAGAGCTAACTCCCAGACCACAGGTGAGGCCCCTCCTCTTGACAAGGAGTCCAAGTTAATTGATGCCTCTGGTAAAAGTTTAGCCTCACCAGCAGCTAATCATTGGCGCATCGCCAATGTTCAGGCTTCGTTGGCCAGATATGATGGGGCTCATTATGATGAGTTAGAAAAACGTATCCAATTTCTGCCTGATGAGCATAAATCTAAGCCAAATGATCTTATCCAGGAGGGCAAACTTATCACCAATACCTCCATCAAGTTTGCCCCAAACACAGCAGCGCACGCAGTTAACACCAGCGTACTGCTACGCAGACATGCATGGTTGAGAATTTCGGGGTTCAAACCTGAGGTACAGGCCTCCATTCTCAACCAGCCATTTGATAAGGAACACCTCTTTGGTCCAGCAGTTGACACCTCGCTGGAAAAGATTAAGAAAGACACTGAGGTCGCAAAGTCCATGGGGGCTTTGCAGTTACCTGCGAATAGGGGTTCCTTTCGGGCACTCCTTTTACAGGGGTGGCTCCAAAAATATTTCCACAGAAAATCCCTCCTCATCTTACAAGGGCAGCAACCAATCGCCCTCATCAAGAGGTTATTTCAGAGGAGGTTTTAGAGGAAACAATGGTAAGGGAAGAGGCAGAGGAATCTCTACACGCACTTCCCCCGCAAACAACAAGCAGTGACTTCCTTCTGCTACCCCTGATCAGTCCACTTGTGTCGGGGACGTCTCTCCCAATTTCTCCCTGTCTGGAACACAATCACCTCAGACAAATGGGTTTTACAAATTATCCAATATGGTTACTGCCTGGAACTTGCAGACACTCCCCCAAACATTCCTCCAAGGTCACACGCAATGTCACAGGAACATCTTACCCTTCTAAAGCAAGAAGTTCTCTCTGTTAGAGAGAGGAGCTATAGAACCAGTTCCATTAAAATATCAAGGGGACTATTCCAGCGCCTATAAGACTTACGTCAGACTTTACTATTTGCTGGGCTCTTCGGAGCTACGTGATATCACATCGGCGGTCGACATTCTCGTGGCATCGCTCTCAGATCACGCTCCAGTAGTGGTCACTTTGACCCTGCATCCTGTCCAGCGACCTACCTGACACTGGCGCCTTAGGGATATGCTCCTGCAGCGCGCGGACGTGGTAGACAAGGTAAAACGAGTGATAGAAGACTATTTACTGCACAACGACAATTCAGATACACACCTTTCCACCCGATGGGAAGCACTCAAAGCGGTGATTAGAGGCGATCTTATCGCTATCGCCACGGCAGATAATGCAGAACGCAGGCGGAAACATGATGATCTGACGCAAAAGGTGAGGGAACTCGAGGAAATACACTGTCGTACAGGGGCACCTCCCACCTGGCGCCAGCTAACGGCCGCTAGGGCGCAATTAGCAGCTATAGACCAAGACAGGGTGGAATATGCCGCGCTGGGCCTGCGCCATGCCTTTTACGTGGGGGGCGACAGATGCGGACGTCTATTGGCCCACAAACTACGCGAATCTAGACTACAACAGGGGGTCCAGGAACTCCGAGATAACCCTGGGAGGGTGACAACAGATGATGAGACTATCGCCGAGACCTTTCGGGACTTTTACGCCCACTTATACTCCGAACATCGGCTAGACACTGATGGCATAGACGCTTACCTGTCAGTTACATCTCCCTACGTTGACTCCGGAACAGGCAGAGTACTTGGAGGGTGACATCCGGGTAGAAGAGGTCATAACCAGTTGCTGAGAGCAGCAAGTGGCCTGGGGAAGCTCACAAAGGCGGCAAGCCTCTGAAGCTTCTCCTTCGTGGACCCTGCCCATCCTGGGGGAGGAGGCTTGGCACCTCGTCCCAGGATGTGCATTGTTTCAGGCCCCCGAGAGCAGCAGGCTCTCGACCCAGGGGTCCAGAAACATGTCTGGTGGTGGCAGCTGAAAGGTAGTGGTAGGTTAGTTTTCAGGGGGCATCTCTAAGATGCCCTCTGGATGCATTTTTCCTTAAATCCCACACTGGCATCAGTGTGGGTTTAAAGTGCTGAGAAGTTTGATACCAAACTTCTCAGTTTTCAGTGTAGCCATTTTGGTGCTGTGGAGTTCGTAATGACAAATTCCCAGCACCATATACTCATAATGGCAGCACTACACTTACAATGTCTAAGAATGGACTTAGACACTGGGGGGGTACAGGTCTCATGCACCTGTACCCTCACTACTGGAATAGTGCACCCAGCTAGAGGGGTGACTGATCTATGCCAGGGCAGTGGGTTGTAGGCATGGCACACAGGGATGTGTGCCATGTCGACTCTTCACTTTGTTCTGCACCAAAACACGCAGCCTGCAAAGGCAGTGTGTGAGTGTGAAGGTACAGGACCTCCAAGGGTGGCACAATAAGTGCTGCAGCCCTTAGAGGCCTTCTCTGGTCACAGTTCCCTGGGTACCTGTGGTACCATTTACCAGGGGCTGACCTGTGGCCAGAGATGCCAATTGGGTTCAGGCTTCAATGCAGTTTTAGGGAAAGAACTTAGGCCCTGGGTACCTGGTTAGCAGGAGCCCAGGGCACCTCAGTCAAAGCACATCAGCAATTCAGCAAAAAGTGGGGTCAGCCATGCAGAAAGAGGGCATTTTTTCACACGGACCCAACACTAAATGGCGAGCTATGCAAAGCATGTTTATCTACAGCTCTACATGCCAAGAACAGATGCATAGTGGGCAAGTATCATTTTCCTTTTATGTAGGTTTTGATACCAAGAACTTCGTAAGCGGGTAAGTACTTCTTAAAATATCGATTTTCACAGGTAAGTAAAATGTTCACTTAAATGTGTCTACGCGTAATGCTTTCCTATGGGAGAAAGACGTATACGGTATACAGGTACTTGCAGTAGGCTTCCGGGAGTCCCCTTCTGGACTTTAACTGCTGGTAGTACTTTGGACCTTGCTCCCTTTCTACCTTGAGTTTACCTGCCCTGAGGCGTCCGGGTGCAGAGGTGCTGGTTGGGTTGGTAGCCTTAAGCACTATAGCAAAGAGGGGGGCCACCTACAAACGGGTTGCAGAGAAGGACTTTGGGACAAGGCTGGCAGCTCCCAGCAGAGGGGCTTGGTTCACAAGTGTCTTGGGAGTTGGGCAGCGCAGTTTGTTCTTAAACACGGGCCGGGGCACTCTGGTGCCGAGTGGTTAAGTTGGCTGGGCTGGCATGTCATAGGACCTTGCGGTTATCTGTCTCGCTTGTTGAGGGTGCAGAAATGAGGACAGCTGGCCACTCTTGCAGTGGGTCTCCATGGTGCTGAAGTCCTTCGATGACTGCTCAGTGTCTGAGTCTGCATTGGACTTAACCAGGCTTCGGTTGCTGCAAGGGGTCCGGTACCCCTGGTATTAGTGCTGTGCAGCTCTGGTTGGTCCTGGCATCTCACTTGGTGGGGAGACGGATCTGACCTTAGAGAGCATGGTGACATCTTCCTGGGCGGCTGCTGCGTCAGTACGACAGGGGAGCTGCAGCGCGATAAACGTCACTCTGCTGTTTTGGTGCCTGTGGACTGCAGGGGAGTAGATTCTCTACTCCAAGGAGATTGCTGGCAATTTGCAAAGGGCTGGCAGACTACCAGGGTTAATGGTAGATTTTCAGCTGCAGGACGAGTCTGTTTATTCACGATTGTTGAAACTGGTGCAGGCAGGGTTTGGCGCAAAAAAGTCCACAACTTGTCTTCATTCCTCGTTTTAGCAGCTCTTTGTCCTCTTCTTTTGGGTCCGTCGAATGTGAGTTCCTGGCATCAGGGGTGCCACGTTAATACTCAAATCTGAAAGAAACAGTTATAGATTCCTTACCTTAGAATTACCCTCAGGCGTCAGACTGGATCCGGAAAGTTTTTTCGTCAGCAGTACCTCTGCGCGTTGGAAGGTGGCGTCGGTCGGCTCAGCGTTTGTCGTTGGCTTCGTGTCGCCAGGATGATGTCGCGGTAGCTACTTAGACGCCGCCCTCGCGCACTGACGTCAGTTCTTTCTTTTTCCGCGCCAGCCAGCGCAGATCCGGAGAAAGCAGTACCTCCAGTCACTTTTTGACTGAAATTTTTGCGCGTTTTGTCAACGTCTTTTGAGTCCGTAACAACTCCTGGTGCACGTAGGGATGCCCGGCTTCAAGGGTTGCGGTTCCTGTAACCGACTGTCAGTGACAGATCCGCACCGCGTGTGCCTCTTTTGCCTGGAGCGCGACCACGACCCCAAGTCGTGCTCAGACTGCCGGACCATGGCTCCAAAGGCTTTGCGGGAGCGGTCCCGAAAGCTTCTTGAGCGCCGGCAGTCTGCTCCGTGCCGTTCAAGGTCGCGAGGGAGGTCGAGGGACCGGTCGCGGAGCCACCATCACTCTTCTAAGTCTTCGCACTCTGGGACAGGTAAGTCGAAGCACAAGAAGTCGAAGAAGCATCGTCGCTCTTCGACTTCTCCCCGTCGGTCAGCTGACGCAACGAGGGATGCAGGCGGTGCCCCTCCCGCGGCTCCGCGTGCGGAGCCTGAAGAAGAGTCGACTCAGAGTTTCCCCTCCCTTCCCGGGACCCGGAGCGACTCCTGCCCAGCTTCGTAAGTTCTACGAGGCGATGCATGCCATCTTTGGGCAGCCCGAACCCGCCGGCGCGCCTTCGGGCCCCGCGGACTCGGTTGGGGGGCCTAGGCCTACTCTGCCGGCGGCTCCGGTGCCGCAGGCCCCCCTTGGATCCAGGCCTAGATCCGGATCTGTGCCGGTTGACCTCATCACGCCTACACCGGCGCCGCTTCCTCCCGCGCCCGCATTCCACGCCGGTCGGTCCCCCGGCCGGCGTCTACCCCGGCCTCCATCCTGATGTGGACACGGAGCCGGGCCGACGTCGTCCGATGCCGGATCCGACGCCAATCGGGGTTTTTGTGCCCCTGTTCACTCTGGGGTCCCTTTTAGACCAGATTGGCACCCAGAAGACTAGGAGGACGACTGGGAGGGGTCAGGTGACTCTCTGACCGACCAGTTGGAGTATGAGCCGGACTGGAGAGAGGACCTGGGGTATGCCAGTGGTCTTGATACATCTCCTGACCTTGGCATGTTGTCTCCTCCTACCGTGGCTACGGAGGAGGGAGCGTCATACGCAGTGGTGTTGCGTACTGCGGCCGAGGCTCTCAACCTTTAGCTTCCTACCGTGGCAGTCAGGACTAACCACCTGACAGGTGCTTCAACCACAAGCAAGCTCTTCGGAGCCCCTGCTTCCGTTTATTGAGGCCCTCACCGACATCCTTTTGGGCACCTGGTCCAGGCCCAACACAGGGGCTCCCGTGGATAGGATGATTGCCCGACACCACCGCCCGGCCCCGGGCGACCCCACTTTCCTCTCCCAACACCCCACCCCTGAGAGCTTGGTGGTCCAAGCCTCTACCTCCAAGGGCGCATTCCCTAACGCTCCACCGGATAGGGAATCCAAGATGCTGGATCATCTTGGGAAGATTTTTGTCCTTCCGCCAGCTTGGGACTGCGGTTGGTAAACACTGCATGTCTATTGGGCCGTTATTCCCACTCTGTGTGGGACACGGTTGCGCAAGTGCTGCCGGAGGAGGCCCGGACACTACTCTCCCAGGCTGTCGCCGCCGGGAGGGACGCGGCAAAGTTTACCATCCGCTGTGGGCTGGATACCGCCGACTCTCTAGGCAGGACGATTTCCACTTCGGTAGCCCTTCGACGCTCCGCCTGGATGAGATAGACTGGCTTTTCTGGGGACGTCCATAATACTCTCATGGACATAACCTTTGGTGGCCGTCGCCTCTTTAACGACAAAGCGGACAACGCTCTAGAGCGTTTCAAGGACTCACGGGCTACGGCCAAGTCCTTGGGCCTCTCCAGCCGCCCAGCGCAGTCTGCTTTTCGCCCCTTTCGTGGCTACGGAAGGGGTGCCCCACTACGTTCCGCCCAGAGCCACAGGCTGACGCAAGTTCCCCAACCTTCGCGCAGCCGGGGACGTGGGAACCACCGTCGTGGCTCAGGGGGCCAGCCAGCGGGCGGGCCAGTCCACCAACCCCCCACCTCTGCAGCAGCCTCCAAGCCTTCCTAGTCTGACATTTCAGGCCCACCAAACGCCAGTGGGCGGCAGGATCCGCCATCACCTCCCCCACTGGCACACCATCACGTCGGACAGGTGGGTTTTGCAGATAGTCCGAAGGGGCTTCTCCCTCCCCTTCGAGGCTACCCCTCCAGCCATGCCACCGCAGTACCACCGCTTGTCGGAGGATCACCTGGGCCTTCTCCAGCAGAAAGTTACGGCTCTCCTGGCCAAGGGAGCCATCGAGCGCGTTCCTGTCCCAGAAGTAGGTCGTTGTTGTTACTCCCACTACTTTCTGGTGCCCAAGAAGGACAAGGGCCTGCGTCCTATCTTGGATCTCAGGAACGTCAACCGCTTCCTCCGGAAGGAGAAGTTCAAAATGTTGACGCTCGCTCAGGTCCTGTCTGCTCTCGACCCTGGAGACTGGTTGGTAGCGTTGGACTTGCAGGACGCTTATTTTCACATCCCCGTCCTGCCGGCCCACCGGCGTTACCTGCGGTTTACGGTTTACCGTACTCCCCTTTGGCCTTACCAGCGCCCCTCGGGTGTTCACGAAAGTAATGGCGGTGGTCGCAGCTCGTCTGCGCAGATCAGGGGTTCCAGTCTTCCCCTATCTCGACGACTGGCTTTTGAAGGTGGGCTCGCCCCAGACTTTCGTCTCCCACCTCCAGACTACGGCCGACCTCCTGCATTTGCTAGGGTTCTCCATCAATGTGCCGAAGTCACACCTGATCCCCTCTCAGAAGCTCCTCTTTATCGGAGCGGTTCTGGACACAACGCAGTTTCGGGTTTATCCTCCCGAACAGCAAGTCCAGGATATTCGGGCTAGGATTCCGATCTTTCAGCCTCTATCCCGGGTTTCGGTCAGGATGACTCTGAGGCTGCTGGGCCTCATGGCCTCCTGCATCCTGCTGGTCGATCATGCCAGGAGGCATATGTGGGCTCTGCAGTGGGACCTGAAGTTCCAGAGGGCGCAGCATCAGGGGAATGTCAGATTGCGTCCAGATCTCGGAGGGCACTGCACGTCAACTGCAGTGGTGGCTCACGAACCAGGATTGGGTCAACGGCAGATCCCTCTCCCTTCACCAACCAGAGCGCACAGTGGTGACGGACGCATCCCTTCTGGGATGGGGCGGCCACATGGGAGAGGCGGAGATCAGAGGCCTGTGGTCTCCGGCGCAGTCCGGGCTCCACATCAACCTTCTGGAGCTCCGGGCGATTCGTCTTGCACTGAAGGCATTCCTTCCTTCTGTCCGGGGAAGAGTAGTGCAGGTCTTCATGGACAACACCACCGCCATGTGGTACTGCAACAAACCAGGCGGGGTGGGGTCGTGGACCCTATGTCAGGAGGCCCTTCGCCTCTGGACATGGCTGGAACATCAGGGCAGTTCCCTGGTGGTTCAACACCTGGCAGGTTCCCTCAACGCCAGGGCGGACAAACTCAGCCGCAGGTGCATGATGGATCACGAATGGCGTCTTCACTCGTAGGTGGTGCAGGGTCTCTTTCAACAGTGGGGAGAGCCTTGGTTAGATGTATTCGCCACCGAAGAGAACGCGCAATGTCAACAATTCTGCGTGTTGGAATTTCCAAGGCGGCACTCGCTAGGCGACTTCGTCGAGAGTGGAGTTGCGGTCTGTTGTACGCCTTTCCGCCTATACCACTTCTGCCCAGAGTGCTGAAGATCGAGCGCGACCGGGCCCAAGTCATTCTTGTGGCTCCGGATTGGGTGCAAAGAGTCTGGTATTCCGAGCTGCTCAACATGGCCATCGATCCTCTGATCCGACTGCCTCTTCGGGAGGATCTTCTTTCGCAGCAGCAGGGGACGGTCCTCCACCCGAACCTGTCCAGCCTCCACCTCCTTGCGTGGAGATTGAGCGGCGGCAGTTGACGTCGTTTGACCTGCCTCCCGAAGTTTGTGATGTAATCTTGGCAGCCAGGCGCTCCTCCACTAAGACGGTATACGCCTGCCGTTGGAACAAATTCGTGGCATGGTGCACAGCAAAGGCTGTGGATCCCCTTTCTGCCCCTTTTTCCTGAGGTTCTCTTGTTCCTTCTCTCTTTGGCCCAGCAGGGCCCTGCTCTGGGCACTATCAAGGGCTATCTTTCGGCCATTGCTGCCTTTCTTCGGCTTCCTGATCAGCCGTCTCTCTTAAAGTCCCCGGTTGTAAACAGTTTCTTAAGTCATAACGCACCTCTTTCCTCCTATTCCCTTCATTATGCCTCAGTGGGACTTGAATCTGTTTTAACCTATTCAATGTGCGCTCCCTTTGAGCTGCTTCACAACTGTCCTTTGAGGCTTTTAACTCTTTAGACTGCATTCCTGGTGGCCATCCATCTGCCAGAAGAGTGAGTGAGCTCCAGGCCCTTTCATCAAAGCCTCCTTTTCTATCTGTGCATCCGGACACAGTTGTCCTCCGGACTCGTCCATCCTTCCTTCCAAAGGTCGTCACCTCCTTTCACATTGGGCAAACCATCACTTTGCCCACCTTCTTTCCGCCTCTGCATCCTTCCAAAGAGGATTGCACCAAACTGTTCCGGGTGGATGACCAGCTCTTTATTGGCTACGTGGGCACCAAGAAAGGTCGGGCCGTACACAAACGGACCATCTCCAGATGGGTCGTTTTGCGTATCAAAGCCTGCTATTCCTTAGCAAAGGAGGAGCCTCCAGTGGGGCTGCGCGCCCATTCCACCAGGGCGACGGCAGCCACTACTGCTTTTGGACGAGGAGTTCCTCTACATGACATCTGTCAGGCAGCTACGTGGGCATCGCTGCACACGTTTACTAGACACTACTGCCTGGACAGCCAAGTCCAGAGAGACTGCTTCTTTGGCCGTTCTGTTCTCCAGGACTTTTTGGTGTGAACTTAGTTCGCAGACCCACCAACTGAGTTGGTATTGCTGGGATATCCATTCTAAGGTAAGGAATCTATAACTGTTTCTTTCAGATGAACAAGTTACTTGCCTTCGGTAACAATATATCTGTAAGAAACATAGGTTAGTTATAGATTCCTTACCGCCCCACCCATCCTCCCCGTTCTGCGAACTGATTTCTAAGGTTAAGGACATCCTTTCAGGGCCCTAGTTTTGTGCACCAGTGTTCAGTGTCTTGCATGGCTCTGCGTTTCTGGCGCGGATAGTCATGTTCAAAACTAACGTCGGCGCGCGAGGGCGGCGTCTAAGTAGCTACTGCGACGTCATCCCGGCGACAAGACGCCAACGACGAACGCGGAGCCGACTGACGCCACCTTCCGACGCGCAGAGGTACTGCTGACGAAAACTTTCCGGATCCAGTCTGACGCCTGGGGGTAATTCTAAGGTAAGGAATCTATAACTAACCTATGGTTCTTACAGATATATCGTTACCGAAGTTAAGTAACTTGTTCTTTAGGGTGTTAAGGAGAGTGACAGGTGGTAGCCAATGGGCTTCTCACCTTTAGAGTGACCACACACCCTATAAGACCACTTCCTGTGGGAAGTGGGCATAACCCAGACCCAGTAAACCTAAATCCACCAAAAACCAAGATGGTGGAATTCTAGTTTTCCTGTTCACATCAGGTAGCCCGCCTTCTGGGTGGAACTGGCCTGATGAACACGGCTCCTGACTAGCTAATTTTGCACCTGTCCTGGTGCCAAATGGGCCTGTGGCAGGAGTGTCATATCCCCTGTCTTGGGGGAAGCCTGGGTCACACATCAACGGTGGCAGAGACCGTTGAAGCCTCCTGCCTTGATATGGTGATTATTAGCCATCCTGCTTGGAGGAAGTGATACTTCTGGCTAGCTCAGGCATTGTTTCTGCCCTCAGTGTGCAGGCTGTCACCTAAACCGGTCTGTGAGAAAGTGCCTCTTTTTCATGGTTAGCCCCACAATTTTCACCTGGTTTTGATGTGGCTTCAATTGTAGTGCACAGGGTTCCTGCCAACCAGGTCCCCTGTGCCAGTGCCTATTCCCTAAAAACAAACCCCCCAATTTGAACTTCTACCCCGTTTTTTGTGTCCCTTGTAAATGGTACCCTGGGTACCTAGGGCCTGGGAGCTGAAGAGGGTTCTTTGGGCCCCCTCACTGGGACAGCTTGCATGTAACTGTGAGGGAGAAAATGACAGTCGACATGGCACCCTGCCTGGGTGCCATGCCAGCTAACACTGCCTGAAGGCATGGGGAAGTCACTCCTCTTGCAGAGCTCACAGCCCTAAGGCATGGTTCACTATACCACAGGTGAGGGCATATCTGCATGAGCAGATATGCCCCTACAATATTGGGGACCTTTTCCGAATATTGTGAGTGCCAGGGAAGCCATAGAGTACATGGGCTGGAAACTCGACAGCTCGAGTTCCACAGCTCCATGATGGCTTCACTGAACATAGGGAGTGTTTGGTACCAAACTACTCATTACAATAAATCCACACTGATGCCAGTGTGGGATTTATTGTACCATGTACTCGGAGGGCACCTCAGAGGTGCCCCCTGAAAACCTACCAACCCTGGTGTGGTCTCTGACAGTGTAGGCAGCTAGCCATCGCCAGACATGTTTCTGGACCCTGGGTAGAGTGCCCTTGCTCTTTGGGACCAGAAACAATGCACTTCCTGGGCAGAGGGGTCATGCCTCCTCCCCCAGGATGGGCTAGTGCTCGAAGAGGAGATCTTCAAAGGCCTGCCGCCTTCGTAATGCAACCCCCAGCCTCTGCTGCTAGCAGTAGATGGCAGCCCCTGGTTTACATCCCAACTTTGGACGGGAAAACCGTCTGGAAAATTTTTAAAGAATAGGTGTGCCCACCCCTAAGGTGGGGGGAGGTGAAGGACTATTTTCAGTCCCCAGCATCTTTAAGTTGAGGAGACCCCTCCAATCAGGGGTAGGTCTTTGCCCCCCTCCCACAGGAAGGTGGCATAATAGAGGGTGTAGTCACCCCAGGTGAGGTGCCCATTGGCCCTACCTGCTACTCTCTTAAAATGCCTCCTAAATTTAGTATTTAGGTGGCTCCCCCAGCCCTAGAAGGCAGATCTGCGACGACCCTGCAGAGAAGACTGAAGACTACTGTCTTGGCCCCAGCCCCACTTGGTTGTCTCCAGCTTCTGCGATCCTGCGACCTGTCTTTCGGCCAGGTACCTCTGAAACCCCTGGGAGGACTGCTGCCTTCGAAAAATACTCCAATCTCCCGTGGACAGTGAACCTGTCCTGAAGAAACATACTCCAAGGACTCCAGATCCGAGTGGATCGAAGTCTCCTAGCCACTCTGCACCAGACTCCCACGGCCCTAGTCTGAGTGGCTCACCTGTGCAGTGAAGTCTCCCCGGCGATCCTGACATCGTGTCCAGCGTTGGCTGACCTTTCCTGCCCTCCACGAGGGTGCCTGCAGAGTGAATCCAGAGGCTCCTCCCCCCCGACTGCGACCGGCTCCAGTTAGAAGACTCAATTGAAAGGCACCTGAAGCCCCTGGGCCTTGGTGAGCTGAACCAACGGTGCCCCTACGACCCCCTGCCTCCCAACTTATCTCTGCTGTCTTGGGGCCTGCCTCCTGCAACCTCTGGTGCAACGCCATCAGACTCTTTGCCGAAAGAAGAATCCATATTGAGAAGCATTGGGCGCCCGACGTTGAATTTGCACCCGGCCGCCCCTCTGCTCCGGGTGGTGTATGCTTGGTGCTGCTTTGTGGCACCCCCTGTGCTTAACCTAACCCCCAAAGCTTGGCCCCTGCAACTGATCTACGTACCTGCAAGCAGTGTGGCTCCAGGTTCCCCATTGTCTCCAGTAGAAAGCATTGGGTCGAACTCAGATTTTGACCTCTGCACCCTGCCACCACTGGTGGTGCAGTTTTGTTACTTACCTGACCCCTGTTCCTTGCCGACTTTTGGCTACGAAGACTGGGATTGTAAATGTAATACTTACCTGTTTAATCGCAATATTGTTTTCCCCATAGGATAGCATTGAATTGTGTTGAAAAGTGTCGATTTTTGAAAGTGAAAAGTATTTTTAATTAAAAACATACTTACCGGATTACGAAGACTTTGGTCTTAAAATAAAATACAAAGTACATTTTTCTAAAATTGGTCTGGATCTCTTTCTTGAGTCGTGTGTCCATTATTGATCACTGCAATAAATCTTACACTCAGTTAGGTCCAAGGCTGCTTGCCCACACTACCACTAATTGAGCACTTTGGGTTTTACACTTTTGGGGAACCCCTGGATTCTGCACAGTATTGCCACCTAGTGGCAATATCTTATGCAGAGCCAGCTTCCTACACTGTCTGTGGTGGCAGGCTGGTCTAAACCAGTCAGCCAGTACACTAGTGGTTTGTACGTTTTAAGAGGGTACCTCGAAGGTACCCTCTGGGTGCATGTATAAATAAATCCATATCTGGAATCAGTGTACGTTTATTAAAACAAGGTATTGGATACTAAACATCTTTGGTTTCAGTGAAGCCACCATGTAGCTGGGGTACTCGTAATCACCAGTGCCCAGTGTATATACACTCAAGATGGCTTCCCTGTTCACTGGCAATGTCCAAGAATCAACTTGGACATCACATGGGCATATCTGCTCATGCAGATATGTCCTAGCATGTAATGTACTGCATCCTGCCTTAGGGCTGTAAGGCCTGCTTTAGGGGTGACTTGTGTATATTACATGCAATGTATGCAGGCATGGCACACAGGAGATGTGCCATGTTGTCTTCACTTTTGTCTGCACCATGTCATGCAGCCTGCAATGGCAGTTTGCATGAGTGTGATGATGGGGTCCCTTAGGGTGGCACAATGCATGCTGCAGCCCTTAGGGGCCCTCTTTAGCATCCATGCCCTAGGTAGCATTTGAGGGCTTACAGGGGTTCTAAAGGTATTGCCAATTGGTGGAACAATTGTACATTTTCAGGGAAAGATCTGGTACTGGGGACCTGGTTAGCAGGAACCCAGTGCACTTATGTCAAAATTGCATTAGATACTTCCCTTATAGGTTGCATTGTGGTACATAGCCTTGAAACAATGTAAAGGGTAGTGGTAACATTGACAGTAAAGGGCTGAGGAGGCACTACCACGTATCAGATTACTGGAGAAGGGCACTGTGTGACTAATGGCCGAAAGAGGCATTGGCAGTTTAAGGTTGCAAGGCGGCTAGTGACACCAGGTGATAGATAATGGTGGGGCGTCACATCCGTCCCCAATCTTAGCCATTTTGTGAGTTCTACGATTACAGCATTGGTTCTCATAGGCTGAGAACTATGAAAAATTGTAGTTAATGATGCATATTTTCATACACATTTCATAGTAAGAGACCTGTTCTGAGAGGGTGACATTGAAATATTCCAATAATTTCCTTTTGCACCAAGTCTGAAACTGCCTAGGTGTATTGCAGCATAAGTTTGAGAATGAGGCAAAACGTTTATTTTTGCAGCACAATTTCCTTAAATGTGTTACAGAATGTTGGGGGTAACATGCACAGTGTATCATTTACCAGAACAGCGGTATCCAACTAACCTTTCCTAGAGGAAAGGGATTTGTTGAGGCAGTCTTTTGTTTGGCGTGAGCATGTGTTGACCTTTTGAACAGAAATACGAGCAGAAGCAGTACTTTGCATGACTGTGGTTTATATTTGGAACCAAACAAGGTGGTTGAAGTATTGACATGTAGATCATGATTGGTGAGATGATCAGCAACACCAACAAATAGATTACATTGTATGTCCCAAAGGAGAATTTGTTACTGTTTGAAAGTGGGGGGTGCATCTTTATTCTTTCTATAGAGTTTGATTGATGGCACTTTAAATTGTTACTCTTTGCCCCTAAATTGTTGTGCAGGTGTTTGAAATGGAGCTTGTACCTCAAGGCCTCTGATTTGCACATCTTCTCTTGCTTGTGGGACCATTCTTTCACCCATGTGTTACATTTATTCCCCTCTGCTCTATTCAGTTATTTTCACATCTACTTTGGATGTAGACCAGTAGCCTACTAAACACTGATTTGTTATTCATCTTTTCAAAATGTTCTTTTTAAGGGTGCGATCAACCTTCACATGGAACACGATGTTGAAACCTTGCTACTGAAGAAACCAATAGTGCCATATGAAGGAAAGAGAGTTATAATCGTTTTCCACTGTGAGTTCTCTTCGGAGCGTGGGCCTAGAATGTAAGTTAACTAAAAACATTTATTACGGTAACTCCATGTATGATCAACGTTTGTTCCTAACGACTGTGAGGAAATAGGGTGCATTATATGGTGTGGGACCTCACCGTGTAATACTTACCAACCCATTTAGGACTGTAGGTTTCGTTTGTAAAACCTCCTAACTCCACCGTGGGAAACTGTAGCTCTGGGCAGCAAAACTTACACCAGGGAACAGATTTAAAGCATTTAAACAGCACCAAAACAGAAGAAATGCATGAGACACAAACAATCTGACACTATTTTATAAAAATAAACTGTATTTTTAGACACCACAATTAGAAAAAATCCACCCGAGGGTTCCAGAGATAGAATTTACAAGTTAAGGTAATGCACCGTTTCACTTTACTGCAAACCAGCATTGGCAAGTTCAATGAATTTGACCAACTTTTTCAAGGAAAATTTTGGGCAAGCATCAATGCAGTTAGTTACACTAGGTGTCCTACTCTGGCATGGAGCCAGTCAAGGGGACCAGCCAGATCCACAAAAATAGTTACCTCGTAGTTAGGAGCAGTCCTCAGTGAGTTCTAGGCACTTTTATCCCTGTGCTGTAGGTTCCTGTGTAGTGGTCCTAATGCAGGGGATACAGGATGCTCAAGGATGCTGTAGATTCAATACAGTCGGGGGTCTTCCTGTGGCTACTTCTCAGTCCCAGGGCTTGGTAAGGTGGTCCTGGCCACAGGGGTAGACTTCGTTCGTAGTCCTCTTGTTCCTGGCAGAAGTCAAGACTCCACAGGGCTACCAGTCGCCCAGTAACGCGGTAGCAGTGGAAATACTTTATTGGATGGTAACTCGTCTTACAGACTACCGATCTGCACTCCGATGACTCTTCTGGGTTCAGCGAGCTCGGGTGCAACTTTTAACGTCTGGTCCTGGTTTCCTTGTGCTGGTTATTGACTAGGAGCGATGGCTTAAAGATTTGGGCTACCACCTGACCCCAGAAGGCTTCTTCAGCTGTTGTGGCCCTGTGCTGCGAAAGTTAGTCAACTTGGAGTCTCTTGCTTCGGCTGGGCTCCAGAGACAAGCAGGACACAGCAGGCACAGTTCCTCTATTTGCTAGCTACCAGGTTAAGCTGGTGCAGTCCACGCTGGTGCAGCCTATCTGTTGGTTCCATGGTACAGCAGGGTAGTTTTGCAGCGTGAATCTTTATGGATTCACTATGCTGTGCATTATTCCGCGGTCTAGTGGTTGGGTCCGGAATCGTAGTCTCTTTTCTCTTTTTTTTTTTTTTCGGTGTAGCCCAGGTGGGCGTCGACGCCCCACCATTTGGTGTCCTCCCGTGACGTCGGCGTGCTTCCTCCGGAAGCTCCCACACTTGGGCGCCATCTTCAGATTCTTTTTTCCGCCTTTGGCGTCTGGATCGTCGTGAGAAGCTCCAGAGTTGGAAAAGGAGAGAAGAAATAAGAAAAAGCAGAAAGAACCGAGAAAAATTGGAGATCTTCAGCAGAAGATAAAGAACATACTACCGGGACGACTAAGTCGGTGAGAAATATAAGAAACTTCGACGTCCAACGGAGAATGCGCACACAGGGGGCTCCCTGAGCGCTGGAATGGACAAGACACCATTCAAATTCTGTTGTAACTGCCACCACAAGTTCGCGCAGAAAGACCAGCATCCAGTTTGCAACCTCTGCTTGCCAATCAACCATCAAAGCGCCGACTGCAACGCCTGCTCGGCATTCGCCACCAAGACCCTCAAGGTCAGGGAAAGACCGAGGAGAGCAAACTACAACATGCAGGGCCAAGGGCCACCCCCCTCGCTGCGGGACCTGGGCCTCTCCAGTGGGGAAGAGGACAACGTCGCCGAGGGACCAGAGGACTGCACGGTCGTAGAGACCGATAACACGTCGAGGAAGAAGGTAAGGGAGACGTCGACCCCGAAAACCCCGACAGACTCTCGAAAGTCTGAGCCAAAGTCCACGAAAGGAGCACCGGCGTCGAAGCACTCGACGACCGCAGCTGCGTCCACGGACAAACAGCCCAGCGGATCCTTCGAAAAGGACTCCCGGTCGGCGAAAGCTCTAGATGCACCAAGGTCGTCGAAGCACGGTTCCCAGAAGCCGCACCCGACACCGAAAGCGAAAGAGCAAAATGTAACTTCGACGTCCACGTCAGCGACCTCGAAGAGAACAGCCGAAACTCTCGACGCCGAAGAATCGGCAGACATGGAGAGGAAGAAGAAGAGGCTCGAGGCCGAAATGGCCAGTATCCTCCAAAGGAAGAAGGACTTCGACGAACGGATGAGTAGATACTCCATCCCTTCGAAGCCCTCAACGGTCGTCGAAGCAGAGGCACAAGAGGGGTTCGACAGCACCGAGCTGCCCAAAACTCCCGAACCATCGGAGCAACAGGACGAAGAGGGCCTGTTCTATTATACAGAGGGTGATGACGACCAGCAATCGCACTTCGGCTCGACACCCTCGGAGGCTCAAGACCTGGAATGGCAGGATCTCGACGCCGAAAACCCGGAGGAGGCCGTGGAAACGTATCCGTCGAGGCCTTCGCCGCCGGACGACATAGGAATTTACAACATGGTCGTCAGGAACGCAGCTGCCATCTACAGAGTGGAAATGGAGGAGGAAAAGCCAAAAGCCTGTTTTCTCCTGGAAACACTGCTGCCAACACAAACTAGGAGCCAATTCCTTCCTATGCTCCCTAGTGTGCTAGACCAAGGCAGGGAAGCTTTCAAGGAGCCTTCTACCTGCAGATCCGTCACCCCCAGGGCTGAGAAAAAATACAAACACTCTTCCAAAGACCCACCATACATCCAGGGATCTGTACCGGCTGATTCCATCATAACAGCAACAGCCAGGAAGAGGGCCAACGTTCCCACAAACTCCGGACCGCCTCCAGACAAGGAGAGCAAGAGGTTAGACCTCACAGGGAGGAAAATCTAAAGGAATGCGGCAATACATTGGCGCATTGCCAACTCCAATGCCCTTATAAATAGGCACGCCTACCAGCACTGGGAAGAAGTTGGGCAGTTGCTCAATCTGCTCCCCACCGAACAACAGCAAAGAGCGGCACACCTCGTAGAGGAGGGGAAAAACATGGCCAACACCTGCCTGAAGTTGGCCCTGGACGCAGCTGATACCCCGATCATCATCAGCCTGCTTGATGTAACGGAGAGAAGACATGCCTGGCTCAGGATCTCTGGGTTCAAGCCAGAGGTGCAAAACATCCTGAAGTTGCCCTTCGACAGGAAAAAGCTGTTCGGCACGCCCGTGGACGAGACGCTGACGCAGCCCAAAAAAGACAACGAAACTGCAAGGTCCATGGGAGCACTGCAGTTCAGGGATATGAGAAGGGGCACCCCCTCACGAAGACCGAATGGCAGAGGTGGGAACCAGCCAGGAACATCGCACCAGGCCTTCCAGCAAACATTTCAGGGAAGCAGCCAGGCGCAACAGGGTCAGCAGCAACAAGGCTGGCAGAACCAACAAAGGGGCCAGTCCTTTCGAAGCCGACCAAACGGACGAGGCCATACGAGAAGAGGCGGCCAGCAACCCGCCCCCAAGTGACTTAACAATACAGAACGTGCCCGCACTCCCAACATCTCCAGTGGCGCGGCACAACAAAAGACACGGACAAGACTTACAAATTTACAATCATACAACGCCCGTAGGAGGCAGACTAAAACACTTCTCCCAGGAGTGGGAGAAGATAACCGACAAGTGGATACTCAACATCGTACAGTTCGGCTACTGCATAGAACTGGTAAGGAAGCCACCAAACAGGAGGCCGGCAAACAAAAGACGCTCAACAGAAGAGCTGTCACTACTGTGGCAGGAAGCACAAGAACTCCTCCACAAACAGGCTATAGAAAGAGTGCCATACAGAGAAAAGGGCACAGGAGTGTACTCCAACTACTTCCTCGTACCAAAGGTAGACGAAACATTAAGGCCCATACTGGACCTACGGTTCCTAAACAAATACATAAAAACTCAAAAGTTCAAGATGACGTCCTTGCAGGAGGTCATACCTCAAATAAGGCACGGGGATTTTATGGCCACAATAGACCTCAAGGATGCCTACCTACACATCCCTATGAACCAAAAACACAAGCATCTGCTCAGATTTACCATCAGCAAGATGCACTACCAGTTCACAGCCCTAGCCTTCGGCCTAAAATCAGCGCCAAGAGTATTCACCAAATGCCTAGCTGCCGTAGCAGCACATCTGCGAAGACAGGGAATACACGTATACCCCTACCTAGACGACTGGTTGGTAAAGGCAAGCTCATACAACCAGTGCAAACTACATGCTCAGCAGGTCACACAAACGCTGACAAAACTGGGCTTCTCCATACACGAGGAGAAGTCATCGCTGGAACTAGAACAAGTGAAGATCTTCCTGGGTGCGAGAATCAACACCATTCAAGGAAGAGTGTTCCCCAGCGACAAGAGGACCCTCTCACTACTGAAGGAGACTCGCCACTACCGGAAGGGGCAACGTCTGACAGTGAGGACAGTGAGCAAACTCATGGGCATGATGGCATCATGCATACACTTAGTCCCCAATATTCGGCTACACATGAGACCATTCCAGGAATGGCTGCAACAGCAGTGGTCACAGGCAACTGGGAGTTGGGAAGATCTAGTGGTTGTAACGCACGCAGTGCAGGAAGAGATAGCATGGTGGAACAGGGACAACATAAGGGGAAAACTGTTCACACCACCAACTCCAACAGTGACCAACAGACGCATCCCAAATGGGGTGGGGAGCGCACATGAAACTGCTCAAAGTGAGGGGTTTATGGACGCAAACAGATGCCGTCAAACACATCAACTACCTAGAACTCAAGACCGTATTCCTTGCCCTCAAAGCATTCCAGAAACAGCTGTACGGCCAAAGGGTGTTAGTACAAACAGACAACACAACAACGATGTTCTACATCAACAAGCAGGGAGGAACACAGTCGGTGGCGCTGTCAGATCTAGCGCAACAAATATGGAAATGGGCTATCCCATTACAAATAGTGGCAATACATCTGCCGGGGAAGGACAATGTGTAAGCAGACAGACTGAGCAGACAAACGTCGACCTCACACGAGTGGGAGCTCAACGCTCAGGAGACACAAAAACTATTCAAAAAGTGGGGAACACCACAACTAGAAGAACACAGAAAAGGGGAAAGAGGATAAGTCCCTGGTCACCCTCCAACAGACTATGAATCCACACAACACAGACCAGGGACTAACAGAATCATAAATCGTGATGGGTAATAGGTGAGGTGGTTGATTGGTATAAGGCGGGGCACAAACAGTGTGTGTAAAACTGCCCTCACACACAGCAAGCTGTCATGCTTCATCATAGGGCCTGCTAAACTCACCCCGCCTAGCCAACGCTGGAGGTGGAGCAATAGGGAGGGGGAAACAAACACACAACATAAAAAGTGAACAAATCGTGTGGGATCTGGAAGGTGAAAAAATGTGGCAGAGAATAATTTAAAAGCTGGTAACAGTGTCCCTACTCTGTCTTTAATGGTGGGTACACTGTCCAGACACAAACCGTGGTCCTCATCGGACAGGTGGGTGGTGGTAATGGCTACTAGAAAACAGAGCCCTACCCCCCCCACTCTGCTAAAATAATAATAATAACAACTTTGGTTGGCCCCCACTATACCAACAACAATTCCAAGGGATGCAGGGTGGTCCCACACAACTCTTTCCCCAAGCACCGATTCCTTTTTTAGGGAGAGGCCGGGGACGAGGCAGAGGCAAACAGAAGGGAGCCACAGGGGGAGTCCAGTGGGAAGATTTGGAACTGAGGGTAACCAGGAGCATGGGGAGGGATCAATCCCCGAGCACGAGCAGGGACTGACTTCCTTAGTAATGAATCTCTCTGACACTATCCTTACGGACACCCAATTATCACTCTTGAACAAAGGCCTGGGCCTGGGCCTCGCCAGTGGTGGTATCTGACCTTCTTCACCTATCCAAGACCCCACTCAGGAGGTTGCCATGCCGTCCGGACCTGCTATCCAAACTTGGAGGGAGGGTATTCCATCGCAACCTTCCATCTCCGAGATTGACAGCATGGTACCTGAGGTCTTCCAATATGGATATCTAGGTCTCCCTTTGGACTGTATGAACATTTTGATTGAGTCAAGGAGGCCATCTTTGAGGAACTCCTACGCTTTCAAAAGGAAGCGGTTCTACCTATGGTGCACCACCAATGACCATGATCCCATTCTGGGCCAAGAACAGGTTATTCTTCCCTCCCTATAGTATTTGGCTAAGTCAGCCCTCCAGTTTACCTCTATAAAGGTCCATGTTGTGGCCATTACTGCATACAGAAAGTCGCCCATGCAGGTTTCCTTTTTTCAGATGCCTGTGGTTAAAGACTTCCTTGAAGGGCTAAAGAAAGTCTATCCCCTGATTAGATCTCCCTCACCTTCTTGGGAGCTTAATGTGGTCCTTTCTAAATTGATGGGTCCCCCCTTCGAACCCATACGTAAAGTGTTCCTGCAGCATTTGACATGGAAGACTGCTTCCTTAGTGGCAATTACCTCTGCTTGCAGAGTGAGCGATATACAAGCTCTGTGTTGTAAAGAACCTTCTCATTTTCCGTTCCAACAGGGTGATCCTTAAAACCCAGCCTAGTTTTTTGCCTAAGGTTATTTCCTATTTTCATATTAATCAGGCTTTTACACTTCGTAAGTTTTTTTCCTGAACCCTTCCAACCCTCCTGAGAGGGTGTAGCATTCTCTAGATCTCAAAGCAAGGGTTTAAGGAAATCAGACCGTTTGTGAATTATAGTCCCATGCGCACTGGTTTTCCATCTAAACAAACCATCTCTAGATGGATAGTCTCGTCCAATACGTTGGCTTACCAGCTAGCTAACAAACAACTTCCTGGTAAACTAAAGGCTCATTCCACCAGGGTGAAGGCCTCCATGTGCCCATTGCAGAGCTACGTAAAGCTGCCACATGCTTTCAGTACACACATGTGCTCGCCACTATTTACACTGACACTCAGGCGGATGCTCAGTTTGGGCAAGCCTCTTTAAGGAACCCTTTTGGTAAATTGTCCTTGGGGTGATTTTAACTATACTGGTGTTCGTCTGCAGGATTCTGGGGATGGGCTTGATATTCTATTCAATGCTTATAACTTTTGATGAGTATCCCTGGAAGAGAAGATTAAGTTACTTCTCTTCCAGGGGATACTCCTCAATATTCATAAGCACTAAATAGTCGTGGTGTGTGTGTGTGTGTGTGTGTGTGTGTGTGTGTGTGTGTGTGTGTGTGTGTGTGTGTGTGTGTGTGTGTGTGTGTGTGTGTGGTGTGTGTGTGTGTGGTGTGTGTGTGTGGTGTGTGTGTGTGTGTGTGTGTGTGTGTGTGTGTGTGTGTGTGTGTGTGTGTGTGTGTGTGTGTGTGTGTGTGTGCTGTGCGTGCGTGCGTGCGTGGCGTGTGCGTGCGTGTGTGTGTGTGTGTGTGCTTCCTTCCTTCAAATGATGTGATCCGGGGCAAATATATTAATTCACTGAGACGCCACTTTCTTCTTTATCACATATGAGAGCACCATTAAATACTAGTTCAGCACGTCTGCTGTACAGAACTATTTTGTTTGATTTAATAATATAAACATTAACTCCATATAGAATACAAATGACTGCTGGCTTGCCTCTTGTTTCATTAACTTCATTATCAGGGCGCGGCAGGAATGTTTCTCAAATCATGTTTAAAAACTATCACTTTTAATGTAGAAAGCTGGGTTTCTGTTGCAGTAACCCCTCCCCCCCACACACACACACACTTTTTGCCAGACTACAGATGCCCTTTGACGTGATGTGCCCTGGGTCGATGCCAATCAGGTTCCCAGGGCCTGTGTTTCCCAAAATGGTACCTTGTACCCCCAATTGGCACCTCGCTGGCCACATGTCAGACCCTTGTAAAAGGTACCAAGGGCACTGTGGCCAGGGAAGCCCTCTAAGGGCTGCAGCACTTATTGTGCCACCCTTAGAGGCCCTGTTCCTTTACACACACTGCCATTGCAGGCTGCATGTTCTGGTGCAGAACAAAGTGAAGAGTCGACATGACACACATCCCTGTGTGCCATGCCTACAACCCACTGCCCTGGCATAGGTCAGCCACTCCTCTAGCTAGGCGCACTATACCAGTGGTGAGGGTACAGGTGCATGAGCCCTGTACCCCTACAGTGTCTAGACCAATTCTTAGACACTGTGTGCAGTAATGCCATTAAGAGTATATGGTGCTGGGAGTTTGTCATTATGAACTCCCCAGCACCATAATGGCTTTACTGAAAATTGGGAAGTTTGGTATCAAACGTCTCAGCACATTAAACCCACACTGATGCCAGTGTGGGATTTAATGAAAAATGCACTGAGGGCATCTTAGAGATGCCCCCTGAAAAACGACCAGCCTCTGGTGGATTCCCTGACTGGTACACACCAGCCTGCCACCACGAGACATGTTTCTGGACCACTGGGGTGGGACCCATAGCTCCCTGAGCCCATAAACAAAGCCTTTCCTGGGCGAAGGTGTACACACCTCCCCCAGGCCAGGAAGAGCCATCTGTGGCAGAGGAGCTTCAAAGGCCTGGCAGCCTTTGTAATGCGATCCCCCAGCCTCTCCTGCTATCAGGAGCAGGCCCCCTTCCTGTCCCCCCTCCCTTTCGGCGGGAAGACAGGCGGGAAAAATTAGCCAGCCCAGAATATGTGCCCACCTCTGCCAACTCCCTCTCAGGTGGGGGAGGGGAGGTGAAGCCCACTCTTCAGTGCCCGCCATCTTGCAGATGGCTGGCACTCTCCAATCCGGATTAGGGATTGTACCCACTCCCCCACATGGGGTGAGCACACCAACGTGTAGTCACCCGAAGGTCAGTAGCCCATTGGCTACTGACCTCGAGACTCCTAAAACGCCCCCTAAATACAGTATTTAGGGGGCAGCCCTGAACCAAGACGACAGATTCCCGCAACCTACGAAAGACGCCCAGCAGAGGAGACTGCAGAGAAGAACTGACTTGGCCCCAGCCCTACTGGCCCGTCTGCAGTTTACAGAGATCCTCACCAAAAGTCGCCTTGTCCTGCAGCCAGTGACCTCCAGAACCCTGGGAGGACTGACTGCCTTCAACAAAGACCGGATCCCCTGTGAACAGCAGCTCTGTTCAAAAGAAACTCCAAAGACAGACTCCGAGCCTGCTGAGGACAAAGAAACCAGACGCCTGGAACTACCACTGCACCCGTTGCCTGCGGCCCGGGTTCGAGTGGCCCACCAGTCCCAGCGAGGTCCCCCAGCGCGTCAGAGTCCACCGTGGGTTGACCCCTCCAGGACTCCCCGACGTCACCTGCAGCCTCTGCACGGAGACCCCCCACCCCCTACCGCGAGTGGCCCGGTAAGGTGAAATACGACCTCAAAAGACACCCCCGCATCCAGGCGCCCTGGAGAAAAGAACCAGAGGTGCACCTACATACTCGGGCCCTCCAACTTACCTGCCCAGGTGTTGGTTCCTCCTGGAAGTTTTCCTGGACCGAGCCTGCAGGTAAAAACCAAAAACTAGATTCCCCATTGAAAACAGGGCACCCAACTCCAAAACAGTACCCTGCACCCGGCCGCCGCTGTGGATGCACCTTTTGTGCTAAACTGGATCCCCCTTTGCCCTGAGCTAAACCCTAGGAGCTTTGCTTCCACAACCTTGTGTCCTGCTCGTGAGCAGCCACTAACCGGAGGCCCCCCTATCCCCCATTGGATAACATTGGGCCTCAGCACTCTGCACCTGGCCGCCCTAGTGCCGCTGAGGGTGCTTTGAGTGCGCATCCTTGACCCTGAGGGAACCCTGGTTCTAACCCCAGAAAACCAACTCAAAACCTAAGTATTTACCTGTTACCCGATAACTTAATTTCTCTCCATAGGAATACATTCACTGTATTTCCTTGAAAAATATTTTAAGTGTGGAGTTGATTTGTATGAAAACCTGAAACTACAACTGTGCAAAACTGATTTTACTTGACTTTTCTCTAGGAAATGTCCCAGTGTGACATCTAGGCATATCACACTGAGTAGAAAAAGTAATCTGAAAAGTAATCTGAAAAGTAATCTGACTAGTAATTTCGACATTTTGACTTACCTGTATTTCAATCAATTGCATTTAAACCTGCATTCAATTGTAAAACATTGCATAAGATTTTGCAAAGCATTTATTTCACTTACCTGTGCCAGGCTTTGCTTGGTTCTAGAAATAAAATAATGTAATATTTTTATACAAACAAAATTGGTCTGAGTTCAGTCTTCGAGTGTGTGACATCATTTGCTGACTGTGTTCAACAAATGCTTAACACTACTCTCTGATAAAGACTTACTGCTCGCCCACACTACCACAAATGGAGAGTAAGGTGCGATCTACTTTTACCTCTGCCTACCTTTGGGGTTCCACTGGACTCTGTGCACACAATACCTCATTTTGGTATAGGATATACAGAGCCAGCTTCCTACAAATGCCCAACCAGGAAGTACAGGCCTATGCTCTATCTCAGACTCTTAAACAAGTTTTGCAGCGTGAATCTTTGTGGATTCACTATGCTGTGCATTATTCCGCCATCTAGTGGTTGGGTCCGGAATTGTAGTATTCTTCTTTTTTTTTTTTCGTGGCCCAGGTGGGCGTTGACATACCACCATTTGGTGTCCTTCGTGACGTCGACGCGCTTCCTCCGGAAGCTCCCACCTTTGGTCGCCATCTTCAGATTCTTTTTTCCGCCGTTGGGTCGGAATCGTTGTCGAAGAGTTCCAGAGTTTTGGAAGAGGAATCGACGGAAAACGGGAAGAATCGCGAAAATCGAAGATTATCATCGCACCCGACTACAGGCCAGGTAGCCGGGACTACTAAGGAGAAGAAAATTTCGAGAGAACTCGACGTTCACACGAGAGTGCGCGCACAGGGGGCTCCCTGAGCGCAGGAATGGACAAAACTCCCTTCACGTTTTACACCAATTGCCACCACAAATACGCCCAGAAGGACCAGCATCCAGTCTGCAACCTCTGCCTGCCACTCGACCACAGCAGCGAGGACTGCAACGCGTGCTCGGCGTTCACACCCAAGACCCTCAGAGTAAGAGAGGCAGAGAAGGGCGAGCCACACCATGCAGGGACAGGGGCCACCTCCATCGCTCCGAGACTTGGGCCTTTCCAGTAGAGAGGAGGACAACCTCACCGGAGGACTGCACGGTCGTCGAAGTCTATAAGAAAACGTCAAAGGAGGTAAGAGTCGACGGCCCCCAAACACCTGACCGACACTCGAAAGAGTGAGACAAAGTCCTCGAGGGGAACAGTGCAGTCGAAACACTCGACGAAAGCAACTGCACCCAAGGACAAAGAGCCCAGCGGATCCTTCGAAAAGGACTCCTCGACGGCAAAGACCCACGAACAATCAAGGTCGTCGAAGGAAGCCCCCGAAAAGGACTCCGACGCCGAGAAACGAAGGGTCGGCAACCGCTTCGACGTAGACGACCAAAAAGCGAAGCGCACAAACCCTCGACGCCGAACAGGCTGCCGATATGGAAAGGAAGAAAAGGAGGCTCGAGGCCGAAATGGCGAGCATCCTGCAGCGGAAAAAGGATTTCGACAACAAGATGAGTCAGTACACCATCCCGCCGAAGCCCGCGGCCGAGGTCCAAAGGGGCTTCGAGGACACGGAACCACCGAAAACGCCTGAGCCACTCGAAGAACAGGAAGAAGAGGCCCTGTATTACTTCGAGGGAGAAGGCGAGGAAGAACAGCTAACCTACCAGGACTCGACGTCCTCGGAGGCGCAAGACTTAGAATGGCATGACGCCGAAATGCCAGAAGAAGGGGTAGACGCATACCCTTCGAGGCCTTCACCACCAGACGATATAGGGATCTATAATATGGTGGTAAAAAATGCTGCACAGACATATGGGGTAAAATTGGAGGAGGAGAAACCTAAGGCTTGCTTTCTCCTGGAAACTCTTACCCACACAAACAAGGAGTCAATTCCTGCCCATGCTCCCTAGTGTGCTGGACCAGGGCAGGGAGGCATTCAGGGAGCCATCTGTATGTAAATCTGTTACCCCAAGAACAGAAAAGAAGTACAAGCACTCCTCAAAGGACCCTGCATACATTCAAGAATCAGTGCCAGCCGATTCAATAATCACGGCAACAGCTAGGAAGAAGGAAGAGGGCCAATGTGCCCACAAATGCAGGACCACCTCCTGACAAGGAGAGTAGGAGAATGGACCTCACGGGGAGGAAGGTAGAACGGAGTGTGGCAATCCAATGGCGCATCGCCAACTCCAACGCCCTAATTAATAGGCATGCATACCAGCACTGGGAGGAAGTAGGGCAACTCCTGAAGCACCTACCGGAACAGTACCAGCAGAGGGCAACCCCCCTGGTAGAGGAGGGGAAAAACATGGCAAACACATGTTAAAGTCGGCCTTGGAAGCAGCGGAGACGTCCAGCAGGCAGATGATGATTGGGGTGACAGAGAAGGCACGCATGGCTTAGGATTTCGGGCTTCAAGCCTGAGGTGCAGAATAACCTCCTGAACACGCCCTTCAACGGAGAACAACTTTTTGGGACTCCGGTTGACGAAAAGTTAATCCAACTCAAGAAGGACAACGAAACTGCAAGGTCCATGGGAGCACTGCAGTTCAGGGAATGAGAAGGGGTACGCCCTCAAGAAGGCCAAATGGTAGGGGAGGCAACAGACCAAGTACCTCGCACCAAACCTTCCAACAAGGTTATCAGGGAAACAACCTGGGACAGCAGCAGCAGGGGCAGCAGCAGCAGAACTGGCAATACCAGCCAAGGGGCCAGTCCTTTCGGGGACGCTCAAACGGGCGAGGACAGGCACGGAGAGGAGGGCAACAACCCGCCTCTAAGTGACTTCGCCAAAAGGCAGACGCCCACCCAGATAACACCTGAAGGGGGGCATTCAAGGAGGAAAAAAGTCCAAAAACAGTTTTCAAGAGACAAGCAGTTCCCCGAACATATAACACCAGTAGGAGGCAGAATAAGGAACTTCCTCCAGGAATGGAAGAAGGTCACAACTGACAAATGGATACTAAACATCATACAATACAGATACTGTATAGAGCTAATAAAACAACCTCCAAACAAAAAGCCAAGCAACAAGTCACACTCTGCAAAAGAACTCACTCCTGGTACTAGAGGCACAGGAACTGATCAACAAGGAGGCAATAGAGATAGTACCGTACAAGGAAAGAAACAAGGGTCTTTATTCCAACTACTTCCTCGTACCAAAGGTGGACGAAACACTAAGGCCTATCTTGGACCTACGGTTCTTAAACAAGTTCATAAGGACACAAAGATTCAAAATGACATCTCTGCAAGAGGTAATACCCCAGGTACAGGAAGGGGATTACATGGTAACTATAGATTTAAAGGACGCGTACTTGCACATCCCCATCAACAAGAGGCACAAACGCTTACTAAGATTTGTAATCAGCAAGACTCCCTACCAGTTCACAGTGCTCGCATTCGGGCTCAAATCAGCGCCAAGGGTATTTACAAAATGCCTAGCAGCAGTAGCAGCGCACCTAAGGAGGCAGGGAATACATGTATACCCCTACCTCGACGACTGGCTCGTAAAAGCAAGCTCCTACAGCCAGTGTAAACAACACATCCAGCAGGTGATACAAACTAATCCAACTGGGTTTTTCGATCCATTGGGGAAAGTCGTCAATAGAACCAGAACAGGTGAAGATTTTCTTAGGGGCAGAGATCAACACCATACAAGCCAAGGTGTTCCCCAGCACAAAGAGGACCCTGGCAATACTGAAGGAAACACGTCTGTACCGCAAGGGGCAAGTTCTGACAGTGAGGACAGTGAGCAAACTTATGGGAATGATGGCTTCATGCATACACCTAGTCCCAAATATTCGACTCCACATGAGACCATTCCAGGAATGGATACAGCAGCAATGGTCACAGGCAACAGGGAGTTGGGAGGATCTAGTGGTTGTCACGCACGCAGTGCATCAGGAAATAGCGTGGTGGAACAAGGAAAGCATATCGAGAGGGAAACCATTCACACAACCAACTCCAACAGTGACCATCACAACAGACGCCTCCCAGATGGGGTGGGGCGCACACATGAACAAACTCAAGGTGAGGGGGTTATGGTCGCAGCAGGACGCGATCAAACACATCAACTACCTAGAACTAAAAACTGTGTTCCTAGCCTTAAAAGCCTTTCAGAAGGAGCTGTACGGAAACAGGGTGTTGATCCAGACGGACAACACAACCACCATGTTCTACATCAACAATCCAGGTGGAACACAATCAGTAGCACTATCAGAGTTAGCACAGAATATGGACGTGGGCCATTCCACTAGAAATAGACCTACTAGCAGTACATCTTCCAGGGAAGGACAATGTGGCAGCAGACAGACTCAGGCAGACGTCCGCATCCCACGAATGGGAGATCAACCAACAAGAAATACAAAGAGTATTCCGGAAGTGGGGGACACCGCAAATAGACCTATTTGCAACACACCAAAATGCAAAATGTCAACACTTCGCATCCAGGCAACCAGACCCTCGGTCACAAGGGAATGCGCTATGGATAAGTTTGTCGAAGACATTTGCATACGCTTTTCCCCCGATACCACTGATACACAGGGTACTCGGCAAATGCAGGATCAGCAACATGTCGCTAATACTAATAGCACTTCAGTGGGCCAGACAGTCCTGGTTCTCACAAATAGTGGAAATGGCGCAAGCACCAGCACACAGATTTCCAAAGAAAAGGGACCTGTTAACAAGGCAGAACGGAAGGGTGCTACACCCAGAGCCAGAGAGCCTCAGCCTAGCTGCATGACTCCTGAAGACCTAGAATTTGCACACCTCAAACTACCAGCAAGCACAATGGCAGTGCTCAGGGAGGCAAGAAGACCTACCACAATAAAGTGCTACGTAGCAAAGTGGAAAAGATTCTCTGTATGGTGCATTAGGGAGAAACTGCAAAGGAGAATCACAAAGGAATCAACAGTACTAAAATACTTAACACACCTACTACAAAGCAAACTAAGCTACACATCACTAAGGGTACACTTAGCGGCGATGGTGGCTTACACGAGAGGAGAAACGGGGGAAAGTTTCTTCACCTCACAAGTAGTAAAAAGATTCCTAGAAGGAGCAAAGAGAATCGCACCTCCAAACAGAATGCCAGCACCAGCATGGAACCTCAACGTGGTGCTAACTCAATTGATGAAGGCACCATTTGAGCCTATTCACAAGGCTACACTACACATGCTCACGCTAAAGACAGCCTTCTTAGTGGCTATCACGTCACTACGAAGAGTAAGTGAATTGCAAGCGCTAACCCTTCAAGAGCCCTACCTGCAAATACACAATGATAGGATTGTGATGAGAACAGACCCACACTTCATGCCAAAGGTGGTGTCACGATTCCACATCAATCAAACAATCCAAATACCTAGTTTTTTCCAAAAACCTACCACAAGCACAGAAAGGGCGCTACACACACTAGACGCTAGGAGGGCAGTCATGCACTATTTAGAAAGGACAAAGGAGTGCAGAAAGACAAAGCAGTTCTTTGTTTCCTTTGCCAGCAGTTTTTTGGGACGACCAGTTACCAAAAATACCATTGCACAGTGGATTGCACAGACCATACAACTCTGCCACAAGCAAGCAGGACAACTGTTACAAGGAGCAGCTCATGCTCACTCAACAAGGAAGAAAGGAGCTACAATTGCGTTTCTAGCTAACGCACCAATTCAAGACATTTGCCAAGCTGCAACATGGTCTTCAGTGCACACGTTCACTAAGCACTACTGTGTAGATATCCAAATAAACAAGGAAGCGCAAGTGGGACAGAAGGTCTTACAACACATATTCAGTAATCAGAGCTCATCTTCCACCCAGCCACCACAATAAGGACAAACCGCTACAAAGTCAATGCACAGCATAGTGAATCCAGAAAGATTCATGCTGCAAAACGTATAGTTTCTTACCTGTCGGTGTAGTTTTGCAGCTTGAAGACTTTCTGGATTCACTAGCGAACCCACCCTCCTCCGCCAGAAAGATGAGACAGGAGGAAAGGGATTAAAACTGGAGAAAGACTTATAGAATTACAGGAGAAACAAAGTAACACAAAACAAGAAAAAAGAATCCGAAGATGGCGACCAAAGGTGGGAGCTTCCGGAGGAAGCGCGTCGACGTCACAAAGGACACCAAATGGTGGTATGTCGACGCCCACCTGGGCCACGAAAAAAAAAGAGGAAATACTACAAATCTGAAAGACACGTTAGTGACAGATTCCTTACCTTAGAATATCCCCAGGCGTCAGGCTGGATCCGGGAAAGTTTTTGCGTAGCAGTACCCTTGCGCGTCGGTAGGCGGCGTCGTGCGGCTCCGCGTCCGTCGTCGGCGTCGTGATCGCCGGGATGACGTCGCGGGCAGTACTTAGGCGCCGCCCCTGCGCGCTGACGTCAGTTCTTCTTTTCCGCGCCAGCAAGCGCAGATCCGGGAAGAGCAGTGCCCTGGTCATTTTTTGACCATACTTTTGGTGATTTTTTCACTGTTTTTCCATCTTTCGAGGTGTCGTAGGGATGCCCGGCTTCAAGCGATGCGGCGCCTGTGCGCGGATGATGTCCGTCACCGACCCGCACTGGGAGTGTCTCTTCTGCCTCGGCCGAGGCCACGACACGGAGTCTTGTACCGACTGCCAGGCCCTCCACCCGAAAGCTTTGCGAGAGCGGTCTCGAAAGCTCCTCGAGGCCCGGCATTCGGCTCCGCGGAAGCCCCGGTCGCGTGAGAGGTCCAGGGGTCGATCGCGGAGTCCACACCGGTCGTCGGCGTCGAAGTCTTCTTCGTCCGGTAAGTCGAAACACAAAAAGTCCAAAAGCATCATCGCTCTAGGACTTCGCCTCGCCGGTCTCGCGACTCAGCTGAGGCCCCTCCCGGCACCGTCCCCGCGGCCCCGGACATGCCTGTGGAGTCGCCCCCGCCATACCCGCCCTTCCCGGGTTCGGGGCGGATCCGGCCAAAGTGCAGGAATTCCTGTCGGCCATGGCCCGCCTCTTCGGGCCTTCAGGCCCCTCCGGTGCGCCTTTGGGCCCCGCGGGCCCTGATGGGGTTGCTCCGGCGTCGCCGACGGCTCTGGCCCCGGCGTCGCCCGTGCCTCGATTCCGGCTTCGGCCCCGGCCTCGATTCCGGCTCCACAACCCCCATCGACGCCGGTCGACCTAACGACACCTCCGCCGGCGCCGATGTCTCCGGTGCCGTTCTCGGTGCCGCCCTGGGCTCCGGGCGGCGTCGTCCCCCTGTTCCTTCCGGCTCCGGACATGGATCCGGACCGACGTCGCTCGACTCCGGCGCCGATGGGACCTTGGGTCCCAACTGTCCCTCCTCCTCCTTATTTTGAACCAGAGGAGGACCAGTTGGACTGGGAGGGGTCTGATGACCCTCTGACACGACACTGTCAGTATGATCAGGACTGGACAGAGAGTCTAGGGGAGGCCAGTGGTCTAGATACTTCCCCTGACACTGGCATGCTGTCTCCTCCCGTGGCTACGGAGGAGGGAGCCAATTTTGGTATGGTGTTGCGTAGGGCAGCTGGGGCCTTACGTCTCCAACTTCCTACTTTGACGGTCAGGCCTAACATCTTGACAGAGGTGCTTCAGCCGGCAGCCTCCTCTGCGGAGACTGTGCTGCCGTTTAACGACGCCCTCACTGACGTTCTTTTGGGCGCCTGGTCCAAGCCCAACACAGGGGCTCCTGTGGATCGGAACGTGTCACGACGCCATCGCCCAGCTCCGGGCGACCCCCTGTTTCTCTCTGTCCACCCCACTCCTGAGAGCTTGGTTGTCCAAGCCTCCGCTTCCCAAACCGCCTTCCCTACCGCTCCTCCGGATAGGGAATCCAAACGCCTGGATCAGTTTGGGAAGAAGGGTTTTTCTTCCTCCAGTGCTGGCTTGCGGTCCGTTAACACCGCTTGTCTTTTGGGCCGATATACCCACTCCCTGTGGGATTCGGTGGCGGATGTTTTGCCCCAGTGTCCTGAGGAGGTCCAGACACTGCTTTCCCGCGCCATTGCGGAAGGAAGGGATGCGGCTAAATACACAATACGTTGTGGCCTTGACACCGCCGACTCGCTGGGCAGGTCTATTGCAACGAAGGTGGCGCTCAGACGCCACGCCTGGCTGAGAACCACTGGTTTTTCAGGGGATGTCCAGAATACTCTCATGGACATGCCCTTTGATGGAGTCGGTCTTTTTGGGTCCAAAGCAGACCATGCGTTGGAGCGCTTTAAGGACTCACGGGCTACTGCCAAGTCCCTGGGCCTTTCTGCTACACGCCCTCCGCTGACTTCTGCTTTTCGCCCCTATCGTGGCCACGGTAGGGCGCCCCTTCACGTCAGCAGCCCAGCCACCGGCCCGCGCAGCAGGCGTCTTCGCGTGGCCGAGGACGTGGATTCCGCCGTGGCTGATCGGGCAACCAGCGTGCGGGTCAGGCCACCACCTCCAACCCGTCCGCGGCCTCCAAGCCCTCCTAGTCCCTCCTTTCAGGTGCACAGCACGCCAGTAGGGGCAGGGTCCGCCATCACCTTCCCCACTGGCGTACCATCACCTCGGACAGGTGGGTCTTGGACATTGTCCGAAGGGGCTACTCCCTCCCCTTCGAGACCACCCCCAGCCATGCCACCTCAATTCCACCGCATGTCAGGGGATCACTTGGTGCTTCTACAGAAGGAAGTCGCGGCCCTCTTGTCCAAGAGGGCCATCGAGCGTGTTCCGACCCCAGAAGTAGGGCGTGGTTGCTACTCCCACTACTTTCTGGTGCCCAAAAAGGACAAGGAGGACATGCGTCCTATCTTGGACCTCCGGAACGTCAATCGCTTCCTCCGGAAGGAGAAGTTCAAGATGCTCACCCTAGCTCAGGTCTTGACTGCCCTCGACCCTGGAGACTGGTTGGTAGCGTTGGACTTGCAGGACGCATATTTCCACATCCCCGTCCTGCCGGCCCACCGGCGTTACCTTCGGTTCACGGTAGGCCCCGAGCATTTTCAGTTCACCGTGCTCCCCTTTGGCCTTACCAGTGCCCCTCGGGTGTTCACGAAAGTGATGGCGGTGGTCGCAGCTCATCTGCGCCGGGCAGGGGTTTCAGTCTTCCCCTACCTCGACGACTGGCTGCTGAAGGCGGGCTCGTCCCAGGCAGTCGTCTCCCACCTCCAGACTACGGCCGAACTCCTGCACTCGCTGGGGTTCTCCATCAATGTGCCGAAGTCGCATCAGATTCCTTCTCCACAGCTCCTTTTCATCGGAGCGGTTCTGGACACGACGCAGTTTCGGGCCTATCCTCCCGAACGGCGAGTCCGGGATATTCAGGCTATGATTCCGATCTTTCAGCCTTTATCCTGGGTTTCGGTACGGATGACCCTGAGGCTGCTGGGCCTCATGGCCTCCTGCATCCTGCTGGTCAATCATGCCAGATGGCATATGCGGGCTCTGCAGTGGGACCTGAAGTTCCAGTGGGCGCAGCACCAGGGTAACCTGTCCGATCACGTCCAGATCTCGGAGGGGACTGCAAGACAGTTGCAGTGGTGGCTCTCGAACCGGCAATGGGTCATGGGCAGATCCCTCTCCCTTCCCCAGCCAGAGCACACAGTTGTGACGGACGCGTCCCTTCTGGGATGGGGCGGTCACATGGGAGAGGCGGAGATCAGAGGCCTCTGGTCTCCGGCGGAGTCCCGGCTCCATATCAACCTTCTGGAGCTCCGGGCGATCCGACTTGCACTCAAGGCATTCCTTCCCTCTGTCAAAGGGAAGGTAGTGCAGGTGTTCACAGACAACACCACCGCCATGTGGTACTGCAACAAACAGGGCGGGGTGGGGTCTTGGACCCTTTGTCAGGAGGCTCTGCGCCTCTGGACATGGCTGGAACATCAGGGCATGTTCCTGATGGTTCAACACCTGGCAGGTTCCCTGAACGCCAGGGCGGACGAACTCAGCCGCAGGTGCATGATGGATCACGAATGGCGTCTTCACTCGGAAGTGGCGCAAGGACTCTTTCTACAATGGGGAGAGGCTTGGTTAGATCTATTCGCCACCGAAGAGAACGCGCAATGTCATCAGTTCTGCGCGTTGGAATTTCCAAGGCGGCACTCGCTCGGAGACGCTTTTCGTCACGAGTGGAGTTGCGGTCTGTTGTACGCCTTTCCGCCTATACCACTTCTACCCAGAGTGTTGAAGAAGATTCGGCACGACCGGGCCCAAGTCATTCTTGTGGCTCCGGACTGGGCTCGAAGAGTTTGGTATCCCGAGCTACTCAATATGAGCGTAGATCCCCCGATCCGTCTGCCTCTTCGGGAGGATCTTCTGTCGCAGCAGCAGGGGACGGTCCTCCACCCGAACCTGTCCAGTCTACACCTGCTTGCGTGGAGATTGAGCGGCGGCAGATGATTCCTTTTGACTTGCCTCCCGAAGTTTGTGATGTAATTCTGGCAGCCAGGCGTCCCTCCACTAAGGTGGTATACGCCTGCAGGTGGAACAAATTTGTGGCATGGTGCACAGCAAAGGCTGTGAATCCCCTTTCTGCCCCTCTTTCTGAGGTCCTTCTGTTCCTTCTCTCTCTGGCCCAACAGGGTTCTGCCCTGGGTACCATCAAGGGTTATCTTTGTGCTATGTCGGCCTTCCTCAGGCTCCCTGATCAGCCCTCCTTTTCAAGTCCCCTGTTGTTAACAGGTTCTTAAAAGGCATTACTCACCTCTTTCCTCCTGTTCCGTTTGTGATGCCTCAGTGGGACTTGAACTTGGTTCTTACCTTTTTAATGTGCGCTCCCTTTGAGCCTCTACATAACTGTCCTCTTCGTCTTCTGACTCTGAAGACAGCCTTTCTGGTGGCCATCACCTCCGCTCGGCGGGTGAGTGAGCTCCAGGCTCTATCTTGCAAACCTCCCTTTCTGTCTGTTCATTCAGACAAGGTTGTTCTTCGGACGCGTCCGTCCTTCTTGCCAAAGGTGGTTACTGCTTTCCATATTGGGCAGACCATCACTTTGCCCACCTTCTTTCCGCCTCCGCATCCTTCCAGAGAGGAAGAGAGGCTCCACCGTCTGGACCCAAAACGTGCGCTCTCCTTCTATATTGACCGCACAAAACACTTCCGGGTGGATGACCAGCTCTTTGTTGGCTACGTGGGCGCCAAAAAGGTCGGGCGGTGCACAAGAGGACCATCTCCCGCTGGGTTACCTTGTGCATCAAGACCTGCTATTCTTTGGCGAAGAAGGAGCCTCCTGTTGGGCTGCGTGCCCATTCCACAAGGGCAACGGCTGCTACCACGGCCTTGGGCCGCGGTGTTCCGCTGCCGGTTATTTGTCAGGCAGCTACGTGGGCCTCGCTGCACACGTTTACAAAGCATTACTGCCTTGACAGTCAGGTCCGGAGGTACGGCTTCTTTGGCCGTTCTGTCCTCCAGGACTTCCTTGTCTGATCTTTGTTCGCAGACCCACCACCGGGGTTGGTATTGCTGGGGTATCTATTCTAAGGTAAGGAATCTGTCACTAACGTGTCTCTTTCAGATGCACAAGTTACTAACTTGTGTAACGATATATCTGTAAGAGACAGTAGTTAGTGACAGATTCCTTACCGCCCCACCCATCCTCCCCGTTCTGCGAACTAATTTCTAGGGTTAAGGACATCCCTTTCAGGCCCCTAGTATTTTTCAGACACCTATGTCAGCTTCTTGCATGGCTCTGCGTTCCTGGCGCGGAAAGTCGTGTACAGAACTGACGTCAGCGCGCAGGGGCGGCGTCTAAGTACTGCCCGCGACGTCATCCCGGCGATCACGACGCCGACGACGGACGCGGAGCCGCACGACCGCCGCCTACCGACGCGCAAGGGTACTGCTACGCAAAAACTTTCCGGATCCAGCCTGACGCCTGGGGATATTCTAAGGTAAGGAATCTGTCACTAACTACTGTCTCTTACAGATATATCGTTACACAAGTTAGTAACTTGTGCTTCCGGACCCAACCACTAGATGGCGGAATAATGCACAGCATAGTGAATCCAGAAAGTCTTCAAGCTGCAAAACTACACCGACAGGTAAGAAACTATACGTTTGTCCTCAAAGAAAGATTCAGGATGTTGGTACTACACCAAATTGTTCCTCAGATCCATCAAGGAGACTGGATGTGCTCCGTAGACCTTCAGAACGCTTACTTTACGGAGCTGTCTATGGTTCCAGGTAGTGTCTGAGCATTTACAGTACAAATTCCTACCTTTCAGCCTAAAGTCAGCCGACCACACGTTCTCAAAATGAATGGCAGTGGTAGCGGCTTTTCTACGAAAGCAAAAAAAAAATTGTCTATCCTTATCTAGAAGACTGGCTGCTCAAGAGTGCATCTCCCACTCTTCTGCAAGAACACCTACAATCCTGCATTCGGGTGTAAAATCAGTTGGTTCTGTGCATCAACTACAAGTCCATTTTTAATCCAACTCGGAGAATTCACTACCTGGGCGCAACTCTAGACTCCGCAAACGCAAGTGTGTGTCCTTCGGAGTAGAGGTTATCTTCAATCAGCAAATGTCGCACTCTCCTCCGCACACCTTGTCTCACGGCCAGACAAGTAGCCTCTCTGCTGGGCTCTGTGGCTTACTGCATCTTCATCGTTCCCAATGCCAGGCTGTAAATGAGACCATTGCAGCAGGCATTAGAGCATCAGGGGTCTCAGATCTCCAACCGCTGGGAGGACACCATAATTCTTTCTCACAGTCAGACTCCCTGAGATGGTTGATGCAGAGTCATCAGTTGCTGAAAGGAGTCCCGTTCCACCAGGAGCTTCCTAAACTTAACACTCGTCACAGACGTGTCCCTCCAAGGATGGGGAGCCCACATAGGCCTGCTACAGGGGATGCGGTCAGAAATGGAGAGAAGTTGCCACATCAATATGTTGGAACTAAGAGCTGTACACCGGGCTCTCAAATCGTTCTTCCCTTCCATAAAGGCACTCTCCCTGTTGGTTCAGACGGACAATACCACAACTATGTACTACCTGAACAAACTGGGAGGAACCAGATCAAGACTTCTGTCACCGGAGGCCCAAACGATTTGGAAGTGGCTACTGGCGAGGAAGCTGTCCATATCGGCGATTCAACTCCCAGGTGTTTTCAACATGCACGCGGACGCACTAAGTCACAACTTCGTTGAAGCGCACGACTGGGTGCTAAATGACAGGTAGCACAGGACATTTTTCAAAGATGGGGTTCTCCAGACATCAATCTTTGTGGAGGCAACAGACGCAAAATGCTGCGCCTTTGCATCCAGGTACCCCCAACCAGGCTCCCAGGGAATGCGCTTTTGATAGACTGATCAGACACATTACTCTACACCTTTCCACCAATTCCGCTCATACCACTGGTGATCAACAAACTCTACAGGTCCAAGACTAAGATGATCCTGATCACACCGGAGTGGCCTAGCCAGTGGTGATATCCAGACCTTCACCTTTCCAAGACTCCACACAGGAGGTTACCATGCCGCCTGGATCTGCTATCCAAGTTCAGAGGGAAGGTGTTCCACCCCAACCTTCCGTCTCTGAGATTAACGGCATGGCTCCTGAGTTACTCCAATATGGACATCTAGGTCTCTCGCCTGACTGTATGCATATTCTGAAAGAGGCGAGGAGACCCTCTGAGGAAGTCATACGCTTTCAAATGGAAGCGCTTCTACTTGTGGTGTACAGCCAATGGTCCTAATCCCATTCTTGGACAGGAACATGTTGTTCTCCCATACCTATTGTACTTGGCTAAATCAGGTCTACAGTTTACTTCCATTAAAGTACGCACATGGCGGCAATTACAGCTTATAGAAAGTCGTCCACTCTGGTGTCTTTCCTTCAGATGCCAATTATTAGGGTCTTCCTTGAAGGGCTGAAAAAGGTCTACTCTCCGATTAGGTCTCGTCTGTCCTGGGAACTTAATGTAGTCCTTTCTAAATTAATGGGTCCTCCCTTCGAACACTTTCACAGAGCATCATTGCAGCACCTGATGTGGAAGGCCGCTTTCTTAGTGGCAATTACCTCTGCTTGCAGAGCGAGTGAGATCCAGGCGTTATGTTTTAAAGAGCCTTCTCATTTTCCATGCTAACAGAGTGGTCCTGTGAACCCACCCTAGTTTTCTGCCTCTGGTTGTCTCGGATTTTCATATTAATCAGTTGCTCTCCCCACCTTTTTCCCGAACCCTACCACCCCTCCTGACAGGGGGTTGCAGTCTCTTGACCTAAAAAGGGTTCTAAAATTCTACCTGGATAAAACTAAGAGCATTAAGTCGGATTGTTGAGAAAGTGCCCTCTTTCTGCATGGTTGCCCCCACTTTTTGCTGAACTGCTGATGTGCTTTGACTGAGTGTTCCCTGGGCTCCTGCTAATCAGGTTTCCTGGGCCTATGTTCTTTACCTAAAACGGCATTGAAACCCAAACCCAATTGGCATCTCTGGCCACAGGTCAGCCCCTGGTAAATGGTACCACAGGTACCCAGGGCACTGTGACCAGGGAATGCCTTTAAGGGCTGCAGCACTTATTGTGCCACCCTTAGTGGTCCTGTACCTTTACACTCACACACTGCCTTTGCAGGCTGTGTGTCTTGGTGCAGAACAAAGTGAAGAGTCTACAGCCTACAACCCACTGCTCTAGCATAGATCAGCCACCCCTCTAGCTGGGTGCCCTATACCAGTGGTGAGGGTACAGGTGCATGAGCCTTGTACTCCTACAGTGTTTATGTCCAATCTTAGGCATTGTAAGTGCAGTTCTGCCATTAAAAGTATATGCTGCTGGGAGGCTGTCATTACAAACTCCACAATACCATAATGGCTACACTGAAAACTGAGAAGTTTGGTATCAAACTACTCAGCACATTAAACCCACACTGATGCCAGTGTGGGGTTTAATGAAAAATGCACACAGAGGGCATCTTAGAGATGCCCCCTGAAAAACGACCTACCACTAGTGTCCAGGCTGAGTGGCTGCTTTCAGCTGCCACCTCCAGACATGTTTCTGGACCCCTGGGTCGAGAGCCTGCTGCTCTCGGGGGCCTGAAACAATGCACATCCTGGGACGAGGTGCCAAGCCTCCTCCCCCAGAATGGGCAGGGTCCACGAAGGGGAAGCTTCAAAGGCTTGCCACCTTTGTGAGCTTCCCCAGGCCACTTGCTGCTTTAAGCAACTGGTCCCCACTGGTTCTGACCACTACTTTGGGCAGGAGAACCGGCGGGAAAAACAAGTAAGATGTGTACCCACCTCTGCCAACTCCACCCCTCAGGTTGGGGAGGCGAGGTGAAGCACAACTCAAAATCCCCGCCATCTTGCAGATGGGGGGGACCCAGCCAACCAGGGTGAGGCTTATGCCCCCCTCCCACTGGAGGGTGGCATAATAAAGGGTGTACCCACCCCAGGGAAGGGACCCATTGGTCCCTGCCCTATACCTACCTGTAACACCCCTACATCTAGTATTTAGGGGGAACCCTGAACCTTGCTTCCTCAGACTAGAAACTACAAGAAGGAACGAACAGCAGTGCCGAAGCTAAGAGGAGGAGGACGCCCACTGACTTGGCCCCAGCCTAACCAGCCTGTCCCCACCTCGAACCTGCAGAAGCGAAACTCCGGTGTGTCCTGTAGCCTCAAGGACCTGACCTGCCTTCAAAAGAGAAGACTGTCTCCCGTGAACACCGGATTTGTTCACCAACAGACTCCAGCTCCGACAGGATCCTTGAGTCTGCACCCGACGCCCACGGCCTGAGTTCAAGTGGCCCAACACCTAGTGGAGGTTTCACCGGCGATCCTGACCCGAGATCCGGTGACCCCTGACCTGCCTCAAGCCTCCAGCCGACGCCTGCAGCATCAAACCGGAAGGTCCCCCCCGCAACCAGGAGCTGGTAAGAAGATCTGACCCTAAAAGGCACCCCTGCACCCGACGCTCCACGGACTTGGGTGGCCCAACCAGCGATGCCTAACCAACCCCCAGCATCCCAACGTAGCATCCCAAGTGGTGGTCACACCCAAAAGACCTTTGTCCTCCAGTCTGTAGTGTGTTTGCAAACCGGAGACTCCCCATTGAAAGCTAAAGGGCGCCAGATGCCAAAACAGCACTCTGCACCCGGCTGCTCCAGTGCCGCTGAGGGTGTAACAAGAGTGCATCCTTGACCTTGGGGGACCCCTGAGTCTACCCCCAGAATACCAACTCCCACAACCGAATACTTACCTTTGAACCGATAACCCTATTTTCCCCCATCGGATAACATTGACTGTTTTTCTGTGAAAAGTTTTTAACTGTGGAGTTGGAAAACCTAAGAAATCCTTTTAAATTGTACTAAATAAACTCTTTTACTCAACGGTTTACAGGAAATGTCCCAGTGCAGTATCCAGGTATACTGTACTGTGTAAGAAAAGTAATCTGCAAAGTAATCTGGTAATTTTACTAAAAAGCATATACAAAGTATATGTACTGTATTTCCAAAGCCTTGCATTTTCAGTAACAATACTGTAATCAAAACAAAGTGCATATACAATTACAAACCAAACTGCATTACTACTGTAAAATATTTCTCTTCCAGGGGATACTCATCAATAGTCTTAAGCACTGAATAGTCCCGCCCACGTGCGGGGAACCCGGAGCATTAACAAAAAAATATGTGTATATATTATCTACTGGCGGTCGCCAGTAGATAGTTAGTTAGGACCTATTTTCCATAGGAAATTCACAACATTCTATTTCAAATAACTTTGGCGCCGGTTGACGAATCTTCGCGAAATTTTCAAAACTCGTGGGGCGCTCCGGTCCGCTCCTATCCTGAAAGTTTCGGGGTGATTCGGCAAGCGGGGGCCGAGAAAAAAGGGGGGTCCCAAAACGTGTTTTCCCCATGCAATTTTCCATAGGAAACTTTAGACACGGCTACAGCCCGAACTGCTGAACGGAATTACACCAAATTTGGCAAAGAGGTAGTTCTTGGTTCAGAAAGAACCCTTTTTGTTAAATGGTGTAAATCCGTTCAGTAGTTGCTGAGAAAATCAAAAGTAAAAACACATATATATCTATGGCAGCGGAGGATCCGCGCACCCTCCCGATCACGAGCTGTATGCTAATTGGCTGTCAACACTCCAAACCAGGAAGTGTTGGCAGCCATCTTGTGCCTCGGTAGAACAGAGGCACAAGAAATCTGAGAAACAAGTGCGCAAAACGCAAAAAGGGGGCAGGGTAGAAACACCCTGACCCCCTAGGCCTGCTTAGGGGGTCCCAGAAAGACCCCCAAGGCAAAAAAAAGCATTTTTTCCAAAACAAATTTGGCGAGATTCGCGCACCCAGCGCGAATTTCTGCCGAAATTTTTTAAAAAACGAAGCGCGGGCTCCCGCGCTTCGTTATTATTTAGCCCCCAGGTGGGCCAGGTCCCGGGGGCACTAAAAAAATGTGTGGGGGGGCCCCCAATCCCCCCCCCGCAGCCCCGGGGACCGCCACCCCCGGGGCTAATTTTTAAATGTGAGGGGGGGCCTCCAAGGCCCCCCCAAGCTCCGGGGACCGCCACTCCCCGGGGCTTTCATTAATTTGTTTGCGGGGGGCACACTGCGCCCCCCTCCCGAAGCCCCGGGGACCACCATCCCCCGGGGCTTCTTTAAAAAAAAAAATATATATATACCTGTGTGGGGGGGGGGGCTCGAGCCCCCCCCCACACGCCCCGGGACCGCCACCTCCCCGGGGCCCTAAAAATGTAAATTTGGGGGTCCGTAGAGGACCCCCGAGCCCCAGGGACATCCACCTCCCCAAGGCTGTGCAATTGAAGGGAGGGGGGCCGCACGACCCCCCTCCTGGAGCCAGTGATGGCCCAGGGGACCGCCACCCCCCTCCTGGAGCCAGTGATGGCCCAGGGGACCGCCACCCCCCAGGGCCGGCTCCTGCAGTGTCCCGGGGTGCCCACCCCCGGGACACTGCCGGTTGCAATGCCAGGGCGGGAGCCTCGCAGCTCCCGCCCTGTCCTTGCAAACTGCTTTGCTTCATTAAAGCGAGAGCAGGGAAACCTGCTCTCGCTTCAATGAAGCAAAGCAGATTGCTTTTCCAAATGGGGAGCTGCATGTTAGCAGCTCCCCATGTGGAAAAGCAATGCTGGCTCCCGCATGACGCGGGGAGCAGGCGGGACCGTGGGGGCATTGGGGTTCCCCCCCATGGAGAGGGCCAGCCCCGGGGGATGGGGTCCCCGGGGCCTAAGGAGGCCTGAGGAGGGGGGCAACGCAGCCCCCGTCCATAAAAATAAAAAAAAAATAAAAGGTGGCAATGACCCGGGGGATGGGGTTCCCGGGTCGAAATTGGCCACGGGAGGGGGGCCCACGCGGTCCCCTTCCCGTTCCTTTTTAACAAAAAAAATAAAAGGGGGTCAGGCCCTGGGGGATGGGGTCCCCAGGGCCCAAAATAATTAAAAAGAAGGGGGGCCACACAGCCCCTTTTTAAAAAAAGAGAGATAAAAATCCGGCATTGCGCCGAAGGCCACGCCCCCTCCTTGGCAGCACTCTGCAAACGCGCCCCTGGCGCGTTTGCAGAGGGGGAACGAATTCCCCTTGAATACTGGGGGTCCCTGGGGCCAACTAGCCCACCAGGAACCCCCAGTATGCGCCAGGGGCTGCATTGCAGAGAGGTGTTCTGAGGCCACGCCCCTTTTACACCTCTCTGCAACGCAGCTCTGTGGCGCTTAATGGAGGTAGCTGGTGGGCTAGTTGCACCCCAGGGACCCTCAGGATTCAAGGGGAGTTAATCCCCGACTTAAAACGTGCCACGGGGCGCGTTTGCACAGTGGTGAAGGGAGGGGGCGGGGCCTGAGGTGACATTTGTGCAAACGCGCCCCGTGGCATGTTTTAAGTTGGGGTATTAAGTCCCCTTGAATCCTGAGGGTCCCTGGGGTCCAACTAGCCCACCAGCTACCTCCAGTAAGCGCCACAGAGCTGCGTTGCAGAGAGGTGTAAAAAGGGGCGTGGCCTCTGAACACCTCTCTGCAACGCAGGGCTGTGGCGCTTACTGGAGGTATCTGGTGGGCTAGTTGGCCCCCAGGGACCCTCAGGATTGAAGGGGACTTAATCCCCCAATTTGCAACGTGCCACAGGGCGTGTTTGCAGACATGTCACCTCAGGCCCCACCCCCTTCCTTCACCATTGTGCAAATATTCCTCTAAAATCAGCCGAACTACGAATTCCGATTTACTCACCTGTTATCAGGAGAGAACCCAGTGGTGCATCTTTTAGCCCAGCACTGACCCTGAAAAGTAATTCTAACCGTACTTACCAGTAACTTGTAATCTGAAAGAGACACGTTAGTGATAGATTCCTTACCTTAGAATATCCCCAGGCGTCAGGCTGGATCCGGAAAGTTTTGCGTAGCAGTACCCTTGCGCGTCGGTAGGCGGCGTCGTGCGGCTCCGCGTCCGTCGTCGGCGTCGTGATCGCCGGGATGACGTCGCGGGCAGTACTTAGGCGCCGCCCCTGCGCGCTGACGTCAGTTCTTCTTTTCCGCGCCAGCAAGCGCAGATCCGGGAAGAGCAGTGCCCTGGTCATTTTTTGACCATACTTTTTGGTGATTTTTTCACTGTTTTTCCATCTTTCGAGGTGTCGTAGGGATGCCCGGCTTCAAGCGATGCGGCGCCTGTGCGCGGATGATGTCCGTCACCGACCCGCATCGGGAGTGTCTCTTCTGCCTCGGCCGAGGCCACGACACGGCGTCCTGTACCGACTGCCAGGCCCTCCACCCGAAAGCTTTGCGAGAGCGGTCTCGAAAGCTCCTCGAGGCCCGGCATTCGGCTCCGCGGAAGGCCCGGTCGCGTGAGAGGTCCAGGGGTCGATCGCGGAGTCCACACCGGTCGTCGGCGTCGAAGTCTTCTTCGTCCGGTAAGTCAAAGCACAAAAAGTCCAAAAAGCATCATCGCTCTAGGACTTCGCCTCGCCGGTCTCGCGACTCGGCTGAGGCCCCTCCCGGCACCGTCCCCGCCCCCGCGGCCCCGGACATGCCTGTGGAGTCGCCCCCGCCATACCCGCCCTTCCCTGGTTCGGGGGCGGATCCGGCCAAAGTGCAGGAATTCCTGTCGGCCATGGCCCGCCTCTTCGGGCCTTCAGGCCCCTCCGGTGCGCCTTCGGGCCCCGCGGGCCCTGATGGGGTTGCTCCGGCGTCGCCGACGGCTCCGGCCCCGGCATCGCCCGTGCCTCCAGCCTCGATCCCGGCCCCGGCCTCGATCCCGGCTCCACAACCCCCATCGACGCCGGTCGACCTAACCACGCCTCCGCCGGCGCCGATGTCTCCGGTGCCGTTCTCGACGCCGCCCTGGGCTCCGGGCGGCGTCGTCCCCCAGTTCCTTCCGGCTCCGGACATGGACCCGGAGCGACGTCGCTCGACGCCGGCTCCGGCGCCGATGGGACCTTGGGTCCCAAATGTCCCTCCTCCTCCTTATTTTGCACCAGAGGAGGACCAGGAGGACTGGGAGGGGTCTGATGACCCTCTGACGCGCAACTGTCAGTTTGATGAGGACTGGACAGAGAGTCTAGGGGAGGCCAGTGGTCTGGATACTTCCCCTGACACTGGCATGCTGTCTCCTCCCGTGGCTACGGAGGAGGGGGCCAATTTTGGTACGGTGTTGCGTAGGGCTGCTGGGGCCTTACGTCTCCAGCTCCCTACTTTGACGGTCAAGCCTAACATCTTGACAGAGGTGCTTCAGCCGGCAGCCTCCTCTGCGGAGACTGTGCTGCCGTTTAACGACGCCCTCACTGACGTTCTTTTGGGCGCCTGGTCCAAGCCCAACACAGGGGCTCCTGTGGATCGGAACGTGTCACGACGCCATCGCCCTGCTCCGGGCGACCCCCTGTTTCTTTCTGTCCACCCCACTCCTGAGAGCTTGGTTGTCCAAGCCTCCGCTTCCCAAACCGCCTTCCCTACCGCTCCTCCGGATAGGGAATCCAAACGCCTGGATCAGTTTGGGAAGAAAGGTTTTTCTTCCTCCAGTGCTGGCTTGCGGTCCGTTAACACCGCTTGTCTTTTGGGCCGATATACCCACTCCCTGTGGGATTCGGTGGCGGATGTTTTGCCCCAGTGCCCTGAGGAGGTCCAGGCACTGCTTTCCCGCGCCATTGCGGAAGGAAGGGATGCGGCCAAATACACTATCCGTTGTGGCCTTGACACCGCCGACTCGCTGGGCAGATCGATTGCAACGACGGTGGCGCTCCGACGCCACGCCTGGCTGAGAACCACTGGTTTTTCAGGGGATGTCCAGAATACTCTCATGGACATGCCCTTTGATGGAGTCGGTCTTTTGGGTCCAAAGCAGACCATGCGTTGGAGCGCTTTAAGGACTCACGGGCTACTGCCAAGTCCCTGGGCCTTACTGCTACACGCCCTCCGCTGCCTTCTGCTTTTCGCCCCTATCGTGGCCACGGTAGGGGCGCCCCTTCACGTCAGCAGCCCAGCCACCGGCCCGCGCAGCAGGCGTCTTCGCGTGGCCGAGGACGTGGATTCCGCCGTGGCGGATCGGGCAACCAGCGTGCGGGTCAGGCCACCACCTCCAACCCGTCCGCGGCCTCCAAGCCCTCCTAGTCCCTCCTTTCAGGTGCACAGCACGCCAGTAGGGGGCAGGGTCCGCCATCACCTTCCCCACTGGCGCACCATCACCTCGGACAGGTGGGTCTTGGACATTGTCCGAAGGGGCTACTCCCTCCCCTTCGAGACCACCCCCCAGCCATGCCACCTCAATTCCACCGCATGTCAGGGGATCACTTGGTGCTTCTACAGAAGGAAGTCACGGCCCTCTTGGCCAAGAGGGCCATCGAGCATGTTCCGACCCCAGAAGTAGGGCGTGGTTGCTACTCCCACTACTTTCTGGTGCCCAAAAAGGACAAGGAGGACATGCGTCCTATCTTGGACCTCCGGAACGTCAATCGCTTCCTCCGGAAGGAGAAGTTCAAGATGCTCACCCTAGCTCAGGTCTTGACTGCCCTCGACCCAGGAGACTGGTTGGTAGCGTTGGACTTGCAGGACGCGTATTTCCACATCCCCGTCCTGCCGGCCCACCGGCGTTACCTTCGGTTCACGGTAGGCCCCGAGCATTTTCAGTTCACCGTGCTCCCCTTTGGCCTTACCAGTGCCCCTCGGGTGTTCACGAAAGTGATGGCGGTGGTCGCAGCTCATCTGCGCCGGGCAGGGGTTTCAGTCTTCCCCTACCTCGACGACTGGCTGCTGAAGGCGGGCTCGTCCCAGGCAGTCGTCTCCCACCTCCAGACTACGGCCGAACTCCTGCACTCGCTGGGGTTCTCCATCAATGTGCCGAAGTCGCATCTGATTCCTTCTCCACAGCTCCTTTTCATCGGAGCAGTTCTGGACACGACGCAGTTTCGGGCCTATCCTCCTGAACGGCGAGTCCGGGATATTCAGGCTATGATTCCGATCTTTCGGCCTTTATCCTGGGTTTCGGTAAGGATGACCCTGAGGCTGCTGGGCCTCATGGCCTCCTGCATCCTGCTGGTCAATCATGCCAGATGGCATATGCGGGCTCTGCAGTGGGACCTGAAGTTCCAGTGGGCGCAGCACCAGGGCAACCTGTCCGATCACGTCCAGATCTCGGAGGGGACTGCAAAACAGTTGCAGTGGTGGCTCTCGAACCGGCAATGGGTCATGGGCAGATCCCTCTCCCTTCCCCAGCCAGAGCATACAGTTGTGACGGACGCGTCCCTTCTGGGATGGGGCGGTCACATGGGAGAGGCGGAGATCAGAGGCCTCTGGTCTCCGGCGGAGTCCCGGCTCCATATCAACATTCTGGAGCTCCGGGCGATCCGGCTTGCACTCAAGGCATTCCTTCCCTCTGTCAAAGGGAAGGTAGTGCAGGTGTTCACAGACAACACCACCGCCATGTGGTACTGCAACAAACAGGGCGGGGTGGGGTCTTGGACCCTTTGTCAGGAGGCTCTGCGCCTCTGGACATGGCTGGAACATCAGGGCATGTTCCTGATGGTTCAACACCTGGCAGGTTCTCTGAACGCCAGGGCGGACGAACTCAGCCGCAGGTGCATGATGGATCACGAATGGCGTCTTCACTCGGAAGTGGCGCAAGGACTCTTTCTACAGTGGGGAGAGCCTTGGTTAGATCTATTCGCCACCGAAGAGAACGCGCAATGTCATCAGTTCTGCGCGTTGGAATTTCCAAGGCGGCACTCGCTCGGCGACGCTTTTCGTCGCGAGTGGAGTTGCGGTCTGTTGTACGCCTTTCCGCCTATACCACTTCTACCCAGAGTGTTGAAGAAGATTCGGCACGACCGGGCCCAAGTCATTCTTGTGGCTCCGGACTGGGCTCGAAGAGTTTGGTATCCCGAGCTACTCAATATGAGCATAGATCCCCCGATCCGTCTGCCTCTTCGGGAGGATCTTCTGTCGCAGCAGCAGGGGACGGTCCTCCACCCGAACCTGTCCAGTCTACACCTGCTTGCGTGGAGATTGAGCGGCGGCAGTTGATTCCTTTCGACTTGCCTCCCGAAGTTTGTGATGTGATTCTGGCAGCCAGGCGTCCCTCCACTAAGGTGGTATACGCCTGCAGGTGGAACAAATTTGTGGCATGGTGCACAGCAAAGGCTGTGGATCCCCTTTCTGCCCCTCTTTCTGAGGTCCTTCTGTTCCTTCTCTCTCTGGCCCAACAGGGTTCTGCCCTGGGTACCATCAAGGGTTATCTTTGTGCTATCTCGGCCTTCCTCAGGCTCCCTGATCAGCCCTCCCTTTTCAAGTCCCCTGTTGTTAACAGGTTCTTAAAAGACATTACTCACCTCTTCCCTCCTGTTCCGTTTGTGATGCCTCAGTGGGACTTGAACTTGGTTCTTACCTTTTTAATGTGCGCTCCCTTTGAGCCTCTGCATAACTGTCCTCTTCGTCTTCTCACTCTAAAGACAGCCTTTCTGGTGGCCATCACCTCCGCTCGGCGGGTGAGTGAGCTCCAGGCTCTTTCTTGCAAACCTCCCTTTCTGTCTGTTCATCCAGACAAGGTTGTTCTTCGGACGCGTCCGTCCTTCTTGCCAAAGGTGGTTACTGCTTTCCACATTGGGCAGACCATCACTTTGCCCACCTTCTTTCCGCCTCCGCATCCTTCCAGAGAGGAAGAGAGGCTCCACCGTCTGGACCCAAAACGTGCGCTCTCCTTCTATATCGACCGCACAAAACACTTCCGGGTGGATGACCAGCTCTTTGTTGGCTACGTGGGCGCCAAAAAGGTCGGGCGGTGCACAAGAGGACCATCTCCCGCTGGGTTACCTTGTGCATCAAGACCTGCTATTCTTTGGCCAAGAAGGAGCCTCCTGTTGGGCTGCGTGCCCATTCCACCAGGGCAACGGCTGCTACCACGGCCTTGGGCCGCGGTGTTCCGCTGCCGGTTATCTGTCAGGCAGCTACGTGGGCCTCGCTGCACACGTTTACTAAGCATTCCTGCCTTGACAGTCAGGTCCGGAGGGACGGCTTCTTTGGCCGTTCTGTCCTCCAGGACTTCCTTGTCTGATCTTTGTTCGCAGACCCACCACCGGGGTTGGTATTGCTGGGGTATCTATTCTAAGGTAAGGAATCTATCACTAACGTGTCTCTTTCAGATGCACAAGTTACTAACTTGTGTAACGATATATCTGTAAGAGACAGTAGTTAGTGATAGATTCCTTACCGCCCACCCATCCTCCCCGTTCTGCGAACTGATTTCTAGGGTTAAGGACATCCCTTTCAGGGCCCTAGTATTTTTCAGACACCTGTGTCAGCTTCTTGCATGGCTCTGCGTTCCTGGCGCGGAAAGTCGTGTACAGAACTGACGTCAGCGCGCAGGGGCGGCGCCTAAGTACTGCCCGCGACGTCATCCCGGCGATCACGACGCCGACGACGGACGCGGAGCCGCACGACGCCGCCTACCGACGCGCAAGGGTACTGCTACGCAAAACTTTCCGGATCCAGCCTGACGCCTGGGGATATTCTAAGGTAAGGAATCTATCACTAACTACTGTCTCTTACAGATATATCGTTACACAAGTTAGTAACTTGTGCTTTCCTTCCATAGGAATCCATTGTCTAGTTTTCAGCAGAAAAGTTTGTGTCGATTTTCACAAACTACAAATATTCCTTAAAAATCGCCTGTATGACTTAAACGCATTTTTTCAACTGTTTACAGGAGATGCACCAGTGCTGGATGCATGATCCACCACTGAGTAAGAAAAAGTAACGATAACACTACTTACCTGCTAAGTGAATTTCCTCCCAAAGGATAACATTGGTGATTCTATGTGAAAAAGTTTCCAAGTGTCAACTTTTAAAATACAATAATATTCCTTAAAAATCACTACTGTAACCAAAACGCTTTTACTCAACTGTTTACAGGAGATGTCCCAGGACTGAATCTAGGATCCAGTCCTGTGGTTAGAAAAGTAATCCATAAAGTAACTAATTGCATTTAACTAGAAATTCACATTGAGCTCAATGTTGCATTGTGTTTGAAATTGTGTTGCCCATTGCAACAACTGTAACTACTGTACTTAAAAGTCTATTGCCTATTTGCAAAGTATTTAAACTAAAGTAATTCATTCTGAGAAAGTATATTTTGTAATGTAATGTATAATGTAATTACAATGTAATTTAAAAAAATATCTAAAAATAGTTTTAAAAAATGTAGTAAATCAGTATTAAAAAAATAAATATAACAATTAATACATTTAAAAATTGTCATTTACAAAACCTTTGAAATTCACTGAAAAAAACCATAGGTTTCAGACATGTTATAGTTAGGAATTAGCATTTAAAAAACCTTTGAAATTCACTGAAAAAACCATAGGTTTCAGGCACGTTATAGTTAGAAATTAGCATTTAAAAACCTTACAAATTCACTGAAAAAACCATAGGTTTTAGGGACAGTTATAGTTAGTTGGATATTGCACTCGTACAAAACCCGTGAAATTCCCCCGTTATAGTTAGTTCAGCTAACTATAACTCGAGCCCCGCAATGCACTGCTGATGACGTCACATATTACATCACTCATGACATGGTCAGTGACATCACTGATGACATCTCAAATGACATCACTGATGACATCATCCATGTGATAATTTGATGCATCTTCTCATACCCTAATATAACCTTTGATACACCCACTCTAAATTACAGAGTGCCATTCTCAAAACCATAGACACTCCAACACCAATAACGACATACCCACTCACTGATTCTTAGGTCTACACACACATCCACTCACTCACCCATACAGTCACTCATACTTACAGTCACTCAGTTCAGGACTATCATATGCACTCATACACCTATATAGACACTCGCACACCGCCACTCATCCATAGAGGTTCTCGCACACCTAGTCAGTCATGCAAATAATTAATCACACTGCCATTTACTCACCTATACAGTTATACACACACCAGCTCACTTACTCATACAAATACTAGCACATTCTTACGCTCTTATACAATCACTGATACAAGTACACACTCATCCATACAGCCACTCTCACAATCACACACTCTCACTTATAGCCATTTATATACTCCAACACACATATATACTGCCTTTCACATATGTAGTTACTCACACATGTACCACTGAGATATACATTCACTCACTAACGCACCCATACACACACTCACCCACACAGTCCATCACAGATGCACTCTTGAAACCATGCACCCAGTGAATCACCCACTCACACATCTATGTACAGAGTCACACACACACCCCACCCACACAAACACTCAGGCACCCATACAGATACTCGGAGAACCAATCAACCCATATAGACACTCATGTAGCTATTCGCAAATCCATGCATCCACTTACACACCAACAGACAGACGGATACAGACATTCACACAGTTTAGTCACTAACCCATGCATTCAGTAAGATACGTTTAATCACTCACTTGTAGAGTCAGTCACGCACCTACTCAATCATCCATTCAGACACTTATACACCCACTCATTCTTCAATACGCCTTTGCCTATAGATATTAAACATATTTAAACTTTACAGAAACAGTCACTGGATGATGTCATCAGTGATGTCATTTGAGATGTCATCAGTGATGTCACTGACCATGTCATGAGTGATGTAATATGTGACATCAGCAGTGCATTGCGGGGGCGCGAGTTATAGTTAGCTGAACTAACTATAACGGGGGAATTTCACGGGTTCTGTACGAGTGCAATGTCCAACTAACTATAACTGTCCCTAAAACCTATGGTTTTTTTCAGTGAATATATATATATATATATATATATATATATATATATATATATATTCATTCACTGGAAAAACCATAGGTTTCAGAGACGTTGTAGTTAGCTGGACATTTCACTCTTACAAAACCGTAGAAATTCCACCGTTATAGTTAGTTGAGCTAACTATAACTCGCGCACCCGCAATGCACTGCTCATGGCGTCTCATATTACATCATTCATGACATGGTCAGTGACATCACTGATGACATCACTGATGACCTCTCAAATGATATCACTGATGACATCATCCAGTGACTGAGTGTTTCTATAAAATTTAAATGTTTTATATATATTCCAAGGTTTATTGAAGAATGAATGGGTGTATAAGTGTCTGGTTGGATGATTTAGTTGGTGTGTTACTAACTGTATAAGTGAGTGATTAATTGTGTCTTACTGAATGCATGCGTTAGTGACTGATAGACATTCACACAGTTTAGTTTGTCAGTTGGTGTGTAAGTGGTTGCATGGGTTGGTGAGTAGCTAAATGAGGCTCTATATGGGTTATTGATTGGTTGTCTGAGTATCTGTATGGGTGCCTGAGTGTCTGTGTGAGTGGGTGGGGGGTGTAACTGTGCATAGATGTGTGAGTGGATGATTCACTGGGTGTATGGGTTCAAGAGTGCATCTGTGAAGAGCTGGGTGGGTGAGTGTGTGTATGGGTGTGTTGGTGAGTGAATGGATGCCTCAAAGGTACATGTTTGAGTAACTGCATATGTGAAGGGCAGTATATGTGAGTGTTGGAGTGTATAAATGACTATATGTGAGAGTGAGTGATTGTGAGAGTGGCTGTATGGATCAGTGTGTGCTTGTATTAGTTATTGTAGAAGAGTGTAAGTATGTGTTAGTATGTTTAAATAAGTGAGGTGGTGTGTGTGTAACTGTACAGGTGAGTAAGTGGGAGTGTGATTGATTCTTTGCATGACTGACTAGGTGTGTGAGTAACTCTATGAATGAGTGGCTGTGTGTGAGTGTCTGTATAGATATGTGAGTGCATATGATAGTGCCGTATGGATGGCTGCCTGCATGTATGAGTGACTGTATGGGTGAATTAGTGGATGTGTGTGTAGACGTAGGAATTAGTGAGTGGGTATGTACTAACCTATTGGTGTGTTTATGGTTTCGAAAAGGATAGTCTGCTTTTTAGAGTGGGTGTATCAAGGGTTATATTAGGGTGTGATGAGGTGCATCAGATTTTCACGTGGATGATGTCATCAGTGATGTCATTTGAGATGTCATCAGTGATGTCACTGACCATGCCATGATTGATGTAATATGTGACGTCATGAGCAGTGCATTGCAGGTGCGCGAGTTATAGTTAGCTCAACTAACTATAACGGTGGAATTTCTACGGTTTTGTAAGAGTGAAATGTCCAGCTAACTATAACGTCCCTGAAACCTATGGTTTTTTCAGTGAATTTCAAAGGTTTTTTAAATGCTAATTTCTAACTATGACATCCCTATTAAGTCCCCTTGAATCCTGAAGGTCCCTGGTGGCCAAGTAGCCCACCAGGTACATCCAGTAGCGCCACAGACCTGCGTTTCAGAGAGGTGTTCTGAGGCCACGCCCCTTTTTACACCACGCTGCAAACGCGGCTTCTGGCGCACTGCTGCTCAGAGGATGAAGTCCACTTGTGTCTTGAGGTCCTCAGGACACAAGAGGACCTCATCGCCCTACCAGCAGTGCACCAGAATCCGTGTTTGCAGAGTGGTGTAAAAAGGGGCGTGGCCTCGGAGCACCTCTCTGCAACGCAGCCCTGTGGCATTTACAAGAGGTACCTGGTGGACTAGTTGGCCCCCAGGGACCCTCAGGATTGAATGGGAATTAATCCCCCAACTAAAAACGCGCCACAGGGCGCATTTGCACTGTGGTGCAGGGAGGGGGGCGGGGTCTGATGTGACAAGTGTGCAAACGCGCCCTGTGGCGCGTTTTAAGTTGGGTGATTAAGTCTCCTTGAATCCTGAGGGTCCCTGAGGGCCAACTAGCCCACCAGCTACCTCCAGTAAGCGCCACAGAGCTGCGTTGCAGAGTGGTATAAAAAGGGGGCGTGGCCTTGGACCACCACTCTGCAACGCAGCTCCCTGGCGCTTACTGGAGGTACCTGGTGGGCTAGTTGGCCCCCAAGGACGCCTAGGATTGAAGGGGACTTAATCCTCCAACTTAAAACGCGCCACAGGGCGCGTTTGCACACTTGTCAAAAAAGAATAATTTTAGAAGGGGGGCTGGGTGGCCCCCCTTTTTTCTTTTTTTGGGCCCTGGGGACTCCATCCCCCAGGGCCTGACCCCTTTTTTAAAAATAAATAAAATAAATCTAACCGGGAAGGGGGCCACGTGGGCCCCCCCCTCCCGTGGCCAATTCCGGCCCCGGGGACCCCATCCCCCGGGGCATGGCCACATATGTATTTATTTGAGGGGGCTTCCGAGGGCCCCCTCCTGAGGCCTCTATTGGCCCCGGGGACCCCATCCCCCGGGGCCGGCCTTTATTTTTTATTTAATTTTGGGGGGAGGGGGGCCCGCATGGCCCCCCTCCCGGGCCACTTCTAGCCCCGGGGACCCCATCCCCCGGGGCCAGCCCTATCCGTTGGGGACCGTGGGGGGAGCCTCAATGCCCCCACGGTCCCGCCGGCTCCCCGCCTCCTGCGGGAGCCGGCATTGCTTTTCCACACGGGAAGCTGCTGACATGCAGCTCCCCATGTGGAAAAGCAATCTGCTTTGGATTTTGGAAGAGAGAGCAGGTTTCCCTGCTCTCTTCCGAAATCCAAAGCAAGTTTGCTATGACAGGGCGGGAGCCGCACGGCTCCCGCCCTGTCATAGCAAACAGCAGTGTCCCGGGGGTGGGCACCCCGGGACACTGCAGGAGCCGGCCCTAGGGGGTGGCGGTCCCCAGGGCAATGGATGGCTCCAGGAGGGGGGCCACGTGGCCCCCCTCCCTACTATTTAAAGCCCCGGGGAGGTGGTGGTCCCCGGGGCTCGGGGGTCCGTAACGGACCCCCGAATTTACATAATTAGTGCCCCAGGGAGGTGGCGGTCCCCGGGGTGTGTGGGGGGCTCGAGCCCCCCACACAGGTTTATTTTTATTTTTAAAGCCCCGGGGGTGGCAGTCCCCGGGGCTTGGGGGGCCTTGGAGACCCCCCCACACATTAAAATGGAAGCCCCGGGGGTGGCGGTCCCCGGGGCTGTGGGAGGGCAGAGTGCCCTCCCGCACATTATTTTAAGCAAGCCCCTGCGGGAGGGTCGTGTGCCCTCCCTCACATTATTTGAAGCAAGCCCCGGTGGGTGGCGGTCCCCGGGGCTGCGGGAGGGCCGAGTGCCCTCCTGCACATTATTTAAAGCAGGCTCCGGGGGGTGGCGGTCCCCGGGGCTGCGGGAGGGCAGAGTGCCCTCCCGCACATTATTTAAAACTAGCCCCGGGGGTGGCGGGCTGCGGGGGCCCCCTCATATATTTTTGGGCAATGCCCCCGGGACCTGGCCCACCCGGGGGCCTCAATTAAATGAAGCGCGGGAGCCCGCGCTTCATTTTAAAAAAAAATTACGGCGGTATTCGCGACCCCAGCGCGAATTTCGCCGAAATTTAAAAAAAAGAAGCTTTTTTTGTCCCTGGGGGTCCTTGTGGGACCCCCTGAGCAGGCCTGGGGGGTCAGGGTGTTTCTCTTCCAGGGGATCCTCATCAATAGTCATAAGCACTGAATATTCCCGCCCATGTGCCGGGACCCCGGAAGTAATATAAAAATTATATATGGAAAACATATATACAGCTCTACATATATGTATATACATATATATTTTTTTCTCATACCAATGCAGCTCCCAATAGGAGGCTAAACAATGTAATTACACACATAAAGACTGTATTTGCCAATATATAAAAAACACCAGAGGGCAATTAGTGCTTGAACTCTGTTGTTTAATGAGCAAAGTACTCCTAAAGAGTAAAACTGCAAATTAAGTAGACATTGTTAGCCTACAGGCTGCATTGCAAACCAATAGCATAGAAAATGAAAACATTTTCAACAAAAACTGGCACCGTGCCTTTAAGGCAGCCATGACCCCTAGCTTCCCATCATGCCTCAGGGGTGACAGTTAGGTCAGTTGTTCTTTCCGGCTCCTTTAGTCAGGACTCTGGATTTTCAGCTCTTGCTTTTTTTGACTTTCTGTCAAAAAATATCTTATAGAAATCTAGTTTTTCTACTTTCACTCGACGTCTTTTGGTCTTAGAGTGCAAGTAACACCTTTTTGTGTGACAGAAAAGGTTTATTTTTGTAAAAAATGCCTTCTTTATTCGACCCTTGCCCATCCTGTGGCAAGAAGGCCAGAACAGATACACATCCTGTGTGTATTCTCTGCCTCCCCGAGTCCCACTCTTCTGACAACTGCCACCATTGTAAGAAGTTGTCAAAAAGGACCATCAAGGAGAGAGACAGGATTCGTCTTTATGGCCTCTCTGAAAGAGGTAGGTCTCCTGTGAGGCAGCAGAAGACGAGAACTCGGTCGACGTCGAGAGGAAAAGTCCGGACCTGTTCTCCGTCGGGATCGACGTCGAAGAAATCGGCGACGAAGAAATCGGCGTCGAAGACTTCGGTGATGCTGGCGCATCATCACTCAACAACGAAATCATCGTCGACGAAGGTAACAGGTCCTCCGTTGACGTCAACCAGGCGGCGCTCAACGTCGAGAGACAGGTCTCCGTCGGCGCCGGTTGGGCGTTCGATGTCGAGGCAGATCACTCCGTCGTCGCAGCTGCGATCGACGTCGAGGCACAGCGCTCCGTCGCCTCACCAACGGCGATCGACGTCGAAGCACATCTCTCCGTCGTCGTCTCATCGACGTCGAGGCACATCTCTCCGTCGTCGCCTCATCATCGACGATAGACGTCGAGACGTAGGTCTCCGCCGAGATCAATACAACGATCTTCGGCGTCGAGACACAGGACACCTCCTTCGGCGTCGAAGCAGACGTCGGGGCAAGGCTCTACAATGTCGATTCATCATTCCTCACCGTCGAGACGGACGACACCGCCGAGTGGATCTTCGGTGTCGAGACCGAGACCTCCGTCGCCGGCAGCCCAACGCCGGTCGACGTCGAGGCAGCAATCTTCTGAGAGGGTGCAGGGAACGTCGATGCATGACACGGCGTCGGAGAGACGGTCGACGTCGAGAAGACGTTCTGCTGCAGGATCAAGTCCACCTTCTAAGAGAAGAAAGTCAACGTCGAGCCATACGTCTCCGTTGAGAGGGCAGTCTGCGCATAGACGCTCCAGATCAACGTCAAAGCGCCCTTCTGGAGACGCCTCACCTCCAGTGAGCCTTTCTTCGTCACCTTCAGGTTCTCCCAGTTCTCACCGAGGGACAACGTCCAGATCCCCGGAGGTGGTGATCTCGACGTCCAGCAGCCCAGTGTCAGGGGGTCACCAAGATTCCCCAACAAGGTCAGCACATGAAGAGGTGAACCTCACTCCTCCTACACAGTCTCCTAAGGGAAGAGAGAGGCGCAGATCGCCTTCCATCCATTTGTCACCACGATGGTACAGGCCTTTGCATCACTGGGCTACTGACAAGGTCACGACAGACAGATCTCCGTTGGCTCGTTTAATTGCGGATAAAGAGCGATCTCCTTCAAGAGCCAGAGCTCGCAGCCGCACCCCTGTGCACTCACACAGAAGGAGGTCTAGATCAAGAAGCAAGAGGAGAGCACACAGATCCCCTACTCCGTCCTCTTCTTCCACTCATACACCCCATAGAGACTACTCGCCGACTTTGACTGACAGTCCACCGTCGAGGGTCTCTCCGGTGGACGACGTCTACACTTTTCAGGACATTCTTGGCAGAGGAGCTGTAAAGCTGGGTATCCCTATGCCAACTCGTCAAAGTAAGTCCTCTGTGATTTTTGAGACTCTACACCAAAGAGCACAGCTAGACCTCTGCTTCCCTTGGTACCAGGCATCATAGAGCCAGTGATGGACATCTTTCTCACGCCAGCGAGTGTTAAGACCGCTCCAGCGAGAATCTTAAAAAAGTACCGTTCACCAGAGGACGACCCGCTCTTCCTCAGAGCTGATCCTCCTCCGGATTCAGTCATAATTGCTGCGGCAAAGAAGACTCATGCGGTGGCATCCTCCTCCACTGTCCCACCAGACAAGGAGAGTAAGACGCAGGATTCCTGGGGAAAGAAGGTTTGTGGCACTTCGGCCTCCATGTTGAGGGTCTCCAATGCAGCGGCGCTCCTGGGCCGCTACGACAGATCTCTGTGGGACTCAATACAGAGATTCACTGAAAAGTTGCCACAGGAAGACCGTAAAGATTTTGAAGAAATCCTAACAGAGGGCAGTCAGGTGTCTAACCAGGTCATCAGTGCTGCGGCGGATGGAGCTACCCTTTCGGCACATGCTTATGCTCATGGGGTATGCGCAAGAAGAACATCTTGGCTACGACTTACAGCGCTCAAGCCAGAAGCGCAGTCATGCATCCTCAATCTTCCGTTCTCTGGTTCCTCTTTGTTCGGGACTCACACGGATGAAGAGATGGCACGGATGAAAACGGAACTGGACACGCTTAAAGCTGTGGGCCTTGAAAAGAAAAGGGAATTCCGTAAGAGATTCCGCCCTTACAATCGGCGATCCTCCCAACAGAGGGTTCACACCCCTCATTGGCAGAAAAATCAGGATCAGCAAAGCCAGCAAAGATCGCAGTATCGGGGCAGACGCCCCTCCAGAGGAGGAAGAAACCAGCATCAAGGCAACAACTCCGCCAAGACGCAGTCAAAGCAATGAGTACTCACTTCCCCTGTCGCCGTTCACCACTACAGTGGGGGGGGAAGTATCGCAAATCATCTCGAAGAGTGGCGAGCCATCACAAAGGATCGGTGGGTGCTAGCTACGCTGTAGAATGGGTACTCTCTACGTTTTCAACACCGTCCCCCCTCAATCCCTCCAGTTCCACCATCGTGTTACCAGTTAAAACTCTTGCAGAAAGAGGTTGCCACCCTTCTCAGAAAATCAGCCATCGAGAGGGTGCCAGTATCTCAAAGAGGGAAAGGGGTTTACTCAAGATATTTTTTGGTAAAGAAAAAGGGCCAAAAAGCAGAGTACAGACCCATTCTGGACTTGCGGTCACTCAACCTATACATCAAAAAGGAAAAGTTTCGCATGTTGGCTCTCCATCAAATATATCCACATCTCAGGTAGGGGATTGGATGTGTTCGCTGGATCTGCAAGATGCATACTTTCACGTCCCGATCAATCAGCATCAAAGACAGTACCTGCGATTCCTGGTGGGATCCGCTTATTACCAGTTCAAGGTTCTACCCTTCGGGTTGAAGTCAGCCCCCAGAGTGTTCACGAAGTGCATGGCGGTGGTGGCAGCCGCACTGCGCTGCAGGGGCGTCTTCGTGTACCCGTACTTGGACGACTGGCTGTTGAAAGGCCCTTCCCCAGACAGCGTGAGGAGTCATTTCTTGAGCTGTCTCGAGCTGTCACCGGCTGGGCCTGCATGTGAATTTCGCCAAGTCAACTTCACAGCCAACGCAGAAAATACATTTCTTAGGAGCTCTGCTAGACTTTGCGGTAGGAAAAGTGTTTCCTTCGGAGGAGAGACAGTGTTCCCTCATACAGAAATGCCAGCTGGTTCTACACAACAGAAAACTGCCTGTGCGTCGGATTGCCTCCCTGCTAGGGTCGATGGCATCCTGCATCTTCCTGGTTCCCAATGCCAGACTACGAATGCGTCCTCTCCAGCAGGATCTGGAGGACCAGCAGACAGCTCGCTGGGACGAAAAAATAAGTCCATCAAACGCGGCTCGAGCGTCCATACCTTGGTGGATGAGAAAACGAAATATGCAAGTTGGAATTCCTTTCCATCAATCTCCACCTGCTCAGACACTGATCACGGACGCCTCGCTGCAGGGTTGGGGGGCCCACATGGGTCCTCTCCAGACTCAAGGACTGTGGTCTCCAAAAGAGCGATCCTATCACATCAACATGTTAGAGCTGAGAGCAGTTCACCTAGCTCTCAAAGCTTTCCTCCCCTCGATTCAGGCAACCTCAGTGTTAGTACAGACGGACAACACCACCACTATGTACTACCTGAACAAACAGTGGGGAACTCGCTCACGCACACTTTCCCCTGCGCGGACGTGCGCAGCGGGCGCGCCGCTGGCGCGCCTAAGGCAAGCCCGTCTGCGCTTGTCCGCGCCGTGACCGCGCCCAGCGCCAGACCCCCTGGTCCGGGCATCCCCCGCGCCCGCCACATCAACAGACGCCGATACGACGCCAGCACCCTCCACGCACTCAACCCCGGAAAAGATCACGCCTGCTACCAGGCCACCCCGAAGCGCACCCAAGGGCCCTTCACCTGCCGGAACTGCAGCTTCGCCAGCACCCGCCCCGCCAAACCACCGCCCAGGAAAGAACCCAACTACCTCAGATGCATCCTCCTCAACACCCGCTCCGCCCGCAAACACGCCATCGAACTCTGGGACCTTCTCGACTCAACCTCCCCAGACGTCGCATTCCTGACGGAGACCTGGCTGAATCCCGCTTCAGCCCCCGACATCGCCATTGCCATCCCGGACGGATACAAGATCACCCGCAGGGACCGCACCAACGGAGTCGGAGGAGGCATCGCCATCGTCCACAGGAACACCCTCAGAGTCTCAACCAACACCGACGACACCCTCAGCACCGCCGAACACATGCACTTCCAGATCCACACCGATCCCAACACCACCCTCAGAGGAACCCTCATCTACAGACCCCCCGGACCCCGACCACAGTTCAGCGATTCCATCGCTGACTTCGTCAGCACACACGCCATCGCCTCCACGGACTACATCCTCCTCGGGGACCTGAACTTCCACCTCGAGAACAACAAGGACACCAACTCCACCACCCTGATCGACAACCTCGCCACCCTCGGACTCAGACAGCTCGTGACTACACCCACCCACGCCGCCGGCCACACGCTCGACTCCATCTTTTCCGCAAGCCCACACGTCTCCTTCAACCACACCTCCGAACCCCACTGGACTGACCACCACTGCATCCACTTCACCTACAGGAAGCCCACCACGCACCACCGCACCGAACAAATGCCTCGCCGCTGCTGGAGCAGAGTCACGGAAGACCAGCTAACCACAACCCTCGCCCTGAGCCCACCCGCCGAACCCTCCGACCCCGACACCGCCGCCCGCAACCTCAGACAGTGGATCGACGACTGCGCCAACACCCTCGCCCTGCTCAAGAATCCGCCCAACAGCCACACCACAAGAAAGCCACCTGGTTCACCGAAGGCCTCCAAACGAACATGCCGAAAACTGGAGAAGATCTGGCTCCACGAACGGACAGCGGACAGCTACGCCGCCCACAAGAGCGCCACCCGCAGTCACCATCACCTCATCAGATCCGCCAAAAGGGCCTCACTCAAAGACCGCCTAGACAACAACGCACACAACAGCAAAGAGCTCTTCAACATCGTGAAGGAACTCTCCAACCCCAGCTCCAACACCAACGACATCCAGCCGTCGCGAGACCTGTGCGACTCACTGGCCACCTTCTTCCACCGCAAAATCGCCGACATCCACGACAGCTTCAACACCACGACCGCCCCGGCAACCACCGAGACCACTGCCCCCACAACCACCAACCGCCTGCTCTCCTGGACCAACATCAACGACGAGGACACCAGCGAGATCATGAACACCATCCACTCCGGTTCACCGCTAGACCCGTGCCCTCACCACATCTTCAACAAAGCCAGTACAGCCATCGCGCCCCATCTCCAGAAAATAATCAACATCTCCTTCGAGACAGCAACCTTCCTGGAAAGCTGGAAGCACGCCGAGATCACCGCCTTACTCAAGAAACCCAAGGCAGACCCCAAGGACCTCAAGAACTTCCGACCCATCTCTCTGCTCCCGTTCCCCGCGAAGGTCACCGAGAAAATCGTCAACAAACAACTGACCCGCTACCTCGAGGAGAACAACATCCTGGACCCTTCCCAGTCCGGCTTCCGCAGCAACCACAGCACCGAAACCGCCCTCATCGCCGCCACCGATGACATCAGGACCCTGCTAGACAACGGAGAAACAGCAGCCCTCATCCTCCTGGACCCATCAGCCGCCTTCGACACGGTCTGCCACCACACACTACGAACACGCCTTCACGACGCCGGGATCCAAGAGAAGGCCCTGGGCTGGACCACATCCTTCCTTTCCGGCAGAACACAAAGCGTCCGCCTCGCCCCTTCCGATCCAAGGCCACCAAGATCATCTGCGGCGTACCCCAAGGCTCCTCCCTCAGCCCAACGCTGTTCAACATCTACATGGCACCCCTCGCCCACGTCGCCCGACAGCACAACCTCAACATCATCTCCTACGCCGACGACACCCAGCTGATCCTCTCCCTCACCAAAGACCCTCACACCGCCAAAGCCCACCTCCACGAAGGAATGAAGGCCGTCGCCGAATGGATGAGGACCAGCCGCCTGAAGTTGAACTCGGACAAGACGGAGGTCCTCATCCTTGGTTCCAACCCTTCAGCCTGGGACGACTCCTGGTGGCCAACATCACTGGAAACAGCCCCGCCACCCACCGACCACGTACGCAACCTAGGGGTCATCCTCGACCCCACCCTCTCCATGACTAAGCAGGTCAACGCCGTTTCCTCATCCTGCTTCAACATCCTCCGAATGCTCCGCAGGATCTTCAAGTGGATCCACACCGAAACAAGAAAAACAGTCACCCAGGCCCTCGTCACCAGCAGGCTGGACTTCGGAAACGCCCTCTACGCAGGAACGACGGCTAAGCTCCTGAGACGGCTGCAACGCATCCAGAACGCCTCTGCACGTCTTATCCTCGACATCCCCCGACGCAGCCACATCACACCCCACCTGAGAGACCTGCACTGGCTCCCTGTCAACAAGAGGATAACCTTCAAGCTCCTCACCCACGCACACAAAGCACTCCACAACTCCGGACCAGCCTACCTCAACAGACGACTCAGCTTCTACACCCCCACCCGCCAGCTCCGCTCGACCAGCCTCGCCCTCGCCACAGTCCCCCGCATCCGGAAAACGACCGCCGGCGGCAGATCCTTCTCCCACCTCGCCGCCAAGACCTGGAACACCCTCCCCACCAACCTCCGACAGACCCAAGACCTACTGGCCTTCAGAAGACTCCTCAAGACCTGGCTCTTCGATCAGTAGCAGCACCACCCCCCTCTTCCCCCAGCGCCTTGAGACCCTCGCGGGTATGTAGTGCGCTTTATAAGTGACATGATTGATTGATTGATTGAGGCTCAAGCACTCTGGCATTGGCTCCTGGCTCGGAATCTGTCAGTCACAGCAGTCCACCTGCCAGGAGTACAGAACGTGAGAGCAGATGCGCTCAGCCGTCACTTCGAAGACAGAGAAGACTGGGTCCTCAACGACGAGGTCCGAAGACATCTTCCAGTCATGGGGTCGTCCCACCATCGACCTCTTCGCGGACGACGAAAATACCAAATGCCGAGACTTCGCCTCACGGTTCTACCGACGAGGATCAAAAGGGAATGCCATTTTGATAGACTGGTCAGGGGCATTTGTGTACGCCTTTCCACCCCTTCCGCTGATCCCGAAGGTGGTGACCAAGCTGTCCCATTCGTGCACGAGGATGATACTAATTGCCCCGGACTGACCGAGACAATGGTGGTACCCGGACCTTCTGCACCTATCAGAGTGCCCTCACAAGAAGCTGCCGTGCAGACCGGACCTGCTGTCCAAGATGAACGGGAGGATTCGTCACCCCAACCTTCCCTCACTGAACTTGGCAGCATGGCTCCTGAGGTCCTCCAGTATGGCCACCTAGGACTACCGCAGGACTGCATGTCCATCTTGAAGGAAGCAAGAAGACCGTCCACAAGGCATTCGTATGCATGCAAGTGGAAACGGTTTTACATGTGGTGTATGCAAAACAATGGTAATCCAACCAAGGGTCAGGAAGAGGTCATCCTTCCTTACCTACTTTATCTGGCGAAAGCGGGGTTGAAGTTTTCTTCCATTAAGGTGCATTTAGCAGCTATAACTGCATATAGACGTTCACCTTCCCAACTGTCCTTCTTCCAGTTACAGGCTGTTAAGGATTTTTTACAGGGTTTAAAGAAGGTCTACCCTCCGGTCTGGCCTCCTTCACCACCCTGGGAGCTAAACCTGGTGCTATCAAAATTGATGGGTCCGCATTTTGAACCCATACACAAAGCAACCTTACAGCATCTTTCTTGGAAGGCGGCTTTCTTGGTAGCGATCACGTCAGCTCGCAGAGTGAGTGAGATACAGGCTCTCTGCTCTAAAGAACCTTATACAGTCTTCCATCTTAACAGGGTTGTGTTGAGGACGCATCCCTCTTTCCTTCCAAAGGTGGTGTCAGATTTTCATGTGAATCAGACCATCTCTTTACCCACCTTTTTTTTCCCAATCCCTCCACTCCAGCTGAGAGGGCTTTGCATTCTCTGGACCTCAAAAGGGTTTTAAAATTCTATCTGGATCGGTCCAGGTCTATAAGAAAATCTGATCAACTATTTGTTAACTATGGGTCGATCAGAACTGGTTTCGCAGCTTCAAAGCGCTCCATCTCCAGATGGATAGTTTCATGTATCAAGCTTGCTTATCAATTAGCGCAGAAGCCCCTGATGTTTACTCCCAAAGCGCATTCTACCAGAGGAAAAGCGGCTACTACTGCTTTTCTTCATAATGTGCCCATGTCTGAAATCTGTAAGGCGGCAACTTGGAGGTCCGTCCATACATTTACGAGGCACTACTGTCTGGAGTCAGACACCAGAGCAGACACCCAAGTAGGCCAGGCCTCCTTGCGGAATCTGTTTAACAGCTAATTTCGGCTGTTATTTTTTGTTGGGTCTTTTACTCTCATTTACCTGCAGGTGGTTGATGGGCTTGCTATTCTATTCAGTGCTTATGACTATTGATGAGGATCCCCTGGAAGAGAAGGATAAGTTACTTGCCTGTAATCCTAGTTCTCTTCCAGGGGTATCCTCATCAAAGTCATAAGCAACCCACCCGCCTCCCCAGGTAAATGAGGTGTTTCTAAAGTGTTAAAGGATATCTTTGTGCCCTGACCTTCAGGGTTATGCAAAGAACTGACCTAACTGTCACCCCTGAGGCATGATGGGAAGCTAGGGGTCATGGCTGCCTTAAAGGCACGGTGCCAGTTTTTGTTGAAAATGTTTTCATTTTCTATGCTATTGGTTTGCAATGCAGCCTGTAGGCTAACAATGTCTACTTAATTTGCAGTTTTACTCTTTATGAGTACTTTGCTCATTAAAAAAACAGAGTTCAAGTACTAATTGCCCTCTGGTGTTTTTTATATATTGGCAAATAGTCTGTGTGTAATTACATTGTTTAGCCTCCTATTGGGAGCTGCATTGGTATGAGAAAAAATAATATATTTATATACATATATGTAGAGCTGTATATATGTGTTTTCCATATATAATTTTTATATTACTTCCGGGGTCCCCGCACATGGGCGGGAATATTCAGTGCTTATGACTTTGATGAGGATACCCCTGGAAGAGAACTAGGATTACAGGTAAGTAACTTATCCTTCTACCCTGCCCCCTTTTCCTTTTTTTCACCTTTGTTTTACTTTTTTCTTGTGACTCGGTTCTACCGAGTCACAAGATGGCTGCCAACACTTCCTGGTTTGGAGTGTTGGCAGCCAATCACAGTGAAGCTCGTGGTCGGGAGGGTTCGCGAATCCACCGCGGCCATAGATATCGAAACTTTTATATTTTGAATTTCTCACCAACTACTGAACGGATTTACACCATTTAAAAAAAAGGACGCTTTCTGAACTAAGCACTACCTTTTTGCCAAATTTGGTGTAATTCCGTTCAGCAGTTCGAGCTGTAGCCGTGTCTAAAGTTTCCTATGGGAAATTGATTTTCCGACCCCTATTTTTTTAATTTCTCAAGAACGGATTTACACCCTTTAACAACAAGCATTGAAAATGCAATAGGTCTCGCCTTTGATTAAGTTAAAGCCATTTGCTTTGCTAATGGTATTGTATAGCAAAGCAAATGGCTTTAACTTAATGAAAGGTGAGACCTATTGCATTTTTAATGCTTGTTGTTTTAGTTGGCAGGTATGCGGTCTCCACCAAGTAGTGCCAACACCACCCACAGATGGAATGGTTGCATGTTGCGGAGCACTGTGGCTTTTGCAATGGCAGTGTTCGGAGTGGTACATTCCATTATACAACGCTGCCCCTCAAGTTGGCACAGTGTACCTGGCCCACCTTCTCCAATCAATGACGTTCCTCCAGGAGGCAAACTTCAGAATGGTAGTTTCGACAGCAGCGTCGGTTCTTCTGACAAGCAATGTGGGAACTATGTGTCCATTTAAGTGGTTTTATTCTCCTACAGGAAAATGAGCTGCCGACCCTACAAAGATGTGGCGATTTCCCACTGCAATGGGCGGAGTCGCTCACGGTCTGTCGGTGACTGCAGGGGGGGCGACATGTAGCCAGGTTAAATCACCCCTGATATCAGGAGCTCAGGCAAGAGGCATGAATGAATGAATGGAACATCTCTAAAGCGCACTGCCACTTGTAGACGAGCATCCTGGCGCTATACTAAGAAGCCCTGTGAAACCTTATCAAGGTACTTGAACAGATCAATTATATTAGGGCGTGACAGTGCATATGCGAGAGGCGTTGACCCCCACCGAAGAACCTCTAACCTACCACTTGTTTCCATTTTGTTTGCCCAATGAACAATGCTGCTGTAGTCCGCAAAGAGGGTGACGCTGTCCATCATCCAACCCCGCGATGCAACAGCCATGTACGCGCAGCTTCATGGAGATTCACCCAGGCACCAATGGGCTACCTTCGGAGCCTCCATAATGACAAAGTTTTGTGCGGAAGTTGACGTTTTCTTTATACATCATGGACACTTGGTCAACTTTTAGGAAAAAAATAGCAAGTGAACACTCCTGCATGAAGGAGGTTTTGTTCATGTAATTCATGCAGTGGCCAGAACCGGGGCTGGGTGGGGCTGCTGTGGTGCTGGCATGGGTGACTGGGTGAAGGCACCCTAGAGCTGTCGAAGGTGCTGGAAGGGCAGGCAACGATTGGAAAAGTAAAACCATTCAGGTCTGGGTCTCGAAGACTAGGTATTGAGTACTCAAGGTATTTCGGGACACTTGGACAAAGAGGCCCTCTTTTTGGCGTCCAGTAGACTGGTGCATGCGGTGGGGGTACCATTTTCTAGGCAGTTGCGCGCTGCGGTTGTTTTGGTGGTGTGGTAATAGTCACCTGCTCAGCTAATTTTGTCTTTTCCTGGTGACCGAGGAACTCTTGGCATGCCCACTTCACAGCCTTGGCTGGTCACTCTACACGCGCGAGACACCAATAGGAAAGGTGACTTTGAGCATCCGTTGGTATGAGGTGTATCCGAGCATGCGATGGGCACAGTGGCACCAAACGCAAGGCTGGCACTGAAGCGCCAGTCCAAGCTCCGAGGCCTGTTCTGCAGCCATTGGCATGGAACGCTGCCAGGGCTGTGTAAGGCTGCTGGCTCAAGCTGCAAGAGGGGACCAAGGTGGTCTGGTGGCACACTCTTGACATATTCTGCTGGGGAGTCCACCATGGCCATTTTGGCCACAGAGGGCATGACTCTGGCACTGGGCTCACACAGGAGCTCTCATTCTGCGCCAAGTAGCCATCGCTGCGCCTGTGCCTGGGGTCTCCAGAGGGCGGTTTATACTCTGATCCATGTGGCTAAAATGTGCCACTGGGTTCTGAAATGTATGTTTTTTTCTGAAAAAGCCTCTCAAAGAACGCACATTAACAAGGTTTATTTCCATATAGACAAAGATTCTGGAACAACCGCCATTTGCAGCTCGACGTGTTCCTTCATTCTATCAGTTCATGAAAGCTCTCAAAACTCACCTCTTCGGTCTTGATAATATCCACTGCACCCTTCCCTCCCGTGCACTGCACCCTTCACTCCGTCTCATATCCACTGTACACTTGCGTCCCTCACTCGTGTGCACTGCACCCTTTCCTCCCTCCCTCCTGTGCACTGCACCCTTCCGTCCCTCCCGTGCGCTGTACCCTTCCCTCCCTGCCTCATATCCACTGTAGACTTCCCTCCCTCGTGTGCACTGCACCCTTTCGTCCCTCCCTCCTGTGCACTGCACCCTTTCGTCCCTCCCTCCTGTGCACTGCACCCTTTCGTCCCTCCCTCCTGTGCACTGCACCCTTTCCTCCCTCCCTCCTGTGCACTGCACCCTTTCCTCCCTCCCTCCTGTGCACTGCACCCTTTCCTCAATCCCTTGTGTGCTCTGCACCGTTCCGTCCCTCCCTCCTGTGCACTGCACCCTTCCCTCCTTGCATGCACTGCACACTTCCGTCCCTCCCTGCTGTGCACTGCACCCTTCACGCCCTGTCTCATAGCCACTGCACCCTTTCTTCCCTCCCTTGTGTGCACTGCACCCTTCCGTCCCTCCCGTGCACTGCACCCTTCACTCCCTGTCTCATAGCCACTGTAGACTTCCCTCCCTGCCTCATATCCACTGTAGACTTCCCTCCCACCCTCGTGTGCACTGAACCCTTCCGTCCCTCCCTCCCGTGCACTGCACCCTTCACTCGGTCTCATATCCACTGTACACTTGCGTCCCTCTATTGCGTGCACTGCACCCTTCCGTCCCTCCCGTGCGCTGTACCCTTCCCTCCCTGCCTCATATCCACTGTAGACTTCCCTCCCTCGTGTGCACTGCACCCTTTCGTCCCTCCCTCCTGTGCACTGCACCCTTTCGTCCCTCCCTTGTGTGCACTGCACCCTTCCGTCCCTCCCTGCTGTGCACTGCACCTTTCCCTCCCTGCCTCATATCCACTGTACCCTCCCCTCCCACGCATGCACTGCACCCTTTCCTCCCTCGTGTGCACTGTGCCCTCTCCCCTCCCCCCTCGCTGGGTGGCGGTGTTCCCAGCCTCCTCTGTATTTGCACACTCCCTGTCCTCAGTGCACTTCGCCCATGCATCCTTGAGAGCTGGCCTCATGTCCTGTTGCTGTGTTCATCTCTCTGACTCCGCTGCCTCCTGAGACTAGATTCAAACTTTATAAAATACACAACTCCCCACCCCCCCAGTGCTATAAATACAAATATTGGCTTCACACTTGGTGTGACAAGTTCCCCCTGGCTGGAGGCTGCCGCCGCAGCACGCGCTCTGACGCGGGCCAGGACACCATGGACCACCATGCAGGATGGCTCCAACGGCCACGCACTTGGGACAGGGTCAGCGCCGATCCCCGCTCTGTCCGATCTCCGCTATGTCCCAGAGCTCCTTCATGCAGGATGGCTCCGGCCACGCGCTTGGGACAGGGTCAGCGACAATCCCCGCTCTGTCCGATCTCCGCTATGTCCGATCTCCGCTATGTCCCAGAGCTCCTTCATGCAGGATGGCTCCGACGGCCACACGCTTGGGACAGGGTCAGCGTCTATTTCCGCTCTGTCCCAGAGCTCCTTCATGCAGGATGGCTCCGACGGCCGCGCGCTTGGGACAGGGTTAGCGCCGATCCCCGCTCTGCCCCAGATCTCCTCGCTGCAGAGTGGCGGTCATGCATGGTGGGCCATCGGGCGCAGGACGCCGGTGGGGTCGCACTTCTCCCATGGCATAGGGTACCAGCCTCCCTCTTGGTGGCCTGTCGTAGATGTGCAAAGAGGTCTCTCTACGGACACTTAAGCGCTATATCCAGTCGCAAGAAACCTGTCATACAATTCTGAGCCGCTGACACTACTGGCCCTCTAGGCACTGTCTCTAAGGTCGTCCAGCCTGCGGACCTGGAGGAATGCGGTGCGCATTAGTTTGCGATATACTGTAGCGCCTAATGATATGAACGTATCGCTTGTGTGGTCTGTATCTTGAAAGCGGATTCATTTACTCCTGGGTAGAGGTGATGCAGCGCCCCCACTCTGCAGCCCCCACACTAGCACCCTCTGCTCGTGCCGTCAAGAACTCAGGGTGCCCCTGGTATGGCAAATACCTTTCCCAAGTAACTCGACATCTTTTTTTAGCTGCACTACTGCTAAAGTTAGCGCTGCTTGTCGTCATAGGGCATCACCCCGCCCCGAGGGGCTCCCATAACACATGAGCGGTTAGCTCATGCATTACACAGCACGAGCCTGTCCGATCTCCGCTCTGTCCCAGAGCTCCTTCATGCAGGATGGCTCCGACGGCCACGCGCTTGGGACAGGGTCAGCGTCGATCCCCGCTCTGTCCCAGAGCTCCTTCATGCAGGATGGCTCCGACGGCCACGCGCTTGGGACAGGGTCAGCGTCGATCCCCGCTCTGTCCCAGAGCTCCTTCATGCAGGATGGCTCCGACGGCCACGTGCTTGGGACAGGGTTAGCGCCGATCCCCGCTCTGTCCCAGATATCCTCGCTGCAGAGTGGCGGTCATGCATGGTGGGCCATCGGGCGCTGGACACCGGTGGGGTCACACTTCTCCCATGGCATAGGGTACCAGCCTCCCTCTTGGTGGCCTGTCGTAGACGTGCAAAGAGGCCTCTCTACGGACACTTAAGCGCTATATCCAGTCGCAAGAAACCTGTCCTACAATTCTGAGCCGCTGACCCTACTGGCCTTCTAGGCACTGTCTCTAAGGTCGTCCAGCCTGCGGATCTGGAGGAATGCGGTGCGCATTAGTTTGCGATGTACTGTAGCGCCTAATGATATGGACGTAGCGCTTGTGGTCTGTATCTTGAAAGCGGTTTCATTTACTCCTGGGTAGAGGTGATGCAGCGCCCCCACTCTGCAGCCCCCACACTAGCACCCTCTGCTCGTGCCTTCAAGAACTCAGGGTGCCCCTGGTATGCAAATACCTTTCCCAAGTAACTCAACATCTTTTTTAGCTGCACTACTGCTAAAGTTAGCGCTGCTTGTCGCCATAGGGTATCACCCCGCCCCGAGGGGCTCCCAAAACAGATGAGCGGTTAGCTCATGCGAGTTACACAGCACGAGCTCGGGGACAGCAAATGGGCGGTGGAGACCGAGGGAGGAAGAAGGCTGTAGTAACAAGTGCGGTCCCGAAAGTGAAAGAGGACCGCGCTGCAGCCGGAGCATGGGGACCTCTTGTCTTTATGGCGCCATGTGTTTATAAACACATGGCCCCATAAAGATAAGAAAGTGGTTTGCGACAGACGCAAAGCAGCCAAGCCAGTCCGGGTGGGCCGGCACAAAAAGCGAAAGGGAGGCAACCCAAACACCTAATTTCCAATGGCAGGCCACCGTTTAACATAAACGGTGACGCCAGCCAATGGAAATAAGGGGCGGGGCTTCAAGCCCTTTTCTCAAACTCCTCATTTACAATAAATCTCGCCGAGCGAGCTGCGCATGTGCGCAGCAACGCTAGGCGAGACCTAAAAAGGACTCTTTCTGAACCAAGGGCTACCTTTTTGCCAAATTTGGTGTAATTCCGTTCAGCAGTTCGGGCTGTAGCTGTGTCTAAAGTTTCCTATGGAAATTAACATGGAGAAAACACGTTTTGGGACCCCCCTTTTTTCTCGGCCCCCGCTTGGCGAATCACCCCGAAACTCAAGACAGGAGCTGACCGGAGCGCCCCACTAGTTTTGAAAATTTCGCGAGGATTCGTCAAACGACGCTAGTTATTGGGAAAACAAAAAATGCTTTTCCTATGGAAAAGTGGTCCTAACTATAACTACCTACTGGCGGTCGCCAGTAGGTAATATATATGTAAATATGCAGCCCAACCAGAATACTAGGCTCAAATATGCCAATATTACATTGTATTTTTCATTTGAAATATCCCAAAAACATGTAAAATAACATTTTTATAACACAGAGAAAATGTACCTCCTACTTGTTTTTTAACATAGCCTTTATTTTCAAAGGAAAAAGGCAAGGTGATAGCAAGCAGATTAGCCTAGAAGGCTGCATAGTGAACACTCAAAAAAACTGGCGCCGTGCCTTTAAGACCTTCAGGCCCTCCAGGCTCCCATCATGCCCCATAGGTGACAGTTAGGTCAGTTCGGACACTTAGGCCTCTCACATGACTATGCAGATCTTGACGGAATCGAGAAGGCCTTCGACGAGAAAGTCATATGCTTTCAAATGGAAGCGATTCCATCTATGGTGTACAGCTAATGGTCCTGACCCTGTCCGGGGTCAAGAGCAGGTTATCTTACCTTATCTGTTATACTTGGCTAAAGCAGGCTTACAGTTCTCTTCTATCGGAGTACATCTGGCAGCAATTACAGAGTATGGAAAGTCTCCTACCCAGGTTTCTTTTTTTCAAATGCCAGCTGTTAAAGACTTCCTAGAGGGGCTAAGGAAGGTTTACCCACCAGTTAGGTTACCCTCTCCTGCCTGGGAACTGAATTTAGTCCTCTCTATGTTAATGGGGCCCCCATTTGAACCAATTCATAAAGCTTCGTTACAGCACCTATCTTGGAAGACCGCTTTTCTAGTGGCAATTACCTCTGCTCGCAGGGTGAGCGAGATTCAGGCCTTATGCTCTACAGAGCCTTATCTTGTTTTCCATGCTAACAGAGTGGTGGTAACAACTCACCTGAGTTTCCTTCCTAAGGTGATCTTGGATTTTCACATCAATCAGTCAATCACTCTTCCAACGTTTTTTCCTAATCCTACCATGCCTCCTGAGAGGGCGTTGCATTCTCTGGATCTAAAAAGAGTGTTGAAATTCTATCTGGCTAGATCAAAGGGTATAAGAAAGTCGGACCGTCTCTTTGTTAACTATGGTCCATTACGCACTGGTTTCTCCTCATCTAAGAGGTCCATCGCTCGATGGATAGTGTCTTGCATCACATCTTATCAGCTAGCCCACAAGCAGCTCCCTGGCAAGCCAAGGGCTCACTCTACAAGAGGTAAAGCTGCTACTACAGCTCTGCTTAAGAATGTACCTAAACAAGAGATATGTAAAGCAGCGACATGGTGCTCAGTCCACACTTTTGCCCGCCATTACTGCTTAGATTCTGATACTCAAATGGATGCTCCGTTTGGGCAAGCATCCTTGAGAAATTTATTTGGTTAACAAACGGTTGTAAACAGGTTTTGACATACAGGTATCCGTCCGCAGGGTTCAGGGATGGGCTTGCTACTCTATTCAGTGCTTATGACTATTGATGAGTATCCCCTGGAAGAGGAGGATAAGTTACTTACCTGTAATCCTAGTTCTCTTCCAGGGGTATACTCATCAAATTCATAAGCAACCCTCCCTCCTCCCTGGACGAATACCATGTCTATAATATGCCTGTTACTCATTTTTTTTTTTTTTAAATATTTTTATTGGCATTTTACTTTTTAAACATAACTGATGTCGCGGATCAGTACAAGAACGCTTTGATGTGAATATCAGAAATGTATATCCTGTGTACAAAATAGCTTTACCCATCGTAGTAATAGAGAGACAACACAGTCATGTTATTTCCTAGTACTGACATGTATATCAATCATACTGGAACATATGTACAAGCACCGCAGTATGCTATTGCTCACAGTCAAGCTACAACAGAAATTACCAATTAATATCATTGTTATCCATTGCATACTCATAACACATCTTAGCGAAACAGTCCGAACAGGAACTTGTGTGTGCACACCAGGTACATCCAGTGCATAGCCGGCCCGTACTTATCAACAAATCGCTGTATAATAGAAGATAGGGCGGAAATAATAACAGAACACACTTATCGAACACTGGTGAGTACCAATAAAGCATATTTGTCCAAAATATTCTAAACATAACTAAAACTGAAAATATCAAAAGAAAATCTGCCATCCACTGAACACCATAGATATTTACCATGCGTGACTATATAGAAATACATATGATCAGAACATTTCCGCGTGTCCGCACATCCAATGGATAATTATCGCGTTACATATAACTGGGCAGGGCAGCCATCAATGAGGAGGATCCCTGTGGCCGAGGATATAGGGGGGTTAGAGACCATTCATGATAAACCAGAGGAAGTGACAGAGATCTACTTTATAAACTCTATGGTGTGCAACTTTCCTTAGCTGAGTAGCGGGGGGGGCAAATCTATCATTGAGTGGCTAACGGGGCGGCATCAGTCACTGTCAAATAGCCAGTCCGGAAGGCGACTAGTATCGCATCCCAATCTTGTGCAATGGGGAACTTTCGAAGCCCGGCTATCTCCTCTCTATGCAGTGCGGAGCTTTCCGCCTGGGCCCACACCTCCAATGAACGCCTCCAGCTCAATATCACCGGGGGAACTGTGTTTTTCCATTTCTTGGTTATGAGGCGTTTAGCAGTGATGAGACCGAGGTCCCAAAATTTCGAAGTAACTTTATTCTTTTTTGATCTGGCGTACAACCCCAGAAGGCACACCTCCCATGACAGGGGCTTGTCCGCGCGTGTACATGAGGCTAGGGTCGAGACCACCTCTTGCCAGTAATGCCGAAGGGATGTACAGGCCCACAACATGTGGAGCAGATCTGCATCAGCATGCTGACAACGAGGACATACGGAAGTGGTGATGTGGAAGTATCTGTTGATCATGTCAGGCGAGAGATATGCCCGTTGTGTAATTTATATTTGAATAAGCTTAAACCTGGAGTTTCTGGGTATATTCCTAGCACTCCCTAATATACTGTCCCATTCCCTGTCCGTCCAAGGCCGGCCTCTATCTGCCTCCCACCTATCTTTGAGCCGTGTCATCGGCTTCATCGTGTGCGTGAGAAGTGCCTCCACCAGCCAGTGTACCACATGCGACCCCGTGCCCATCACGTGTAAATATTGCACCAACAGGTGCGTCGATGGCTCAATAGCCAGATCCCCCCAGGCAGCCGTCAGAGCTTTCAGGAGGGAGGTGTGCAACAAGAATTGGCCTACTGGGAGTTCATTATCTGCGGCTAACGTCTCAAATGTTAGTAATACACCATTCCTATATAAGTCACCCAATGTCTCGAGCTCAGCCACACGCCAGGCCGCGAGAGCCGCCTCTGTGGTGCCCAGCCTCCCCGTGGTGTCCCCACCAGTGGTAGTATTGGGGCATATGGGAGCATCGCGCGGGTAAGATATAAGCTTCTTTTATAGCATTTAAGGGCCAATCCCAAATGTATCTGCGGTGGCCGTGGGAGTTTAGCGAGGGGATGGAATAAATGACAAATTTGGGAATAGGACCAGGGTTGGTGCATGGTTGCTGTGTCTTCCAGGCACATGTCATTCAACCACTTAGTCACCCATTGGAGCTGAGCAGCTAAATAATACAGTTCCATATTGGGGACCGACAACCCTCCTTGGTTAGTAGGAGCATACATTTTCCACAGTGCGATACGTGCTCTCCCCTTATTCCATATTAAGTCCCGGGATAATTTCTCCAAGTCTCGGAATATCTTAGGAGGAACATAGAGTGGGAGGTTAGAAAAATAATAGAGTAATTTAGGGAGTACGATCATTTTCAACAGGGTGATGCGGCTCATTACATTCAGCGGAAGCGCCTTCCAAAAGTGTGTTTGGGCACGTATGGCTGAGATCGCTCTCATCAAGTTCCCCTCCATGAGATCTTCAGGTGTGCGATATATAAATATGCCGAGATATCTAAATGTAGTGGGGTACCATGTGAGGGGCGTGCCACCCAGAGAGAGATCTACCTCTGTAGTGTGAGCGCTAAACGAATAGACCCCCGATTTAGCCCAATTAACCCGGAGTCCTGATTTCTCCTCAAAGGATGTGAGTATAGCAGCTATGGACGTCGGGATCGCAGTAATATCCCGAAGATATAATAAAAGATCGTCTGCATATAGGGAAACCGCATGCAACCAGTCTCCCAGTCGTATCCCCCATTTTTCACCGTCCCTTCGGAGTAACATTGCTAAGGGTTCCATAGCTAGGGAAAACAGCAACGGAGACAGCGGGCATCCCTGGCGCGTCCCCCGTCGCACCCTGATACCGTCTGAGATCAGCCTACCTGTTCTAACCCGGACAGTGGACTGTTGATATAATAAGCGAACCATTGTCAAGTAGTGTTCCCCTAGTTCGTATTTACCCAGCACGGATGCCAGATAAGGCCACTCCAAGGAGTCAAAGGCTTTCTCCAAGTCAAGCACCAGACAGCCCGAACAGGGCCAGGTTTGCGTGGCGTATTGCTGTATTCTAAAGAATCTGCGGATATTTAGGGAGGTGCAGCGCGACGGGACAAAACCATTTTGATCAGGGTGCACCAACATTTTCACTAGTGGCGAGAGACGCCTAGCTAATAAGGATGCAAAAATTTTATAATCCGTGTTAAGGAGCGCTAGAGGACGATAGGAGCCTAAGAGGTCAGGATTCTTATCTGGCTTGAGGAGGGAGACCAACAACGCCTCGTTCTGCGTGGCAGTAAGGGTGGAATCGTCGAGCGCTGCTTCATACACTTTGAGCAGTTGTGGTACTAAGATGTGCGTGTATGCTTTGTAAAATTCAGTCGGTAGACCGTCCGGTCGACTTTCCATTGGACAGGGAAAAGATGCTATCCCGAAGCTCCTCTGATTGTATAGGGGCGTTCAGATCATCACTTTGCGCGCGCATTGGACACGGGAGATCAAGTCCGTCCAGGTATGCCTGTATCTCTAGGGTTGTGGTTCGTGCACGCGATTTATACAAATCTCGGTAGTGTATCACGAACGCTTCGTGAATGGCACGCTGCGTATATGCTATGGCTCCGGTCCCTGTTTTTACTGATACTATGGGCGCTGATGACTCATTCTGACGGATAAGCCAGGAGAGCAATTTGCCTGCCTTGTCGCCCATATGATGTGTTCGCGCCGAATGTGCAGCATAGTTAAGGCATCGCAGTCGCTCAATTAGCCGCGTGTGGTCCTCTTTGAGAGAGCCCTGCCCCCCCTGAGCGTCGTCTGTCTGCCCGTTCCGCGGCAGCAAGTCTGCGCTCCAGAGTGGTGAGGTCCCTTTCCAGCTGTGCGCGCATGCCCGCTTGCGTCCCCAGACAGTGCCCTCTGACGACCGCCTTAAGAGCATCCCACTCCACCAGTGGCGACGTGGCCGTCCCTGCATTATCTTCAAAATACTGAGCCATTGCAGTAGCCAATGAATCCCGGAAGGGCGCATCCAGGAGGATGTCCGGCTGAAGACGCCAGATCGGGATCGGTGGCGACTCATCCTCCCACTGTAACTCCATCGTGTGCGGGTTATGATCGGAGTGCGTACGTCCCATGTAGGTGGAGTCCGTAATACAGGGTAAGAGGTCGTCGGACACCATGAAACGGTCCAAGCGGACATGTAGTCTATGGGCCCCGGAATAATAGGAGTACACCCTGTCCAGTGGGTGTCTATGTCGCCAAACATCGGAGAAGCGCCACTGCGATGCCCAGTGCTCTAGCAGCCGCGTATGTGGCGGTACCAAGCAAGGGCGGAAAGGACCGGTCCAGGGAAACGTCCAGTACACAGTTATAGTCCCCTCCCAGAATCATAGGGAGGTCAGGCCATAAAGACAATTTTTGCGATAAAAGATCCAAGTATGCAGCTTGCTCCGTGTTAGGAGCATAAAGCGATGCCAGTATTACCGGTTTCCCATCGAGCACCCCTTTCACTATGACATACCTGCCCTCCCCATCCACCAATGTATCCAGTACTTTAAATGGAGTGCCCGGCCGTACCCACACTAGGACTCCCCGCGCATATGCAAAGTATCCTGTCGCATATAGTTGCCCCCTCCATCGTCGGTGGAGTCGCATGACTTCCACTTGAGCTAAATGTGTCTCCTGAAGAAGCGCTATTTGTATATGATGGCGTTTCAGGTATGAAAATATAAGGTATCGTCGCTCTGGGCTATGGATGCCACGCACATTCCATGTGCCTATTTTAATGGGTGCCATGACCAGTGAGCGTCAAAGGTGTATTTGAGCTGACTCCGCCGTAGGAGAGGAGGATGTGGGAACGTGCGTACATGGGTCAGTGTGGTGGGTGCAATGTTGCGAAGTCTGACTACGTTATAATCATACCGGCGTCTTAAGAGTGTGGGCAGAAATAACAGAATAACAATAAACAATTAATAATACCATGAGCAATTTTGCAACAAGCAATCGCCCAAACTTAGAACACAATAGCACACAGCTAACGCCTGGGGGGGGCTATTATGCGCAGCAACTTAAAAAGTCTAACAGATCGTAAAAGGGGGTTCCGTCTTGTACAGCTAGACCTATCCCTGGCCAGACTCGTATCTGGGCGGGACCGCCACCTGCGTATTATACATGAGTTTCCCATACATTTCAGAGTTAATGAAAAGGAAGACCAGGAGCAAGAAGAAATCCTAGGCCCCACCCCGCAGTGTCCCATCCATAAACAATAGATGCAATCATTCCAATGCGGATACAACATAATGGGCTTTTGCATACTTGCGTGTCCAATGAGTTCGTGAGCCGCTCAGGATGGAGGGGGGGGGAAAAGGTGAGCAGAAAATAGGTATACATTCAAGAAATATTGTCGGAAGTCTGTGGGCGACCCTTGACCTTGCCAGGTAGGTCGCTCCCCCACCACACAGATCCGCCTGTGCTGGCCGCCCGCTGCTGCTGCTGGTAAGATCGCCCTTCCGTTTGTGGCCTCGGTGCCCGTATTGCTTGCTTGTCTCCCCTTTTCCCTTTTGTGCCCCCGCTGCCCCCATTTGAACTGTGCCCGTATTTGTGTCCGCTTTCTCTCCCCTTTTCCTTCTGTACCCCTCGCTGCCCCATTTTTGAATTGTGCCCGTATTTGTGTCCGCTTTCTCTCCCTTTTCCTTCTGTACCCCTCGCTGCCCCATTTTGAATTGTGCCCGTATTTGTGTCCGCTTTATCTCCACTTTTCCTTCTGTACCCCTCGCTGCCCCATTTTGAATTGTGCCTGTATTTGTGTCCGCATTATCTCCACTTTTCCTTCTGTACCCCTCGCTGCCCCATTTTGAATTGTGCCTGTATTTGTGTCCGCTTTATCTCCACTTTTCCTTCTGTACCCCTCGCTGCCCCATTTTGAATTGTGCCCGTATTTGTGTCCGCTTTCTCTCCCCTTTTCCTTCTGTACCCCTCGCTGCCCCATTTTGAATTGTGCCCGTATTTGTGTCCGCTTTCTCTCCCCTTTTCCTTCTGTACCCCTCGCTGCCCCATTTTGAATTGTGCCCGTATTTGTGTCCGCTTTATCTCCACTTTTCCTTCTGTACCCCTCGCTGCCCCATTTTGAATTGTGCCCGTATTTGTGTCCGCTTTATCTCCACTTTTCCTTCTGTACCCCTCGCTGCCCCATTTTGAATTGTGCCCGTATTTGTGTCCGCTTTCTCTCCCCTTTTCCTTCTGTACCCCTCGCTGCCCCATTTTGAATTGTGCCCGTATTTGTGTCCGCTTTCTCTCCCTTTTCCTTCTGTACCCCTCGCTGCCCCATTTTGAATTGTGCCCGTATTTGTGTCCGCTTTTCTCCCCTTTTCCTTCTGTACCCCTCGCTGCCCCATTTTGAATTGTGCCCGTATTTGTGTCCGCTTTATCTCCACTTTTCCTTCTGTACCCCTCGCTGCCTCTCGCCACTCCCGCCGCTGCGTCCCTGCGGCCCCGCCCCCTGTCTGCCCATTCGCTGCCCCTGCCTCCCGCCTCCCAGCTGCTCCTCCCTCCCACCTCCCCATAAATGGCGGCCGCTGCGCGGGCGCGCCGCTGGCGTGCCGAAGGCGCGCCTAAGGCAAGCCCGTCTGCGCCCGTCCGTGCCTGGACCGCGCCCAGCGCCAAACCCCCTGGCCCCCGCAGCAGCCAACCCACCCACCGGACTTACGACACCGCCACCCTCAACGCACTCAACACCGGCCGCATCCCCGGCTGCCACCGTGCCACCCCAGGACGCACCCACAGACCCTTCGCCTGCCAATCCTGCAAGTTCTCCTGCCTCCGGACCTGCACCACACCCGCCAAGCCGAGCACCAGCAGCAACCACCTGAAGTGCTTCCTGCTCAACACCCGCTCCGTCCACAGACACGCCGTGGAACTTTGGAACCTGCTCGACTCCACATCACCAGACGTCGCTTTCCTCACGGAAACATGGATGAACGCCTCCTCAGCGCCCGACATCGCCATCGCCATCCCGGACGGATACAAGATCACCCGAAGGGACCGCGCAAACCAGACAGGAGGAGGCATCGCCATCGTCCACAAGAACACCATCCGCATCACGACCAACTCCGACGACACCTTCACAGCCGGCGAACACCTGCACTTCCAGATACACACCGACCCCAAGACCACCCTCAGAGGCACCCTCATCTACAGACCCCCAGGACCACGCACACAATTCAGCGAAGACATCGCCGACCTCATCAGCCCGCACGCCCTCCCCTCGGCTGACTACATCCTCCTTGGGGACCTCAACTTCCACCTAGAGAACAACAACGATCGCAACACCACCACCCTGCTGGACAACCTCGCCAACCTCGGACTCAAGCAACTGGTGACCACCCCCACACACCTCGACGGCCACACGCTTGACCCCGTCTCCTCCTCCAGCAAGGACATCTCCTTCAGCCACACCACCGGACTCCACTGGACAGACCACAGCTGCGTCCACTTCAGCTTCAGCAGGATCACCACGCACCACCACCCGCAACAGTTTCCGCGCAGAAGCTGGAACAAGATCACCACCGACCAACTCACCACATCCCTGAGCCAGAACCCTCCCGCCAGCTCAACGAACCCCAACCAAGCCGCCAGCAACCTCACAAGATGGATCACCAACTGCGCAGACGACCTCGCCCCATTGAAGACCCCCCAGTCAGACCCGGCAACAAGAAAGCATCCTGGTTCACCGACGAACTCAAGATATCCAAGAAGAACTGCCGGGCCCTCGAGAAAGCATGGCGCAGAGACCCGACTGCAGACAACATGACCACCCTCAAGCACGCCACCCGAAAACACCACCAGCTGATCCACACCACCAAGAAAACCGCATTCAAGGAACGACTGGACAACAACGCCCACAACAGCAAGGAACTCTTCATCATCGTCAAAGAACTCTCGAACCCCAGCGCCGGAAACAACGACATCACTCCCTCGCAAGACCTCTGCAACTCGCTCGCCTCGTTCTTCCACAGCAAGATCGCAGACATACACTACAGTTTCAGCACACAGCCGACGTACCCTACGACCGTTCCAACGCCCCCCACCTCCACCCTCCGAGCCTGGACCCCTATCAACACCGAAGACACTATCCGCACGATGAACTCCATCCACTCCGGATCACCAACCGACCCCTGCCCTCACCACGTCTTCAACAAGGCCGACGCCGTCATCGCACCCCACCTCCGGGACATCATCAACACCTCCTTCGTCACCGCCACCTTCCCAGAGAGCTGGAAGCACGCCGAACTCAGCGCCCTACTGAAGAAACCGTCAGCAGACCCCACCGACCTCAAAAACTACCGCCCCATCTCGCTCCTTCCTTTTCCTGCCAAAGTCATCGAGAAGACCGTCAACAGACAACTGGCCGCCTTCCTCGAGACGAATGGATCCCTCGACCACTCGCAGTCCGGCTTCCGGGCCAACCACAGCACCGAGACCGCCCTCATCGCAGCTACCGACGACATCCGAGCCCTGCTCGACAACGGGGAAACAGCGGCCCTCATCCTCCTGGACCTCTCCGCAGTGTTCGACACAGTCTGCCACCGCACCCTAGTGCAACGCCTGAACAACTGCGGAATCCAAGAGAAGGCACTGGAGTGGATCATCTCCTTCCTCGCCGGAAGAACCCAGAGAGTCCGCCTCCCCCGTTCAGTTCCGAGGCCACCGAAGTCATCTGCGGCGTACCACAAGGATCATCACTCAGCCCCACCCTCTTCAACGTCTACATGAGCCCCCTCGCAGCCATCGCACGCCAACACAACCTCAACATCATCTCCTACGCCGACGACACCCAGCTGATCCTCTCCCTCACCAACGACCCCACAACCGCCAGAACCAACCTACATGAAGGGATGAAGGACGTAGCCGAGTGGATGAGGAACAGCCGCCTGAAACTGAACTCAGATAAAACGGAAGTCCTCATCCTAGGATCATCACCCTCCGCCTGGGATGACTCCTGGTGGCCCCCTGCCCTGGGCAACGCACCCAAACCAACGGACCACGCACGCAACCTGGGCTTCATCCTGGACTCCTCCCCTCAATGACCCGACAAATCAACGCCGTCTCCTCGTCTTGCTTCAACATCCTACGCATGCTGCGCAAGATCTTCCGGTGGATCCCCACCGAAACCAGGAAGACGGTCACCCAGGCCCTCGTCACCAGCCGACTGGACTACGGCAACTCCCTCTACGCCGGAACCACAGCCAAACTTCAAAAAAGACTCCAACGCATCCTGAACGCCTCAGCTCGACTCATCCTGGACATCCCCCGACACAGCCACATCGCCGGACACCTGAGAGACCTGCACTGGCTCCCCGTCAGCAAGAGAATCACGTTCCGACTCCTCACCCACGCACACAAAGCTCTCCACAACCAAGGCCCCAGATACCTCAACGACCGTCTGACCTTCTACACTCCCACCCGCCAGCTACGATCGACCAACCACGCCCTCGCCGCCGTCCCCCGCATCCGAAGAGCCACAACGGGAGGAAGATCCTTCTCCTACCTGGCTGCCAAGACGTGGAACTCCCTACCCATCCACCTCCGCCTTACCCAAGACCACCTCTCCTTCAGGAAGCAACTCAAGACCTGGCTGTTCGAACAGTAGCGGACCCCCCTCCCCCAAGCGCCTTGAGACCCTCCTGGTGAGTAGCGCGCTATACAAATGCTTGATTGATTGATTGAGTGACATGTGGCAGCTCACAGGAGCCCTGGGAACCAAGGGGAGCGTCCGATAGTTCCTCTTCACTATTCGGCCCTCGGTGTTCGGAGTCAGAGTCCCCCTCCGGGAATCCGCTAATGTTTGCCACTGCCTGCACCGCCTCAAGCCGCCCACTCAGTATCAGTTCCGGCGTCAGGCTGGGCGTCCGAGGGGCGGAAGACTGTGACTTCCTCCTTCGCCGTCTGCGGCGTCGCAAAGTAGTCTCCGGCGGTTGCTCTCTGTGCCTGGATTTCGAGGGGTTGAAAGAATCCAGCCATTCCTCCGCACTCTCCGGTGTGGTGAAGAAATGGGTCTTCTCTCCCGCAACGACCCTCAGCCTTGCGGGGAACAGCAGCGAATATTTAAGATCACACTGTCGCAGACGTCTTTTCACCGCTAAATAGGAGTGACGTTGCTTCTGAACTTGGAACGTGTAATCAGGGAAGATCATGACTTTGTGATTGTCAACTTGTATGTCTTGTAATTTTCTGGTTTCTTGGAGAATTGCATCCCTATCTCTGTAGTTTAACAGGCGGATTAAAAACGGTCGTGGGTTCGAGCCCGGAGGCGGGGGTTTGGCGGGTACTCTGTGCGCTCTTTCAACCACAAAGTGCGGGGACAAGGCCTCTCCTGGTAGTAGTGACCGGATCCAATCCTCCGCATAATTTACTGTGTTCCTCCCCTCCACTCCCTCAGGAAGGCCCACGACACGTACGTTGTTGCGGCGGGCCCTGCCTTCGGCATCCTCCGCCCTGTCCTCCAAAAATTCAACTCTGTCGAGCAGATCACGAATATTCTTTTCAGCTGAGGACGTCCGTGGGGAAACCTCCGCAATTTCCCCCTCAACAGCAGTGGTACGATCTGCTAGCTTCCGGTGGTCAGCATGCAATAGTGTTAGATCAAGCGCCACCTTGTCAATTTTACCTTCCAGAGAGGCACGGATTTGATTCATCGTCTCACCAAGCTTCTCAACCGCCGCCAGCACCGCATCTAGCTTATTTGACATAGGATCAGCCGTCTCCGCCTCCATCTTCCTGTCGGACTGCACCCGAGTCTGCGGGTGAAGGCCTGTCGCGCCCCCAGTGCCAGTCTTCGTACGGCCCCCACGCGACATGTAGCAGACTATGACGAGTACCAGTCTGGATGTATCACACCACAGATATATGCAGAGCAGCGGCCGGATCCACCCTCCACAACACGCAAAGTCCCGGTGCAATCCAAGAGAGCAAACTCACCGATGCTGTCCCGAACTATGCCGGTGATCGCCGAGGCAGAGACAACCAGGCGAAGCTCGTTACACCGGGGTTCGGCAGCCTAGCTCCTGAAAAGAGGGTGCGGCAGATGCCGCGCAGTGTCGTTCGCCAACACTCACCACAACTGCAGCTATATCAGACCAGTCCAGTGCAGCAACTCAGGGTGAGGCGCCCGGTGCAGCAGCTGTCCCAAGCGGGGCGTGCAGAGAAAGATTGTCTTCACCTGGAACCCCCCCCGGGCCCCCAGCGCACCGCAGATCACTGCACTCGGGCAGCGCTGACCACTGTCTGTAGCGCTGGTAGGCGGCTCGTTGGCGTTATGGAGTGGCGGAGCAGCGTCGCTCCTCAAATCGGACAGCAAGCCGTGTTAGGGGGGGGCACCTGCATATCGACGTGCGGAGGTGGAACAGCCACCACGCAAGTGACGTCACAAACTGAATGTCCTGTATTGGGGCCCCCCCACTCGATATCCGCGAGAAGCGGGCCGATCCCCCCCACAGCGGGTCCTCCGCCGCCAAGGCACACAGCCGAAATACAGAGGCAAATGTTATGTCCTCACAGCAGGACGCGGCCCGCCGTCACTCCGCTTCACTCTTCCAGGCCGGGCCCAGTGGGCGGAGCTAGACCCCGACCTCGCGTGGAGGGCCCTGGCCGGCAGCAACGCTCCGCTCAAAAGTGCACTGAGGGCGGGGTGTCCAGTCCGGGGTGAGGCAGGATCGTCGCCGCAACTCTCCCCGATGCCGCTCGGATGGTCCGGTAGGCAGAGCGGAGCCGCAGCGCAGCTCAGGGCCCAGGGGGTGGGGCCAGTCCCCGGCACCGCGTACCTTATGTCGCTCGATGCCCTGGAGCCGTCCTCGGCAGCGGTGCGGGAAGGGGAGGTCTACAGCTGGATTTCAGCGCCTCCAATCCTCCAATGCTGGCGTTAGGGCAACCGGACCTCCTCTGAAATAGCCACAACAGGCAGCGGCCCCATCAGCTCCCGAATTAGCGGAGTATAGCGGCCAGGGAAGGGAGCCACCGACGGAGCTCCTCAGCTACACGTCCATCGCCATTGCCGGCCAAGCCACGCCCCCAATATGCCTGTTACTCATGTTATGATTAAAATGTAATACGCCGTCAAAAAGACCTGACCTAACTGTCACCTGTGAGGCATGATGGGAGCCTGGAGGTCCTGAAGGTCCAAAAGGCACGGCGCCAGTTTTTTCTGAGTGTTCTATATGCAGCCTTCTAGGCTAATCTGCCTGCTATCACCTTGCCTTTTTCCTTTGAAAATAAAGGCTATGTTCAAAAACAAGTCGGAGGTACATTTTCTGTTATAAAAATGTTATTTTACATGTCTTTTGGATATTTCAAATGAAAAATACAATGCAATATTGGCATATTAGAGCCTGATATTATGGTTGGGCTGCATATTTATATACATGTGTGTGTATATTATATATATATATATATATATATATATATATATATATATATATATATATATATATATATATATATATATCCTTTTTTTTTAAATTGCTTTTTATTTCATTTTCATAACAAAAACAATACAAAAAGTGAAAATCAACATACATTGCAGTGCTATACTGTAATAGTTTGATCCGACATATCCACCAGTCACACGAGTCCACCACTGGAAAGCCTGTCAAATGTTGTCTACCATCTAGAGCATCATGGCTTACACTTTCGCAACGGAGCATCCCAACCCCGCTCCCCACAACAAATTCATATTTTGCAATCCCAGACATGGCGCAGCGGTGGCACATAACAAGGAGTCCATACTTTAATCGTCCGTCATTCTAGCATTTAACCAAGTGACAAACGGTTCCCAGATGTCTGTAGGTCGGGACCTGGTCGGCTGGAGTTCCCAATAGGTGGCCAGCTGTGTCTTACAATATGTGACCTGTGTGATCCAGTCTTTCGTAAGCGGGGGCCTAGTTGCCCCCCAGTGTAAAGCTATCTGACGTTTGGCCATCAGGAGGAGCATTGCTGGTAGTTTACGTGATTTAGGGGGCACCGTCTCCAGCACCCCCAGTAGAGCCGCAAGGGGCGTAAGTGGAAGATCCAAGCCGACAATATCTTTAATATGCTTATAGACTTCAAGCCAGAAGTTGGCTATGGGTCTGCAGCTCCAGGCTAAGTGCAGGAAGGTGGCGAGTGGGGTGCCGCATTTCCAGCAGCAATCATCTTCCCTTAGTCCCATTTTATGCAGGTGTATGGGGGTGCGATAAAATCGATGCAAGTATTTGAAGTGGATGAGCCTGAGGCGGTAATTGGGCGAAAGGCGCCTCAACTGTTGACAGCCGAGCCGCCACTGTTCATCCGTGAGAGGCGTACCCAGCTCCACGTCCCAAGCCGCACGGGAGGGGGGATTATGATTGGAGAGGTCTTTTGAGTGTGTCTGTAGATGCGTGATATGAGTTTATGTCCCGATTCCACCGTCAGTAGATTCTCAAGCGCCGGCAGGGAAGGCGGAGGCCCCGGAAAGGTGGGGAATTTATGCTTGCAGGATGCGCGGAGTTGATAGTACAGCAACATGTCAAGTGCTGAGGGCTCTGCAGGGTAACACATATGTTGAAGTGTAAGAAAAGTGTCTTCTGGGAACAGATCCCCGCTCACTGTTATGTTATGTACGTTTGCGCGTTCCTGTGCTTTGCGTTCCATGAGAGGGGGAAACATAGGATTATTGAAAAGGGCCACAGACGGAGCATATAGTATCTCCAAGTGTGCTCTTTTACGAATACCTTCCCAGGCCCATCTCAGAACCTGTACAGTATCTATTTCTCCGCACGGGCGCTTATATGGCTGATACAGGGCTGTCGATATTGGTAGGGGAGCGGCGCGGTCTATTTCTATGGCCACGTGTGGTTGGTATAGCGTGGGGTGGATCCAAAAGTGTAAAAATTGCGCCTGAGCGCTATAGGCGTACAGCGCAAAATCCGGGGCCGCCATTCCTCCCTGCTCCTGAGGCAATGTCAAAATTTCCCAGGCTATTCGTGGTTGACCCCCAGCCCACACCAGCTCGATCATGAGCGATTTTAGGCGTTTAAAAAAATGCAGCGGGAGCGGGAGCGGTACATTCACAAACAGGTAAAGCAGTTTGGGCAATATTATCATTTTAGCTATTGCTATACGGCCCGCCAGCGAAAGAGGAAGCGTCTTCCACCTCCGGACCCTTTCCTCAATCCATGTCACTACCCTTCCATAATTGGCCCTCCATATTTCATGCAGGTCATTGGTGAGCCACACCCCCAGATATCGGATGGGTTCAGAGGCCCATGTTAACGGATATTCAGTGTCAAATTTCTGCGTATCAGATGTAAGGGGGAGGATCACAGATTTACTCCAGTTGATATTTACTCCGGAGAGCCCACCAAAGCGGATCACCTCCCTAGTCATGGGGGCCAGGTTGTCTTTAGGATGTACCATGTACAGCGTGATGTCGTCTGCATACATGGACACCGTGAGTGCTCTGGTGGTAAGGCCAATCCCTCTGTTCACATGGTGTTGGCGCAGCCGCGCAGCTAGGGGTTCTGTCGCTATCGCAAACAGGAGCGGCGACAGGGGGCACCCCTGTCTAGTGCCTCGGGTTATGTGTATCGGCTCTGATATCAGCCCGTTCACCCTTAATCGCGCCGTTGGTTGTGTGTAAAGGAGTTGAATGTGCTTCAGGAAGCCTGGGCTTAGTCCTATCCTTTGGAGCAGAGGAAAGAGAAATCCCCATTCCAGTGAGTCAAATGCCTTTGAGGCATCCAATAACACTGCAGCCGAGGGTAGGGTTGGTGTTAGGTAATGCAGGAGCCCGAATAGGGTTCTGATGTTATGTGAGGTCGCCCTGCCCGGTATAAAGCCTGATTGGTCCGGTAGGACTATCTTCGGGAGCAGTGGTTGGAGTCTGGTAGCCAAAAGCTTTGCAAAGATTTTGGCGTCTAGGTTAATCAGTGAGAGTGGGCGGTAAGACTCGCTCTTCTGTGGGTCCTTGTCTGGCTTGAGGAGAGTGATAATAATCGCCTCTCTCATCGAATCTGGTAGGATTTCCTTTTGAAGCGCCTCTTGGTAGACAGCCAGGAGACGGGGGCGAGGTCCTCGGAAAATTCTTTATAAAATTGCGCGGTGAGGCCATCTGGTCCGGGAGCCCTGTCTGCCCTCATACCGCCTATGACCCGGCGCACATCGTCGGTTGTGAATGGTATGTCCAAATATTCACGGTGGGCATTAGTGAACCACACAAGTGCTATGGAGTCCAAATATTCCTGTAGCATCGGGGTTGCGGGTGTAATCTGGGACGTGTAGAGCTGTGAGTAGAAGTCGTGCATGGTGGCTAAGATGTCTGGGGGGAGCGTACCAGTTCGTTCGTGGTGGTGGTGAGTGCGGTAATAAGTGCGGCCCCCCTAGGTGGTTTCAATAGGTTCGCCAGTGTCTTCCCGGGCCTGTCCCCTTCCCCATATTTCCGTGCGATAGCGTATTTGTGAAGGAACTTTACCTCTCTTTCTGCCTCCTCCTGGTAGGCCGTCAGTTTACCACGAATGTGCCCCAGCGTCTCAGCTGCTGGTGTAATGTAGTATTGTTGTTCTAGTGTGTGCAGCTCCGCCTCTAGACGCCCAAGGCGGTCCCTAATGTCCCTTAGTACCCTGTTTTGCCCCGCGATGCAGTGTCCACGAACAACCACCTTAAACGCCTCCCACAGAGTCCCGATCGAATCCACAGATCCCGTGTTTTTATCAAAGTATTCTGTTATATGTGTATGTAGTTCTTCCTTAAATACCGGATCCAGCAGTGCATTAGGTGGCAGGCGCCATGTGAAGGGCTGGCGATACGGTAGGAGTATGTGTAGGGACAGGGTAACTGGGGAATGATCTGAGAGTGTGCGAGCGTGGTGGGATGCGTCCGATACCCAGGAGTGCAAGTCAGGAGAAATGAGCCAAAAGTCCAGTCGCGACCATGCGTTATGTTGCTGTGAAATGCAGGTGCCTTCGCGGTCGTGTGGGTGAAGGCTTCGCCAGGTATCTACAAGACCGTAGTCCTCCATTAGTTGTTTTAATACAGCGGCGGCTTGTGGGTGATGTGTGCGGGAGGCTCCCACTCTATCAGTCCCCAGGGACATTACTGTGTTAAAATCGCCCCCCATAGCAATGCCGCATCGCCCATTGATTGTATGGTGTGCCACAGTTTCTGGAAGAAGGAGGGGTCGTCCACATTAGGCCCATAGACATTAGCAATTAGAACCTTCTGGTGAAATAGTATTCCCAGAGCCAGTACGTACCGCCCCTCCGTATCACTAACCACCTTCAAGGTCCTCCAGGGGGTGCCTTTTTTAATTAATGTGGCCACTCCGCGGGAGTAATTGGAGTAACAGGAGGTGAATACTTCGCCCCATCTGTTGGATTTCAGCCTGTCGCAGGCTATGCTCCTGAGATGGGTCTCCTGAAGGAGACATATCGCAGCCGAATGTCTAGTTAGTTGGGAAAGAATTAGGCGCGTTTTTCTGTGGTCGTTCAGACCACGCACGTTCCATGTGAGACATGTTAAATTAGACATGTGGCCGCTGGAGGGTGTCTGTATCCTATGATTGTCGATTTCTCTATCAGACCTGTCTTTGGTTGTGCAGTATGGGTACCCTGCAGTGTGTAATGGCACTATTAGGGTAATGTGTGATATGTCCAGTGGAAGTCTGATCGTGTGAAGAATATAGAGCACTTGCCAATGAGCAGCAAACTGTTAAATACAATAACACAAAAAATCTACGATACCCTACCCTCCCCCTCCCACACCAACCCCCAATTAGGTCGTGTATCCCTGTCAAAACCCCACCCTTTAACCAATAAGCTACCTAAGAAGGAACTGTAGGGAATCATCCCAGCGGGGGCAAGGCGTTGCCGGCGTACTGCCCTGTCGTGAAGACAACAGGGTGGCCGAGCATTATAAATGCCTATACATCCATGCGAGCTCCAATTACCACATTAGGTGGGTCAAGCATTTTCAGAAAAATGGCATGGAGGAACAGCTACCACGGACATCGCAGCACAGTCAAACAGCCATACATTACTCAATGTCACTGGTTTGCTCCTGCGAGGAAGATTCTTTATCCCTTGGTTTGTCTTGCAGCTTTCTGGCATTTTGTTTTGCAAATTTTAGTGCGTCCTTTGCGGCTGTAAAGAACACCGGTTTGCCTTCCGTTTGCACGCGCAGTTTAGCCGGGTACAGCATAGCATATTTCGTGCCTATTTGTTGAAAGATCTTTTTTGCGGGGATGAATTCCCTGCGGGCTGCCTGGACCAGTTGTGTGAAATCGGGGTAGAACGCTATTGTATTATTTTGATACTGGAGCGTGCCTCTTTCTCGTGCTAGCCTCAGAATAGTGTCCCTGTCTCTGTAATTTAATATTTTTGCCAATATGGTTCTGGGGGTGGTACCCGGCTGTGGCCTCGGGCCGAGCGTGCGGTGGGCGCGCTCTACAAGGAACATGGGCGACAGTTCTGCCCCGAACAATTCCTTTAGGAGTCCCTCGACATATTTTTCCATGTTTGTGATGTTCGTCGATTCGGGTATGCCCGTAAGGCGCACATTGTTGCGCCGGGATCTCGCTTCTAAATCCTCATTGCGTAGTTTGATCACTTCCAGCACTTTGTCCATACGCAGCATCTGTTCGCGAGTTTCCGTTTGGGTATCTTCGTGATCCGATACTCGCGTCTCCAGTGTGTCCAATCTATTTTCATGTTTCTCCACCTTACGTGAAACCTGGTCCATGCGTGCCGCGAGGGAGTCGAGTTTTGAGTCGATATCTTTCAGGCATGCTTTTACGTCTTTGAACATTGTTTTTATGTCGTCCTCTTGTTCTGTTTCCAGTTGCGTCTCTGGGACAGTTGTTTGCGACGCCGGGTCACTTTCACCATATCTCGTGCTGCGCTTCTCAAATGTCAGTTTTGGCTGTTTGTTATCTGGCTTGCCCATGGCTGCGCGAGTACGAGCAACAGTTCCTGGGAGGGATATTGAGTGAAGCTGCAGTGCTTGCACCGGGGTTATTTTGCCGGCGTCTGCGCTGCGTGCGTTCTTCAGCACGGTTATTCCTTTCTGTCTGCTCGCGTTTGCACTTGTGCGTCTATAAATGCCAATTCGAGTGCAGGCCCTGAGGGCAGGAGATATCCCCTACAGCCGGTCGTTATAGTGCCAGGTCAGCGCACCGGAGAGCCGCCACCGAACCCAGCGCCGAATATCACTCTTGTAGTCAACCCAGTTTCCCAGCTGGTTGTTCGCCTCGTTTTTGGGCGCCGATCGCGCCTCTTGCAGTGCGGCTGCACACGATCTTCTGCCGGGGTACCGGGCCCACTCGTCAGCAGGGCGGCCGTGCAGTCCTATTGATGCGCCGTTTGTTGTTGTACCGCTATAGTCCACTGGGGTTGGGCCCCTGCGATTTGCAGTGCGAGTCCTGGGCGCGTAGTCAGCGCTCCGCTCGTAGGCCTCTGTGACATAGACTGGGGGCCCTCAGCAGTTCTCCGTGTCCCATTGACTGTGCAGGCAGTCAGCCGTGAGCTCTATCCCCCCAGCTCTATGAGGCAGAGCGGACGCCTCGCGCACTACAGGACACTGCGTTCCGAACTCCCCGGCACACCAATCCGGCCCCGCTGATGGTCCGCATCGGCCACTTCACCTTCCAAGCGGGCCCCTCGCCCTCCCTACGCATGTAGGTTACTCTTCGTTTTGTGCACGTCGTGTGCTCTTACCTCCGCGTTGGGGACCTTTAGGGTTTCTCAGCTGCCTCCCGCCGTTCCTTACTTGCGTGGTATATCGCGACAGTCGCCGACTTTCGGAAATCGTCTCGAGGATCAGCTCTGCGCTTGGTGTGTGCGCGTCTCTTCTGTGGTTCCACCGCTGCGCTCCAGTGCCCCTCTCCCGATGTCACCATCCAGGTCACCAGGCACAGGCAATGAGGCGCCCACTCGGCCAGGCCCGCCTCCGCCCGTCTGCAACGTCCCGGACCGGACACGGCCGCAGTGACGCCGATTCTCGTTAGGGCCGTTCCGCGCTCTCCCTCTAGTCGCGGAAGGTCGCAAATTGATCAGCGGCACCTCCGATTTCGAAATGTGCGGTGGAATCTTGCAGTTTAGGCAATTTTGTGCGGATTTCTGGCGGATGTTGTGCTCGGCCGGCAGAGCCGACAGATTAGGCGGCCATCTTGCTGCTCGGCTCGGCCACGCCCCCATATATATATATCCTTGACAGTAGGTTAGTCTTAGATGCAACCAACAATATATGGAGTCATATGTATAGAATGTTCTGCTCAGTACATATGCATGCATCCTAGATCGCAACTCTGGCACACTCAGCCTCTGACGCATTCTTTCCTGGGAATCCGATGAATTTACCAAATATACGTACATGCTGTTTGTGTGTTTGGAAAAATGCAGAATTTTGAGGGTTAGAAGAGATTGATTAACCTTTAGTCTTTTTTCTTTCTATGTCTCACAGGGCCTAGGTCCGTTTTTGACATATTGCTACATTGACTAGTTTCAGTTTATAGTTTTATTTTTCTACTATAATTTTTTCTGTCACATTATTTCTGTGCTGACATAGATACAATCTATAACAATCATATTTATATGCACTGCTATTTTCATTTATGTTTGTAACTTCTATGTTTACTATTATGCACGGTTGCTGTGACGACCAACCAAGAGTATTCACTATATAGGGATGGATTTCAATGGCGCCCGATGTAGTGAACAAGGCGGCTTGCCGTCGAAACGCGTCTAGGCTATCTTTTGGAATAAAGTTGCTGTTACATTCCCACAGAGTCCGCGCCTGTCATTGCTTGTTGCCAAGACTGGTATCGTGTGTGTATATATGTATGTATGTGTATATATGTATGTATGTGTGTATATATATATATATATATATATAATCTACTGGCGGTCGCCAGTAGATAGTTATAGTTAGGACCTATTTTCCATAGGAAATCCGCAACATTCTATTTGCAATAACGTTGGCGCCGGTTGACGAATCTTCGCGAAAGTTTCCAACTTGTTGGGGCGCTCCGGTCCGCTCCTATCCTGAAAATCTCTGGGTGATTCGTCAAGCGGGGGCCGAGAAAAAAGGGGGTCCCAAAACGTGTTTTCCCCATTCATTTTTCCATAGGGACCTTTCATCGCAGCTACAGCCCGAACTGCTGAACGGAATTACACCAAATTTGGCAAAGAGGTAGCCCTTGGTTCAGTGTCGTGCCTTTTGCTTAAATGGTGTAAATCCGTTCAGTAGTTTCTGAGAAATTTGAAAAAGAAAACACATCTGGGCGGAGCCTAACCACACGTCATCGTGAGATCTGATTGGCTGTCAGCACTTCATCCTGGAATTGCTGGCAGCCATCTTGGGACCAATATAAATGATAGTACCCCATTGAAATGCATTGTAGTGAATCGAAGATTTTGAGGGTTACCAAAAGGAGAACTATAAAGGGTGATAACAGACTTTAGTTACATTAGAATTCATTTGTTGATGGTACCATACTAATTTCAGGAATTGTGGTGTGTTCTAAGGTGATTTTACCCTGTGAAAAACCTTCTGCTGGGATATCATGAATCATGTTTGAGAGAGAACTATTTTCACATACTTGTCCCATACAGTTTTGGAAGGTGCTCCAGAAGCTAAAATGAGAGCATATTTTCTGTAAATTCACATTATCTTTCTCAGTCATGTGAGAATGAAGTCTGACATTCTCAGTAAAACATGTACATCCAACAAGGGCAGAGACTGTCAGTTGATTCCTTTGTGTTCTACTGCAGCTTCCCAGAGTGTTCTAAAGAACAACTAGAGTGCTAACAGCCTTACTTATGACAAAAGTATGGCACACCTGAAGCCATCTTGATTGGAATAAACTGGTAACACTTAAAACATTTAATTTAAAAAGGAACAAAATGATGGGGTTCATTTTGTCATAGAAATTATGGTTAGTGCTGTAGAAAGAAAAATTAGTGCTAAAACACTACCCCCAGCACGACACCCTACACTACCCAAACATAACTGCACTACCCTAAACCCTAAAACACTACCCCCAGCACGACTCCCTACACTACCCAAACACCACTGCACTAAACCCTAAATATACCCCCAGCATGACCTCCCATACTACACAAACACCACTGCACTACCCTAAACCCTAAAACACTACCCCCAACACGACCCCTACACTACCCAAACACCACTGCACTACCCTAAACCCTAAAACACTAACCCCAGCATGACCCCCTACACTACCCAAACACCACTGCACTACCCTATACCCTAAAACACGACCCCCTACACTACATAAACACGACTGCACTACCCTAAAACACTACCCACAGCATGACCCCCTTCACTACATAAACACCACTGCACTAACATAAACCCTAAAACACTACCCCCAGCACGACTCCCTACACTACCCAACACCACTGCACTACCCTAAAACACTACCCCAGCACGACTCCCTACACTACCCAACACCACTGCACTACCCTAAAACCTAAATCTACCCCCAGCACAACCCCTACACTACCCAAACACCACTGCACTACCCTAAACCCTAAAACACTACCCCCAGCATGACCCCCTACACTACTGCACTACCCTAAACCCTAAAACACGACCCCCTACACTACCCAAACACCACTGCACTACCCTAAAACACTACCCCCAGCACGACTCCCTGCACTACCCAAACACCACTGCACTACCCTAAACCCTAAATCTACCCCCAGCACGACCCCTACACTACCCAAACACCACTGCACTACCCTAAACCATAAAACACTACCCCCAGCATGACCCCTTACACTACACAAACACCACTGCACTACCCTAAACCCTAAAACACTACCACCAGCATGACCCCCTACACTACCCATACACCACTGCACTACCCTAAACCCTAAAACACTACCCCCAGCACGACCCCCTACACTACTGCACTACCCTAAACCCTAAAACACTACCCCCTGCACAACCCCCTACACTTCCCAAACACCACTGCACTACCCTATACCCTAAAACACGACCCCCTACACTACACAAACACGACTCCACTACCCTAAACCCTAAAACACTACCCACAGCATGACCCCCTTCACTACACAAACACCACTGCACTGCCCTAAACCCTAAAACACTACCCTAGCACTACCCCTACACTACCCAAACACCACTGCACTAACATAAACCCTAAAACACTACCCCCAGCACAACCCCCTACACTACACAAACACCACTGCACTACCCTAAACACTAGAAAAGAAACCCCCACCCCATGCCCAATCCCCCTTACCTCTCACTCCTCATGGTTCCTCTCTCCTCATGGTTCCTGCTTCACGTCATCTCTGAGGGGCGGTGCACGTCGTTGTGAGGAAACGGAACAGCCTCTGTTTCCTTACAACGACATGGATTGTCTACATGTTTTTTAGAACACATGGTCATTTACCATACATACCTTTACAACAAAATTCGTTGTGAAGGCATGCGTGGTAAATGACCATGCGTTCTAAAAAAAATGTGTAGTAATGACTTCGTGATGTACAACGCATGCGTGGTAATGCATGCGTTGTAATGGTATCGCAAAGTAAAGAAGTCGTTGTAACGGCTGTTTACCGATCGAAGCTGCCCCTGTTCTTCAGTGAGACGTTTATTTGATTAATTAGGAAGAAGGAATGTGGTTTTTTTTACCGAAAAGTGCATTTCCGGCTGTTGTATTGTGAAAGTGTCCGCGTGGCCTGGTTTCACTTCCGGTGAGAGAGTGGAAGAGTCTGTTTGGATCTAAAGGAGTTCTGTTGTTGGACGGGGCCGGCGCGACATGTCATCAGAAAACATAGATAATGGAAAGCGTCCTCCCTGAAGTGTGGAGCAGTGCCATGAGAGGTCAACGAGTGTGCGTCCCACCGCAGTATGACCGTACCGCGTGACCCATGTGCCGCCTCCAGGGTACGGGAGGCAGAAGCGGCATCTAATTCTACATTTTGGTACTAGGGCATTTTAACTTCGTTGTTCCTGCCAGATACAAAGAGAAGATCCTGTTATTCAGTGCCCTTGTTGCCTTTTTTGTGGGTTGTGGTGCTTGTCACTTCGCTGCCCCGCCGGTGCACACGGCTGGGCACCCCACCTTGTGTGCCATCTGCAGGGCCTCTGCCCTCGGATCACTGGTTTCGGTTTCTGGAGTGGCAACATAAACAGTTGCTCCCAAAGGACTAGCCTGAACACTTAGGTGAATATCCCCTGCACCAGCATTCCACGGAAATTCTTTCCTAGCTCTCCCACGTCAACGAGCACGGCTCCGCTCGCGACTCCGTATGACGTCATCGGAGCCATAAGAGGACCTCGTCGGCGTGCTGACGTCAGTTCCACCCATTTTTTCCGTGCCACCGAGGCAAACAGGGGACCGAGACATTTTCACATGTATACATAGTATAATAAATATATATATATTCACTGAAAAAATCATAGGTTTCAGGCATGTTATAGTTAGAAATTAGCATTTAAAAAACCTTAGAAATTCAATGAAAAAACCATAGGTTTCAGGCACGTTATAGTTAGAAATTAGCATTTAAAAAACATTAGAAATTCACTGAAAAAACCATAGGTTTCAGGGGCGTTATAGTTAGTTGGACATTTCCATCGTACAAAACCATAGAAATTCCCCCGTTATAGTTAGTTCAGCTAACTATAACTCGCGCGCCCGCAATGCACTGCTGATGACGTCACATATTACATCACTCATGACATGGTCAGTGACATCACTGATGACATCTCAAATGACATCACTGATGACATCATCCAGTGAATGTGTGTTTTTCTGAAAATTAAATATGTTTTATATATGTATATCTCAAGGTCGATGGAAGAATAAATGGGTATATAAGTGTCTAAATAGATGATTTTTTTTGTAAAATGGATTGTATAACTGTGTATCTTAGTGAATACATGGGTTAGTGAGTAATGTTTAAATATGAAAATATCTGTATCAGTCTCTCAGTTTGTGTATAAGTGGCTGCATGTGTTGGTGAGTAGCTACATGAGTGTCTATATGGGTTATTAGTTGGTGTTTTGAGTATCAGTATGAGTGTCTGAGTGTCTGTATGGTTCTGTGGGGGGGTATTACTTAGTGCATAGATGCATGAATGAGTGACTCACTGTTTGTATGTGTTGAAGACAGCATGTGTGCAGGACTGTATAGGTGGATAAGTATGTGTATGGGTGTGTTAGTGAGTGAATGACTGTCTCAATAGTGTCTTTATGAGTAACTACATATGTTTTAAACTAGTATATGTGAGTATTGGTGTATATAAGTGAGTATATGTGAGAGTGAGAGATTGGAAGAGTTCCTGTACAAATAAGTAGGTGTTTCTATAAGTGATTGTTTAAGAGAGTAAGTATGTGTAAGTTTCTGTAGCAGTAAGTGTGGTAGTGTGTGTATAACTGTATATGCAAGTAAATGGATGTTTGATACTTTGTTTGCATGTGTGACTATGTGTGTGAGTAACTCTATGGATGAGTGGCGGTGTGTAACAGGATGTATAGGTGTATGAGTACATATGATGAGTGAGTACATGTATGAGTGACTGTATAGGGACTGTTGGTGAATGAGTGGAGCTGTGTAGATCTTGGAATTACTGAATAGGTGTGTTGTAACTGGTATTGGTATGTCCATTGTTTTGAAAATGTTAGTTTGTATTTTTGAGTGTGTATCAAAGGTTATATTAGGGTGAGAGGAGGTCTGCCACTCTATCACAAGGATGATGTCATCCATCAGAGATGTCATCAGTGATGTCATCAGTTCAGTGATGTCATCAGTGATGTCATCAGGGATGTCATGAGTGATGTCACTGACCATGTCATGAGTGATGTAATATGTGACGTCATCAGCAGTGCATTGCGGGCGCGCGAGTTATAGTTAGCTGAACTAACTAGAACGGGGGAATTTCTATGGTTTTGTACGATAGAAATGTCCAACTAACTATAACGCCCCTGAAACCTATGGTTTTTTCAGTGAATTTCTAAGGTTTTTTAAATGATAATTTCTAATTATAGCGTGCCTGAAACCTATGTTTTTTTCAGTGAATATATATATATATATATATATATATATATATATATATATATATATATATATATATGACACGTTAGTGATAGATCCCTTACCTTAGAATATCCCCAGGCGTCAGAGTGGATCCAGAAAGTTTTTCGTCAGAAGTAACTCTGCGCGTCGGTAGGTGGCGTTGTGCGGCTCCGCGTCAGTCGCTGGCGTCGTAAGCGCCGAGATGACGTCACGGAGACTACTTAGGCGCCACCCATGCACGCTGACGTCAGTTCTTTCTTTTTCCGCGCCAGCAAGCGCAGATCCGGTTAGAGCACGTACCCTAGTCACTTTTTGACAAACTTTTTTTTGGGGACTTTGTCTCTACTTCTTTTGAGTCTTTGACTCCTGGTGCCACGTAGGGATGCCTGGGTTTAAATCCTGCGGGGCCTGCCGCGTACGATGTCGGTGGCCGACCCCCATGGCGTCTGTCTCTACTGTCTGGAGCGCGACCATGACTCACGGTCATGTTCAGACTGTCTGGCCATGGCTCCGAAGGCTTTGCGGGAGCGGTCCCAAAAGCTGCTGGAGGCCCGACAGTTGTCTCCGTGCCGTTCGAGGTCCAGGGGTCGCTCGAGGGACCGACCGCGGAGCCATCATAATCGCTTCTCGGGGTCCAAGTCTTCACCCTCGGAATCGGGTAAGAGACGTCACAAGAAAAAGTCGAAAAAGCGCATACGCTCTCCGACCTCCCCCCCCCCCCCCTGTCGGACGCGGAGAGGGTCAGGGGTCCTTCCCCCACGGCTCCGTTGGAGCCTGAGAGTCCTGCCGCCTACCCGCCCTACCCGGGTCCGTCGGTGACTCCGGCCCAGGTGCAAGAGTTTCTTGCCGCCATGGACCGCCTTTTCAGGCCTAGGGCTCCCGCCGGCGCGCCTTTGGGCCCCGCGGTCCCTATTGAGGGCCCTTGCTTGCCGGCGGCCCTGGCGCCGCAAGGTCCTCCGGCAGCTCTGGCCCCGGCGCCCCCTGCGGCTCCGTTCCCGGGGCCGCACTGGGTTCCGTTCGTTCCACCTCCGCCCTTGCTTCCGGGCAATTTTGTTCCGGCTTGGGACCCTAATTGGGACATGGAGCCGGATCGGCGCCGTTCCCGGCGCCGTTGGAGCATTTGTTTTCCCCTGTGCCTCCCCCGCCGTTGCAGCCTGTGCCTCGGGCTGTGGTGGAGGGGGATGACTGGGAGGGGTCGGAGGACCCTCTTGCACGGCAGTGCGAGTCCGAACAGGAGTGGGCGGAGGACTCGGAGGATGCAGGTGGCCTTGACCTCTCCTCTGAGCCTGGGTTTGTGTCTCCTCCCGCTGTCATGGAGGAAGGCGCCACATACACTGTGGTGCTCCGTAGAGCAGCTGAGGCTCTTGACCTGCCTACTGTTACCCTCAAGACGAACCTTCTTACTGAAGTGCTTCAGCCGGCGGCAAGTTCTATGGAACCTCTGCTTCTGTTCAATGAGGCCTTGACGGATGTTTTGATGGGCACCTGGTCTAGGCCAGCCACAGGGGTTCCTGTGGATAAAAATGTGGCCAGGTGTCATCGCCCGGCACCGGGTGACCCTGCCTTTTTGATAAATCATCCGACACCGGAGAGCCTGGTCATTCAGGCCTCCACTTCCCAAAGTGCATTCCCTACCGCTCCGCCGGATAAGGAATCGAAAAAGCTGGAGCAGTTTGGCAAGAAGTTGTTTTCCTCTGCCAGCCTGGGGCTGCGGTCAGTCAACACCGCATGCCTCTTGGGCCGCTACTCTCACGCTGTGTGGGACACGGTGGCGCAAACTCTGCCCCAGTGCCCGGAGGAGGTTCGGGCTGTACTTTCCCAAGCTGTTGCGGAGGGGAAGGATGCCGCGTAGTTCGCCATTCGGTGTGGGTTGGACACTGCGGACTCTTTGGGGAGAGCCATCTCCACGACGGTGGCCTTCCGTCGCCACGCCTGGCTGCGGTCCACGGGGTTTTCGGGGGATGTCCAGAGTTCCCTCATGGACATGCCTTTTGATGGTACTTGCCTGTTTGGCGATAAGGCAGACCGTGCGCTGGAGCGTTTTTAAGGACTCTCGGGCTACAGCCAAGTCCTTGGGTCTCTCCACCACACGCCCGCCCACGTCTACCTTTCGTGGCCACAGAAGGGGCGCCCCTACACGTTCGTTCAACCAGAGGCCTGCGCAGAACCAACCTCAGCGCGGGCGTGGTGGCCGCCGTGGCGGCACAGGGGGCCAGCGTGCGGGTCAGTCCACCGCAGCATCCGCCTCAAAGCCTTCCTAGTCTGAGCTTTGGGGTGCACCCCACGCCGGTGGGCGGTAGGATTCAACATCACCTCCCCCACTGGCGCTCTGTCACTTCGGACAGGTGGGTGCTGCAAATCGTCCGAAGGGGCTACTCCCTCCCCTTCGAGTCTGCCCCCCCCGGCCATGCCACCTCAGTTCCACCGCATGTCGGGGAATCACTTGGCGCTTTGTCGTAGGGATTCTGCACACACACAGAGCTATGCACAGGATAATAGGACCTCGGAATATAGTGGTGAGCCAAACATAAACCTTAGCACCTAAAACCCCAACCCAACTAGCCTTAGCGTCCCATTAGCAACAATGTACCAATGATTAGCCAACCCAGAACACGGTATCTCTCTCTCTCTCTCTCTCTCTCTCTCTCTCTCTCTCTCTCTCTCTCTCTCTCTCTCTCTCTCTCTCTCTCAGGACTCGCAGTAGTAAGAACACCCTTTCGTCACTCACTCATACCTGTCCACAACCGGCGTAAGGAGAGACACAGTATAGGTTAAAATGTTTATTTCAACATACGTGCTCTAAGATACAGTACACGTGACAGTACTATCAGCATACTGCATAAGAATAATATAAGCAGCATAGTTACAACTCCATAGAATACTAAAGGGAAAGCATTTCACAAAACAGTGGATAGAGGGCTGTATGGCCTTACCACCCTCCCCGTGCTATTAGCTTGTTTATTAGGATAATAGAAGACCTCTGGGCTTTGACAAGCGAACCCCCATACCTCAGTCTCTAGATGCAAGCACTACATCAGCAGACAATCACAGCTCTTCTCTCTGGAAAGGATTTCTTCAAGTCCCTCTCAAGAGGGAAAACGCAATAATAAAAGCCCACCAATTTCCCCATGGCAGCTGTACATAGTGTTATGTCTAGGTGCGAGGGACTGGCCATATCAGCAAGAACCAGGGACGTGTTATTCGACCTTGTAACTGTTGTTCAGACTGAGCCCAAAAGGAACAGGAGAAAAGGTGAGAAACAGAAAATGCAGACAGTTGTAAAATAACTTGGCAGGAGCAGAGGGCGACAGAACAACGGCTCAGAGTCACGTGCGCAAAAGACTTCATGGCAGCCAGGCCTATGCCAACGTAGCCAGGCAGGCCAGTAGGCCACAAACCACAAGACACCCTCCCCTGGACAGTCCATCGGCCAAGACTAAGGACGAAGACAGAGTTCAATAAACCTGAGCAGAACAGAGGCGTCCACAGTGGAAAGAGTGGAAGTCGGCAAGGTAGCAAAAAGATAGTCAGCGAGGCAGTCCACGGACAGTGAACGGCAAATCAGTCCAAAAACGTGGAAGTGCAGAAATATGCTATATTGTCCAAGAGGACATCATTGGAATCGTCATAAAACGTAGACGCCATCCAGTCTAACAGGTCAAAGCTGCAGGAATGTTCCTCAGAGGACGGGGCATCCAGAAGCAATGCGGGACAGCTTGCGTGATATTCAATATAGCTTTGTTGTAGGAGATTCTGAGCAGCCGCCCAGATATCCCATTGTGCCAAAATCCCCAGTGCAGCCGCATGCGTCATGCAGCCTGCAACGGAACAGTCCCGTTCATGGGCCTCTAAGGGACCCATCAACCGAACGAAATCCGGAACAGACAACGACGTATTGGAGAGGCAATAATCCATGGCCCAGGTGAAAGGGCAGCGAATGCAAGACATCACAGGTTGCACGCAAGTGAAACACGCAAAGCGAAAAGAAAGGGTATAGGACACACTCAGTGTCGCCAACGGCAGAACCCCGAAACCGGATAAAATGCGCTCACGGACCAGCAGTAGGCGTCCGGGGTCGAGAAGGGCCCATGGGGGAGCAGCCATTGCGAAGAAAGCAAATCAACAGCAGTACACCAGCCGCCAAAGCAAGGATTAATGGAAAGCCACCAAAGACACTGGAAAAAATAGAATGAATGAACGCCGGTATCACCCCAAAATTAGTTCGAAAGAGGACACTAGGCCGGACCCCACCACTTTAAAAAAATGCACTAGACCTTCAGTGTTAGATGCGTTAAAAATACGGTGAATTAATTCACCGAAATGTTGTGGGAGGTTAGTGTTCAAAAGGGCCTGTATTTCACTGTGGGTACATGCCAACTGGAGAACAAACGTCTCCCGGGCGGAAGTGAGCATAACCTCCTCGTTCAATAATAGCGCCTTTATTCTGCTCAGTTTATTGAAATCCGCCTCCATAGTAGGAATGGAAGGCCAAATAGAATTATCTACGATGTCGGGAGGGGGAGGAAAAAGCACATTCTTGCAGCAGACAACCCTGTGCGATACAGTAACAATATAAGGGATGCCGGCCTGCATACCACAGCAATAGTCGTTATTTAAAAGCAAATAGCTACCATTTGTAAGCAAAGTAAAGGTAGGAGAAATAGTAGGAGCAGGAATGCCCTTCAACACACAAGCCAGATTCGGAGCGGAAACGTTACAAGCTCCGTGCAATTTAATATGTTTACAAACAAGGGAATGACCCACTGTAGAATCGCATGACTCCCCAGTGAGAAAAACTTCCTTGTCATCTCAAAGGCATTTATACATAAAAGGGAGGGACCAGAGTTCATGCAGGAAGGCACTACCCAAAGGCTGGAAACGGCCCACAGGATAATGTTTCATGCACAAACTAGATTCAAACAAGGAAAAAGGCAATGCGATAACCCCATGAACTAGCCACACAGCGGAATCTATTTCCGCTACAGAGAATGGTAAGGGTTCCACTTTCTCGATATGTAACAGAGTGTAAACTGCATCTTTCATGGACATGAACTGCTGTTTGTCAGTTAAATTAAAGGGCAGAAATAAGGCAGTGGTGTTCAAAAAGTGCCAAGGAACCTTACCCAACTTAAGTGTTTGCAAAGTCCACCCAAATTGCATAACTGAACGTAATTGATTTTGACCATGATACAACACAGAAACATCATCTTGTACAATATCAACAACAGAGGACACAATATTCTCCAACGTATAAATGCGGGAAGACAGGGTATTAATGCTATTGTCAACAACAGCAAGCACCTTTTCCAAATTTGCTTGGTCTATTTCCCGTAAACGGGAAGCAGCCTCCATTTGCGATAGCTTCCAGAGTTCATTATAAGCCTCATAAATGAACCTCTTTGGTCGTGGACCACGAGGTCCCAATATAAAGTCAGACAGATCAATATTGCCTGAAAGGAGGGACAAATGTTGTTTAACAGAGTCTAGGGAAGAATGTTGCAACCATTGTTTACATAGTTTACCCACCGAATAGGTAGTGACAGTACGGGAGTCAGAAAACCTAGGATCGGGCTTGTCCTGAGTATAGCCAGAAACTGTGTCATGAAAACGCAGCTGGCACTCGTTAGATGATATGGGCCAAGACAACCAAGGTGACTGAACAAGCGTAGACATATTAAATGAATTGTTTTGAAACAAAACCTGTAAAGTCGAAAGGGACATATTAAAGTATGAGCTGTGGTTTAGAGTGGAAGACAGTGATGGAATCGATGGTGCATTCATTTGTTTTTTAGTAGCCAGACCCCAACACGTAGTCTGATAGATCGAAGCATTCAAAAACACCATTTGGGCTGGGATTAGGCAGGCACGGTGCAAGGCCTCGGTGCCTTGCACCTGCCAAGGCTTGGAGCCCCAGATTGACTTCAAATCCACAGTTTCTGTCCAGTATTCATAACCACCCACAGCCAAGGCCTTTAAAAAGGAACTCGAATAAAGCAATTTAGTGTGGGTCAACATGAATTTCTGTGTGAAAGGGGCAGGTAATTTAAAATAATAGGACCCAGGGTTCGATCTGTTAAAATCAGTGAAATAAGTAAATTTATTTCGAAGAGTCCGGGAGCTCCCCGATAAAGGGTTTGGGCAATGTTCCCATTGAGTGTAGGTTACAGGGCTACGTAGTGCACTTGGTTTATGGACAAAATGGTTGCCCTAATGCTGGTAACAGTATAAATCGGCATAATTCGCAGAATTCATATATAAATCCTCAGCATTAAATGAAGCATAATATTTCAAATCAGCAAACAATGCTTCAACTGCATGCACATCCCAATCATCAGAATGAATATTACTTTTTACTACATCACCCATGGAAACTCGAAGGACATTCGGTACATTAATAACTTCTGTTGGTCCATGAATTTGAAAATTTACCGCATCCCATACGATGCCATCAGCAACTGGAAAAGCTGAAATGTTCACCAATGTGTGGTCACGCTTCATGATGTGAGATGAGGAATGTGGAGCCAATGTTCCAGCAACACTGTTCACAGCAGAGCGTTCAGGCAAATAGTGACCATTGATCAGTAGAAAAACACTGTGACAAAGCCAATGGACATGAACAAAAAGATCAAGAAAAGTACCAACCAAATGTATGTCCAAGGGGGAATCAAAAAATTGTCTCTAAACCAGGATACAAAAATACTGAACTTGGACGGGACAATCGACGTGGTGGAATCCGAGTCAAAGGAATAACGTGTCGGGCTCAGTGGCGTTGTTGGTAAGTGAGCCACCGATTCTGTTTCGGGATAGATATACTCGTTCTTGTCAATGCAGGGGGAAACTGGAGGTTCGAGTATACTTTCAGGCAAATCAATCATCTCAATTGTAACATCAGTGACTGTTCGGGCAGGAGGGCCTCGAACACAAGTCCGGTAAATTGCAGGACAAGAGACCGCTGGTGTAACACTATTTAGAATCGGCCAGTTGTTGTAGCTTGACATTCTCCACTGAGATGTATCTGTTCTCCTTGCGACCAGGAAGCGGTGGTAAGATGACTGTACGTGTTCCCTTCAAACCCAGGACTGGAACCGGTGCACGATAAGAGGGGCCGAATTCTTTCTTGTTCTCCACCTTCTCTCGAACCAGGTCTCCAATCTTCGGAAGCCAGCCGGCAACCGGAATCTGCAGGGCAGTATCTGTGGCTGAAGGTAAATGTTCGCTAGCAAGCTCGTCTCGGGCTTCTTGTAAGTCCTGTAACATAGTAGAATGGTTATCTACATCAAACTTGGCGGGTTGCGCCGCCATGTCTAGACCATCAAGGTCAGGCACAAACATTCTTATGCCAAAGAGCATTTCGTATGGGGTCCGCCCACCCAGAGATCTTCTAGGGAGATTATTAAGTGCACGTTGTACGGTATACAAGTGGGCCAGCCAGTTCCTGCCAGTACCTAAGACCCTAGCTGTCAAGGATTGTTTTAAATCACGGTTCATTCGCTCCACAATTGAATTACCCTCAGGTCTGTATGGAGACGAAAACTTCACCCGTACCCCCATTGCGTCCTTGTACGCCTTAGAGGCAAACGCTGGACCTTGGTCAGAATGGAAGGTACCGCATGCGAAGATTCCCACAAAGACACGCAAATCCCTGATGACATTTCGAGCGTCAGCACTCCGTTGTGGCCAGACCCAGATGAAACGTGTGCACGAGTCCACTGCCACCAAGATATGTTTATAGGCAGTGTCTGAGGAAAATGGACCGCAGTGATCTAAGTAAACACACCCAAAGGGTCTGTTAGAAATGTAGAGCGGGGTTTGTGGTGGTCGTGTAACCGTAGAAGGCTTAATCTGTTGACATACGTCACAAGAAAGCACATAAGAACGGGTATCTTTAAATAAACCACGCCACCAGTACCGCTGCTGCAAGATGGAAACAGTCGCAGACACTCCAGCATGAGCCGAAGCCATGCCTTCGTGTGCTGCCGTTATCAAGGAAAGTCTGCGATCCGCGTTGGGTATCAACCGATCACCAACGTTTGGTATTGTTACATAAGGAACCTGTTCGGGACCTAACTGATAAGAATATTTGGAAGGAAAACCCCTAGGGTAATTAGCACCTTCCTTTGTCGCAGCAATAGCTGCCAAAATATCGGTGTCAATTCTTGACATGGATCTGGTAACTGCTGCTACTGAACACGTGACTACTGCTGATCTGGCTGCTTCGTCTGCCAGACTGTTACCAACAGCGTGTGCGCCCACCCGCTGATGGCCTAGGGTGTGAACCACTTGTGTGAGTGGCAAACGTTGTCTCAATTCTGCCACCCGAACCCAAAGCGTCTTATGCTTGATTGTGCTACCTTTAGCGGCTCTATAGTCATTTTGTGACCAAAAGAATAGATTGTCATTATATGATTGAACACAGTAATAAGAATCGCATACAATAAGTGTGGTCACATCCGGATTTACGAATTCAAGCGCAAGCACCAATGCGCGCAGCTCGGCCAATTGCGCGGTACTGTCCCCGAGTGTTTGAGTATGCACCACAGTGGACTTGAACTCTCCGTTCACAAAGGTACCTGCAACAATAGCACATGCGGCCGAATAAGCATGCTTGGACCCCGTGGCCGGTTGTGCCGAACCATCGGTGTAGATCACTCGGTCGTAATCCTCAAGCGGCAGAATAGATAGAGGAGGAGGATGAACGAATTCATACTGTAAAAACTCCTGAGTCTGTAGGGAAGCATCAAAAATGAATGTGACATCCGGAGACGTCAAAGAAGTTGCCCATTGTATCCAACGGGGATGCAAAGCTTTAGAGTTCGGTACACTTGCCTTTGTCACTGCTTCTAGAGCAGGATAGGGTGTTACCACCAGAATGCGCTTTCCCTGTGCCAGTGCGCGCTCCTTCAGAATCGCCATTTGCACTGCAGTCAGAACTTTCTCCACAGATGAAAAGCGCAGTTCTGCGGACGTGTACAGATGTGACTTGTATGCGATTGGTACTGTGTCACCCTCGTTAAAGGTTAAATACGTGAAACCCACTTCCCCCGGAACTATTCTAATCACCAGGTTTGTGTGGTTATCACGCGTCAACAGATACCTAGACTCAAGAAGGTCTGTCTGCAAAGACTGCAGAATGGAGGAATGCTCCGGAAGCCAACAAGACTTCGAAAAATTTGGTTGTATCAAGGCATACAATGGCTTGATACGCTGGGCGTATTCGGGAATATAAGTACGCCCGAAGTTCAGGAAACCCAGCAAAGACTGAAGTTTTTTCAGTGTAGTAGGAGGGCACAAAAGTGCACATTTTTCCAAAAAGTGGGGGGCTAAGCCCTTACCTTCGTTGTTGAGCTCATAGCCCAAAAACAAAACTGTTAATTCAGCAATGTGTGACTTGGCAAAGTTAAACTTATAACCTAATACCGCAAACTCGAGAATAATGCGGTCCACTCTGGAAAGATGCGGGTATAACTCATCGTCGGTCAGGTAAATATCATCGACGTACGAACATGCATCTGGGTCTATGCCGTCTAACAAAGAGACAACACGGGCAGCGAACACTCCTGGACTGTTTTTGTAGCCCATAGGGAGTCGCCTTAATTTGAACTGTTTACCACCGGAGGTAAAAGCGCTCCATTGGCTACACTCCGTGGCTAGGTTGTGCGTGTAAAATCCATTGGATAGGTCAAGTGTCGTTTTATATTTTTTACGAACAAGACTGTCTACAAGTGCAGAACTGTGGGTATTTTGCACCGCAAAGGTCCGACAATGAGAGTTCAAATGCCGGTAATCCAATACTAGGCGGTACGTTCCGTCTGGTTTAGAAACCGCGAAAAGGGGATTATTCATGGGTGATACGCATGTTTCTATTACTCCCTGATATTCTAACTGTCAGGATTTCAGAAACGGGGCCTTTGCGTTCACGTTTAATGGGATATTGGGGTTGTGGCTGCGGTAGGGACCGTAAAGGTATCTCATGGGCGGGAGAATCTTCATCCCAACCCACGTGGTTGCGGTATAACGCAGGAGCCAGGGACACAGCCCACTCAGCTGCAAGAGCCTCCGCTTTGTCCTTTGGGACATGTCGAGAAAAGCTCGGAAGGATAGCCTCCTCCCCTGTACGTGCAGTAAGTACGAATGGGGGTGGCCAATCCGCCTCTGCTAACAAAATGTCATATGAAGAGGTCAGATTTTCCCAAAAAATCCCTTTAATCACACGCTGTATATCACCTTCAATTTGGATGACAATATTAAATAGTCTGTCAGGGGGTGCCACTCTGGTGTCTGCTGTTTCAACAGTAATGAATGTTTCAGTTGCTGTCGCCTCCATATGAGGAAGTAGCGCCTCCCGCACTATGGTAACTTCCGCGGCGCTGTCTAGGAGGGTTACTGCCCACGTCCAATTCAGGAGTCTCGTTCTCACCGTTTGTGGCATATTTCGCTGTTACAGCGGCAACTTTCTTCTTCTGAAATTGTGGACGAGAACGTTGAAAGTCTTCTGCTTTCCCTCTGACTTGTTGTGGAGGTTGATCTCGTCCCTGGGGAGCCTCTCGACCCCTTCCTCTATCCTGGCGATCCCCTCCACTGGCTTGCGAAGTTGTCTGTGCCTGTGAAGAACGAGGAGAACGCGTATCAGGGATCTGAAACCTATCCGGAGATTTTATTCTCGCCCTATCGCGCAAATCATATGTGCGTTCAGAAGAGACAGAAACAGGGGATGCGCCTCACGACCCCGGCTTCTTCTGTTGCTTACCCTGTTTTTTCAACCTCCAGCTCTTTTTAGTAAAAACTGGTTTCTCATCTTTTTCAGATTGAGGTTTAGGTTGTTTTGGTTGTGTTTCTGTTTGTTGTTTTGCAAAAGGCTTATTGCCCAGGCTATTTCGGCCAATCGTTTTATAAGCCTGGGTAATAATTTTCGGTAATTTGCGCGGCTTGTCCAATTCTGGGACCAAAGCCAAAGCATTAGCTACTTGGAAGTTCACTGCATCGCCCTTGACATTCGCAAGGATCAGCTCAGCTACTACTTCGAACACTCCCACCAGTCTCATCCCTAATTCCACAGCCGCTTCAGGGCCATGCTCATCCTGTACTTTTTTAATCACAGAAGGGAGAACCGTCATGGAAGGGGTGCCGAAACACTTCGAATAAACTGCAGCGAATACCCTACCCCAGTTATTGCATGCTGTTAACTCGGGGATCAAGTCTTTTGGCAAACTAATTGTAAGAATTCTATGTTTATCCACTGGTGTAGTGTTTGGAAAAACTGCCTCCAACTGGTCAAACTTTTCTGCAAGCCAGTAAGGTAAATCATCCTTATTTTGTGGACGTTTGCCCATCACTGAGTTCACCATACGGGACTTATGGTCACTCCGCCTGCAGCAGCTGGATGGGCCGCAACTCACAAATGCTTTCCCCTTTAGTATTCTATGGAGTTGTAACTATGCTGCTTATATTATTCTTATGCATTATGCTGATAGTACTGTCACGTGTACTGTATCTTAGAGCACGTATGTTGAAATAAACATTTTAACCTATACTGTGTCTCTCCTTACGCCGGTTGTGGACAGGTATGAGTGAGTGATGAAAGGGTGTTCTTACTACTGCGAGTCCTGAGAGGGAGAGAGAGAGAGAGAGAGAGAGAGAGAGAGATACCGTGTTCTGGGTTGTCTAATCATTGGTACATTGTTGCTAATGGGACGCTAAGGCTAGTTGGGTTGGGGTTTTAGGTGCTAAGGTTTATGTTTGGCTCACCACTATATTCCGAGGTCCTATTATCCTGTGCATAGCTCTGTGTGTGTGCAGAATCCCTACGACAAGACAGCTTCTCCGACAGGAAGTCACGGCCCTCTTGGCCAAGGGGGCCATCGAGCGCGTTCCTGGGCCAGAAGTAGGACATGGTTGTTATTCCCACTACTTTCTGGTCCCCAAGAAGGAGAAAGGGGGCCTGCGCCCCATCTTGGACCTCAGGAACGTCAATCGCTTCCTCCGGAAGGAGAAGTTCAAGATGTTGACTCTGGCTCAGGTCTTGGCTGCCCTCGACCCTGGAGACTGGATGGTAGTGTTGGGCTTGCAGGACGCATATTTTCACATTCCCGTCCTACCGGCGTTACCTGCGGTTCACGGTAGGCCAGGAGCATTTTCAGTTTGCCGTGCTCCCCTTCGGCCTTACCAGCGCCCCTCGGGTGTTCACGAAAGTGATGGCGGTGGTCGCCGCTCATCTGCGCAGGTCAGGGGTGTCCGTCTTCCCCTACCTCGACGACTGGTTATTGAAGGCGGGCTCGCCCTAGGCAGTCGTCACTCACCTTCAGACTACGGCCGACCTCCTGCATTTGCTGGGGTTCTCCATCAACGTGCCGAAGTCGCACCTGAGTGCCTCTCAGAAGCTCCCCTTCATCGGAGCGGTTCTGGATTCGACGCAGTTTCGGGTTTATCCTCCCGAGCAGCGAGTCCGGGATATTCAGGCTATGATTCTGATCTTTCAGCCTCTATCCCGGGTTTGTCGGGATGACCCTCCGGCTCCTGGGCCTGATGGCCTCCTGCATTCTGCTAGTGCAACATGCCAGGTGGCATATGCGGGCTCTGCAGTGGGACCTAAAGTTCCAGTGGGCACGGCATCAAGGCAACCTGTCCAATCATGTCCAGATCTCGGAGGGCACTGCACGACAATTGCAGTGGTGGCTCACGAATCGCGATTGGGTCAATGGCAGATTCCCTTCCCCAACCGGAGCACACAGTGGTGACGGATGCGTCCCTCCTGGGATGGGGCGGCCACTTGGGAGAGACGGAGATCAGAGTCCTTGCGCCACTTCTGAGTGAAGACGCCATTCGTGATCCATTATGCACCTGCGGCTGAGTTCGTCCGCCCTGGCGTTCAGGGAACCTGCCAGGTGTTGAACCATCAGGAACATGCCCTGATGTTCCAGCCATGTCCAGAGACGCAGAGCCTCCTGACAAAGGGTCCAAGACCCCACCCCGCCCTGTTTGTTGCAGTACCACATGGCGGTGGTGTTGTCTGTGAACACCTGCACTACCTTCCCTTTGACAGAGGGAAGGAATGCCTTGAGTGCAAGCCGGATCGCCCGGAGCTCCAGAAGGTTGATATGGAGCCGGGACTCCGCCGGAGACCAGAGGCCTCTGATCTCCGCCTCTCCCATGTGACCGCCCCATCCCAGAAGGGACGCGTCCGTCACAACTGTATGCTCTGGCCGGGGAAGGGAGAGGGATCTGCCCATGACCCATTGCCGGTTCGAGAGCCACCACTGCAACTGTTTTGCAGACCCCTCTGAGATCTGGACGTGATCGGACAGGTTGCCCTGGTGCTGCGCCCACTGGAACTTCAGGTCCCACTGCAGAGCCCGCATATGCCATCTGGCATGATTGACCAGCAGGATGCAGGAGGCCATGAGGCCCAGCAGCCTCAGGGTCATCCGTACCGAAACCCAGGATAAAGGCCGAAAGATCGGAATCATAGCCTGAATATCCCGGACTCGCCGTTCGGGAGGATAGGCCCGAAACTGCGTCGTGTCCAGAACTGCTCCGATGAAAAGGAGCTGTGGAGAAGGAATCAGATGCGACTTCGGCACATTGATGGAGAACCCCAGCGAGTGCAGGAGTTCGGCCGTAGTCTGGAGGTGGGAGACGACTGCCTGGGACGAGCCCGCCTTCAGCAGCCAGTCGTCGAGGTAGGGGAAGACTGAAACCCCTGCCCGGCGCAGATGAGCTGCGACCACCGCCATCACTTTCGTGAACACCCGAGGGGCACTGGTAAGGCCAAAGGGGAGCACGGTGAACTGAAAATGCTCGGGGCCTACCGTGAACCGAAGGTAACGCCGGTGGGCCGGCAGGACGGGGATGTGGAAATACGCGTCCTGCAAGTCCAACGCTACCAACCAGTCTCCAGGGTCGAGGGCAGTCAAGACCTGAGCTAGGGTGAGCATCTTGAACTTCTCCTTCCGGAGGAAGCGATTGACGTTCCGGAGGTCCAAGATAGGACGCATGTCCTCCTTGTCCTTTTTGGGCACCAGAAAGTAGTGGGAGTAGCAACCACGCCCTACTTCTGGGGTCGGAACATGCTCGATGGCCCTCTTGGTCAAGAGGGCCGTGACTTCCTTCTGTAGAAGCACCAAGTGATCCCCTGACATGCGGTGGAATTGAGGTGGCATGGCTGGGGGGTGGTCTCGAAGGGGAGGGAGTAGCCCCTTCGGACAATGTCCAAGACCCACCTGTCCGAGGTGATGGTGCGCCAGTGGGGAAGGTGATGGCGGACCCTGCCCTCTACTGGCGTGCCGTGCACCTGAAAGGAGGGACTAGGAGGGCTTGGAGGCCGCGGACGGGTTGGAGGTGGTGGCCTGACCCGCACGCTGGTTGCCCGATCCGCCACGGCGGAATCCACGTCCTCGGCCACGCGAAGACGCCTGCTGCGCGGGCCGGTGGCTGGGCTGCTGACGTGAAGGGCGCCCCTACCGTGGCCACGATAGGGGCGAAAAGCAGAAGTCAGCGGAGGGCGTGTAGCAGAAAGGCCCAGGGACTTGGCAGTAGCCCGTGAGTCCTTAAAGCGCTCCAACGCATGGTCTGCTTTGGACCCAAAAAGACCGACTCCATCAAAGGGCATGTCCATGAGAGTACTCTGGACATCCCCTGAAAAACCAGTGGTTCTCAGCCAGGCGTGGCGTCTGAGCGCCACCGTCGTTGCAATAGACCTGCCCAGCGAGTCGGCGGTGTCAAGGCCACAACGGATAGTGTATTTGGCCGCATCCCTTCCTTCCGCAATGGCGCGGGAAAGCAGTGCCTGGACCTCCTCAGGGCACTGGGGCAAAACATCCGCCACCGAATCCCACAGGGAGTGGGTATATCGGCCCAAAAGACAAGCGGTGTTAACGGACCGCAAGCCAGCACTGGAGGAAGAAAAACCTTTCTTCCCAAACTGATCCAGGCGTTTGGATTCCCTATCCGGAGGAGCGGTAGGGAAGGCGGTTTGGGAAGCGGAGGCTTGGACAACCAAGCTCTCAGGAGTGGGGTGGACAGAAAGAAACAGGGGGTCGCCCGGAGCAGGGCGATGGCGTCGTGACACGTTCCGATCCACAGGAGCCCCTGTGTTGGGCTTGGACCAGGCGTCGTTAAACGGCAGCACAGTCTCCGCAGAGGAGGCTGCCGGCTGAAGCACCTCTGTCAAGATGTTAGGCTTGACCGTCAAAGTAGGGAGCTGGAGACGTAAGGCCCCAGCTGCCCTACGCAACACCGTACCAAAATTGGCCCCCTCCTCCGTAGCCACGGGAGGAGACAGCATGCCAGTGTCAGGGGAAGTATCCAGACCACTGGCCTCCCCTAGACTCTCTGTCCAGTCCTCATCATACTGACAGTTGCGCGTCAGAGGGTCATCAGACCCTCCCAGTCCAACTGGTCCTCCTCAGGTTCAAAATAAGGAGGAGGAGGGACAGTTGGGACCCAAGGTCCCATCGGCGCCGGAGCCGGCGTCGAGCGACGTCGCTCCGGGTCCATGTCCGGAGCCGGAAGGAACTGGGGACGACGCCGCCCGGAGCCCAGGGCGGCGTCGAGAATGGCACCGGAGACATCGGCGCCGGCGGAGGTGTCGTGAGGTCGACCGGCGTCGATGGGGGTTGTGGAGCCGGGATCGAGGCCGGGGCCGAAGCCGGAGCCGGGATCGAGGCTGGAGGCACGGGCGACGCCGGGGCCGGAGCCGCCGGCGACGCCGGAGCAACCCCATCAGGGCCCGCGGGGCCCGAAGGCGCACCGGAGGGGCCTGAAGGCCCGAAGAGGCGGGCCATGGCCGACAGGAACTCCTGTACCTTGGCCGGATCCGCCCCCGAACCCGGGAAGGGCGGGTATGGCGGGGGCGACTCCACAGGCAAGTCCGGGGCCGCGGGGACGGTGCCGGGAGGGGCCTCAGCCGAGTCGCGAGACCGGCGAGGTGAAGTCCGAGAGCGACGATGCTTCTTGGACTTCTTGTGCTTAGACTTACCGGACGAAGAAGACTTCGACACCGACGACCGGTGTGCACTCCGCGAGCGACCCCTGGACCTCTCACGCGACCGGGGCCTCCGTGGAGCCGAATGCCGGGCCTCGAGGAGCTTTCGAGACCGCTCTCGCAAAGCTTTCGGGTTGAGGGCCTGGCATTCGGGACAAGACTCGGTGTCGTGGCCTCGGCCGAGGCAGAAGAGACACTCCCAATGCGGGTCGGTGACGGACATCGTCCGCGCACAGGCGCCGCATCGCTTGAAGCCGGGCATCCCTACGACATCTTTAAGTATGGAAAAAACAGTGAAAAATTCACCAAAAAGAATTGTCAAAAAAATGACCAGGGCACTGCTCTTCCCGGATCTGCGCTTGCTGGCGCGGAAAAAGAAGAACTGACGTCAGCGCGCAGGGGCGGCGCCTAAGTACTGCCCGCGACGTCATCCCGGCGATCACGACGCAGACGACGGACGCGGAGCCGCACGACGCCGCCTACCGACGCGCAAGGGTACTGCTACGCAAAACTTTCCGGATCCAGCCTGACGCCTGGGGATATTCTAAGGTAAGGAATCTGTCACTAACGTGTCTCTTTCAGATCCAGCTTTCAGTTTCAACCTGTTCTGGACTGTTGTTGACTCTTTCTACAGTGGGGAGAGCCTTGGTTAGATCTATTCGCCACCGAAGAGAACGCGCAATGTCATCAGTTCTGCGCGTTGGAATTTCCAAGGCGGCACTCGCTCGGCGACGCTTTTCGTCGCGAGTGGAGTTGCGGTCTGTTGTACGCCTTTCCGCCTATACCACTTCTACCCAGAGTGTTGAAGAAGATTCGGCACGACCGGGCCCAAGTCATTCTTGTGGCTCCGGACTGGGCTCGAAGAGTTTGGTATCCCGAGCTACTCAATATGAGCATAGATCCCCCGATCCGTCTGCCTCTTCGGGAGGATCTTCTGTCGCAGCAGCAGGGGGCGGTCCTCCACCCGAACCTGTCCAGTCTACCGAATGAAATAAGAATACGTGTCACTAAGTGGAAATGTAATAATATACATTTAATCACAATGCTATCAATGCACCAGAGCATGTATTCAATTCAAGAATTGTAAAAAAGAAATAATTGAAAAAATTGATGTGCGAGCAATTAACTTTTTTCAATGTTTGTAGTGTGTTGTCTGTCTTTTAGCATCACGTGGTGGTAGGAGAGCACATAAATGCATATTCTGAATTTGGCTCTTTATGTGAACAAGGCAGGGGATCCTGCCGAAATGAGTCATAGCCCTCTAATCTGCAAATAAAATAATTTTGGAGCAACTCCCCTTGGGTCGCAGTGTCGTATTCTGGTGCAAGAAAGGAGACGCACTGGTTTTGGTTCGTATATATATCTATATATCTATATATATATATATATATATCATTGCTCCGGGGTCCCCGCACGTGGGCGGGACTATTCAGTGCTTATGACTTTGAGTATACCACTGTGATTACAGGTAAGTAACTTGTCCTTATTGCTTACCTGTGCCAGGCTTGCTTGGTTCTAGAAAATAAAATAACTAAAAGAATATTTTTATACAAAACCAATTGGTCTGAAGTTCAGTCTTTGAGTGTGTGATATCATTTGCTGATTGAGTGTGTACAACAAATGCTTAACATTACCCTCTGATACAGCCTTACTGCTCGACCACACTACCACAAATGGAGAGTAAGGTGCTATCTACTTTTACATCTGCCTACCTTTGGGGTTCCACTGGACTCTGTGCACACTATACCTCACTTTGGTATAGTATATACAGAGCCAGCTTCCTACAATTGTCTGTGAATTATGGTCCGATGTGCACTGGTTTCCCTTCTTCCAAGTAACCCATCTCTAGATGGATAGTGTCCTGTATTACCTTCTCATATCACTTAGCTAACCAGCAACTCCCTGGCAGACCAAAGGCTCATTCCACTAGAGGGAAGACCTCCACTACGGGCTTTCTCAAAAATGTGCCCATTGCAGAGATATGTAAGGCTGCTACATGGCTATCGGTACATACATTTGCTCGCCACTACTGCCTAGATTCTGATACTCGGGCGGTGTTCGTCCGCAGGATTCTGGGGATGGGCTTGCTATTCTATTCAGTGCTTATGACTATTGATGAGTATCCCCTGGAAGAGAAGGATAAGTTACCTGTAATCCTAGTTTTCTTCCAGGGGTATACGCATCAGTCATAAGCAACCCACCCGCCTCCCAGGACGAATACCTTTGGTATAGTAGCACTCTGCCTCCTTATTATCACTACACATGATGGTACACCGTAAAAAAGACCTGACCTGTCACTTGTGGGGCATGATGGGAGCATGGAGGTCTTAAAGGCACGGTGCCAGTTTTATTCTGTTGTGGTTTACTCTATGCAGCCTATGGGCTAACTACCTGCTATTGCTTTGCCTTTTTCCTTGAAAATAAATGGTATGTTAAAATGGCAAAGTAGTGCATGTTTTTTGTTACAGAAATGCTAAATAGATGTTTTTATTTTAAATAAAAAATCCAATGCAATTTTGGCATTTTAGCCTAATGGAGGGTTTAGGCTGCATGTTTGTGTGTGTGTGTATATGTATATATATGTGTATGTATATATGTTTCAAGGTGCTACATACTCAGATTTTTTTATTAAACATACATATATATGTGTGTGTGTGTGTATGTGTATGTATATTTTTTGTATATGCTCCAGGGTCTCCGCATGTGGACGGGATTATTCAGTCCTTAAGACTTTGAGTATACCCCTGAAAGAGAACTAGGATTACAGGTAAGTAACTTGTCCTTTCTGGTCCTAGAGAGCAGAGGCTCTCCACCCAGGGGGTCCAGAAACCTGTCTGTGTGTGGCAGGCTGCATAAAGCCAGTCAGTGCCCACACCAGGGTCAGCAGGTTTTCATGGGGGACATCTGAGGTGCCCTTTGAGTACATGTTTTAATAAATCTCACACTTACATCAGTGTGGATCTATTACAAGGAGCTATTAGGTACCAAACACTCCTGGGTTCAGTGACCATCATGGTGCTGTGTAACTAGAGTTGTCGAGTTCCCAGCCCATGTACTCTCTATGGCTTCCCTGGCACTTACAATATTAAGGAATATACCCTAATACTGTAGTGGCATATCTGCCCATGAAGATATTCCCACACCTGGCATATAGCGCACCCTGCCTTAGGGCTGGTAAGCCCTGCTAGGGGGTCACTTACCTACATCTTTGGCAGTGCTAGCTTGAATGGCACACTTCCTTTTTTCAACCTCACAGGGGCATGCAAGCTGCAGTGGCATGGTCCTAGTGAGTGGGTCTCAGGGGGCCCTCTTCAGCCTCCATGCCGTAGGTACCCAGGGTACCACTTGCTAGGGACTTACAGGGGTGCAGAAGTACCAATTTTGGACATGTTTTAGGGAAAGAACACTGGTACTGGGATATTAGACAGCAGGGACCCAGTACTTGTGAGAGACTGGCTTAGTATACAGTGCTCACTTTTGCAAGTGTAGCACCCTGCACTAATACAGACAACCCTTGTGTTTTTTTAGTGGTCTTAGACAACCTTAGAAAACTCTCCAAATAGTAGCTGTGGAGAGCAGCCTTCAGGCTTAGTCCAGAAGGAGTGTAAAGCAGCTTGTTTTACCAGTACTTAATCTTATGGTATGGGTTAAGTAAAAAAGAACCACACAGTGTAGTTAAATATGTATTAATTATTAACACTTGCTAACACATACCCGGAGATATAAACAGAATACACTCAATACTTTGTCAACAGAATATGTAAATAGCACAGAATACACAGTGGTATTCAGGGGTAGACCGAACCCTATACTAAAATAGTGGAATGCGATTCACGACTTAAGTCAGGACTGGACGTAGAAGAGTTGGGGACCCTAGGAACCACCCAAGGTGAGTATTTAGGAACCCCACTGAGGCCATGTGCAGTGTTGGAACCGGCAGTTTTAAGGAGGACCATTCCCAGCGGACCCTGAAGAAACCCCATGGAAGATGAAAGGTTGGAGAATCGCCCCACCCACAATGGAGGACTTCAGGAAAGATGCCGCTGGCAGAGAAAGTAAGTGTCCCATGGAACCCAAAGGTGGATTCAAGATGAGAGGTCCCTGCAAGCAGAGGGGACAGAGTCTATCCACTCAGAATGGACCAGGAGGCACAGAAGACGAATGCCCACGGATGACGGAGATGCATGAGAGTTTAACAGTGCCCTTGAAGTTGCAGCTGTATGGACTGGGCGATGCAGAGGAAGACCAGGAGCCGTTCACGAGCTGTCCCACATCGGATGTCGAGAGCCAAGGGATCAGTGTCCGGCAGGGGCCCCGACAAGCCTTGGCAGCAGCAAACAGCGTAGTTGTCGAAAAAGGTGCAGTGTCGGGACCAGCAAGGTCCAAGTGACTCACCACGTCAGAGCAGGCCCAGAGCAAGCAGGGGATTCCACTGGAGCCAAATAAGACCCTCCACAGGCCGGAGAGACAGGAGTCGCAAGAGGACCTAGAGTAGCTCACCAAAGGATGAAGGCCCACGGTGCAAAGGATGCAGTGCAGACGAACATCTTGGCTGCAGGAGATGCTTGAAACTAAAGCTTCTTGGAGCCTGAAGATCTCTGGAGGAGAGTCAACAAGCCTTGGCAACAGCAAGTCAACATGGTGCACAGGGGTACTGGTGAGGAATACTGACCTCCAACTTGCTAGGAAGATAGTGCATGCCTTGAGGGAGTTGCGGAACCACCACTGGTGTTGCTGAACCTTTCGGAGTCCGTAGAAGCTCAGGAACAGTAGACCAGTCAGCTTCGTTGTGGTGCCTGCAGATACAGGGAAGTGACTCCTTCACTCCAAAGGAGATTCCTTTGGGTGTCTTTGATGTCCACAAGCCTTGTGAAGAACCTGTATGGAGCACAGGCACAGACGTTCAGGACAACGAGACCAGGAGCAGCCGGAGTCTTCCCAGTTGCAGTCTCGGTTCCCAAAGCAATGTCCAGAGTGCCCAGACGGTCGAAGTTGAAGTGGTGTTGGATCTGAATCTTGTCCCATGACAAATCTAGGGACCCACCCACAGGTAAGCCCTTAAGTACCCTAAGGAAAGGGTTGGAACGATTCAGGGGTCCCTCCCAGAGGAGGGACTGGACAGTGGAGAGGATAATCCCATGTCCTTTGTCCAGTTTCGCGCCAGAGCGGGAGCCAACGGCTCCCTCAACTGGTTTGAACTGGAGTATGCAAGGAGGGTACCAAATGTGCCATTCAAGCAGTTTTAGTGGCGCTGGCAAGAGCCCACCACCCTGTCCCAATGCACTAAACCCTGTCTGGGAGGTGGTCACACCTCCCTGTGACAGGATACCTATTGTCCTGCCTTCCCCTACTCAAGCTTGGCTCAGCAGCAGGAGGGCAGAATCGTCTCTGGTCGGCAGGAGATATAGTTTGCTGACTGGGTTTAGAAGACTGGTACCGGGAGCACTGAGGGCATCCCGGAGAAGCTTTCCAGTGCATGGAATCATACCTGGTGTGGGGGTATGATTCCAACATGTTTGATACCAAACATGACCGGGTTCGTTACAGCTAGTTTAGAGTTAGCCATCGCGTAATGATGCATTGCCACTCTATGTATCTTAATGGCTGGTGCACTACAACCCGGGAGAATAGACTCCGAAGGTTGTAGGGGTGCCCCGCTCATGCAGGGGCACCCGCACACTTAGAACCGAGTACCTTGCCTTCAGGATTGTAAGGCCTGCCTTAGGGGTGACTTATAGGTTTTACGTGCAGGGACCTCAGATATAAGGAAACGTAAGTGGTGCTAGCACCAGCTTACACAGGCTGCAATGGCAGGCCTGTAGTCACAATTAATGGTCTCTCATGGGGGGGCATAATACATGCTTCTTCCCATGGGAGACCCCTGGTGTACCTATGCCCTGGGTACCATAGTACCATATACTAGGGACTTACAAGGGTACACAAGTAGCCAATCTGCGGTGTACCCAAGTACTCACCATGTCCAATTTAGGGGAGAAACACTGAGACTGGGGTCCTGATCAGCAGGATCCCAGTCGGACAAGTCAGTTAAACATGACACCAGAAAAAAGTGGGGGTGACCATGAAAGCAGATCTACTGTCCTACAGTACTCTACAGTCAAAGTTGCATCAAAATCCACACAAAAAGTGGGGGTACTGCAACAGACTCCCATTTTCTCAATCTAACTGCAGATTCCTCACCAACCAGCCCTTCTCGCTTTTCTGTGTAATGAACTCCTACAGCCAATTAAGAAGTTCCCAAAATTAGAGAGCTGCACACTGGTATTTTCTGATTATTATGGGCTCCATGTCCAACTCCTTTGACTAAGGTTAGAAAGGAACTGGCATCCATGTGTGGCAATTTTCCAAATATAGCTGCCCCGGCCTCATCTCCAGGGCAGTACTTACCCGTGGCGGAGCTGTAGGGCTATACCTACCGGCGTGCAGTTGATTTGCTATGAAAATCTTCCAGATCCAGTCTGGCGCCTGAGGAAATTCTCAAGGTGAGGCATCTACCGTTAGTCTCCAGAAGAGAAGTAGTAATAAAGGTAAGTATCTTAAAGCGTTTTACCCTGTACAATTTGCTACAATTTATACTTCACCAAGGCTCCAAGCCATTGCAAATATACTGTCTTTGAGTAGACCTCAACTCTGTTATTGCTGGCACATCTCAATTTCTACCCCACATTCTAGTGTGAAATTATTAAATTCAAAGTAATAGATTCACAAGAAAGGCTTGTACTTTTTTTTTCATCCACATCCTGACCCATTCATTACATGTATAGAAAGTAATAGCGTAAATTTTGTATCCTGCTATTTAACATTTCTGCTTTAGCGCTGTTTCAGGATGTTAACCTGATATGAGCATTTGTAATGCATTGCGCAAGTGCACAGACTAACCTCTTAGTTCTAATCTCCCCTTTCACCCCCAGGTGTCGATTTGTACGAGAAAAAGACAGAGAAAAAAATGTCTATCCAGCACTGAGTTACCCTGAGCTCTATGTCCTAAAGGGTGGCTACAAGGACTTCTTTTTGAAGTGTTGGGTAAGACTTTATTGGAAAAACCTAATCAAAGCAAAGTTGCAGCACTCGGATTGCCTTTACACCTTGTTGATGTAGTGGCTACTGATCTTCATTCTGATATTGAATTGATTGGACTGCATTTATTACTCTTAGCCCAACAAATCCCGTGTCGCATCGACACACCAGACTTTAATCTTTGCCTGCAAATTCCCTTTGTCCTCATTATCCCTGTCCCATCGCATGACTACCATAAAAGTCTTACTACCTACTATCCTTTTTTGCTCACTGCCGGACCATACTTCTAATTCACCCTCAACACCCTCCTGCTTCTTGCCCGAAGCTGCTTGCTAGTCCCAAACTCTATTTTCTTAAACCTGTCAATTCTCTTCAGCGTTGACTGAACCCCATGAAGTCTGTCTTCACCTACCCCCTTCTACACCTAATCATTCTCACTTCATCCATCTGTCCTGCATCCTCCATGCCAGATCATGACTAAGCAGCTTTGTTTGAGGCATGTGTAGCTGTAGATACACATGCTTTGCATACTCCTGCCATCTAGTGTTTGAACCGGATGTGCGCAAGTTGTTTTTCTTAGAAGTCTTTCGAGTCACAAGTTCGAGTGGTGACTCTTCTTGGTGATAATGCGCATGGGCATCGACTCCATTGTTAGATTGTTTTCTTTCTGCCGTCTGGTCCGGATGTGTGTAGGAAAGTGCCCCTTTTTGCCTGGTTGCCTCCACTTTTTGCCTGATGTTGATGCTCTTTTACGAAGTGTGCCCTGGGTTCCTGCCAACCAGGTACCCAGGGCCTTTGTTCTTTCCCTAAATCTGTACTTTTACAAACCCAAATTGGCAACTCTGGCCACGTATATGTCCTTTGTAAATGGTACCATGGGTACCCAGGGCACTGTGACCAGGGAAGGCCTCTAAGGGCTGCAGCACTTATTGTGCCACCCTTAGAGGCCCTGTACCTTTACACCCACACACTGCCATTGTGTTTTGGTGCAGAACAAAGTGAAGAGTCGACATGGCACAAATCCCTGTGTGCCATGCCTACAATCCACTGCCATGGCATAGGTAAGCTGCCTCTCTAGCTGGGTGCACTATACCACCTGTGAGGGTAAAGGTGCATGAGCCTTGTACCCCTACAGTGTCTAAATCCATTCTTAGACATTGTAAGTGCAGTGCTGCCATTAAGAGTATATGGTGCTGGGAGCTTGTCATTACGAACTCCACAGCGCCATAATGGCTTTACTGAAAACTGGGAAGTTTGATATCAAACTTCTCAGCACATAAAACCCATACTGATGCCAGTGTGGGATTTTATGAAAATTTGGAGTTAGAACAAGGATTCCCCCAGGGTCAAGGATGCACTCTTGAAGCACCCTCAGCAGCACTAGGGCTGCCGGGTGCAGAGTGCTGAGGCCCAATGTTATCCAATGGGGATAGGGGACCTCCGGTTTGTGGCTGCTCACGCGCAGGCCACAAGTTTGTGGGAGCAAGCTCCTAGACCTAAGCTCAGAACAAAGGGGATCGATTTAGCACACAAGATGCACCCACAGCAGCGGCTGGGTGCAGGGTGCTGTTTTGGTGTCGAATGCCCAGTTATTAATGGGGATTCTCCGGTTGCAACGACCACTGCAGGCTCTGGGACGAAGATCTTCTGGGAGCGACCACCGGTTGGAGAGGTAAGTTGGGATGCCTGGGGCTTCTTCGGTCCTTCTTCTCTCCTTGTCTGAGGAGGCACGGTTCGGGTTTGCCCCTAAATACTAGATTTAGTGGCATTACAGGTATGTACAGGTCGGGACCGACGGGTCCCTTCCTTGGGGTGGGTACACCCCCTATTATGCTATCCTACAGTGGGAGGGGGCATAAGCCTCACTCTGGGTGCCCCCATTTGCAAGATGGTGGGGACTGAGAGTTGTGCTTCACCTCGCCTCCCCCACCAGAGGGGTGGGGTTGGCAAAGGTGGGCAGACCTCTCCTAACTTGGTTTTCCCGCCGATTCTCCTGCCCAAAATTGGGGTCAGAACCGGTGGGGGCCAGTTGCTGGGAACAGCAAATAGCTGGGGTAGCTCACAAAGGCGGCAAGCCTTTGGAGCTTCCCTTACATGGACCCTGCCCATCCTGGGGGGGGAGGCTTGGCACCTCGTCCCAGGATGTGCTTTGTTTCAGGACCCCGAGAGCGGTAGGCTCTCTACCCAGGGGTCCAGAAACCTGTCTGGTGGTGGCAAACGGCGGCCAGCTATTCTGGAACCACACCAGGGCTGGTCGTTTTTCAGGGAGCATCTCTAAGATGCCCTCTGTGTGCATTTTTTATTAAATCCCACACTGGCATCAGTGTGGGTTTAATGTGCTGAGAAGTTTGATACCAAACTTTCCAGTTTTCAGTAAAGCCATTATGGTGCTGTGGAGTTCGCAATGACAAACTCCCAGCACCATGTACTCTTTATGGCATTACTGCACTTGCAATGTCTAAGAACTGGCTTAGACACTGTAGGGGTACAGGGTTCATGCACCTGTACCCTCACCACTGGTACAGTGCAACCAGCTAGAGGGGTGGCCTACTTATGCCAGGGCAGTGGGTTGTAGGCATGGCACACAGGGATGTGTGCCATGTCGACTCCACTTTATTCTGCAGCAAAGCATGCAGCCTGCAATGGCCGTATATGGGTGTAAGGGTACAGGGCCTTTAAGGGTGACACAATAAGTGCTGCTGCCCTTAGAGGTCTTCACTGGTCACAGTGCCCTTGGTACCTGCGGTACCTTTTACAAGGGACTTGCATGTGGTCAGAGAATTGCCAATTGGGTTTTGCATCAGTACAGTTTAGGGAAAGAACATTGGCCCTGGGTACCTGGTTGGCAGGAACCCAGTGCACACTCAAAGTACATCAACATTAGGCAAAAAGTGGGGGGGAACCAACTTCTCTTCACCGACTGCTATTTCGTCGATGGAACATGCAGATCTGATTGTAAAGAAGCCATCTTGACGGGGGCATGGCCTGGTCGAGCGCCAAGATGGTGGGGTGTGCGCAGTCCAAAGCAGCGGCATCAATGAGCGGAGACTGACTGGCATGCAGGGAGAGCTGCGAGCATGGTGAGAAGGTCCTGAGGCGCCCGCAACGGCTTTCTCGCGGCCTGACGTGGCTCTCGGAGACCCTGCGACGTTAGGGGTTGCAGGCGAGCCTGAGGGCGGGGCCGTGGTCGGCTGGAGCGGCCACAGGCACTAATTTAGCCCGGGGAGCTGCGGCCTACAACAACGTGGCCGAGGAAGACCTGCGCCCTTTGGACTCCACTACTGATGGTGTGGTGAGCTTTGCGCGGGGATGCGGGGGCCCTCCTTCCCTCACAAAGATTAATTGAGCACCTCGGATCGGGACGGTGGGCTGAGGGTACCGTGGCCTATCTCACACCAGCACCGGCTGCATTTGGAGGCTGTCGGAGAAATATTGCTCCGGTATGAACCCCTGTGCCCCCGATGATTGCTAAAATAAACACCTCTGCCTGGGGTGTTCTGTGCGGCGAGATGGTGGATGTGCTTGCGCCCTGGGCTTCGATCTGAGGCATAAAAGAATTCCTGTGCCCTTCCCTCTGCCCTGTGCTCTGCGCTACAAGACACTGCCTGGACAGGATAGCTGGCTCCCTATCTTGCCATTACCGCTGATCGAGCAGCATGGGTCAGAGTGACCCCAAACAGACAGCTTACCTTTGAGGCCCCCAAGACTCCTAGGAAGGATGGCGGGGACGACGTGCCGTGAGAGGACCCCCCTGAGCACGCAGATCATCCGGTAGCTGGTGGTGCTATGGCGGAGAGAACCTCTGCCATTATGGCTGAACTGCGTGCTGGATTTAAGGCCATAGATGCGCGTTTTGATGAGCTGGGTGGCGGATGGATGGCATGCATGGCCGCCTAGAGCACCATGAGGCTCGCATAGATGCGGCAGAGAAGCGTATTTCCGATACCGAGGACACGCATGCCGCAATGAACAAACGCCTAGAGCTCGTAGAGCGCCTTCTGAAAACCACAGCGGCGGAGGATCTCTAAGCGTGATCGCACCGCAATAATTTGCGAATTGCAGGGATTGCGGAGTCCACCAATGCTGGCCCCATGGAAACGTTTGTGGAGCGGGTTCTGGCAGATCTCTTCGGCAGGGATAGTTTCTCAGCCACATTTGCGGTGGAGCGTGCCCACCGCTCCCTGGCCCCCAGGTCTGCTCCTGGTGCGCCTCCCTGTCTTGTCATTGCGCAACTGTTAAATTATCATGACAGGGATGTTGTGCTACGGAAGGCTCGGGCGATGGAAAATCTGCAGTTCCAGGGAATGACTCTCCCGTTTTACCCGGACTTCACACCTATGGTGCAGGAGGCCAGGCGCAAGTTTCAGGACATCAAGCGAACATTGAGAAACTAGAATATCCGCTATGCTATGTTGTATCCGGCACGCCTAAGTGTGCAGCTCAGCGGCAAAACCTTTGTTTTTGACACACCGGCGGAGGCAGTGGAACACTGGAAACGCCACAAGTCGGACAGACCCACCTCTCCTGGAAAATAGACGCACGTATGTACTGTGGGTATGGGGTAAATGGCTGGGTGCTCCCCGCTCCCTTGAAGTAATATTGACTTTGGCGCGGACTCAGCCACCTCCAACGAATTGACCGCTATGATGCTTTTTCCTCTTATTTCTTCCTGTCTTTCACTAGATACATACTTGTTATACTATTTCCACATGCATGTAGCTACTTATAATTGGTGTATTGTTATCATGATTCGCGGCTTGCTCAGGGCGTTGCTGACCCCCTGGGAGATCTCCTACGACTCGCACTCTGTGCGGGGTTTCTTTCTCCGGTTTGTTTGTTCTGTTGCATTGACATGTCTAGGGATTCACCGGATATAGGTTGGGTGGATATCCGATGTGGGTGGGCGGGAGGGAGTTCCGGTTGATCTTTTCTGTTTTCTTTCTTTGTACACAGGTCATGGTCACCATTCACAACTGACTTTCCAACCATAAACATACTGTTACATTGATATGCATAGGATTACGCCTGTGGCGAAGGGGGCGGGGGGCGCCCTCGAGGATTTGAACTGAGGTGCATGACATGGAATGTCAGAGGGCTATCAAACCTGCGTAAGGGTCGACAAGTGCTTGTGTACTTGACTAGGCATAATATACATGTTGCAATGCTGCAGGAGACCCATTACGCCCCAAACTCGAACAATAGGTTTGCGGCCGCCTGGGGGGGGGGGACAACCGATTCTTCGCTGGGTATAGTACTTCACTTCCAGGGCATACTCATCAATAGTCATAAGCACTGAATAGTCCCGTCCACGTGCGGGGACCCCGGAGCAATAGCCAATAATATGAATATATCTACATATATTATCTACTGGCGGTCGCCAGTAGATAGTTATAGTTAGGACCTATTTTCCATAGGAAATCCGCAACATTCAATAACTCTTGCGTCGGTTGACGAATCTTTGCGAAATTTTCAAACTTTGTGGTCCGGTCCGCTCCTATCCTGAAAGTCTTGGGGTGATTCGTCATGCGGGGGCCGAGAAAAAAGGGGGGTCCCAAAACGTGTTTTCCCCATTCATTTTCCCATAGGAAACTTTAGCCACGGCTACAGCCCGAACTGCTGAACGGAATTACACCAAATTTGGCAAAGAGGTAGTTCTTGGTTCAGAAAGAACCCTTTTTGTTAAATGGTGTAAATCCGTTAAGTAGTTGCTGAGAAAATCAAAAGTAAAAACACATATATATCTATGGCCGCGGAGGGTCCGCGCACCCTCCCGATGACCAGCTGTATGCTAATTGGCTGTCAACACTCCAAACCAGGAAGTGTTGGCAGCCATCTTGTGACTCGGTAGAACCAAGTCACAAGCAAACAGTAAAAACAATCACGCAAAAAGGGGGCAGGGTAGAAACACCCTGACCCCCTTGGCCTGCTCAGAAGGTCCTACAAGGACCCCCAGGGCCCAAAAAAAATTAAAAAATTCTTTTTTTTTTTTTTTTTTAAATCGGCAAAAAACGCGCTGGGTGCGCGAATCCTGCCGATAAAAAATAAAAAAAAAAAAATCGAAGCGCGGTCTCCCGCGCTTCGATGCTATTTTGCCCCCGGGTGGGCCAAGTCCCGGGGGCATGCGGGGGTTGGTTTTTATTTTATGTGGGGGGCCTCTAAGGCCCCCCAAGCCCCGGGGACCGCCACCCCCTGGGGCTTTAAAAAAAAAATGGTGCGGGAGGGCTCTCCGCCCTCCCGCAGCCCCGGGGACCGCCACCCCCCGGGGCTTCTTTTTTAAATAAACAATGACCTGTGTGGGGGGCTCCTGCCCCCCCACACGCCCCGGGGACCGCCACCTCCCCGGGGCACTAAGAAAATACATGTGGGGTTCCGTTTCGGACCCCCGAAGCCCCGGGGACCACCACCTCCCCGGGCTATGTAGAAGTGGGGAGGGGGGCCACGTGGCCCCCCTCCTGGAGCCTGTGGTGGCCCTGGGGACCGCCACCCCCCAGGGCCGGCTCCTGCAGTGTCCCGGGGTGCCTACCCCCGGGACACTGCTATTTGCAATGGCAGGACGGGAGCCTCGCGGCTCCCGTCCTGCCATTGCAAACTTGCTTTGCTTCATTGAAGCGAGAGCAGGGAAACCTGCTCTCGCTTCAATGAAGCAAAGCAGAATTGCTTTTCCATAAGGGGAGCTGCATGTCAGCAGCTCCCCTTATGGAAAAGCAATGCCGGCTCCCGCAGGACGCAGGGAGCCGGCGGGACCGTGCGGGTATTGGGGACCCCCCCACGGTCCCCGAGTGGCCAGGCCCCGGGGGATGGGGTCTCAGGGGCCTTAAATGGCCTGAGGGGGGCTACGCAGCCCCCCTCCAAATATTTAATTAGAAAAAAAAAGAGGGCATGCCCCGGGGGATGGGGTCCCCGGGTCCAATAGAGGGCCAGGGAAGGGGGGCCACGCGGCCCCCTTCCCGTTTTTTTTAATTTAAAAAAAAGAAAATCCTCATGCCCCGGGGGATGGGGTCCCCGGGGCCAAAAGTGGCCGAGGGAAGGGGGGCCATGCAGCCCCCCTCCCATACAAAAAAAAAAAAAAAGGCCCTGCCCCCTCCCTTAACCACTCTGCAAACGCGCCCCCTGGTGCGTTTTAAGAAGGGGAAGTAATTCCCCTTGAATAATGGGGGTGCCTGGAGGCCAACTAGCCCACCAGGTACGTCCAGAAAGCGCCACAGAGCTGCGTTGCAGAGATGCAAAAAGGGGTGTGGCCTCTGAACACCTCTCTGCAACGCAGCTCTCTGGCGCATACTGGAGGTTTCTGGTGGGCTAGTTGGCCCCTAGGGACCCTCTGGATTGAGGAGGAATTAATTCTCCAACTTAAAACGCTCCACAGGGCGTGTTTGCAAACATGTCACCTTAGGCCCCACCCCCTTCCTTCACCATTGTGCAAATATTCCTCTAAAATCAGCCGAACTACGAATTCCGATTTACTCACCTGTTATCAGGAGAGACCTCAGTGCTGCATCTTTGAGCCCAGTACTGATCCTGAAAAGTAATTTTAACAGTACTTACCAGTAACTTGAATTTCCTTCCATAGGCTAACATTGACTGGTTTCACTTGGAAATTCTTGTGTGTGGAGTTTTGGTACTTTATAATATTCCTCTAAAATCAGCTGAACTACAAATTCCAATTTACTCACCTGTTATCAGGAGAGACCTCAGTGCTGCATCTTTGAGCCCAGTACTGATCCTGAAAAGTAATTTTAACCGTACTTACCAGTAACTTGTATTTCCTTCCATAGGAATCCATTGTCTGGTTTTCAGCAGAAAAGTTTCAAAGTGTCGATTTTCACAAACTACAAATATTCCTTAAAAATCGCCTGTATGACTTAAACGCATTCTTTCAACTGTTTACAGGAGATGCACCAGTGCTGGATCCAGGATCCACCACTGAGTAAGAAAAAGTAACGATAACACTACTTACCTACTAAGTGAATTTCCTCCCATAGGATAACATTGGTGATTCTATGTGAAAAAGTTTGTCAACTTTTAAAATACAATAATATTCCTTAAAAATCACTACTGTAACCAAAACGCTTTTACTCAACTGTTTACAGGAGATGTCGCAGGACTGAATCTAGGATCCAGTCCTGTGGTTAGAAAAGTAATCCATAAAGTAACTAATTGCATTTAACTAGAAATTCACATTGAGCTCAGTGTTGCATTGTTTGAAATTGTGTTGCCCATTGCAACAACTGTAACTACTGTACTTAAAAGTCTATTGCCTATTTGCAAAGTATTTAAACTAAAGTAATTCATTCTGAGAAAGTATATTTTGTAATGTATAATGTAATTACAATGTAATTTAAAAAATAAAATATCTAAAAATAAATAGTTTAAAAAATGTAGTAAATCAGTATCAAAAAATAAATATAACAATTAATACATTTAAAAATTGTCATTTACAAAACCTTTGAAATTCACTGAAAAAAACCATAGGTTTCAGACATGTTATAGTTAGGAATTAGCATTTAAAAAACCTTGAAATTCACTGAAAAAACCATAGGTTTCAGGCACGTTATAGTTAGAAATTAGCATTTAAAAAACCTTACAAATTCACTGAAAAAACCATAGGTTTTAGGCACGTTATAGTTAGAAATTAGCATTTAAAAAACCTTACAAATTCACTGAAAAACCATAGGTTTTAGGGACAGTTATAGTTAGTTGGACATTGCACTCGTACAAAACCCGTGAAATTCCTCCGTTATAGTTAGTTCAGCTAACTATAACTCGCGCCCCCGCAATGCATTGCTGATGACGTCACATATTACATCACTCATGACATGGTCAGTGACATCACTGATGACATCTCAAATATATATACATAAATACCCATATATGTAGATAATATGCATATATATATATCTATATACATATGCAGCCTGAAAACATGTTACTAGGCTCAAAAAACTGCCGCCATTGCATTGTAAATCTTTTACATTTGAAAAAATAGACATATAAGTCATAATATACTTATGATACATATAAAGAAAACTGCTTTGAGTTTGCTTTGAAACACACAACCTTTATTTGCAAAGGTAAAAACGTAAGATCATAGAGGCAGATTAGCCTAGAAAGGCTGCATAGAAAACAATTGGAAAATTGGCGCCGTGCCTTTAAGACCCCAGGAACCCCCAGGCTCCCATCATGCACCACAGGTGACAGTTAGGTCAGTTCTTTTTTCCGGCTCCTTCTGTGAGGATCCTGGAGCATTGAGCTCGCCAGTTAGTGATTTTTTTATCATTTTTTTCTGGTTTCAAGTGAACTTTTTTAGTTTCACTAGACGTCTTTAGTACTTAACTTACTAATACTACAATTTTTTCTGACTTTTGGCTATATTTTCCTGTCAAAATGCCGGCCTTATTTAATAAGTGCCCGGCCTGTGGAAAAAAGAAGGCTAAGTCAGACCCTCACTCTGTCTGTATTGCTTGTCTACCTTCAACTCACAAGCCAGACCACTGTTACCACTGCAGCAAGTTTTCAAAAAGAACCCTTAGGGAAAGGGAGAAGATTAAGCTGCACTCCATGCAGGAGAGAAGAAAAGAAGCCGGGCGAGAACATCCCTCAAGGAAGCCCTCCTCTCAACCAAGGTTGGAGTGCAAAGAGAAAGGTGAGAAAAGGAGACATCAGTCTCATACGCCGTCGAGGGACCGATCGACATCCAAAATTCCTTTGTGCTCCGAGTCGGCGTCGAAATCGGCGCCGAGACGTCCTTCGCCGTCGAAACATCTGACTTCAGGTGAGAAGATCCATAAGACTAAGTCGACACCAACGCATAGGCGGTCCAAGTCTGGCTCGCCTACGACGTCAAGAGGCCGGGGCTCGACGTCGACACATCAACGTCGAAGCCCGCCGCCGAGAGGGACAGTGGCCACGTCGAGATCACCACCGACGTCGAGAGGGCGAATTGCATCGACGTCGAGCCGAACACAGAGGGCTTCGACGCCGGTGAGAGACAGGCAGTCGCCGTCGAGGCGCATGACGACGCATCCATCGCCAAGGAGGTTGACGTCGATCTCGAAAAACGCCCTCTGGATCTAGGTCAAGAAGATCGCGATCGAGGTCGACGTCGAGGAGATCACATTCCAATCACGGATCTCCTCCTGCAAAGAGACCTAGGGTGACGTCGGGAGACCGCTCGACGCGGGACGCCCAGGTGGTGACGTTAAGGAGTGCCTCTTCCTCCCCAGGACTTCAGATCGTGCAAGTCACTCCTGAACACTCACCAGTACCGTCTCCAACCCCTCCAACTAATATCTCCCCGAGATGGCTAGGGGAAATAAGGGAGTGGAAGATCCACAGGGTTACAGGATTGCCACGTTCCTCTACAAGATCCAGATCGCCTATAATTCAGTCAGTACACTCATCTGAAAGACATGAGCGACATGCCACTCCACAAAGGTCTCCACCTTTCAGAAGGCGTTTATCACGTTCTCCTAGGAGTCGGGCATCCAGATCTCGACACCGTTCTCCTAGAAGACGAAGCCATAGATCTTCTTCGTGGTCTTCAGACTCCAAGGCTGATTACTCTCCTACTCTTTCTTCCTCTCCTCCGAGTAGAATATCGCCCATTGATGATATCCTGACCTTCAATGAGGTTCTCTGTCGAGGGGCTGCGAAGCTTCAGATTGAAATGCCTGTTTCCACCACCAAGACATCAGTCATCTTTGAAACACTACACCAAAGGTCTTCCTCTAGACCATTGCTTCCCCTAGTGCCTGGCCTGCTAGAGCCTGCTCTGCAAAAATTCCTTACTCCAGCATCGGTGGGGGCTGCCCCATCTCGGATCACTAAAAAGTATAAGGCTCCTGAGAAGGACCCCTTCTTTCTGAGGGCTGACCCTCCACCGGACTCAGTTATTGTTTCAGCGGCACGGAAGAATCAGACTGGGGCAGCATCGTCTGTTGTACCCCCAGATAGAGACAGTAAGGCCATGGATTCTGTCGGCAAGAGAATGTGCACTACCTCAGCCTCTTACATGAAGGTAGCCAGCGCCTCGGCCTTACTGGGTCGGTATGACCGCTCTTTGTGGGACTCTTTCACGCTTCACTGAGAAGCTCCCAAAAGAAGACAAGCAAGATTTCCTGGAAATCCTGCATGAAGGTGGTTTGGTGGCCAATCAAGTCCATCAGTGCAGCGGCTGATGCCTCTGATCTCGCTGCCCATGGTTATGCACATGGGATTTGTGCCAGTCCCTCTAACTGGCTGAGATTGACGGGTTTGAAGCCAGAGGCGTAACATCGTATTCTCAATCTCCCCTTCAATGGCACATCGCTCTTCGGCTCTCATGCTGATGACAATGTCCAGGATGAAGACCGAACTGGATACGGTGAAGGCGGTTGGGCTCGAAAAGTACTTCAGGCGACGCTACCGCCCTTACGATCGGCGCCAATACCAGCAGAGGGTTCAAACCCCTCAGTGGTACTCCCAGCAAAATCAAGGAAGATCACAATCCTACCAGCGTCGTCCTGGTAGAGGACGAGGAGGGAACTCCAGACAGTCCACACCTGCTGCCAAGCAACAACAGAAGCAGTGAGTGCTTGCTTCCCCTAACTCCGTTACCCACTCCGGTGGGGGGAAGTGTCCGTTTCTACCTGGAAGAGTGGACCAAAATCACACTAGACAAGTGGGTGCTAAATATTGTAAGGAATGGGTATTCCATCAGGTTCAAGTCCCCTCCACCTTCTATTCCTCCTCAAAAGACTGTCATCCATCGCATAAATCTTCTGAGAGACGAGGTGTCCGCTCTACTCCTAAAGGAGGCCATCGAGGAGGTCCCATGGCATCAACGTCGACAGGGAATCTACTACCGATATTTTTTGGTCCCAAAGAAAGGTCCAAACAAGGAGTTCGGGCCTATACTAGATCTCAGGCTTCTCAACAAGTTCATTCTGAGAGAGCGGTTCAGAATGCTGGCATTACATCAAATAATCCCGCATCTACATCAAGGGGACTGGATGTGTTCCATAGATCTTCAAGATGCCTATTTCCACATCCCAATCTCTCCAAAGCATCGAAAGTTTCTAAGGTTTCGCATCCAGTCAGACCACTTCCAGTTCACTGTCCTGCCCTTCGGTCTGAAGTCGGCTCCTCGCACATTCTCAAAGTGCATGGCAGTAGTAGCTGCTTTCTTGAGGAAGAAGCAGATTTTCGTCTATCCTTACCTAGACGATTGGCTTCTCAACAGTGCGTCTCCAACTCTTCTACAGCAGCACCTCGCGTACTGCATTCAACAACTACATCAGCTCGGTCTTCACGTAAATTTAAAAAAATCCATCCTCAGTCCAACACAGAGGATACATTACCTGGGCGCAACTTTGGACACAGTAAACGCAAGAGCGTATCCTTCGGAGGAGAGACTATCATCCATTCTCCACAAGTGTCAAACTCTCCTGAAGATACCTCAGCCCATGGCCAGGCAGATCTCATCTCTGCTGGGTTCGATGGCCTCGTGCATTTTTCTAGTTCCAAACGCCAGACTTCACATGAGACCTCTACGGCAGACTCTAGAGGATCAGTGGTCCCAAATCTCCAATCGATGGGAGGACACTTTAACTCTACCTCTGTCTGTCCGGCTCTCCATCAGATGGTGGATGCGAAGGACTCATCTCATCGTACGAGTCCCCTTTAAACAGGAACTGCCCAAGCAGACTCTGGTGACGGATGCGCCCCTTCAGGGATGGGGCGCTCATATGGGGCCACTACAGATCCAAGGAATGTGGTCAGAGAAAGAGCAGCTATACCACATAAACAACTCCGAGCGGTGCATCTGGCTCTCAAGGCGTTTTCTCCTTCCATCAAATCGACTGCTCTGCTTGTTCAGACAGACAATACAACAACGATGTACTACCTGAACAAGCAGGGGGGCACCAGGTCCAGACACCTGTCGCTGGAAGCACAGGCGATTTGGAAGTGGCTTCTGGCACGAGACATGAAAATCTCCGCAATTTACTTACCAGGCGTCCTCAACGTCCAAGCAGACAGCCTAAGCAGGCATTTCGCAGAAGCGCACGACTGGGTGCTAAAACAAGAAGTGGCGCAAGACATCTTCCACCACTGGGAACACCAGACATCGATCTCTTCGCGGATGCAGAAAACGCAAAATGCCGCGTCTTCGCCTCCAGGTACCAGCAGCCAGGATCCAAGGGGAATGCTCTGTTGATAGACTGGTCAGAGACATTACTCTACGCCTTTCCACCTATTCCCCTCATTCCCATGGTGATCAGGAAACTGTACAATTCCAAGACAGATGATCCTGGTTGCTCCAGAGTGGCCTCGCCAGTGGTGGTACCCGGACCTTCTTCATCTGTCCAAAGTACCACACAGGAGGTTGCCATGTCATCCGGATCTGCTGACCAGGGCGGGCGGCAAGGTGTTCCATCCCAACCTGCCGTCCCTGAGGTTAGCAGCATGGCTCCTGAGTTCATCCAATATGGACATTTAGGTCTCTCTCAAGACTGCATGCAGATCTTGAAGGAAGCTAGGAGACCTTCTACGAGGAAGTCTTACGATTTTAAGTGGAAGCGTTTTTACATGTGGTGTACTGCTGAGGGTCTTGACCCTATTCGAGGTCAGGAACAGGTACTGTTACCATACTTATTGTATTTGGCCAAAGCAGGTTTGCAATACTCCTCCATAAAGGTTCACCTGGCAGCGATAACAGCATATAGAAAGTCTCCCACTCAGATTTCTTTTTTTCAAATGCCAGTTGTTAAGGATTTCCTGGAGGGTCTAAAAAAGGTCTATCCACCCGTTAGGTCTCCATCTCCTCCCTGGGAGCTTAATGTGGTCCTCTCTAAACTAATGGGTCCCCCATTTGAGCCCATTCACAAAGCTTCCCTTCAGCATCTTTCGTGGAAGACTGCTTTTCTCGTGGCAATCATATCTGCCCGCAGGGTAAGCGAGATACAAGCCTTATGCTCTACAGAGCCTTATCTCGTTTTTCACGCGAATAGAGTGGTGTTACGTACTCACCCGAGGTTCCTTCCTAAGGTGATCTCGGATTTTCACATCAACCAGTCAGTTACTCTTCCTACTTTCTTTGCAAATCTTGTCACTCCGGCTGAGATAGCTCTACACTCTCTAGATCTAAAGAGTGTTAAAATTCTATCTTGATTTTAAAAAAAAGTGTACAAAAGTCTGACCAACTGTTTGTGAATTATGGTCCGTTGAACACTGGTTACCCTGCCTCTAAAAGGTCCATTTCTAGATGGATAGTGTCATGTATCACGTTATCTTATCAACTGGCACATAAGCAGCTCCCGGGCAAGCCGAGAGCGCATTCTACAAGAGGCAAAGCTGCTACGATAGCAATGCTTAGGAATGTACCTATGCAAGAAATTTGTAAAGCAGCCACATGGCGTTCGATCCATACTTTCGCATGCCATTACTGCCTTGATTCTGACACTCAAGCGGATGCTCAGTTTGGTCAAGCATCCTTGAGAAATTTGTTTGGGTAATATATGTTTTGGTAAAATGGTTTTGATATGCTGGTATTCGTTCGCAGGGTACGGGGATGGGCTTGCTTATGACTATTGATGAGTATCCCCTGGAAGAGAAGGATAAGTTACTTACCTGTAATCCTAGTTCTCTTCCAGGGGTATACTCCTCAGTCATAAGCAACCCTCCCTCCTCCCCGGACGAATACCATGGTCAAATATATGTACCTGTTACCCATACTGTGATTACACTGTTATACGCCGTCCAAAAGAACTGACCTAACTGTCACCTGTGGTGCATGATGGGAGCCTGGGGGTTCCTGGGGGTCTTAAAGGCACGGCGCCAATTTTCCAATTGTTTTCTATGCAGCCTTTCTAGGCTAATCTGCCTCTATGATCTTACCATTTTACCTTTGAAAATAAAGGTTGTGTTTCAAAGCAAACTCAAAGCAGTTTTCTTTATATGTATCATAAGTATATTATGACTTATGTCTTTATTTTTTCAAATGTAAAAGATTTACAATGCAATGGCGGCAGTTTTTTGAGCCTAGTAACATGTTTTCAGGCTGCATATGTATGTATATGTGTATATATGTGTGTATATATATATATATTATCTACTGGCGGTCGCCAGTAGATAGTTATAGTTAGGACCTATTTTCCATAGGAAATCCGCGACATTCTATTTGAAATAACTCTTGCGTCGGTTGACGAATCTTCGCGAAATTTTCAAATTTTATGGCCCGCTCCGGTCCGCTCCTACCCTGAAAGTCTCAGGGTGATTCGTCAAGCGGGGGCCGAGAAAAAAGGGGGGTCCCAAAACGTGTTTTCCCCATTCATTTTCCCATAGGAAACTTTAGACACGGCTACAGCCCGAACTGCTGAACGGAATTACACCAAATTTGGCAAAGAGGTAGTTCTTGGTTCAAAAAGAACCCTTTTTGTTAAATGGTGTAAATCCGTTCAGTAGTTGCTGAGAAAATCAAAAGTAAAAACACATATATATCTGGGCGGAGCCTAACCACACATGTCATTGTGAGATCTGATTGGCTGTCAGCACTTCATCCTGGAATTGCTGGCAGCCATCTTGGGACCAATATAAATGATAGTACCCCATTGAAATGCATTGTAGTGAATCGAAGATTTTGAGGGTTACCAAAAGGAGAACTATAAAGGGTGATAACAGACTTTAGTTACATTAGAATTCATTTGTTGATGGTACCATACTAATTTCAGGAATTGTGGTGTGTTCTAAGGTGATTTTACCCTGTGAAAAACCTTCTGCTGGGATATCATGAATCATGTTTGAGAGAAAACTATTTTCACATGCTTGTCCCATACAGTTTTGGAAGGTGCCCCAGAAGCTAAAATGAGAGCATATTTTCTGTAAATTCACATTATCTTTCTCAGTCATGTGAGAATGAAGTCTGACATTCTCAGTAAAACATGTACATCCAACAAGGGCAGAGACTGTCAGTTGATTCCTTTGTGTTCTACTGCAGCTTCCCAGAGTGTTCTAAAGAACAACTAGAGTGCTAACAGCCTTACTTATGACAAAAGTATGGCACACCTGAAGCCATCTTGATTGGAATAAACTGGTAACACTTAAAACATTTAATTTAAAAAGGAACAAAATGAGGGGGTTCATTTTGCCATAGAAATTATGGTTAGTGCCGCAAAAAGAAAATTTAGTGCATGTTTTAAGTGAGATCTCAAATCCTCTTCTATTTAATTAGAAAATTCTGACATGCAGACTGAAACAATCACTTTCAATACCAGCAGTAGACTTCCAGTTAACTCCTTGGTGAGCAGTACCTTTACTACAGTGATCTAATGAACAACTAGAGTAATAACATTCTGAATTTATGGCAAATGTGTGACACATCTAAATGCCTTCTTGATGGAATCAAAGTAAAAAACTGAAAGCATTTCCTACTGAGGAGACTGCAGTAAATGAGGAAATTAGGAAACTTCATAACAAAGAAGTCTTCCAAGATGGCCACCAGTGAAAAAAGAGCCCAAATGTAGCACAAATATTACCCAGATGTAGCCCACATATAGCCCAATGACAAAAGTGTGCAAAACACTTTTTATTTTTAGTTTTTTGTAGTTTTATGTAGTGCAGACTGGTCAGGTATTGGAGCGTTGCATCTTAAAACATGACCCCCTACACTACAAAAACACCACTGCACTACCCTAAACCCTAAAACACTACCCCAGTCCGACCCCCTACACTACACAAGCACTACTGCACTATCCTAAACCCTAAAACACTACCCCCAGCATGACCCCCTACACTACACAAACACCACTGCACTACCCTAAACCCTAAAACACTACCCCAACACCACTGCACTAACCTAAATCCTAAAACACTACCCCCAGCACGACGCCCTACACTACCCAAACACCACTGCACTACCCTAAAACATGACCCCCTACACTACACAAACACCACTGCACTACCCTAAACCCTAAAACACTACCCCCAGCACGACCCCCTACACTACACAAGCACCACTGCACTACCTTAAACCCTAAAACACTACCCCCAGCACGACCCCTACACTGCCCGAACACCACTGCACTGCCCTAAACCCTGAAACACATACCCTAGCACGACCCCCTACACTGCCCGAACACCACTGCACTGCCCTAAACCCTGAAACACAACCCCCAGCATGACCCCTACACTGCCCGAACACCACTGCACTGCCCTAAACCCTGAAACACTACCCCCAGCAAGACCTGCTACACTGCCCGAATACCACTGCACTGCCCTAAACCCTGAAACATCACTCCCAGCAAGACCCCCTACACTGCCCGAACACCACTGCACTGCCCTAAACCCTGAAACACCACCCCCTGCACGACCCCCTACACTGCCCGAACACTACACTGCCCTAAACTCTGAAACACCATCCCCAGCACGACCCCCTACACTGCACGAACACCACTGCACTGCCCTAAACCCTGAAACACTACCCCCAGCAAGACCCCCTACACTGCCCGAACACCACTGCACTGCCCTAAACCCTGAAACACCACCCCCAGCAAGACCCCCTACACTGCCCGAACACCACTGCACTGCCCTAAACCCTGAAACACCAGCCCCAGCACGACCCCTACACTGCCCAAACACCACTGCACTGCCCTAAACCCTGAAACACCACCCCCAGCACGACCCCCTACACTGCACGAACACCACTGCACTGCCCTAAACCCCGAAACACTACCCCCAGCAAGACCCCCTACACTGCCCGAACACCATTGCCCTAAACCTTGAAACACCACCCCCAGCAAGACCCCCTTCACTGCCCGTACACCACTGCACTGCCCTAAACCCTGAAACACCACCCCCAGCACGACCCCCTACACTGCCTGAACACCACTGCCCTAAACCCTGAAACACCACCCCCTACACTGCACGAACACCACTGCACTGCCCTAAACCCTGAAACACCACCTCCAGCAAAACCCCCTACACTGCCTGAACACCATTGCTCTGCCCTAAATCCTGAAACACTAGCCCCAGCATGACCCCCTACACTGCCCAAACACCACTGCACTGCCCTAAACCCTGAAACACCAGCCCCAGCACAACCCCGTACACTGCCCGAACACCACTGCACTGCCCTAAACCCTGAAACACCAGCCCCAGCAAGACCCCCTACACTGCCGGAACACCACTGCACTGCCCTAAACCCTGAAACACCACCCCCAGCAAGACCCCTACACTGCCCGAACACCACTGCACTAAAGCCTGAAACACCACCCCCAGCAAGACCACCTACACTGGCCGAACACCACTGCACTGCCCTAAACCCTGAAACACCACCCCCTGCACGACCCCCTACACTGCCCAAACACCACTGCACTAAACCCTGAAACACCACCCCCTGCACGACCCCCTACACTGCCGGAACACCACTGCACTGCCCTAAACCCTGAAACACCACCCCCAGCACGACCCCCTACACTGCCCGAACACCACTGCACTGCCCTAAACCCTGAAACATCAACCCCAGCAAGACCCCCTACACTGCCTGAACACCACTGCCCTAAACCCTGAAACACCACCCCCTACACTGCACGAACACCACTGCACTGCCCTAAACCCTGAAACACCAGCCCCAGCACGACCCCCTACACTGCCCGAACACCACTGCACTGCCCTAAACCCTGAAACACCAGCCCCAGCATGACCCCCTACACTGCCCGAACACCACTGCACTGCCCTAAACCCTGAAACACCACCCCCTGCATGACCCCTACACTGCCCGAACACCACTGCACTGCCCCAAACCCTGAAACACCACCCCCAGCACGACCCCCTACACTGCCCGAACACCACTGCCCTAAACCCTGAAACACCACCCCCTGCACGACCCCCTACACTGCCCAAACACCACTGCACTGCCCTAAACCCTGAAACACCACCCCCTGCAGCACCCCCTACACTGCCCGAACACCACTGCACTGCCCTAAAGCCTGAAACACCACCCCCTACACTGCCCGAACACCACTGCACTGCCCTAAATCCTGAAACACCACCCCCTGCATGACCCCTACACTGCCCGAACACCACTGCACTGCCCTAAACCCTAAAACACCACCCCCAGCATTACCCCCTACACTGCCCAAACACCACTGTACTGCCCTAAACCCTAGAACACTACCCCCAGCACGACCCCCTACACTACCCGAACACCACTGCACTACCCTAAACCCTAAAATACTACCCCCAGCACAACCCCCTACACTACCCGAACACGACTGCACTGCCCTAAACCCTCAAACACTCCCCCCAGCACGTCCCCCTACACTACCCAAACACCACTGCACTGCCCTAAACCCTAAAACACTCCCCCAGCACGACCCCTACACTGCCCGAACACCACTGCACTGCCCTAAACCCTGAAACACTACCCCCAGCACGACCCCTACACTGCCCGAACACCACTGCACTGCCCTAAACCCTGAAACACATACCCTAGCACGACCCCCTACACTACCCAAACACCACTGCACTGCCCTAAACCCTAAAACACTACCCCCCGCATGACCCCCTACACTACCCAAAAACCAATGCACTACCCTAATCCCTAAAACACTACCCCCCGCATGACCCCCTACCCTAAACCCTAAAACACTACCCCCGCATGACTCCCTACACTACCCAAAGACCACTGCACTACCCTAAACCCTAAAACACTACCCCCAGCAGTACCCCTACACTACCCAAACACCACTGCACTAACCTAAACCCTAAAACACTACCCCCAGCAGTACCCCCTACACTACCCAAACACCACTGCACTACCCTAAATCACTACTCCCCAGCACGACCCCCTACACTACCCAAACACCACTGCACTACCCTAAAACACTACCCCCAGCACGACCCCTACACTACCCAAACACCACTGCACTACCCTAAAACACTCCCCAGCACGACTCCCTACACTACCCAAACACCACTGCACTACCCTAAACCCTAAAACACTACCCCCAGCACGACCCTCTTCACTACCTAAACACAACTGCACAATTTGTTACAGGCGTTGCAACGCAGGCCTGTGGTGCTTACTGGAAGTACCTAGTGGGCTAGTTGGGCCCCAGGGACCCTCAGGATTCAAGGTGACCTAATCTCCAACTTAAAACGCACCACGGGGCGCGTTTGCACAGTGGTGAAGGAGGGGGCGGGGCCTCAGGTGACATGTGCGCAAACACGCCCTGTGGTGCGTTTAAGTTGGGGAATTAATTCCTTTGAATCCTGAGGGACCCTGGGGGCCAACTAGCCCACCAGGTATCTTCAGTAAGCACAACAGAGTTGCGTTGCAGAGAGGTGAAAAAGGTGCGTGGCCTCGGAACGCCTCTCTGCAACTCAGCTCTCTGGTCCTAACTGTAGGTACCTGGGGGCTAGTTGGGCCCCAGGGACCCTCAGAATTCAAGGGGACTTAATCCCGCAACTTAAAACACGCCACGGGGTGCGTTTGCACACATGTCACCTCAGGCCCCCCTCCCTTCACCACTGTGCAAACGCGCCCTGTAGCGCGTTTTAAGAGGTAGTTTTAATCCCCCTGCCCTATTATGTACTAGGGACTTGCAGAGGAGGTCATGCTAATCACAGGGGTACCCCAACGCATAGTGTTCCCTAGTGTATGTAGGTGTTTTCACTGTATTCGAAGTGTCTTTTAGCATAGCACTGGCTCTGGTTAGTCAGTCAGTTACCACCAGTACCCGTCTGGAAAAGTTGTGGGCACAGGATGATTTTGCAACAAGGCCTCTTTCTGCTCCTCTGTTGGTTCTTTCTGCACATCTTTTGCTTCTTTCTGTGCGTTTTTTCTTCTTTCTTCACATGTCCTACCTCTGTAGGCATAGTTAGAAACTAGCATTTAAAAAAACCTTTGAAAGTCACTTAAAAATCATAGGTTTCAGGCACGTTCTAGTTAGAAATTAGCATTTAAAAAACCTTTGAAATTCACTGAAAAAACCATAGGTTTCAGACACGTTATAGTTAGAAATTAGCATTTAAAAAACCTTTGAAATTCACTGAAAAAACCATAGGTTTTAGGGACAGTTATAGTTAGTTGGACATTTCACTCGTACAAAACCATAGAAATTCCTCCGTTATAGTTAGTTCAGCTAACTATAACTCGCGCCCCGCAATGCACTGCTGATGACGTCACATATTACATCACTCATGACATGGTCAGTGACATCACTGATGACATCACTGATGACATCTCAAATGACATCACTGATGACATCATCCATGTGATAATTTCATGCATCTTCTCACACCCTAATATAACTTTTGATACACCCACTCTAAATTACAGACTGCCATTCTCAAAACCATAGACACTCCAACACCAAAAACTACATACCCACTCACTGATTCTTAGGTCTACACACACATCCACTCACTCACCTGTACAGTCACTCATACTTAGTCACTCAGTACAGGACTATTATATGCACTCATACACATATATAAACACTCACACACCGCCACTCATCCATAGAGGTACTCACACACCTAGTCAGTCATGCAAAAAACTTAATCACACACCCATTTACTCACCTATACAGTTATACACACACCAGCTCACTTACTCATACAAATACTAGCACATTCTTACACTCTTATACAATCACTGATACAAGTACACACTCATCCATACAGCCACTCTCACAATCACACACTCTCACTTATAGCCATTTATATACTCCAACACACATATATACTGCCTTTCACATATGTAGTTACTCTCACATGTACCACTGAGATATACATTCAATCACTAACACACCCATACACACACTCACCCACCCAGTCCATCACAGATGCACTCTTGAAACCATGCACCCAGTGAATCACCAACTCACACATCTATGCACAGAGTCACACACACCCCACCCACACAAACACTCAGGCACCCATACAGATACTCAGACAATCAATCAATAACCCATGTAGGCACTCATGTAGCTATTCAGAAAGCCATGCAGCCGCTTACAAACCAACAGACAGACGGATACAGACATTCACACAGTTTAGTCACTAACCCATGCATTCAGTAAGATACATTTAATCACTCACTTGTAGTCAGTCACTCACGTACTAAATCATCCATTCAGACACTTATACACCCACTCATTCTTCAATACGCCTTTCCCTATATATATTAAACATATTTAAACTTTACAGAAACACAGTCACTGGATGATGGCATCAGTGATGTCATTTGAGATGTCATCAGTGATGTCATCAGTGATGTCACTGACCATGTCATGAGTGATGTAATATGTGACGTCATCAGCAGTGCATTATAGGCGCGAGTTATAGTTAGCTGAACTAACTATAACGGGGGAATTTCTATGGTTTTGTACGAGTGAAATGTCCAACTAACTATAACTGTCCCTAAAACCTATGGTTTTTTCAGTGAATTTCAAAGGTTTTTTAAATGCTAATTACTAACTATAACGTGCCTGAAACCTATGATTTTTTTAAGTGAATTTCAAAGGTTTTTTTAAATGCTAGTTTCTAACTATGCCTACAGAGGTAGGACATGTGAAGAAAGAAGAAAAAACGCACAGAAAGAAGCAAAAGATGTGCAGAAAGAACCAACAGAGGAGCAGAAAGAGGCCTTGTTGCAAAATCATCCTGTGCCCACAACTTTTTCAGACGAATACTGGAGGTAACTGACTCTGACTAACCAGAGCCAGTGCTATGCTAAAAGACACTTAGAATACAGTGAAAACACCTACATACACTAGGGAACACTATGCGTTGGGGTACCCCTGTGATTAGCATGACCTCCTCTGCAAGTCCCTAGTACATAATAGGGCAGGGGGATTAAAACTATCTCTTAAAACGCGCTACTGGGCGCGTTTGCACAGTGGTGAAGGGAGGGGGGGCCTGAGGTGACATGTGTGCAAACGCACCCCGTGGCGCGTTTTAAGTTGCGGGATTAAGTCCCCTTGAATTCTGAGGGTCTCTGGGGCCCAACTAGCCCCCCAGGTACCTACAGTTAGGACCAGAGAGCTGAGTTGCAGAGAGGCGTTCCGAGGCCACGCACCTTTTTTCACCTCTCTGCAACGCAACTCTGTTGTGCTTACTGAAGATACCTGGTGGGCTAGTTGGCCCCCAGGGTCCCTCAGGATTCAAAGGGAATTAATTCCCCAACTTAAAACGCACCACAGGGCGTGTTTGCGCACATGTCACCTGAGGCCCCGCCCCCTCCCTTCACCACTGTGCAAACGCGCCCCGTGGTGCGTTTTAAGTTGGGGGATTAGGGTCACCTTGAATCCTGAGGGTCCCTGGGGCCCAACTAGCCCACTAGGTACTTCCAGTAAGCACCACAGGCCTGCGTTGCAACGCCTGTAACAAATTGTGCAGTTGTGTTTAGGTAGTGAAGAGGGTCGTGCTGGGGGTAGTGTTTTAGGGTTTAGGATAGTGCAGTGGTGTTTGTGTAGTGTAGGGGGTCATGCTGGGGGTAGATTTAGGGTTTAGGGTAGTGCAGTGGTGTTTGGGTAGTGTAGGGAGTCGTGCTGGTGGGAGTGTTTTAGGGTTTAGGGTAGTGCAGTGGTGTTTGGGTAGTGTAGGGGTCGTGCTGGGGGTAGTGATTTAGGGTAGTGCAGTGGTGTTTGGGTAGTGTAGGGGGTTCTGCTGGGGGTAGTGTTTTGGGGTTTCGGGTAGTGCAGTGGTGTTTGGGTAGTGTGGGGGTACTGCTGGGCGTAGTTTTTTAGGGTTTAGGGTAGTGCAGTGGTGTTTGGGTAGTGTAGGGGGTCGTGCTGGGGGTAGTGTTTTAGGGTTTAGGGTAGTGCAGTGGTGTTTGTGTAGTGTAGGTGGTAGTGTTTTAGGGTTTAGGGTAGTGCAGTGGTGTTTGTGTAGTGTAGGAGGTCGGTGGTTTAGGGTAGTGCAGTGGTCTTTGGGTAGTGTAGGGAGTCGTGCGGGGGTAGTGTTTTAGGGTTTAGGGTAGTGTAGGGGGTCATGCGGGGGTAGTGTTTTAGGGATTAGGGTAGTGCATTGGTGTTTGGGTAGTGTAGGGGGTCATGCGGTGGGTAGTGTTTTAGGGTTTAGGGCAGTGCAGTGGTGTTTGGGTAGTGTAGGGGGTCGTGCTAGGGTATGTGTTTTAGGGTTTAGGGCAGTGCAGTGGTGTTCGGGTAGTGTAGGGGGTCATGCTGTGGGGAGTGTTTGAGGGTTTAGGGCAGTGAAGTCGTGTTCGGTTAGTGTAGGGGGTTGTGCTGGGGGTAGTATTTTAGGGTTTAGGGTAGTGCAGTGGTGTTCGGGTAGTGTAGGGGGTCGTGCTGGGGGTAGTGTTCTAGGGTTTAGGGCAGTGCAGTGGTGTTTGGGCAGTGTAGGGGGTAATGCTGGGGGTGGTGTTCGGGCAGTGTAGGGGGTCGTGCTGGGGGTGGTGTTTCAGGGTTTAGGGCAGTGCAGTGGTGTTCGGGCAGTGAAGGGGTGGTGTTTCAGGGTTTAGGGCAGTGCAGTGGTGTTCGGGCAGTGTAGGGGGTCGTGCAGGGGGTGGTGTTTCAGGGTTTAGGGCAGTGCAGTGGTGTTCGGGCAGTGAAGGGGGTGGTGTTTCAGGGTTTAGGGCAGTGCAGTGGTGTTCGGGCAGTGTAGGGGGTCGTGCAGGGGGTGGTGTTTCAGGGTTTAGGGCAGTGGTGTTCGGGCAGTGTAGGGGGTCGTGCTGGGGGTGGGGTTTCAGGGTTTGGGGCAGTGCAGTGGTGTTCGGGCAGTAAAGGGGGTCGTGCTGGGGGTGGTGTTTCAGGGTTTAGGGCAGTGCAGTGGTGTTCGGGCAGTGTAGGGGGCGGTGCAGGGGGTGGTGTTTCAGGGTTTAGGGCAGTGCAGTGGTGTTCGGGCAGTGTAGGGGGTGCTGCAGGGGGTGGTGTTTCAGGGTTTAGGGCAGTGCAGTGGTTTTCGGGCAGTGTAGGGGGTCATGCAGGGGGTGGTGTTTCAGGGTTTAGGGCAGTGCAGTGGTGTTCAGGCAGTGTAGGGGGTCGTGCTGGGGCTGGTGTTTCAGGGTTTAGGGCAGTACAGTGGTGTTCGGGCAGTGTAGGGGGTCGTGCTGGGGCTGGTGTTTCAGGGTTTAGGGCAGTGCAGTGGTGTTCGGGCAGTGTACGGGGTTGTGCTGGGGCTGGTGTTTCAGGGTTTAGGGCAGTGGTGTTTGGGCAGTGTAGGGGGTCGTGCTGGGGGTGGTGTTTCAGGGTTTAGGGCAGTGCAGTGGTGTTCGGGCAGTGTAGGGGGTCGTGCTGGGGCTGGTGTTTCAGGGTTTAGGGCAGTGCAGTGGTGTTCGGGCAGTGTAGGGGGTCGTGGCTGGGGGTGGTGTTTCAGGGTTTAGGGCAGTGCAGTGCTGTTCGGGCAGTGTAGGGGGTCGTGCTGGGGCTGGTGTTTCATGGTTTAGGGCAGTGCAGTGGTGTTCGGGCAGTGTAGGGGTCGTGCTGGGGGTGGTGTTTCAGGGTTTAGGGCAGTGCAGTGGTGTTCGGGCAGTGTAGGGGGTCATGCTGGGGGTGGTGTTTCAGGGTTTAGGGCAGTGCAGTGGTGTACGGGCAGTATAGGGGTCTTGCTGAGGGTGGTGTTTCAGGGTTTAGGGCAGTGGTGTTCGGGCAGTATAGGGGGTCTTGCTGGGGGTAGTGTTTCGGGGTTTAGGGCAGTGCAGTGGTGTTCGTGCAGTGTAGGGGGTCGTGGCTGGGGTGGTGTTTCAGGGTTTAGGGCAGTGCAGTAGTGTTCGGGCAGTGTAGGGGATCGTGCAGGGGGTGGTGTTTCAGGGTTTAGGGCAGTGCAGTGGTGTTCGGGCAGTGTAGGGGTCATGCAGGGGTGGTGTTTCAGGGTTTAGGGCAGTGCAGTGGTGTTCGGGCAGTGTAGGGGTCGTGCTGGGGCTGGTGTTTCAGGGTTTAGGGCAGTGCAGTGGTGTTCGGGCAGTGTAGGGGGTCGTGCTGGGGGTGGTGTTTCAGGGTTTAGGGCAGTGGTGTTCGGGCAGTGTAGGGGGTCTTGCTGGGGGTAGTGTTTCAGGGTTTAGGGCAGTGTAGTGGTGTTCGAGCAGTGTAGGGGGTCATGAAGGGGGTGGTGTTTCAGGGTTTAGGGCAGTGCAGTGGTATTCGGGCAGTGTAGGGGTCGTGCTAGGGTATGTGTTTCAGGGTTTAGGGCAGTGCAGTGGTGTTCGGGCAGTGTAGGGGGTCGTGCAGGGGCTGGTGTTTCAGGGTTTAGGGCAGTGCAGTGGTGTTCGGGCAGTGTAGGGGGTCGTGCTGGGGGTAGTGTTTTAGGGTTTAGGGTAGTGCAGTGGTGCTTGTGTAGTGTAGGGGTCGTGCTGGGGGTAGTGTTTTAGGGTTTAGGGTAGTGCAGTGGTGTTTGTGTAGTGTAGGGGGTCATGTTTTAGTGTAGTGCAGTGGTGTTTGGGTAGTGTAGGGGTCGTGCTGGGGGTAGTGTTTTAGGGTTTAAGGTAGTGCAGTGGTGTTTGTGTAGTGTAGGGGGTCGTGCTGGGGGTAGTGTTTTAGGTTTAGGGTAGTGCAGTGGTGCTTGTGTAGTGTTGGGGGTCGTGCTGGGGGTAGTGTTTTAGGGTTTAGGGTTGTGCAGTGGTGTTTGTGTAGTGTAGGGGGTCATGTTTTAGGGTAGTGCAGTGGTGTTTGGGTAGTGTAGGGGTCGTGCTGGGGGTAGTGTTTTAGGATTTAGGTTAGTGCAGTGGTGTTGGGGTAGTGTTTTAGGGTTTAGGGTAGTGCAGTGGTGTTTGTGTAGTGTAGGGGGTCATGCTGGGGTAGTGTTTTAGGGTTTAGGATAGTGCAGTGGTGCTTGTTTAGTGTAGGGGGTCATGCTGGGGTAGTGTTTTAGGGTTTAGGGTAGTGCAGTGGTGTTTTTGTAGTGTAGGGGGGGTCATGTTTTAAGATGCAACGCTCCAATACCTGACCAGTCTGCACTACATAAAACTGCAAAAAAACTAAAAATAAAGTGTTTTGCACATTTTTGTCATTGGGCTATATGTGGGCTACATCTGGGTAATATCTGTGCTACATTTGGGCTCTTTTTTCACTGGTGGCCATCTTGGAAGACTTCTTTGTTATGAAGTTTCCTAATTTCCTCATTTACTGCAGTCTCCTCAGTAGGAAATGCTTTCAGTTTTTTACTTTGATTCCATCAAGAAGGCATTCAGATGTGTCACACATTAGCCATAAATTCAGAATGTTATTACTCTAGTTGTTCATTAGATCACTGTAGTAAAGCTACTGCTCACCAAGGAGTTAACTGGAAGTCTACTGCTGGTATTGAAAGTGATTGTTTCAGTCTGCATGTCAGAATTTTCTAATGAAATAGAAGAGGATTTGAGATCTCACTTAAAACATGCTCCTGTTGAAATATAACAGGAAGATATTTGAGATCTCACTTAAAACATGTCCTAATTTTTCTTTCTACAGCACTAACCATAATTTCGATGGCAAAATGAACCCCTCATTTTGTTCCTTTTTAAATTAAATGTTTTAAGTGTTACCAGTTTATTCCAATCAAGATGGCTTCAGGTGTGCCATACTTTTGTCATAAGTAAGACTGTTAGCGCTCTAGTTGTTCTTTAGAACACTCTGGGAAGCTGCAGTAGAACACAAAGGCATCAACTGACAGGCTGCTCCTGTTGAAATATAACAGGAAGATATTTGAGATCACACTTGAAACATGTCCTAATTTTTCTTTCCAGAGCACTAACCATAATTTCTATGACAAGATGAACCCCATCATTTTGTTCCTTTTTAAATTAAATGTTTTAAGTGTTACCAGTTTATTCCAATCAAGATGGCTTCAGGTGTGCCATACTTTTGTCATAAGTAAGGCTGTTAGCACTCTAGTTGTTCTTTAGAACACTCTGGGAAGCTGCAGTAGAACACAAAGGAATCAACTGACAGTCTCTGCCCTTGTTGGATGTACATGTTTTACTGAGAATGTCAGACTTCATTCTCACATGACTGAGAAAGATAATGTGAATTTACAGAAAATATGCTCTCATTTTAGCTTCTGGAGCACCTTCCAAAACTGTATGGGACAAGCATGTGAAAATAGTTTTCTCTCAAACATGATTCATGATATCCCAGCAGAAGGTTTTTCACAGGGTAAAATCACCTTAGAACACACCACAATTCCTGAAATTAGTATGGTACCATCAACAAATGAATTCTAATGTAACTAAAGTCTGTTATCACCCTTTATAGTTCTCCTTTGGTAACCCTCAAAATCTTCGATTCACTACAATGCTTTCAATGGGGTACTATCATTTATATTGGTCCCAAGATGGCTGCCAGCAATTCCAGGATGAAGTGCTGACAGCCAATCAGATCTCACGATGACATATGTGGTTAGGCTCCGCCCAGATATATATGTGTTTTTACTTTTGATTTTCTCAGCAACTACTGAACGGATTTACACCATTTAACAAAAAGGGTTCTTTTTGAACCAAGAACTACCTCTTTGCCAAATTTGGTGTAATTCCGTTCAGCAGTTCGGGCTGTAGCCTTGCATAAAGTTTCCAATGGGAAATTGATTTTTTGACTCTTATTTTTTTAATTTCTCCGCAACTACTGAACGGATTTACACCATTTAACAAAAAGGGTTCTTTCTGAACCAAGAACTACCTCTTTGCCAAATTTGGTGTAATTCCGTTCAGCAGTTCGGGCTGTAGCCGTGTCTAAAGTTTCCTATGGGAAAATGAATGGGGAAAACACGTTTTGGGACCCCCCTTTTTTCTCGGCCCCCGCTTGACGAATCACCCTGAGACTTTCAGGGTAGGAGCGGACCGGAGCGGGCCATAAAGTTTGAAAATTTTGCCAAGATTCGTCAACCGACGTAAGATTTATTTCAAATAGAATGTCGCGGATTTCCTATGGAAAATAGGTCCTAACTATAACTATCTACTGGCGACCGCCAGTAGATAATATATTATCTATATATATATGGGTATTTATGTGTATATATATATATATGTGTGTAGATATATGCGTGTAGATATATGCATATTATTGGCTATTGCTCCGGGGTCCCCACACGTGGGCGGGACTATTCAGTGCTTATGACTTTGATGAGTATACCCCTGGAAGAGAACTAGGATTACAGGTAAGTAACTTATCCTTATTCCCGAGGAGTCTGTATACTGATTTGTAAAACGCTCCCGTTCACTGTTCAGTGTGTGGTCAACGACCCGGAGGGCCGATGTCTCCTGGTGGCAGGATCTATGGGCGCACAGCGATTGCTCTTTGTAAATGTTTACGCTCCTAATGTGGATGCTCGAGACTTCTTAGCCAGCATCTGAACCCTTATCACTGCCACACCAGTAGACTCTATTATATTTGGTGGTGACTTTAACGTTACTCCACAGCCTGGGACTGACACTACTGGCACTGGGCACAACACTAAACCATGCACCACTAGGGAGCTTCAGACGTTAATACATACACACTTGCTAGCGGATGCCTGGCGGCATCGGTACCCAGCTGGTCGGGGATATTCCTTCTATTCGGCGCCACATGGTAGCTGGTCCTGCATAGATCGTTGGTACGTTACCCCTGATTTATTCATCAACATACGGGAGGTGGACCACCTGCCACGTACTCTCTCAGATCACTCGCCTGTCCTCTTGTCACTAGCCCTGCCCGCTATTGTACGTTCATCTATGGCCTGGCGCTTCCCTGCTAAAGCACTTCTGGATACCGTTTTTAGAGGTGAAGTGCGGGACGCAATTGTGGAATACTCTCAGATCAATACTGGGTCGGTGCCTCACTACGCCACCCTGTGGGAGGCCTTTAAGGTGTACATCAGGGGCATTTGCATTGCTAAACAATCTGGGGTGCGCTGCACAATTCGTCGGGAGCTGGATGTCACTGAGCAGGAACTACGGGAATTGGACACCCAGTCACTGACCGGCGTGGGTCCTGCTCCGCTGCATCAGCGTGCCCGATTGCTGGGTGAATTCCAGGAATTGGCGCCGCAGGAGACGTCCTACCTGGGGAAGTATGCCCGTGCCCCCGGGTATATGGAGAGGGAGAGAGGCCAGGGCGCACTCTGGCACGCTTACTTACTCCCAGTCATCATGCCACTTATATTACGCGGCTCCAAGATACAAACGGCGCCCATATTACGGATGGTGCTGACATCCGAGCGTGCTTTTTGTCCTATTACACTTGCTTGTACACTACGTGCTCGCCACCGACTGGTGACACGTTGACGGAATACCTCAACGAAATAGCAATGGTGTGGATTGAGGGGGGCAGTGGGACTTCCTGGCCTCACCTATTGATGCAGATGAAATTACTGAGGCCATAGATAGCCTGGAGGGCTCACGGGCCCCTGGCACGGATGGCCTCACTGGGGCGTTTTTATAAGGCTTACAAAGAGCAACTCGTCCCGCAGTTACTAGAGGTTTATGCAGAGGCGCTGGACTCAGGTGAACTCCCTCCCACAATGCGCGAGGCGATAGTAACTTTACTATTAAAACCGGGTAAACCGGCTGACAACTGTGCCTCGTATCGGCCGTTGTCCCTCCTAAACCAGGATTACAAAATATTAGCCAAGGTGCTGGCCACGCGCATTTCGCAGATAATCGAGCAGATCATATCTCCCTTTCAGTCGGGTTTTATGCCGAACAGGTCCACATCAGTTAATCTACGCACATTATTCTCAATTATTAACCAGATTAACCCTGAGCTCCCGGCCGCAGCGATTTTATTAGATGCTTTAAAAGCATTCGACTCCTTGGAGTGGGATTTCTTGCATGCAGCATTGAGTAAACTTGGCTTCCCTCAAAATTTTCGGTCACTGGTCCGCCTTCTGCACACTAGCCCAGTTGCACAGCTACGGATAAACTGGGTACTGTCTAGTAGTTTCGCACTGTCGAGGGGCACCCAGCAGGGATTTCCGCTATCACCCTTACTATTTATTATCGCAATGGATCCGCTGGTGCGGCATCTGCAGAAGCGGCACTTGCAGCGGGGGATAGGGTTTCACCGGGGTCCCATACTAGCGTCACTATATGCGGGCGACATCCTCTTGTTCGTCCGCGAGCCAGCTCTGAATCTTCCTCCTATCATGAGAGAGGTGGTGCGGTTTGGCGTCTTCTCTGGGCTGGTCATCAATTGGAAGAAATCTGAAATATTTCCTTTGACTGACGCCACCATGTCTTTCACGCTGGAGTTCCCATTGCGATGGTGTGATGAACCCCCTAAATACCTCGGGGTAACTATACACTGCGTGGCTTCGGAAGTGGTGCTGTTAAATTATGGTCCGGCTATAGATAAACTTTCCGGACAGATGGATCGTTAGATTGCATTGCCTTTATCGATTGCGGGACGCATTGCTATAATTAAAATGGTTGTGCTGCCCAGGTTTTTGTATCTTTTTTAAAACATCCCCTTCCCCCTCACTGTAACCTTTTTTAAAACCCTTAGAGGGATGCTGACTCGATTGATATGGGCCGGGAGACAGGCGCGACTAGGCTGGAAAACACTCAACCCTTCGAGAGTGGTGGGGTACCTGATTTTTACTTGTACTATTTAGTAGCGCATGCGCATTACGCCTACTTTTGTTATCACCCGGACGCGCGCCTTCAATTCCTGAAACCCGAGCACACCCAAGCCCGTCCTTACACATTTTCCACTATCCTCCCACTTGGACTTAGGAGAACCCCGGCTGAAATTCATACCCTACAAACCACTAGTTGGGCTTGGGAGCGCCTGTGTAGGTACCTGGGGGCTGAGCACCTATACTCTCCACACTTTCCGATTTTACATAATCCCTGGATAGCACCCACAACCGAAACATTGACTCAGCCGCTGTCAAGTGCACAATGTAGGCGGTATGTTCAAAAATGGTCAATTGCGAACGGTGCCGGATATAACGGCGGATCGAGATGTTAGCATGCTTGATCGCTTCCTGGTGCACAGAATGCGGACCGCACTGGCTACCGCGCTCCGCCCCAAGACTGGGGAGCCTTTGGATCTTCTGCCCCCCCCCCCGCCAACCCCATTGACTACAACTATTGCGGCGGCCGATGGCGCACATTTAGTCTCTAGGCTGTACCGACAGGCACAAGCGCTACGACCAATGATGGGTGGTGGAGCCCGCGCAGCCTAGGAGAGGGATTTAGCGCACCCTATGACTGACAAGATGTGGGCATATTGTTATGAACAGACACGTCTGGTGTCCAATAATTATAAACAAATTCCTGCATTTTAAGTACTTACTTAGAATTTGTTACCCCAGTGTTACTCACCAAAATGGACCGTTCGAAACCAGGTCAATGCCAGAGGTGCGCGCAGGCTGATTTTATCCATTTGGCATGGAACTGTCCTGCTGTGCTGGCCTACTGGGAGGTGGTGTTTGGGCATATTGAGCAGATGGTTGAGACTGAGCTTTCACACACACCCTTGCTTGCCCTGCTAGGATATGTGCTTCCGTTGAGTCAGGGGATAAGGCGCTATACTGCCACTGCATTAGTACTGGCTAAAAGACAGGTCTCACTAAATTGGGGAGGCACTGCACCACCCTTGGTGAAGGCATGGCTCAAGGATATGATGTATTGTGATATGACTAGTGATGTATATTCGTCCCTGCTTCCTCTTGCCCCAAAAATGTCTGGCAGCCACTCCGCTCCTATTTGTTATTGCACCTGGAGCTCACTGACTGAAGTATCACATAGAGTGAAGTGATTATTGGATCGGCCATCCAGTCCTATGGATAGGGATTGCTAAAATGTCTTTATTACATGTACCTGTGTTGTTGCTTTTACATTTAATGATTATGGACCGATTAACGCTATGTGCGGATAATTCTATATCGATGCTTGTCAATCTGTGCTTCATGTAATCTGCATTGTGACAACAAAAGTGTATCTTTCCTCTTTTTCTTTGTATAATTTGTTGAAAACTGCAATAAAAACAAGTTTAAAAAAAAAAGAAGCCATCTCGACGACACCAACGGCAAAGAGAGGAAAAAAATCATTCTCCACCAAAAGATAAAGCATAACACCTTAACTCCAGCTTTAACTTCACCCAGTCGAGTTAAATCAATGTTACCTTCACACCTTTTGGATGATGACGATGACTTTGAGGATGATAGGCTCTTTGGGGCAGCTCAAATACCATCAGAGCTTAACGTTAAATATCATAAGGACTCAGATGCTCAAGACTATTATCACCAACAATATTATTCCCACTAGCAACAGTATCCGCAGGATATGGTGTCTTCCTACTACTTTCATAACAGACCTGTAGTCCATGCTAGCGGATTACAAAGGTTTCCGCCAGAATCACCTTCTCCAACAAGCTCCTTCTGCGCCTCCTGAAGTACATGGTCATCCTTCTACCTCACCACAGCAGGGATCTCGGATTATTTGACCCTCTTCTCAGGAAGTGCCTTTGCAGCAACTGTCATCTTCTGAAGAAGAAAGCGAAGAAGAGATTCAGCAGGTACAGGATGAGTTGGACGCTTACATAATTCCGCCACCAGCATCGCCATCTCCTCCCCCAAATGGACTCCCCTTCAGAAGCTATTCCATAACTTCTTGGAAAGAGTAGCCAGATGCTTCGAATTGCCAATGCCTGCACACCAGCAAGACTACTTCCTTTATGATTTTAATGAGCCTTACAGGAAGTCAGTAACATCCATGCCCATCATTGATTACCTTTGGGACCAAGGTTTAAAGATTATGCAAAATCCAGCAACAGTGAAACCAGTGTTACCAAGACTGGATAAAAAATATAACGCCCCATATGACATGCCTGCTTGCCTCACAGGTCACCCAAAACCAGATTCTGTTTTTTCGCAAGCAGTGCAGCGAAGATCTAAAAATCCCTTGTCTCCCCTTTCAGCGCCCCCAGACAAGGAAGTCAGAAGGCTCGATAACATAGGCAAACGCTTCTCTACTTTGTCAGAACTAACAGAGCTTCAAATTCCCTGGCGTTATTGGGCTGCATATGTTGATAGTCTTCCATCAGACGTCAAAGAGGAAGCAAGAAAGATTTTGCTAGAAGACGAGCGCTCCACCTCAGAAATAATAGACTGTGCAATAGATATTGCCTCCACCGGTTTTAGCCAACTGGCCGGAGCTGCAGTTTTGAGGTGTCAAGGGTGGCTGGAGACCACATCATTTTGGCCTGAAGTACAGACCAAGATATTGGACCTGCCTTACGACAGGGAGGAATTGTTTGGGAAGCACGTAGATGAGTCTTTACAATTAAGATGGATACAGAAACTGCCAAGTCCCTGGGGACTTTACAGTATAAGAAAAAGCCTTTTCGTGGCACTTGAGGCAAAGGGCATCCATTGTACAGAGGAGGATACCAACAGTTTCGATACCCCACTTACGCTTCCTCCACTCAACAATATAGACCCCAATTTACTCCACGCCAACCACCTATGGCTGCCTACAAGAAGCCCTCTTTCAGAGGAAAACAGGACAACAAGGCAAAGACACCAGTTGTCGCCAATGACTTCCCCTGCTGCTGCCTCTCCCGCTCCATCCAGGGTGGGCGGGAAGATTTCCCATTATTTCCAACAGTGGAAGAAAATCACCTCAGATCAATGGGTCTTAGACCTAATTCAATTTGGCCATTCTCTAGAATTCGTAACAAACCCACCTCCGACCTCTCCCCTACCTCTTATTCAGTAACACCTGCACCTTTTAAAGTTGGAGGTTGCCACCATGTTGCAGAAGGGAGCTATAGAAAATGTCCCTTTTGGTCAAAGGTTTCTACTCCCATTTCTTCTTGGTTCGCAAGAAGTCAAAGTGGAGACCGATTTTGACTTAAGAAGCCTGAACAAATTCCTCAAATGGTTGTTCCACATGATCACCATCCAGGATGTTAAATCTCCTCAACAGAAACGATTACATGTCGTCCCTGGATCTCCAGGACGCATATTTTCATATACCCATACACCAGAAACGCAAAGTTCCTCAGGTTCACTGTGGCCGGCAGGCTTTGTCAGTTCAGAGTATTGCCTTTAGGGCTCAAATCTGCCACTTGCATCTTTACGAAGTGCCTAGCGCCAGTTGCAGCATACCTCAGGCAACAGCATCATCAAATTTTTCCCTACCTCGATGACTGACTAGGCAAGGCCCCTACCTACAGGGTCGCAAGAGCATCCACCAAAGCCTGCCTGCAGCTCTTTAAGCAACTTGAGCTGAGACTGAATCCAGAAAAGTCAGTCCTTCAACCCTCCTGGCAACTAACCTTAGGTGCCATACTGGATACCACTCAAACAAGGCGTACCCCACGCTAGAAAGACCGATTAGTAACCTTGCCAAAACGCGTACAAAAAAGGTTTCTCTCTGTACGCCTTTACAAATATCTCCTGTGCATGATGTCCTGCTGTATTCACCTCATCCCTCACTTTTGCCTACACATGCGCCCTCTCCAGGAAGCTATAAACATGCAGTGGGTACAGGTCGGGAGAACTTTCTACGACATCAATCAGGTCACTCCACCCATGATTGCATCACTAACCTGGTGGACACAACCTCATCAGCTGTTGCAAGCCTTACCATTCCTGCCCCAAGCTGCTCCTCTGGTAATAACAATGGATGCCTCCTTGGATGGCTGGGGAGCTTTCCTGCAAGAGCTCCAGGTCAGCAGAAAGTGGCAGCCGTCTCATTGGGATCTTCACATCAATCTCCTAGAGCTAAGAGCAGTATTCCTGGCGCTAAAAGCTTTTTTGCCCAGAATACAAAATGCTTTGGTGCTTGTCTGAACAGGCAATACAAAAACAACAGTTGATGGACAGAATGCAGAACAATGTCATACATTCACCCCAGTACAGAGATCTGGGCCTAAATCCATCGTTTTTTGCTCACCATGCCATTCCAGTTTGAACCCAGCCATATGCAAATCAGTCTTGACCCTGTGCCTCATGGGAACAGTCCAGCCCGAACTGCCAAGCCAGGTCCTCCCTGGACTGGAAACAAGCATCCTAGGACCGGTTTCGGGGTTTCACCCCTCTTCAGCCAGGATAGCTTGATTCCAGTGGCATGGAGAGCACGGGACCCACGTCTGGGCATACCCGTCCCACTCGGGGTGACAAATGCAAAAACAACAGTTGATGGACAGAATGCAGAACAATGTCATACATTCACCCCAGTACAGAGATCTGGGCCTAAATCCATCGTTTTTGCTCACCATGCCATTCCAGTTTGAACCCAGCCATATGCAAATCAGTCTTGACCCTGTGCCTCATGGGAACAGTCCAGCCCGAACTGCCAAACCAGGTCCTCCCTGGACTGGAAACAAGCATCCTAGGACCGGCTTCGGGGTTTCACCCTCTTCAGCCAGGATAGCTTGATTCCAGTGGCATGGAGAGCACGGGACCCACGTCTGGGCATACCCGTCCCACTCGGGGTGACAAATGCAAAAACAACAGTTGATGGACAGAATGCAGAACAATGTCATACATTCACCGCAGTACAGAGATCTGGGCCTAAATCCATCGTTTTTTTGCTCACCATGCCATTCCAGTTTGAACCCAGCCATATGCAAATCAGTCTTGACCCTGTGCCTCATGGGAACAGTCCAGCCCGAACTGCCAAGCCAGGTCCTCCCTGGACTGGAAACAAGCATCCTAGGACCGGTTTCGGGTGTTTTGCATTTCGCCCTAGGTGGGAAGGGTATGCCCAGAAGTGGGTCCCGTGCTCACTACGCCACTGGAGTCAAGCTATCCTGGCTGATGAAGGCTGATAGCCTGAAACCGGTCCTAGGATGCTTGATTCCCGTCCAGGGAAGACATGGCTTGGCAGTTTGGTCTGGACTGTCCCATGAGGCACAGGGTCAAGACTGATTAGCATATGGCTATGTCTGAACTGGGGTGGCGTGGTGAAGCAAAATAACGATGGATTAAACCCAGATCTGTGACTGGGGGTGAATGTTTGCCAATGTGCAGCATTCCGTCCATCATCTTGGGTGTTTTGAACAGGCAATACTACAATGCACTACCTAAACAAGCAAGGGGAGCACGATCTCTCCTGCTATCTCAGGAAGCTCAACTTATGTGGCGCCGAGCGATTCAGCACAAAGTGTCACTAGCAGCAGAGTATGTACCTGGAAGTAAGAACATCGTAGCAGACACATTAAGCAGACTCAAAACAACCTGCCACGAGTGGGAGTTACATTAGTGCACTCTTAGTAAAACATATTCTCCTGGTGGAGCAAACCAAGCATAGACCTTTGTGCAACACCCGCCATCGCCAAATGCTGGTACTTCGCATCAGGGATCATGGGGGAATGCCTTTTCAATAGCATGGTCCGGCATATTTGCTTACGCTTTTCCTCCCATTCCTCTCCTACCAAGCGTACTAAAGAAGATCAAGGTAGAGCCCTGCACAATCATACTAATAGCCCCAGCGTGGCCTTGCCAACATTGGTACACAGAACTTCACCTCCTCTCAGTGCAACCTCCGATGCACCTCAAACCGATTCCATCTCTGTTGACAATGAGCCAGGGACAAGTACGTCATCCAGATCCCAGTTCTCTGAGATTATCCGCATGGCTCCTGAGTCCCAAGAGTTTTTTAACACTTGAAGATTCCACAGGAACACAGAGATGTGTGCTAGGGCACGAGCTTTAAGTATCAACAAGACGTACTCTTTGAAGTGGAAAAGGTTCTGCATTTGGTGCACATAGACTAACGTGCACCTCCTCCATACATCACCAGAAGAAATGTTGCCTTATCCCCTACATTTGGAGCGTTCCGGCTGGCTCACGCTTCAATAAAGGTTCACTTAGCGTCCATTTCCCGCTTCCGGAGACCATCCAATGTTCCATCAGAACTTTCCTGCCAGTGTGAGCCCCTCCTACATGGCAGCTCAGCACAGTGCTTGCACAATTAATGAAGCATCCATTCGAACCTATCCATGGAGCGGATACAAAGTTCCTGTCCTGGAAGGCAGCTCTTCTACTGGCTCTCACTTCAGCAAGGAGTTGGCGAACTCCAGGCTTTCACTACCCAGGAGCCATTCCTACAATTTAAACACGGTAGTTATTCTACACATGAACCCTAGGTTTATCCCTAAGGTTCCTTCGGACTTTCACCTAAACTAACTGTTATAAAATCATTTTTTCCGAATCCTCAAACATCAGCCGAACGTGCTTTACACTCCATGGATGTCAAACGGTGCCTAAAATTCTATTTGGACAGAACCAAATCCTTTCTTAAATCCAACCAGCTGTTTGTAGCCTACAGTGCACCTAGAAAGGGCTTCCCTCTCGCGAGGTGGATATCAAGTGCAATTCTTTTGTCATCAACAAGCGGGCCAACCTTTGGCGTCAAAGGTCTGTGCTCACTCCACCAGAGCCATGTCTGTGTCTATGGCGCTGTTTGCAGGTGTGTCCCTACCAGATATCTGCAGAGCAGCAACCTGGAAAAAGCCACACACATTCACTAAGCACTACTGCTTGATCTCCGAGGTCATGCGAGATGCGGCAGTAGGACAAGCTGTTCTCAGACAATTTTTTAAATAAAGATGAGCCATCTTTATTCCCCCATCCTTTTATTGCGCACATTTTTTGCTAATTCTGTATAGATTTTATATATATGCCTATGTATATTTTTATTTATGTATGTAATATATTTTGGTATTTTTATATGTGCACGGAATAGTATTTTGCGTTGCTCACCTAATGTCTTAATTAAGGAAAATGTGCTAATTACTGCTCTCTACTCTTATTCAAGCATGTGAATCTATGAAAGTTACAGTACTGGAGTAAGTAAAGTTACCTGTAACTGTAGTTCTCCAGTATTGGATTCTTTCATAGATTCACATGCGACTCACCCGCCTCCCCTGGAGAGGCTCACCTATATTTGTTATTTCTATTTGTACGCACTAGTGCTTGGAAAATCTAAGGGACTGGCCCTTTTTTAAATCAGGACAGGGATATGTTACTAAATAATTAAGCCTTAGGTTCTGTGTCTACTAGGACATTACTTTTTTAAAGATACTGGGGACTCCCATTTTGACGATGGGGAATGATTCAAGCATGTGAATCTATGAAAGATTCCAATACTGGAGAACTACAGTTACAGGTAAGTAACTTATTTTCTTGTTCAATGAGCGTGGAGAATCATTTCTTCAGATCCCAACTGACAGCAAGGATGCAGTGTCATCCACTGCGTCTCCGTGGTGAGTCGGGGGCAATTTCCTTGCACTGCGGATCCTTCCTGCGAGTAGCTTCATTCTGTCCTTCGGGCGGCAGCCTGAATCCTTTGGCAACACTGGGTCTGGCAGCGCCTCCTGGCATATGGGGTTGACTCAGTGCGTGGTGATATGGGTGCAGGTTCTTCCAGCCTCAGCGCTCCAGCTCACAATCAAGTTTTGCTGGTCCTTGAGATGGTACATTAACTGTGGCCCCCTCTGGCATACGGGTCAGTGCGTGATATAGGTGTAGCAAGACCTGCACAGTGCTCAACACACAGCTCAGTCTACAGCAGGACTCATCTGACAAACAAGGGTAGGTGAAAACAATCTTGCACATGGGTGACAGCCCAATGGGTGCTCAGTCGAATCCTTACACCTTGACAGGGAGGCCCCATGGGACCTTTCTCCCGCCAACACTCTCCTCTTCCTCACAGGGCACACTGGTCTTGGCAGCCAGGCGCTGGTGCTCCAGGCTCCCTGGGTGATGTCCCCTCACTCAGAAGTGAAACTGGCAGGCCTTGGCCCCCAGTCCTGATCACAGACAAAATTGGTGTAGAGCTTCCCCTTCTCACACAGCCTGTCTAGCTGCTTGCCATTTTTGGGGACTCAACCTCCCCTTCTTATAGTCCTTTTCCAGACACCAAATGTAATTTAGGGTCTGGGTCTTTAAAGTTATGTTGGGGTTCTACTTCTTTTGAAGTGGGCCAGTCTCCTTTTCATTTTCCTCCATGAAAGATGTCTGTCGCAGCAGGCACAAATCAAAATCCAATTGTTCACAACACAATTCATGGGAGTGACTGGATTCACACCTATGTCAACCACAGCGATATGTGCATCAAAAGGTTAATCCCAGAACCCCAGCACTACTCGTATGATTCTCTTGTGAGCCCTGTAGGAAACTGGCTCTATATATACTACACCAAAGTGAGGTATAGTGTGTATAGTGTCCAGGTGACCCCAGAGGTAGGCAGAGGTTAAAGTTAGATAGAACCTTACTCTCTATTTGTGGTAGAGTGGTCGAGCAGTAAGGCAGTATCAGAGGACAGTGTTAAGCAATTGATGTACCCACTCAGCAAATGAATTCACACTCAAGGACTGAACTCTAAACCAATTGTTTTTGTATAAAAAAAATATACTGTTTTATTTTTAGAACCAAGCATGCCTGGCACAGGTAAGCATTAAATACTTTACAGTAATAAGTTGCTGATTGTAGAACAGTTTGAAAATGCAATAGGAATGGTACTTTGTTTGGTAAGTTACTTTTACGTTACTTTTCTAACTCCGTGCTGGATACCTAGATTCAGCACTGGGACATTTCCTGCAAACAGGGAAGTAAATACGTTTGGTTATTCGTGCGATTTTTAAAGAATATTTTTAGATTTCAAAACTTCACACTTAGAAACTTTTTGGAAGACAAATTGTCAATGTTATCCTATGGAGGAAAAACAGGTTATCGGTTCACGGGTAAGTTATCGACTGTGGGAGTTAAGGTTCTGGGGTTAAACTCAGGGGTCCCCCAGGGTCAGTGATGCACTCTTGTTACACCCTCAGTGGCACTAGGGCGGCCGGGTGCAGAGTGTTGAGGCCCAATGTTATCCAATGGGGGATAGGGGGCCTCCGGTTGGTGGCTGCTGGCAAGCAGGCCACTGGGTTGTGGGAGCAAAGCTCCTAGGGTTTAGGTCAGGGCAAATGGGGAAACAAAGTAGCACAAAAGGTGCACCCTCAGAGGCACTGAGGCGGCCGGGTGCAGAGTGCTGTTTCGACGTCGGGCGCCCTGTTTTCAATGGAGAACCTCCGGTTTGCAAAAGCACTGCAGGCTGGGAGACTAAGGACTTCTGGGTGCGACCACCACTTCGAGAGGTAAGTTGGGAAGTTAGGGGTTGGTTAGGCACCGTTGGTTTGGGCACACAAGGCCGTGGGGCGTCAGGTGCAGGGGTGCCTTTTGGGGTCGGATCTTCTTACCAGCTCCGGGAGCGGTTAGGGGGGGGCCTTCTGGATTTAGACTGCAGGCGTCGCTGGAGGCTTGAGGCAGGTCAGGGGTCGCCGGATCTCTGGTCCGGATCGCCGGGGAGACCTCCTCGTGGTGTTTTCCCACTCGGGCCGGGTTCGGCGGGTGCAGGGTGGGCTGGATTCGCGGTCTCCGGCTGCTGCCAGAGGTTGCAGTTGAACGGGAGAAGCAGTCTTTGGAAGTGAAGGCAGGCAGGTCCTCCGGGGTTTTTGAGGTTGCTGGCTGCAGGACACACCGGGATTTCGCAGGAGCAGGTTCGAGGGGAGACGGGCCTGTAGGGCTGGGGCCAAGTCAGTAGGCGTCTTCCTCTTGTTAGCTGGCTGCACGGCTGTTCAGTCCTTCTTCTTTTCTTCTTGTCGTTTCTGGATCCGAGGAAGCAAGGTTCAGGGTGTTCCCTAAATACTAGATTATGGGGCGTTACAGGTAGGTAAAGGGCAGGGACCAATGGGTCCCTTCCCTGGGGTGGGTACACCCCCTATTGTGCCACCCTCCAATGGGAGGGGGGCAGGAGCCTGTCCCTGGTTGGTTGGGTCCCCCCGTCCTCAAGATGGCGGGGACTCGAGTTGTGCTTCACCTCGCCTCCCCCACCTGAGGGGTGGAGTTGGCAACGGTGGGCACACCTCTCTCCCTCACTTGTTTTTCCCGCCGGTTCTCCCGCCCAAAGTGGGGGGTAGAACCAGTGGGGACCAGTTGCAGCAAATGGTCTGGGGAGGCTCACAAAGGCGGCATGCCTTTGAAGCTTCCCCTTCGTGAACCCTGCCCATCCTGGGGGAGGAGGCTTGGCACCTCGTCCCAGGATGTGCATTGTTTCAGGCCCCAGAGAGCAGCAGGCTCTCGACCCAGGGGTCCAGAAACATGTCTGGTGGTGGCAGCTGAAAGCAGCCACTCAGCCTGGACACTAGTGGTGGGTTCGTTTTCAGGGGGCATCTCTGAGATGCCCTCTGTGCGCATTTTTCATTAAATTCCACACTGGCATCAGTGTGGGTTTAATGTGCTGAGAAGTTTGATACCAAACTTCTCAGTTTTCAGTGTAGCCATTATGGTGCTGTGGAGTTCGTAATGACAAGCTCACAGCACCATATACTCTTAATGGCAGCAATGCACTTACAATGTCTAAGAATGGACTTAGACACTGTAGGGGTACAGGGCTCATGCACCTGTACCCTCACCACTGGCATAGGGCACCCAGCTAGGGAGTGACTGACCTATGCCAGGGCAGTGGGTTGTAGGCATGGCACACAGGGATGTGTGCCATGTCGACTCTTCACTTTGTTCTGCACCAAAACACGCAGCCTGCCAAGGCAGTGTGTGTGTGTAAAGGTACAGGGCCTCTAAGGGTGGCACAATAAGTGCTGCAGCCCTTGGAGGTCTTCCCTGGTCACAGTGCCCTGGGTACCTGTGGTACCATTTACCAGGGGCTGACCTGTGGCCAGAGATGCCAATTGGGTTAGTTTTGGGGAAAGAACACAGGCCCTGGGAACCTGATTGGCAGGGACCCAGGGCACACCAAGAAAAAGTGCATCAGTAGTCTGGCAAAACGTGGGGGGGTTACTGCAACAGAAACCCACTTTACTACAAGCCCCATCTCCCTTCCTGAGATGTCAAGGCCCCTTCCTTGTGATCATCTCTGAATCAAACAGCAGTCTTTTGAACTGTAAAGGGAGTCTTTCCTTTTTACCTCCATTGTGTCCCCACCCAGCTCACAGGAATGCTGCAATACACATCTGTCTGGGGGGGGGTATTCCTCTCATCGGGTCTTTACCAGGCAGGCCTGGGCTTTCCAAATGGAACCCAGGGTCCTCCATACAATACCATTGCAGGCGGTCTCTGTGTACATTCACATCACTGTTACCTCTATGCACTGTACCATCACCTGTACACATGCATTCAGCGCACTCAGTCTGCATGAAGTGTTCAGCACTGAAGCTTTTCTGTGTTTAACCAAGGTGGTGTTTATAAACAAGAAAACTATGGCATACAAAGAAGAAGAACTTCTCCTATGCCGTAAGGGCAGAGAGGATATCTCTCATGGGAGTACGCCCTCCCGTACTAAACACTAATCTACACAAAGTACCCCACAGACTTGTTAACTACGTTTACAAATTCCTAAGACTAACCCTAGTTAGTTGGACATGGGAAGGTTCTTTTGAAGCATTCTAGTTGTTACCCACTAGATTGCGAAAGCCCGGGGACACAGACCAACTAGGTTTTGTTGCGGGGCAGTGAGAAAGGGTCCTGTATTACCATATAAAATGCCCTGGCCCATCCTTGCCACATCAGCCAGTAGCAAGCCCTGATACAGGCCCTTCCAGCATGATCTGTAGGCCTTTGTTAAATTGACCAGAATTCTGTGCCCATTTCTGATCACAGCAGGCCCTAAGCCTCTGTGACTTCAAATCGCAGGCAGCTTCTCTTTCTGCAAAGCTCCGTGGCCCACGCCCCCACCCTGTTCGTGTGGTCAACTTTCTCCATGAGCCCAACAGTTACTTCCCCTTCTCACACCTTTCTCACACCACAAGAACACAGAAGTTCTGACCGTTAAATAGCAATAGTAAAACTGTTGTTCTGTGTGATTAAAAGTGCGCTTTGTTTAGCATTTCAGCCAAGTGTGTTTTGCATTTTGGGAACATTTCTCCTGATCAAAGTTGTTTTTCATGCTGCATTCACAGATGTGCCTTTAAGGTTTTTAAGCTGCTCACTTCATATTGCATTCTTCGTAATGTTTCTCTTTTTAACGATTTTCATGCTTTCTGAATTCCATTGAAAGTTATATGAAAAGTGCCTTCTGATTTGTGATTCTCTGTGAAAACAAAGTCACTCTATTTTGTATTCAATCACCTTTTTCTTGAAGCTGTGCCTTCTAATAAATTGTGTGAACCTTTTGGCTTGGTTTCTGTGTCTCACACGTCTGTTTCCTTCATTATAGTGTGGGCATCCCTGAGCACCCCAGCTCAACTTAAGCTGCCCAAAAACCCCTCCCTCTAACAGCAGGACCCTTGGCGGAAGTATGACTACAGGGCTACCCCTCATACGCTGCAGTCACCAGTGATGTATATACTCTCCCATAGTGGGATGGAGTGAAAGAAACATTTTAAGAGCAAGATTAATGATCTGGTGCTTTTACAAAGGAGCAGCTATCTGCCCTTGTAACATAGAAGTGGATAGGTATTGTCCAGTCCACAAAAACCAGGGAGGATACACCCCTTTTTTGCCCTGATGAAAGTCCTGGACCTTTTTTGGCCATTATTGGACTGAAACATGTTGGCATTAGGGTCATAGGACCATAAAACTGCAATTGACCCCCCCCCCCCCCCATTTTTGTATTTTAATATCCCCGACAGTTCCACGAATGAAGGGATACTGGGATCTGTCTGAGGATTTTTAATCTTTAACACTCCCCTGGCCACATTTTTTCAAGAGCTCCCTGGAACACAGTTGAGCCCACCTGACCTTTAGGCGTCGGGGTGATCCGATGATGAAGCATGACACTACTAGAGTGTGTGAGGGTAATAATAACAAAAGGAATTGTTTCCTTCTCCACAATCTAGTGGGTAACCACTAGAATGCTTCAAAAGAACCTTCCCATGTCCAACTAACTAGGGTTAGTCTTAGGAATTTGTAAACGTAGTTTACAAGTCTGTGGGGTACTTTGTGTGGATTGTTGTTCATAAACACACTGCCAGCATACACTCGCTATGTGTGCGCCGCACAACACTTCACTCTTTATGTATCTTACTGCACGCAAGCACACATACACCCAGCACATGCTTTATCCCCACATTCACTGCACAGCAGTACAACTCTCATGGAATGTATTCATCTCAGGCATACGTACACGTACTAACCACACATGCACTGCACAGTACTGCTGTATCCCAGTACTGTACCCTTCCCAGCCACACATACAACCAAAGCATAGGGAAGGAGAGGAAGAGGGGGTTTGGGGGGGTGAGAGGGAGGGACTGAAGAAGTAGAGCGGAAGGGGGAGGAAAGAATCTATGGTAGCGAAGCATTGCATGACAGAGAAACAATTATGCTTAAAGTTCCCATTTGCATTATCCCAAAAAGAAAAGGAGCAGGTGCAACTCGATCCCTCTAGCAATGAAACATCCACTTATTGCAGCGTGTTGCAGGGACACAGTTGACATCAGATGCCCAAGTTTAGGTACAATAATTGTGAGAAAGTGCCTCTTTTGCATGGTTAGGCCCCACATTTTGCCTGATGTGGTTTCTAATGTAGTGCACAGGGTTCCTGCCAACCAGATCCTCCGCGCCGGTGCATCTTAAAACAAACCCCCAATCGAACCTTCTACCCCCTGTAAGTCCCTAGTAAATGGTACCTAGGGGCCTGGGAGCTGGAGGGTCTCTTGTGACCTTCCTTACTGGGACCATGCCAAATGCCAGTGCCCATGCAGCTTGCATGCCCCTGTGAGAGAACTATAAATTTGACATGGCACCCTGCCTGGGTGCCATGCCACCCAGCACTGCCTGGAGGCATAGGTAAGTCACCCCTCTAGCAGGCCTCACAGCCCTAAGGCAGGGTGCACTATACCACAGGTGAGGGCATATCTGCAGGAGCAGATATGCCCCTACAATATTGGGGCCCATTACTTATTATTGTAAGTGCCAGGGAAGCCATAGAGAGTACATGGGCTGGAAACTAGACCACTCAACTTCCACAGCACAATAATGGCTTCACTGAACACAGGAGAATTTTGGTACCAAACTATTCCTTTCAGTAAATCCACACTGATGTCAGTGCGGGATTTATTGTACCATGTACCCAGAGGGCACCTCGGAGGTGCCCCCTGAAAACCTACCAATCCTAGTGTGGTCTTACCAGCTGTAGGCAGTCAGCCACCTCCACACATGTTTGTGGACCTCTGGGTAGAGAGACCCTGCTCTCTGGGGCCAGAAGCAATGCACATCCTGGGCAGAGGTATCATGCTTCCTCCCCCAGGATGGGGCCAGTGCTAGAAGAGGGAAGCTTCAAAGGCTTGCCGCATTTGTAATGCAACCCCCAGCCTCTGCTGCTAGCAGCAGAAGGCAGCCCCTAGTTTACACCCCCACTTTGGGCGGGAAAAATTCAAACGAATAGAAGTGCCCACCTCTCTCAACCCCACCCATAAGGTGGGGGAGGCGAGGTGAAACCCAACTTTCAGTCCCCGTCATCTTGAAGATGGGGAGACCCCTCCAATCGGGACTAGGTCTATGCCCCCATCCCACAGGAGCGTGGCATAATAAAGGGTATAGTCAACCCCAGGTGAGGTGCCCATTGGCCCTACCTGCAACTCCCATAAAACGCCTCCTAAAGTTAGTATTTAGATGGCTCCCCCAGACCTAGAAGTCAGACCTGCGACAACCAAAGAAGACGACCCTGCAGAGAAGACTGAAGACGACTGCCTTGGCCCCAGCCTTACCGGCCTGTCTACAGCTTCTGCGATGCTGCAACCTTTCTTGCAGCCAGCGACCTGAAGCCCCTGAAAGGACTGCTGCCTTCGAATAAGACTCCAATCTCCTGTGGACAGCGGACCCGTCCTAAAGAAACCTGCTCCAATGACTCCGGATCCGCGTCTCTCGTCCACTCTACACCCGACACCCACGGCCCGAGTCGGAGTGGCTCACCTGTGCAGCGAAGTCTCCCCAGCAATCCTGACCCCGTGTCCAGCATTGGCTGACCTCTCCTGCCTTCCACAACGGCACCTGCAGTGTGAATCCAGAGGCTCACTGCAGCTGGTTCTGGTAAGACTCCGATGTCGAAAGGCACCCCTGCACCTGAAGCCCCTGGGCCTTGGTGAGCTGAACAGACGGTGCCCCTACATCCCAACTTACATCTGCTGTAGTTGGTCTTCCTCCTGCAACCTCCAGTGCCACGCCTGCAGCCTCTTTGCCGAAAAAAGAATCCCTATTGAAAAGCATTGGGTGCCCAACGTTCAATTTGCACCCTCACCCAGATCACCCTGTGCCGCTGGTGGTGTGTATGCTGCGAAGTTTGGCCCCTGCAATCGATGCATTTACCTCAAAGCAGTGTGGCTCCAAGCACCCCCTGTCTCCATTGAAAACATTGGGTCAAACTCAGATTGACATGGTGCAGTTTTGGTACTTACGTGACCCCTGGCCCTTGCTGACTTATGGTTCTGAAGACTAGGATTGTAAGTTTAATACTTACCTGTTTAACCACTTTACTGTTTTCCCCATAGGATAACATTGGACTATGTTGAAAAGTGTTGATTTATCCAAGTGAAAAGTATTTTAATTAAAAACGTACTTACCTTATTACGAAGACCTTGGTCTTAAAATAAAATACAAACAAAAAAGTATTTTTCAAAAATTGGTCTGGATCTCCTCCTTGAGTAGTGTACAGGGCTCAATGTAAAACCGAAAGTGCTCTATTAGTGGTAGTGTGGGCGAGCAGCCTTGGGCCTAACACAGAGAATTGCAAGACATTTCTGATGGATACATCTGCTTTTTGATTTCTCACCTTTTGAATTACCCCCTGTGCGTAGCATTCCACAGAAACTTTTCTCCTCTGCTCTCCCACATCGACAAGGATGTCACAATGGAACAGATCCACTTGCGACTCCGCATAGCGCCATCAGAGCCATAAGAAGACCTCGTCGGCATGCTGACGCCTGTTCCCTTTTTTGCGGGCCGTCAGGCTCTCCTTTTCTGGGATTTTCTTTGTTGCTAGTATTGTAACTTTGTTGCTGGACAAAGTTGGCTTCTCCAGAGGAAGTAGGGTTTCAAGCCATGCAGAGAATGTGGGGCCCAGATGTCCATCACTGACCCCCCATGAAGATTGTTTGTGGTGTCCCTTGTCTGACCACGACCTCGGAACATGCACTTCTTGCAAGGTGCTGAAGGAGAGGTAGGCCAAATTATTCATGGCTAAGGCGAATAAGCAGAAAGGTTGCAGGAGGTCAAGGGCCCGCTCGAAGTCGCCAACTCCACACTTTTCGAGGTCTTCGAATAAACACAAGAAGAAGCGGCGCTGTGGTCCTCGGCTTCACTCTTCGAAGGATGCATCTCTGAAGTCGGTGTCCCCGATTCCCAGACGTCATCGCAGGGATGAGAGCTCTCTGACTCTGTCACCGGCTTGTGAGTCCGGCCCTGTCTCCAAGAGAGCCAATCCCTCCTCAGTTGCTGAAGTCAGCCACTCCACCTCTGGCCCCGGGGTCTCCGGCGCCGCAACCGGAGCCGAATTTAGTGCCTCCCCGAACGGCTCCAGAGCCTGTGATACCAGATCCTATGTATCCTGCTTTCCCGGCTCCAGGTTCAAATCTATTTTTTAAATGCGATGTTTGACTTGTTCACCAAAGCGGCAAACCCTACTGGTGTGCCGGTTGGCCCAATGGGACCGTTGGCATATTCCCTGAGAGGCTTGCCATCTCCCTTTTCCCAGGCACCACTCAATGCCTTTCATGCCTATGGCTCTAGGGAGTTGGCCTCTCAATGGTGCATCCCCGGCACTCTCCGGTTCCGAACCAGCGCCAACTCGACTTCGACCGGCTTAGACTCCTGTTTCCTCTGGGCATCCCTTTGACACCAATCCAGAAGTCTCCGGCGCCGCCGACTCTGGTTCTGAGGATGAGCGGAGAGAGGCTCAAAGGCTGTTGGAGGAAGAAGAGTACCAGGAGGAACATGGTGGAGCTGAGGAAGGAGAAATTGTAGAGCCTGGCCCGGATGATATTGATGGTTTGCAGGGCGCCAGTGGTCTGGACCCTTCTCCTGAGTGGGAGCTATCATCAGCAAAAGGCTTGCCAACGCAGGAGGTGACCACTAATCATACTGTAATCAGAAAGACTGCAGACCTCTTGGAGTTGCCCCTTCCTACAGCTGAGTTGAGGTCTAATATTTGATAGAGGTGCTTCATTCCCCTTCCTCTGTTTCAGAGCCTTTACTTCCCTTCAATGAGGTGTTGACAGAGCCCATACTTGATGTCTGGCAGAAGCCAATGGCCACTCTAGCGGTTTCCAGGACAGTGTCTAGGAGGTACAAGGTGGTTTTGAGGGATCCTGCTTTCCTGTCCACCCATCCTTCGCCGGAAAGCTTGGTGGTCCAGGCTTCATGCTCTTCGAGGCTGTCTGCAGGTTCTTTCCCATCTACGCCTGCGAATAGGGAGTCAAAGCGCATGGAGCAATGGGCAAAGGTGTTCTCTTCGGGGAGTATTGCCCTCAAGTCCACCAATGCCACATGCCTTTTGGGTCGCTACATCCATGCCCTTATGGACTCAGCCGGGAAGGTTGTCCTGAGGAGGTACAAGGGCATTTCTCAGAGGTGTTGTCGGATGCCCAGGCTGCTGCCCGCCAAGTGATACATTCTGTTCTTGACACGGGCCGATATAGTAGCCAGGGTGATGGGATTGTCCGTAGCGACTAGGAGACTCGCATGGTTCCGTGGTTCGGGATTCTTGCCCGATGTCCTGGCCACATTGCTGGATTTGCCTTTTGATGGATTTTGCCTGTTTGGGGCTAAGGCAGATTCGGCGCTGCAGCGCTTTAAGGATAGTAAAGCCATAGCGAGGTCTTTGGGGTTTCAGTCTCAACCCAGGAGCTTTGGGCAGTTCCGCAAGTTTCGTGGCTTGGAAAAAAACTTGTCCTTTCATGCCAGACAACAGCCACTACAGCAGCAGGCAACTCCCTTTTACAGGACCTACAGAGTAACGGGCAGAAGTAGTCTGCGGGGTGCAGCACGACAGCAAGTCCCCATCTCCTCTTGTCCCCCCCCTCCACACACCTGGTGTGGCGGGGAGGCAGCTCTAGCTCCACCATCCTAGAGCATGCTTGCTGTGGGAGGACGAGTGTCCCATTTTCCACAGCATTGGAGGTCTGTTACTAGGGATCTCTGGGTGTTGAACATTGTAGAGCATGGGTATGCCCTACTCTTCCGGTCGCCCCACCCCCTCATTTCACTCCCTGTCAGGGCTTTTGCTCGGAAGAGCATCTTCTGCTTCTCCAGCAGGATGTTCTGTCGTTGCTAAATGGTGCGATCAAGGTACTTCCTGATTCCCATAAAGGACGGTCGTTTGCGGCTGATCCTTGACCTCAGGGTTTTGAATTTTTTTTCCTCAAACAGGAGACATTAAAAATGTTGACCCTGACACAGGTTCTTCTCGTGCTGGAGAAGGAAGACTGGATGGTGTCGATCGACTTGCAGGATGTGTATTTTCACATTCCCATCCTGAAGTTGCATCGGAAGTATCTTCCTACCAGTTTGCGGTCCTTGTTCGACCTTACTTTATCGCCTCGGGTTTTCACAAAAGTGATGGCTCGGCACATCTCAGAAGGTCGGAGATTCCCGTTTTCCCTATCTGGACAACTGGCTGCTCAAAGCAAAGTCGCCAGTAATGGTGCTGCATCATTTACAAGTAACACAACTGTTCAAGTTGGGATTCTCGATAAATGTACCCAATTTCACCTGGTGCCCTCTCAGCGCAACGTGTTTATAGGGGCAGTACTGGACACTACTATAAGTTGTGCCTTCCCGCCTCTACAGAGTATTCAAGACATCCAGGCTATGATTACACTTTTTCAGAATAGAGCAGCTGTTCCAGTCCTGAAGGTCTTGCGCCTGCTGTCTGTTCGCTTCCTCCACACTGTTGGTCAACCTTGCACGCTGGGGGCCCTCCAGCGGTGTCTCCGCAGGCAGTGGTTTCAGCACAACGGAGATCTCGAACAGGTGGTCAGATTTTCCTGAGCTACTTCAGCGGAGCTGCTATGGTGGAGTGTTCCAGGCAACCTGTCTCAAGGGAAGCTGTTTCAACCTCCTTCTCCTGTGGCCACAGTGATAACTGATGCCTCCACTCTAGGATGGGGAGCCCATCTGGGGGATCTGCAGGTCAAAGGTCTTTGGTCTCCAGGGGAAAGATTGTTTCACATCAATCTTCTAGTATTGCGCGCAATTCGTTTGGCTCTCAAGGCCTTCCTCCATTCCCTTCGCGGACAGTTGGTTCATGTTCTAACGTACAACACTACCGCGATGTGGTAGATCAACAAACCGGGGTAGGGTTGTATCTTCTCTACACAGATGATCTGCGACTCTGGTCCTGGGCTCAGGACCATCAGATTTGCGTAATCACAAATCATTTGGCCAGAGATCTGAATGTGCGTTCGGACAGCCTCAGTCGACAGTATTCGGTCGATCGCAAATGGCGTCTCCATCCGGAGGTGGTCCTTCACATTTTCAGGATGTGAGGATTTTCTCAGTTGGACCGGTTTGCCACTCAAGAGAACGTGCACTGCCCGGCGTTCTGCAGTCTCCAGTATCTGACGCGGGGAGCGTTGGGGGACGCGTTTCAGTTACATTGGAGCTCACGGCTTGTTTACGGGTTTCCTCTTCTACCCTTGATTCCTTGAGCTCTGAGAAAGATTTGCCAAGACCGGGCCCAAGTCATATTGATCGCCCCAGATTGGCCGTGAAGGGTATGGTACACAGACCTCCTTTGCCTCTCATTGCACCCTCCGCTCTCTCCCTATCAGGGCAGACCACCTCTCGCAGTTGCAGGGGCAGGTTCTACTCCCCCCACCTCCAGAGCCTGCACCTTCATGCCTGGAGATTGAACGGGGCAACCCGAGTTCTTTCTCTCTCCCACCAGATGTGGTGGACGTTATATTAGCCAGAAGACACTCCACCAAATCTGTGTTTTCTGGTAAGTGGGCCAAATTTGTTAAATGGTGTGGAGAGAGAGCGCGATTGATCCCTTACAGGCCCATTTATCTGATGTTCTGAGTTTCTCTTTCCCTAGCGCAAGAGGGCTGTGTAGTAGCTACTGTTAAGGGCTACCTGTCTGCCTTGTCGGCTTTTCTCTATTTACCAGATCAACCCTCGTTGTTTAAATCTCCCAGAGTTATGAGATTCATTAAGGGTCTCAAAAATAGGTTCCTCCCACTCCTTTTATAATGCCTCAGTGGAATTTGAAATTGGTTCTCACATTTTTGACGTGTTCACCCTTTGAACCGTTACATAGTTGTCCCTTAAGGCTTCTAGCGTTTAAAACTATATTTTTGGTTGCAATCACTTCCTTCTCGGAGGGTGAGTGAATTGCAGGCTCTTGGCGCCAAGCCTCCTTTTACATCATTCCATGTGGATAAGATGGTTCTTAGGACCAGAGCTGCTTTCCTGCCTAAGGTGGCCACTTCTTTCCACCTGGGGCAGTCCATTACCTTACCCACTTTCTACCCTCCACCTCACCCTTCTAAGGAGGAGGCGAGACGTCATTGCCTGGACCCCAAAAGGCTTCTACTTGGACAGAACTAAGGACTTCAGGTTGGACGATCAACTCTTTGTTGGTTATGTAGGCAAAATGAAAGGCAAGGCTGTCCACAAGAGAATGCTGTCCAGGTGTATCATCCTGTGTGTCGAGATCTGCCACACATTAGCCAAGATAGAGCTTCCTGAAGGTATAAATGCACTTTCTACCAGAGCGAAGTAGTCGTCTTCGGCTAGAGGTGTCCCTGTGGTAGACATCTGCAAGGCGGCAACTTAGGCCTCCCTCCACTCTTTTGCGATGCACTATTGCTTGGATTGGGAGGTGAGGAGGGACGGCCATTTTGCATGTAATGTGATGCAGGATGTTTTGGTAAATGCAGGCAGAAACCCTCCTCCAGGAGCGGGACCGCTTGGGGATTCAATCCAAAAGGTGAGGAATCCACAGGCAGATGTATCCATCAGAAGAACAAGTTACTTACCTTCGGTAACGTTTTTTCTGGTGGACGCAGTATCTGCCTGTGGATTCCTCACTGACCCACATGCCTCCCCGTTGCCTGTCTGCTTATACCGAAAAGTAGTTAATCTGTATTTTGTGATTTATTGATGGAATCATGTGATACTTGTCACTAGGAAATGTTTATGATGAAGAATTTCCCGTTTTGGATTTGTTTATATATTGTGTATACTTGTATAAATGTTGTCGGTTTACCCGTTCACCTCAAAGGCACGGAAAAGATGAGTGGAACGGACGTCAGCACGCCGACTAGGTCTTCTGATGGCTCTGACGTCGTGTTGAGTCGCGAGCGGAGCTGTTCCATTGTGACGTCCTCGTGGGAGAGCGGAGGAGAAGTTTCAGTAGGATGCTGCGCATTGGGGTAATTCAAAAGGTGAGGAATCCACAGGCAGATACTGCATCCACCAGAAAAAGCGTTACTGAAGGTAAGTAACTTCTTATTGCACAATAGAGATCAATAATGGACACACCACTCAAGGAGATCCAGGCCAATTTTAGAAAATTATACTTTGTACTTTATTTTAAGACCAAGATCTTTGCAATAAGGTAAGTAAGTTTTTAATTAAAAATACTTTTCACTTTAAAAAATAGACCTTTAGAAACTTTTCAGTACAGTTGAATATTATCCTATTGGGAAAACAATATCATGGTTAAACAGGTAAGTAAGGCACTTACAATCCCAGTCTTCGGAGCCAAAAGTCGGCAAGGGCCAAGGGGCAGGTGAGTACCAAAACTGCACCACCAGCGGCACAGGGCGGCCGGGTGCAGAGGTCAAAATCTGAGTTAGGCCTCATGCTTTTCAATGGAGACTAGGGGTGCCTGGAGGCACACTGCTTGCAGGTAGGTAAATCAGTTGCAGGCGCCAGGCTTTGGAGGGTTAGCACCAGCATGGGGGAGGGGCACAAAGCAACACCAAACATACACCACCAGCGGCACAGGGGCAGCAGGGTGCACTTTTGATGTCGGTTGCACAATGCTTTTCAATGGGGATTCTTTTTTTGGCAAGAGGCTGCCGGCATGGCACCGGAGGTTGAGGAGGAAGACCGACAGCAGAGGTAAGTAGAGATGTAGGGGGTCGTAGGGGCACCGTCGGTTCAGCTCACCACGGCCCAGATCTAAGGCAAACCCCTCTCTTGCCCCCCTCCAGATCACACAGTGGTGACAGATGTCACTTCTGGGATGGGGTGGTCATCTGGGAGAGGTGGAGATCAGGGGACACTGGTCTCTGGCGGAGTTGGGGCTCCATATCAATTTGTTGGCGCTTCGAGCGATTCAGTTGGCATGGAAAGCATATCTTCCCTCTGTCAAGGGGAAGTTAGTGCAGGTGTTCACGGACAACATCACTGCAATGTGGTACTGCATCCAACAGGGCAGGGTGGGGTTGTGGACCCTTTGTCAATAGCCCCTGCGTCTCTGGACATGGCTAGAACATCAGGGCATAACCTTGGTGGTTCAACATCTGGCAGGTTCTCTGAACGCCAGGGCGGACGAACTCGCCATCTGCCTAGCAGATACCGAATGGCTTCTCCAGTCGGAGGTGGTGCAAGGTCTCTTTCAGCAGTGGGGAGAGACTTGGTTAGAGCTGTTTGTCTCTGAAGAGAACGCGCAATGTCAGCAGTTTTGCGTGCTGTAGTTTCGTCGTGAGTGGAGCTCAGACCTGTTGTATGGCTTTCCGCCATACCACTTTTGCCCAGCGTTCTGAAGATCAAGAGCGACCGGGCCCAAGTTATTCTCGGTAACCAGAGATTCTGAAAATGAGCATAGATCCTCCAATCTAGCTGCCACTTCGGGAGGATCTTATGTCGCAGCAGCAGGAGAGGGTTCCCCACCCGAACCTCTCAATTCTCTGCCTCCATGTGTGGAGATTGAGCGGCAGTAATTGATGGCTTTTGACCTTCCTCCCAAAGTATGCAACGTTATTTTGGTGACCAGGTGGCCCTCCACTAAAACTGTATAGGCCTGCCGTTGGCAAAAGTTTGTTTCATATTGTACAGAAAGGTCTGTTGGCCCTCTTTCTGCTTCTCTTTCTACTGTCCTTTTTTTTTTTTTTTTTTCTTACCCTTGCCCAGCAGGGCTCTGCTTTGGGTACTCTTAAGGGTTATCTTTCTGCTCTATCTGCTTTTTTGCGGCTGCCAGACCAACCCTCTCTTTAATCTCCAATCTGGGTCAATCTGTCACGCTTCCCACCTTTTTTGCTCCTCCGCATCCCTCTAAACAGGAGGAGCGTCTGTACCCAAAAAAGAGCGTTGTCGTTCTACCTTGACTGCACAAGAGTTCCGGGTGGATGACCAACTCTTTGTGGGTTATGTGGGAGCTAAGAAAGGTCGAGCAGTGCAGAAAAGAACCATTTCTCGCTGGGTCGTTCTCTGCATAAAGATCTGCTGCGCTTTGGGTAAGAATCAGTCCCCTGAGGGATTAAGAGCTGATTTCACCAAGGGAAAGGGTGCAACTATGGCCTTGGCTCGGGGTGTCCCAGTCCTGGACCCCTGTCGGGCAGCATCGTGGGAGTCTTTGCACACGTTTGCCAAGCACTGCTGCCTGGACAGTCTGGTCCGGGCATTTTGCCCATTCGGTCCTGCTGGACTTTTAAGTGTGAGGTATTTCTCTGCAGCCCACCTCCAGGATGGTATGGCGTGGGTATCTGTTCTAAGGTAAGGAATCTGCAGCTAGAAGCTTCTATCAGATGAACAAGTTACTTACCCTCGGTAATGCATTATCTGGTAGAGACAATATCTAGCTGCAGATTCCTTACAGACCCACCCATGCCTCCCTGCTCTGCGGACTTATTCGTTAGGGCTAGGGTTGCTCCCTTTTTCAGGGCCTTAGTTTTGGCACACTTACATCAGACACTTAATGGCTTTGCGCTTCTGGCGTGGAAAAGTGAAAAATACTGACTTCCACGTGCCTGAGTGGCGTCTATATAGGTGACCGCAATGTCATAACAGACGTCACGCGAAGCCGAATGGAGTGGTGCACCCGAGGTATTGCTCAAGCAAAAGTTACCAGATAATGCGTTACCGAAGGTAAGTAACTTGTATGTGTGTGTGTATATGGACAACCTTTACCAGAATTCCCAGTCATCACATGACTCCCAAAGGGGGCGGGACCTTTTGAAAAGAAAAAATTTAAAACAGGTGAACTGCAACAGTGTGGTTTGGTGCTTTCCAGGGCCTGTGAGCAAGGGCGGCAGAGCCCGAAACGCGCAAGGCCGCTTGAAGGGATTTGGTGTTCGTTGCTGGCCTCGCTACAGATCTCACCATTTGATAAAGCAAACCATCTGGGAGGCAGCTTCATGTGGGACAACCTTTTTGTGTGGATTTATAGCGGCTGGTCTGGTCGCGAAGCTTGCCCGCCGCATGGAAAGCGGATCCAGGATGGCTTGGAACTCGAGCCACCCAGGGAGCGGATGGAACTGTGGTGAGAAGGATTATGTGCAGCCTGTCCAGTGCGGACATTTTAATCACGCCACTTGGTTTTTTTATGTGGAATATTAAAGCACACAAACGACACGCCCACTGTATTCTAATTTTTGAGCAGGACTACCTTTACCAGAATTCCCAGTCATCACATGACTCCCACTGGGGGCGGGAACTTTTGAAAAGAGAAAATTTTAAGCGGGTGAACTGCAACAGTGTGGTTTGGTGCTTTCCAGGGCCTGTGAGCAAGGGCGGCAGAGCCCGAAACGCGTAAGGCCGCTTGAAGGGTTTTGGTGTTCGTTGCTGGCCTCGCTACAGATCTCACCATTTGATAAAGCAAACCATCTGGGAGGCAGCTTCATATGGGGCAACCTTTGTGTGGATATATATGTTTGTTTGTTTATTTTTATATATATGTTTATTTTTATATATATGTTTATATATATATATATATATATATATATATATATATATATATATATATATCAAACCGCTAAGCAGTGCAGCCGCACTGCCGTTGCCTTTCTCCTTCCACTTTCAACGGTGGTCCTCAGCGAGGGGGCAAACCTCTAAACATCAAAAACCACGCTGCGTTCTTTCCAAATAACAGCTGCTGAGGACAACAAATTGCTTTTCAAAGCGGTATTTTATTCCGTGATCAGACCAGCTCGACCCGTTTCGGGACAACTCCCTTGTTCACGAGTCTACAAGGGAGTTGTCCCGAAACGCGTCGAGCTGGTCTGATCACGGAATAAAATACCACTTTGAAAAGCAATTTGTTGTCCTCAGCAGCTGTTTTTTGGAAAGAACGCAGCGTGGTTTTTGATATATATATATATATATATATATATATATATATATATATATATATATATATATATATATATATATTATAAGAGTTACTTACCTTCGGTAACGATGTATCTGGTAGAGACACAGTCTAGCCGCAGATTCCTTAACTTAGAATATCCCCTGGCATCAGACTGGATCCGGAAAATCCTTTTTCCCAGCAATACCTCTGCACGCCGGGAGGCGGCGCCGCTTGGCTTCGTCCTGACGTCGCCCACGTTAGTGACGTCAATGGAGCCATATAGGCCGCTTACGGCGTGCTGACGTCAGTTTTGTACAGGAAACTTTTCCGCGCCATAACGCGGAGCCATGACAAAAAACTGCGATAGTATAGGAACAGTGTGTTAAAAAAGATGAAAATTATGTACGAGGAACAAAATTATTTGAGAAAGCCCCCAGTACCAGAAAGGACTGGAGTGAGCTCACAGAGCCTGTGCTGTAAGCCATGGCAGAACAATGCGCCAAGCTGTGCCCCAGTTTGAGAGGGCTACGGCTGGTGCACAATCGACATAAGGCAGACAGAGCTTGTCATCAGAGGAGTGAGGTTAAAAGGATCATTATATGGAAGGAACATGTCGCCAGACAAGTGACTAGAAGTGAACGGCCACTTGAAAGTTCACTACCCAGACCTTACAGTGATTAAAGGACTGTAACACCAAGAGAATTCCAATGTAACTGATTGCCATAGATAGAAAGGCATGGGCGGTGGGAGGGAATGAAAAGCAGAAAAACCCCACGTATTTGGAACACTTGTGAAGCAAGCTAAGTGGGCAGTGGAAAACGGAGACTTTAACCACCTAAAAAAACATTAATGTAGTGGAGAGCCAAAGAGCTCGAAATCCGAACAACACCCCCAGCTACAAAGGAAGCCACGAAAACACGCTACCAACCAAACACAAGAACGGAGAGGAGTCCGAAGGGCTTGAGGCAGAACAACACACCCTACCCCAAAGTGAGGAGCGAGAGCACACCTCTGGAAGACCAAGGCCACCCAGAAGAGGGGGCTAGGCGGAAAGACACCATATGAAAAGGTCTTCGCAGAGTGGGGAGGATGGATGGGCGTTAAGGAATCTGCAGCTAGACTGTGTCTCTACCAGATATATCGTTACCGAAGGTAAGTAACTCTTCCATCTGATGGAGACATCTAGCCGCAGATTCCTTAACTTAGAATAGATACCAAAGCCATACCCTATAGGAGGAGGGTCTGCGAAACAACCACCAAGTGCCATTAGAACAAATTTGTGAATGGCCGAGGAAACACGGTGGGAACCGCAATGCCAGGGCAGCTGACAGACCCAGGAAACTCCGAAATGAACATGGCCAAGGGACGGCAAAAGCACCACAAGCCGGCGAGGGATGGTGTGAGACCTCTCTCGTCCAGACACAGACGAAGGAAATGTGGAACTAGAAGGGTCCGTGCCGACGTAAGAGAAAATACAGCGACTCCATGAAAGAAGGAGCCCAGCAATGGTTCTCCTGATCCATGAAGAACAAAGGCCCAAAGGGACCCTACAACATGAGAACGGTACAGCATACCGCCTGAACATACACTACCTGGGATGCCAAAAAAAAATGAAACCAGGGGACAGTCCGAAGACTGACCGGGGAAGTACAGGAGCCGCAAGAGAAGGCTCGTGTGCGTAATAAAAAACACATAATGTGTACCCTGTAGGACATGTGACAACAGAAGAGTTGTGGTGGAGCAAGCTCATGAGGTAGGCATGCAGCCAAATGCATCAGAAGGTGCCGCTGTGAGTAGATAACTGGCAGGGCCAGGAACACATAGGGGACTGTATCCCGAAAAGAGAGTGTGCAAGAAGGCCGAATACTAGGGCAAAAAGAACCTAGAATGGGAACACCCTTGTGGCATGTATAACCTACGATATGTACACTGAGGCATGAAGTCTGCCACTTAATGTGAATTGAACAAACATTAAATAGGAGATAAGGCACAGACATAGGCCTGTCGCCCAAAAGCACACTCCGCCATAGGCCGACCCCATTCAGCAAGTAGGAGAATGTCGAGAAGAGGTACTCCTTGAGAATGAAGAAATATGCGGAGGATAGGAACGAGTTAACCGGACCCTGTGTTCTGCAAGAAGCAAGGAACCGCAAAACTTGCTGGGCATGCACCAAGAATGCAAGTATTCATAGAATACAGAAGACACCATTCCGGAACTGACCAGAGGAACCTGCCCGTTCCAGAACTGACCAGAGGAACCTGCCCCCCAGGGGCGCATGTCCACCCGTAGACTAGCAAGATGCGCACAGCGAGGCTGTAAGAACACGCCCGGAATGAACAGGTGTGACAAAACCCTGAAGCAAACATCAGGGAACGAATGTCCCTATGGAGGCGGGGATGTGTCACGGACTCACCGTAAACAACCAATACGCCACCCCTGGAGAGAAACCAAGCCCATGGATCTCACCAGATTTGATATCCTACAATAGTAGGAAGAGTGAACTTGCGGCAAAAGTTCCTAGGCAAGGAAGAGTAGCAATATAATTGCCAACAAATACCCCACATAGGGTAAGGCACCACCCTACATAAAGAAGGGTCCCTCTTGAGACACGCTCGTAGGCAGAGGCTCAAACGAAAGGCAACAGTCATACCGCTGTACCAGAAGAAGGGAAGAAAACGGCTGAACAGCCACGCGACTGAGAACCTTAGTAACCCACAAAGGGCAACACAAAAGAACGTGACGGCACCGTCACGTATTGTAAAATCCTCCAACAGGATTAAAACCTGGGAAGACAGTCAACCAAAGACAGGAGTGGTCGGACCGCCGAGTCAGCATGGGCGTCAAAAAGAATTATCCCATCAAATGGCAGATCCCTAAGCCGCTCCTGAATATGTTGTGGGAGAACGCCATCGCGCAACCACTCATGGCGGCGCAAGACAATCGACCTGGCCATAGCACGACCTACCGAGTCCGTGGTGTCCATGGCAGACCGAATTGAAAAATGCGCCATATCATGGCCATCACTGATAATGCGGACCAGATCGGCACGCGAGCTGTCCGGCAAGGAGGGAAGGAGCTGCTCGACAGCGTCCCAAAGGGCAAAGGTAGCCCAAGCAAACACACACAAGGTGTTTAGGGACCGGAGTGCGGAGCTGGCGGATGCAAACACATCACGGCCCCATGACTCCAAACACCGAGATTCTCGAGTGGGAGGGTGCAACGGAACAGGAGTGATAGAGAGGGCTGCCTCAAGCACAAGACCTCCAGCTCCAGGATGGAGGGTCAAACAGGCGGGGTCAGTGGGAGCAGGCCGATGGCGATGTGCTACAGCACGATCCACTGGGTCCTCCGATGAGGGTCTTGCCCATGTCCCAAGAAGGATGTCAAATAATGACTCCGCAAACGGCAATAATGGCGCCACGTTCCCTGCGCCCTGGTGGAGAAGTTCCTGCAAAGGCTCTGAAGGCCTAGAGACCGAGGGCAGTTGCATGCGTAAAATGGCTGCAGCCCTGCAAACAGCCCTGACAAATGTCCCACCAGCGTCCGTGGCACCACGAGGTGGGGACAGCAAGTTATCCGTAGGGGACGGGCGCAAGCTAATCTGGCCGCTCAAAAGAAACTCCGCAAAAGGAGTAGGCCAATGCCCCATCTGCGTGCGCTCCAGAGAGCGTCGAAATGACTCAGGGGGCGGTGAATCCACCGTAAGTACATCCTCCACCAATAAAGCCGGAGATGGTAATGGCGTTGAACGGCGCTGAGGGGGCGTCATCGACCTCTGAAAAGGCCTCTACTCCTGGAGTTGAGCTGGCGTCGACGACCTCCGAAAAGGCCTCGACCGCCGTAGTGGAGTTGGGCTCAGCTGCCGTAGTCGAGCCGGCGCCGACCACCTCCGAAAAGGCCTCAGCTGCCGGAGTCGAGCCGGCGGCCCCGGCTGCTGGAGTCGAGCCGGCGCCGGTGACCTTCGAAAAGGCCTCGGCTGCCGGAGTCGAGCCGGCGACCTCCGAAAATGTGTCGACCGCTCGGAGTCGGACCGGCACCGACTCTACATCACCCGAGGTGGAAACCTGCGGGGAGAGAGTGCGCCGAAGCGGTGATGTGCACCGTGCCGCAGCCACCTCCAGCGATGTTGCAGGGAGCCCCGCAAGGCTGTGCGCCGGCGCCAAGGAAGGGCTAGACACCGTGGGATACCCCTCCGGGCCGTGTCCCGATGTAGCGGCGACTCTGGAGTCAGAGTCCGTGCGCTCGGTCGGAGCCGAGGGCGAACCCGCCGGCGGAGTGTCGACCTGAGACCCCACCCCGCCTGTGGGGCCGGAAGGCACGCCAGGGAGGGGGGGGTAACGCAAGAAAGGTCTGCAGAGCCCTGCAGTAGCCCTCCATCTGAGGACGAGTTGCCCCGGAAATGGTGGATATGCGGGGTCCGGCTGCTGGGGGCCAGAGTGTTTCATAGGCCGTGAGCCACAGGCCCCAGCATGATGTCGGCGTGAAGCCGACGATTTGTGCGACTTCCGTTTGTGCTTACCAGAGGGAGGCGAAGGATGGCAACGTTCCTGGGACCTGCCCCTAACAGGAGCGTCGTCGTTTGATCGCCGGCGCCGTGTTGACGATTCCGCCGGAGAAGGAGACCGGCGTTGGGAGGGGCCAGTTCGGGACATCCGCGTAGACAGCAGCTTCATGCGGCGTTCCGCAGGGCTTTGGGCCGCAGCTGTTGGCAAGCGTCACACTCCACGGAGTCGTGGTGCTCGCCCAAGCACCACATACAGATTTCGTGCGGGTCCGTCGCCGACTTCTGACGCGAACAGGACCGGCAAGGTTTGAAGCCCGCAGGCATCGAACACACTGTTCCTTTGACGCAAAAAGGAGCGTCTAGAAGGCCTGAAAATACAAAAACAGGCCAGAGGTATTACTCTCCCGGACCCGCTTAGTACGCGGAAAAGAAGAAAACTGACGTCAGCATGCCGTAAGCGGTCTATATGGCTCCATTGACGTCACTAACGTGGGCGACGTCAGGACGGAGCCAAGCGGCGCCGCCTCCCGGCATGCATAGGTATTGCTGGGAAAAAGGATTTTCCGGATCCAGTCTGACGCCTGGGGATATTCTAAGTTAAGGAATCTGCAGCTAGATGTCTCTATCAGATATATATTTATATATATATATATATTTGTTTATTTATATATATATTTATGTTTATATATATATATTTTTTTTTTTCGGTGGTGTAAGACCATGGTTTTGCTACTGAGAAACAAGGGCTTCACCAGCTGAGCTATAATGCTTTGCAATGACTTTGTATCATAAGAAATTTGGAGTATTATGTAGCTGAGTGGCATGTGCAGAAAGAAAGATGTCAATTGGATGGTTTAGTGACCCAGGTGTAGTGACAGTGTGCCCCTGCCATCTTTCACGGTCTCATGAGCACCTTAAGCTCACCTCTTTTTGTGGAAAGGACCTCCTCTTCAAACCTTTCAAGATAAGATCTTTTCTGACAACCACTAAGAAAGCCATGAATCTAGGGAGTAAATAAGGATTTCAACATAACCCTCCAAGTACTGGCATATCGGATAACCAAACTTGCATTAAGTCTCATCGTGGGTTTTCTCACAAGTTACAGGCACCTTGATGCTCAGTCTTCGATTTCCCAGACTTTGCCTGGGCAGTTGTGAACCAAAGGCTTAAAGCGCCAGTCCCTAAAACTTTATTAGCTTTCTCTCATGTATATGCCTGTGGGACTGCCGAACAGGGAAAACAGAGAAGCGCCATATGCCAAGTCACTGGTGCTTGGTCAGTATTGAGCCTGCTTCAGACCTGTCAAACTCTTGCAAGGTTGTGGTGACTGCTCAGAATCCTCCCCCAAAAAAACAATAACTGAAGCATTAGCAATTATTGGGAAAATAAACCAGAATATCACCATTTTAAGCAGGACCTAGTAGAATCTTGAATGCTATCTCTTCTGATATTTACAAATGTATCCCAATCTGGCCCCATTTCTGACCATTGCCAGGGTCAAAACATTATGTATTGGTATATCATCTTTGACATACGGCAAAACTATCTCTGTATAGGAATAAGAAATTGACTGAACTATCATGACCTCTCTAGGCTAGTGAAGACCTAACTGACAAAGACAAAATACTTTCATTCACTCAGGCCTATCCAAGCCAAACGATTCAGTTACTGAAACCAGGGGGTTATCATATGTAGAGTATATCATTGTTCCATCTGCTTTAATGCATTGCACATAGGCACACCTGACCCTTCCCACATAGGTCATACTAAAACCTATTTTCCCAGCCATTCATTACAAACTGGGTAGCATCTTATCCTCCTCCCATGGGATCGTTGCAAAGTGCCACATCCAGCTATGTTGTGTTACACAAATATTAGGATAACCATACCAAAGAGCGCTCCCATTTCAGTGAGTGCAGTATCCGTAATTACGTGCGGTCATTTGTGCAAAATGTGGCGCTGTAATTTATTTTGACTTCACCATAGAAATGGTAATACATGTTCCCTGTGTTGAAACACAAACCACATTTTTTTATTGGTGTTCTTCGCTGTGTTGACTGGTCTGTGCTGTGACTTTTTAAAATGGTATAGTCATTGTGACTTTTTCCAACATGAGCCAAGTCAGCCTCACAAATCAGGTGGCTCAATTACATGATGGAGAAATAGCTACATTTCTTTTCCAGGACAAAAAATCTGAGGTGGAGGGTATAAATAATGGGGAAAATATAGATTTAATAAAAGTAAAACTAAAAAGGCAAAATGTGAGGGTAGAAGTTGAGGTATTAAAGGAAGGGGAGGTAAAAGAATAGAAGGGAGTAAAAGGGTTTATAGGATGAGGTAAATGTTAAATCGGGTAGAGGAAGTAGTAAAAGTGGAAAAAAGGAAAGTAGGAGGGTAGAAGATGTATGTTTGAAGTAGCAGGCGGGGGAATAGGATGGGTAAACAGAAGGGGCAGGGAAGTAGTAAAATTAAAATAAGAGTAAAACGGGAGGGTAGGAGACAAGGGTATTAAAGGGAATGGGAGTTGAGGGGACTTAAAGGAGAACCCCCCCCCTCTTTAAATTAAAACTGGATAAAAACGAAGAAATGGTTTGAGGCATATGTGGCTGTAGATGCACCTGCTTTGCATACTCCTGACATCTAGTGTGTGGTCCGGATGTTTGCAAGTTGTTTTTCTACGAAGAAGTCTTTCGAGTCACAAGGTAAGGTGACTCCTTTTGTTAACAGTGCGCATGGGCATGGACTCCATTGTTAGATTTTCTTTCTGCCATCGGGTTCAGACGTGTATTACAGCGCTCCGGTTCGAGACCTTTTTTGTGATCTTTTCGGTGCCTAATCCACTCTACCCTCGCCGGTTTTGTTTCAAATGAGTTTCCGTCCCTTTGCGTGTCGAAATTCTGAAGACTTTATCAGGTTGGAAAACTCCAACCGCAGCCTTCGGACCTAGCCTGTTCAGGATAGTTAATACATACTACCAACTCCATCCATGCTTATCTGCTGATGGAGCAGACTCCGTTTCAATTCTGTTCTCTGTGCCTTTCCTAGTACCAGCGCACTGACCTGCACAAAGTCTGCAACCTGTGCTTGTCCCCTTAGCACAAGGAAGTAGATTGTGAGGCCTGTTGGTTGTTTCGATCTAAAAAGACCTTGCAGGACAGTCTGGCTCGACGCAGAGAAATGTAGAGGTAGAACATCGAACACATGCCAGATATCTTCGGACAACAAGATATCCACTAGGAAGAGTAAGATCTTGAAGCTTCAGCTGCCGAAGAAGAGGCCTTTTCAGTTCAAGATTCCATCTCTGACCTAGAGATCGATCTGGAGTCACAGGATCTTCCGCCTGGTCAAGGTTTCGTGAGTACCCAAAGCCCTCACCGCCCCACACACAAACTTACGATTCCCTTAAAACAAAAGGCTTCCGGCCACCACTGACATCTGGCTGTGGTAGGCATCGAGATTTGGCTTCCCCACCCTCCAGCTCTGGACCGAACGCGCGCGCACAGCCTTCTGGCTCTGCACTGAGCCAACATACCTCTTCGGCTTCCACCGAACCGGTTCAGAAAGTGAAACAAAGTTCGGCACCAAAACAACAATTGGTTCCTGCAACACTCCTGGAACAGATTTTAGAGACCATGCAAGAAAAACTCTATCCTAAACAGAAGATGATACATTTACACCCAGAGACTGGCCGCATTGTCACAGAATCTGCCTTAAAACCTTCTGCTAAGAATAAAACCTCTTCCCAACAGGATATTCATACTACAATACCTTTAAAAAGGAAGAAACACGACCTAGCTACCAGTCCGTGCACCCTGTTCCTCTTTTCTCCACCTCATCCTAAATCTCCATTACATGTACCTCATTCGCCATACAATCCTTTAAACATCACAGCTCAGTGTTCTCCAGATAGACCTAGATGCAGATAATTATGGAGCACCAGCAGACCCCTAGCAGGATTACAATATATAGACCCTCCTGGAGGAGACAGACCCAGACCTAAATCCTGCTTAACCCTCACCCCCTGATGAGTCTCTCCATATCAGTAGCTGATAGCTAGGACAGCACAATATCATGGGGTCACATTACATAAAGATTTTCTGAACGAAGATTTTTAGGTCGAGCCTGGGCAACGCGTGCGCTGCTCTGCAAAGCATTCTGTATTGAGGTATGGCATAGAATCTCTGCCCATTTTCCGCCCATTTTTTTCAATTGGCTCCTGTTACTGTTCTTTCAAAATCATTGCTTTTCATTCGTCAATAGGCTTAGTAGTCCCTCCTTGGTACCGCCTTGTCTGCATTTGTAACCTCCCATAACGACTGGACTTTTTACTTGTGGTGTTACACATTCTGCTTTATCTAGTCAGTGAGCACTAGTTTCTTTAATGATCTTCCCTATTCCACCCACAACGTCGCAGCACACCGCCACCTTTAATATTATTAGTCATGTATTTTTTCATTTCCAGCGCAGTCCGCTTTAACTATAGCGGTCGTGCTTATTTAATTTACAGCGCGGGCCGCTTTCACTTTAGCATATAGTTGCAAAAAGAAAGAGCAGGGAGACTCCAAGGTTAAGGAATGTGCCAGTGGCATTATATATTCAGAACATGTAAAGGGAAAACAACAGTATCAGCACTGTTTACATTGAATGTGGGTGTAACACGAAAGACTTTGTGCACATAAGTGCTCGTGGCACACAAGGTGGACCGTGTCGAGTACCAAACTCCAGAACTTAGATTTCCACAGGAGCAGATGAACTTTTCCTCAATCCCCAACTCCACTACCAGTGAAAGTGAATTGCTCACTTGCAGCAAAGCGGGGGAAAGGGGATTGGGACGAAAAGAGAGACTGCCACTGCTGCACCTATTCTTGACTGGATTCAAGCTCCGAGTCGGAAGGGCACCTGCAACAAAGAACATGAAATTTCTATACACAATTAATAATCTAAATCTTTCTATCTACACCTGTTACCTGTCTTTCCACAGTGGTTAGCTGCTCTCTTGTAATCTTACATAGTAGTTTGTATAAATAAACAGTTCAGTTCTTTTCTTGCTCTTTGAGAGTTGAACACTGCTGCACTTATGGTTGGTAAGTACAAATATATATATATATATATTTATATCTACTTGTAATTTATTTTAGAAGAACTGTTAAGTGATGCTGACTGGAATTGTTTTAAGTAGGTATACTCCAGAACGGGTGAAACTTTATTACTGGTACCAAAAAGTCTCTTATAGTGGCTAATTCTCCAGAATAAACTTGCTCTCTTGAAATAGTCACTTAATTCTCTAGCGACTGCTCTCTGTCAGAAAAGCGCTTTACTAGGAAGAAGCTCTGAGCTGAATTATGTTGATTCTTGGCTTCACACATTCAGCAACGAAAGGAAAAACTGCTGATGAGACAGAATAGGAGAGCGTATGACTTACTTGAAGGCTTTTCTTCACAAAATAAGCGAAGACAGTCTGAGCCCAAACTGTGGCTGTACTCACGAACACTTGACAAGAATAACACCTTCCTGTCAAACTGATAGCTTGAGAGATTAAGAAACCTCTCCGAAGACTTGCTGAAGCTCTTAGAAGTATTTGCAGATAGATTCAGGAAACGCTCTCGAGTTAACGGAATTCTAGAAGACTGAGGCAAGCGCGAACTGGGACAGCGTTGCCTCTCCTCAAGAAACTTCAGTTGAAGTGCGCAGGGCTCAGCGAGCGCGAAGACAGCTGCTGATTAACAACAGCTGTCACAATCACTGGCGGCCATCTTGGAAATCCGCGGTAGCGGGGAATGGATAAGTTGCAGCCATAAAGAGACCAGCTTCAATTAAATGGAACGACTAAGTCTGGAATAAAGGTACTTGTGCCATCTGAAACTTGACTGACGATATTTGGGATTCCTTGGTGTTCTAACAGGACCAGCCCTGACAGTACCCCCCACCAAGGCCCCCTCCTCTCTCTCCTTGGGCTTATTGGGATGAGTCCTATGAAACTCTCTAATCAACCTAGGGGCATGCAGATTAGCTTTGGGTTCCCATGTTTTTTCCTCGGGCCATAACCCTTCCAGTCCACCAAATAGTACAACTCTCCTTTCTTAACTTTGGAATCTAAAATTCGCTTAACCTCAAATTCAACCCCAGACTGAACTTGAACAGGAGCTGGTGGGCCTCTTTTCCTCAGATTGGATACATTTTTCTTAATCAAAGACACATGGAATACTGGATGCATCTTTAATTTAGAAGGGAGGCAAATCTTGACACTCACTGGATTTACCATTCTCTCTACCTGAAAAGGACCGACAAACCGAGGTTGGAACTTTTGGTTCCCTTTTAGGCGCATATTTCGAGTCGAAATCCACACCTTGCTCATAAATTGGATTTACTCGCCTCTTTTTGTCTGCCTGTTTCTTGTAAGAAATCTTAGCCCTCTCTAAATTACTGGTGGCTACCTGATAAGCCCTTGGTAGATCATTGTTAACGGCCTCAACTGCGGGGATGTCACTCTCTTGTTTCCCTACAATCATGTTGGGATGTCTACCTGAATTCAAATAGAAAGGAGAAAATCCTGTGGAAGAATGCACTGCATTGTTATAAGCAAATTCGGCTGCCAAAATTAGATCTGGCCATTCTCCCTCATGATCCATCAAGAAGAGGCGCAAGTATTGTTCCAGTTCTTGATTCACCCTTTCAGTTTGTCCGTCAGTCTCCGGATGGAAACTAGTAGACAATCGAGAATCTACCTCTAGTCTCTTTAGGTAGGCCTTCCAAAAGTGTGAAACAAACTGAGGACCCCGATCAGAGATAACCACCTTTGGGATCCCTTGAGCTTTTACTACGTGAAAAGTGTAGATAGTTTAGTAGGATTGGGGATGGATTTCAAGGGAACAAAATTACTCATCTTAGTGAAATGATCCACCACCACCCAGATAGTTGAGAACCCTTGACTGGAAGTAAGATCTACAATAAAATCCATGGAAATAGTATGCCACGGATAAGGAGCAATGGTCAGAGGAAGCAACAACCCTTGTGGAGCCATTCTAGTAGCCTTCCTTTTGATGCACTGCTCACAAGATGCCACATATTGTCTCACCTGAGCCGCCATTGCTGGCCTCCAAAATTCTCGTTGAATCAGTTCCAAATTTTTTTTTAGGCCTGTGTCCTGCCAGCAAATTATCATGAAAAGGTTGGATCACCAACTTACGAAGATCATAACTAGGAACAAATAGATTACCATTATAGTATGGTTTTCCATTCCTTACTTCTCTTCCTACACCTCCACTAACCCACTCACTCAATTCTTCATCAGAGAGGGAGTTCTTTAACTTGTCCTCCAAGTCTGAATATAGTATGGATCCAATTATCTTCTCTTTAGGAATAATCAATCCTTTTTCAACCGTTTTCTCATCATCTCCAGTGCCTAGACGAGACAAGGCGTCCGCCTTACCATTTGCAGAACCAGGCTTGTAAGTCAGAACAAAGTTAAAGTCTGCAAAGAAAAGTGACCATCTCAACTGCCTTGGGGTAAGGGTTTGAGCTGACTTTAAAAACTGAAGATTCCGGTGATCTGTAAAAACGGTTACTTCATGTTTTGCACCGAGCAAATAATGTCTCCACTCTTGGAAAGCGTCCTTTACCCCCAATAACTCCTTATCGGCAATTGAATAGTTTATCTTGGCTGCAGTCAATTTTGGAGACATATATGCCACTGGATGAAGCTGTCCTGTACTCCTATGTCTTTGAGACAAGATTCCACTGATAGCCAGGTTAGAAGCATCGGCTTCCACATAGAAGGGCTCCTCCGGATTTGGATGTAGAAACACCGGGGCAGAAATAAAGATTTCTTTTAATTCATTGAAGGCTCTCTGTTTCAGAATTCCACTCAAACTTTTCCTTTTTCTTCAATAAACGAGTGAGCGGACAAACCATTTTGGAGAAATTGAAAATGAAGCGCCTGTAAAAATTGGCAAAGCCAATAAAACTTTGCACTTCAATTACATTTCGTGGAGAAGGCCAATCTCCGATAGCTTTTACTTTCCCATCATCCATGGAAACACCTTCAGGGGACAGCACGAAGCCCAAAAACTCCACTTGAGTTGAGTGAAAATAACAGTTTTCCAGCTTAACAAAGCTTATTTTCCAGTAATTTCTTGAGAATCGCTCGCACATGCTGGACATGTTCCTTCATGTTTGCCGAAAAGATAAGAATGTCGTCAATGTACACTACTGCGAAACGATCCAGAAACTCCCTTGAAATGTCATTGACGAAGTGCTGGAAAGCTGCAGGAGCATTACATAGGCCGAATGGCATGACCTGATACTCGAACAATCCCAGTCGAGTTCGGAAAGCAGTCTTCCATTCGTCGCCCTCCGCCATACGCACTAAGTGGTAGGCCCCTCTTGGATCCAATTTAGTGTACACTTTAGCCTCCTTTACTTGATCCAAAAGTTCCGAAATTAGTGGCAGAGGGTACCTGTTCTTCTTGGTGACTAGATTGAGGGCTCGATAATCCATACACGTTCTGAGTTTGCCATCCTTCTTTGGAATAAAAAATAGCAGAGACGGGACAGGCGACTGGGATGGTCGAATTAACCCGTTGACTAGATATTGATCCAGGTACTCCTTCAAATGATGATTCTCCGCTTCAGTAAGTGCATAGATCCTGCTGCATGGCAACGATGCTCCTGGCTCCAATTCGATTTTACAATCATAGTCTCGATGCGGAGGTAATTTCTGAGCCTCTTGTTCATCGAAGACTGGTGCCAAATCGAGATATTCTTGTGGAATCTCTTGAACTTCCATAGCACAAATTGACCTAGTCTGACTGGCCAAAAGCGTAGGTGGCGACATCGGATGCTCAACCGAACTCAAATCATGACCGTGTTGCTTGCAATAATCCGAATTCATCTTAATAGATCTCTTGGCCCAATCAATCTTCGGGTTATGCTCGGTAAGCCACGGTAATCCCAAGATGAGCTGGAATTGAGGGGCATCGATTTAGGCTGAACTTCAAAATGCTTAAATGTTGGCCAGGCCCCCTTAACAAGATTTCTTCTGTATCATGGACAATGAGCCCAGAGGAAAGGTTAGTTCCGTCTACAGCACAAACAGATTCTGGTCTTTCCTTCTTGAGAAATTGCATTCCTAATGATTTAGCAAATCTAAAATCACAGAAATTTCCAGTCGCTCCGGAGTCTATCATTACAGAAACCTTATCTACTTCAGAATCTCCAAATTTGATCGAACTGGAAATAATTAGATGAGGAGCGGAAGACTGTAAAGTATTGGCAACGAGTTGGGAATCTGGAGTCGACTTGTCAGAAGCTCCCACCAGAACAACAACTCTTACTAGTGGAGCCTGTCTTTTACCAAAGCATTATTCTTGGGCTTCTTAGGACACTCTTTGACAAAGTGTCCTGAATTACCACAATACATGCATAGTTTGCCAACTCGTCTCTTCTCTCTTTCTTCCTTGGACAATGGTCCACGAACTGAACTGATCTGCATAGGCTCTTCTGACATCGCCTCACTGGATTTCGAATTGTCTGGCTTAATTCTGTCAAATCGAGGGTGAAAGTTTCTCGCATCTTTTCGCCGTTCACTTCTTCTTTCACTTTGACGTTGATCTATTTGCAAAACTAGGTCAATTAATTCAGAAACGTCAGTGGGTCGTTTGGGAATTTGCGCTAATCCATCTTTTAACTCATCTTTGAGACCTCTACAGAATATAGCGGCTCTCTTGACTTCCGGCCAATTTGTCTCAACAATTAATTTATTGTAGTGAGCCAAATATGCTACTAAGTCACGATTCCCTTGCTTTAGGTCTAAAATTTCATTATCAGTAGTTTGCGAGATGGATCGTCTGTCAAAAATACGCAAAAATTCTCTTTTAAATTCTTCAAATTCATATAAAATGTGATCATTATTGTTTACTAAAGGCATAGACCAAGCAGCGGCATCTCTGCTCAGGTAGGACAATATAAAAGCCACCTTGGATTGATCCTCCTTAAAAATAATGGGTCTACACAGGAAATGCAAGGAGCACTGGGTGAGGAAGATCTGAGCCTTATGGGGATCCCCACTAAATCTTTCTGGTGCTGCTAATGGAATTGTCGGAGAAATTGCGTGAATAACCTGTGTAGTTAATTCTGCCGCTGATGGGGACGGCGAAAACGACTGAGACTTACTTTCTTTGGACATAGAGTTTGACCCAACTGAAAACTCTTCGAATCTTTGACGTAAATAAATGGCTTCTTGACTCGACTTTCTAACCTCTTTCCTAAGGGATTTATTTTCTGCCATTGTTTCACTCAACTGCTTTTGTATCCCCTCTAATACTAATGCCAGGGCCTTAACATAAATTCCCTCAGCCATTCTGCTCGGGTGGAAGTTTTGGGTAATGGCACTTCAATCTGTCGAGTACCAAACACCAGAACTTAGATTTCCACAGGAGCAGATTAACTTTTCCTCAATCCCTAACTCCACTACCAGTGAACGTGAATTGCTCACTTGCAGCAAAGCGGGGGATTGGGACGAAAAGAGAGACTGCCACTGCTGCACCTCTTCTTGACTGGATTCAAGCTACGAGTCGGAGGGCACCTGCAACAAAGAACATGAAATTTCTATACACAATTAATAATCTAAATCCTTCTATCTACACCTGTTACCTGTCTTTCCACAGTGGTTAGCTGCTCTCTTGTAATCTTACATAGAAGTTTGTATAAATAAACAGTTCAGTTCTTTTCTTTCTCTTTGAGAGTTGAACACTGCTGCACTTACGGTTGGTAAGTACAAATATATATATATATGTTCGAGGCATATGAGCTGTAGATTGTATACTTGTGCATAGATCGCCATCTGGTGTTGGGCTCGGATGTTTGCAGTTTGTTTTTGTCTTGGAAGAGTCTTTGTAGTCACGAGATAGGTGACTCCTCCTTAGGACGATAGTGCGCATGGGCATCGACTCCATCTCCAGATTTTTTTCCGGGTCGGTGTTTTATTCGATCCCCCTTCGATGCGCAATCCTTCACCACTCGACGGTATTGTTTCACTCGAGTTCTCCTTCGCCGCGCATCCAAGGAATATCTACCAAGACCTTCGATTCCGGTCGTCGACGCGGGCTGTTTGGCCTACCTGCGCCATCAGGCCCTGCAGTAAATGGAAAGAACTCCATTTAAGAAATGTCCTTTGTGTGGTGCTAAATTTCCACACACAGATCTCCACGAGGTCTGTAACCTTTGCTTGTCTCCAGAGCATGAGAACAAGGATTGCCAGGCCTGTGCTTCCTTTCGATCGAAGACAATACGTGATCGCTGGGCTCGACGTCACACGATGGCTCGATCAACTTCCTCGGCGCCAGATGACATCTTTGATGCAGGCTCCAAGATCCAGCAACAACAGGAATCGGAAGAGTAAGACAGCGTCTCCGAGGCAGACTACTCCGATGCAGACGAGCAGCCCATTACTCCAGGACAACGAACTGTGAGTAGTGAACTCGACGCTCCTCTCCCAGTAAAAATTCAAAAGGCTCCGGTGATGCCTTCGGGCTCAGGTAAACACCGAGATAAGTCTTCGGATGCCCCACCCTCGGGCCCAGCTCCAAAGCCGAAAGAAAAGCCTTCAGGCGGCTCGGGACTGAGTCAGCCACGTACCGGTGCCGAAAAACACTCCTCGGCACCGAAAGAAAAATCAAAGCCAAGCACAGGGCCACGCCCTGTTATATCTGCACCGAAGTCGGCCTCAACGCCCACCCCTTCGGCACCGAAGCCGACCACAAACAAGTCCTCGGATCCGAAGAAACACCATACTCCTTAGGAGCCGAAAACTGCTACAGAACTAAAGACTCCGACAAAGCTTAAGGACAGCTCTACCACTCCCAAAGCTAAGTCAAAGCACCACTCTGATCCAAAACCCTTGGTGCCGAAAAAACCGGACGCCTCCGAAGAACTGTTTCGGCCAGATCCATCGGATCCGAAGCAGAAAACGTTGTACATTGACCCTCATACTGGTCAGCTGACCATAATTCCATCAAAAAAGAGGACATTGGCCGTTCCAGACCCACCTGAAATACCTTTAAAGAGGAAGAACATTGCTACTTCTCCTCTTAGACCTATCTCTCCCCTTCAAAACATTCCACCTATACCTGTTCTCCTACTTCTCCACCATCTCCTTCTTCACCTGCTCTTCACCAGGATGAAGAGGACTTTGGGGGTGGGGATGACCACAGTGATGGGCATCTGCAAGAGGATGATGACATATATAACATCCCACCACAAGACCTTTGGGATGATTATCATAATATCCCAGATATACCTGAGCCAGACTCATACCCATCCAAACCATCCCCACCAGATGACAACATTGGCTTTGCACAACTGATAGACAGGGCAGCCAGGTAGAGTTACACTCGGAACCTGCGGAAGAAGATTTCTTAATGGAAACTTTTACTCACTCCCAAAAGTCCTCCACTACCTTGCCAATGTTAAAAAGGCATGCTTAAACATGCCCCAGAAATCTTCAAAGACCCAGTCAGGGCTAGGATAATCAACCCACGCATTGACAAAAAATATATGCCAGCCCCAAACGGCCCAGCTTATATTAAAGGACAACTCCCTCTCGACTCCCTCGTAGTATCAAATGCCCTTAAACTGGCTAATTCTCAATCCACAGGGGAGGCCCCTCCTCCAGACAAGGAGTCAAAGCTGCTGGAAGCATCTGGCAAACGGGTCGCGTCACAAGCAGCCAATTACTGGCGCATTGCCATCGCCCAGGCTTTACTCACCAGGTATGACAGGGCGCATTATGATGAGCTGGAGACACTTATACAGCACCTTCCAGACCAGTATAGGGCTAAAGCCAACGACCTTATACAGGAGGGAAAAACCATCACTAATACCTCCATCAAATGTGCTTTGGATGCAGCAGATACAGCATCCAGAGCAGTCAATACAAGCGTTCTGCTGCGCAGGCATGCATGGCTGCGCATCTCTGGGTTTAAACAGGAGGTGCAGTCCCAAATTCTTAACCAGCCATTTGACCAGCAACATCTATTTGGCCCTTCTGTAGACACATCCTTAGAAAAAATGAAAAAGGACACAAACAGCCAAGTCCATGGGGGCCTTACAATTTCCGGCAAATAGAGGGTCATTTCGTCGCTCCACTTATAGGGGCGCCTCCAAAACCAGTGGCACAGACAACACCTCTTCATACAAAAGTCCCACTCAATCTTCCCCTAGCAGAGAATATTTTAGAGGGGGCTACAGGGGTAATAATAACAAAGGAAGAGGTCGCGGTAACAATACCCGCACCTCCCCCGCCTCAAAACAGTGACTTCCCTACGCTCCCCCCAGACCATTCCACACCGGTCGGGGGAAGACTATATCAGTTCCTACCTGTGTGGCTTTCCATCACCACAGACAGGTGGGTGAGACAAATTATCCAGTATGGTTACTGCCTGGAGCTCACTTCTACTCCAGCAAACGTGCCTCCCAGGCATCGACCGATGTACACGGAACATCTAACACTTCTCCAACAGGAGATTGCCTCCCTTTTACAAAAGCAAGCAATAGAACCAGTCCCCCTACATCAGAAAGGCTCAGGGGGTCTACTCCCTTTACTTTCTCATTCCAAAAAAGTACGCTACTCTAAGGCCAATATTAGACCTCAGAATGCTAAACCTGTACATACAATCCGACCACTTCCATATGGTCACCCTGCAACAGGTCCTCCCACTGCTCCAACAGGGCGATTTCCTTTCCACTCTAGATCTCAAGGACGTCTACTTTCACATCCCCATTCACCCTGCTCACAGGAAATATCTACGGTTTGTGCTGGATGGTCAGCACTACCAGTTCAAAGTCCTCCCGTTCGGAGTAACTACAGCACCCAGGGTATTCACAAAGTGCCTCGCAGTAGTAGTAGCAGCACACTTGCGAAGACAACACATTCATGTGTTCCCTTATCTAGACGACTGGCTCATAACAGCCAGCTCGCACAACCACTGTGTTCAACACACACACAAAACAGTTCAACTCCTGCACGACTTGGGATTCACAATAAATCTCACCAAGTCACACCTACAACCGTCCCACATGCAACAGTATCTAGGCGCTATACTAGATACTTCAAAAGCCATTGCGTATCCCAATCCACTCAGGATACACAGCATAAAGGCTCTCATAAAAAGATTTCAACCTCAACACTCACTCCCAGCTCGAGTGTTCATGCAACTAATAGGAATGATGGCCTCTTGCATTTTCATAGTGCCTTACGCTAGACTCCAAATGCGCCCATTACAGGAATGTCTGGCACATCAGTGGAACCAGGCCCAGGGCCAGCTTACAGATCTGGTGTTGGTGGACAGCCGCACACATCGCTCTCTGCAGAGGTGGAACACACAAAACCTATCCAAGGGGCGGCAGTTCATAGACCCAGTTCCACAGATTGTGCTAACAACGGACGCATCGCTCACCGGCTGGGGAGCGCATCTTACTTTATACCATTCAGGGCATATGGACCCCTCGGCAAAAATTACTCCACATTAATCATTTGGAGTTACTGGCAATTTTTCTTGCGTTAAAATCATTCCAGGTACATCTAATACTCAAAGCAGTCCTAGTCAGAACAGACAATATGACTGCAATGTACTACATACAAAAACAGGGGGGGACGCGCACTCTGCAGCTTTCCCGCCTAGCGCAAACCATATGGAGATGGGCCATTCCGCAAAAAATATACCTGTTAGCAGAACACCTACCAGGGCTACACAATCAAATTGCGGATCTACTGTCGTCAGACACAACAGATTCACGAATGGGAACTTCATCCACAAGTTCTTCATCCATTCTTCCACAAGTGGGGCCACCAAGACATAGATCTGTTCGCCACACACTTAAACGCAAAATGCCCAAACTTCGCCTCCAGGTATCCACACCCATTGTCCAAAGGCAATGCGATATGGATTAACTGGTCAGGCAAATTTGCTTACGCTCTCCCGCTCCTTCCATTAGTGGTTCGAAAACTTAGACAACAGTCTCTCACAATGATCCTGGTTGCTCCAACATGGGCTCGACAACCATGGTTCACAACCCTGCTGGAACTTTCACTAGTCCCACATCAAAAGTTGTACCTTTCTCCAGAACTTCTCACGCAGAACCATGGAGAAATAAGTCACCCTAATACAGCTCAATTGAACCTAGCAATCTGGCTCCTGAAGTCTTAGAGTTTGGATACCTTATCCTACCTCCACAATGTATGAATATTATTAAGGAGGCTAGACGTCCTACCACTAGAGCCTGCTATGCAGCCAAATAAAAAAGATTTGTGATCTACTGCAATAACAATGCACTCGATCCTTTAGATGTCAATTCAGAACATCATTTGTTACCTTTTGCATCTACAAAACTGTAATCTGGCATACACATCCATACGGTTACACCTCGCAGCCATAGCTGCTTACCTACAAAACAGACAACATTTGTCGTTGTTTAAGGTACCTGCTATCAAGGCTTTCATGGAAGGCCTTAAAAGAATAATTCCTCCCAGAACTCCACCAGCTCCTGCGTGGAATCTAAACATTGTCCTTACTAGGCTCATGGGCCCCCCATTTGAACCTTTGCATAGGAGCGAGCTACAGTTTCTCACATGGAAAGTAGCTTTCCTTGTAGCAATCGCATCTCTCAGAAGAGTTAGTGAGCTCCAGGCCTTAACCATACAAGAACCCTTCTTGCAAATACATCACAACAAGGTAATTCTTAGGACAAACCCTAAATTCTTACCAAAAGTCATCTCTCCCTTCCACCTTAACCAGTCTGTTGAGCTACCAGTCTTTTTCCCTCAACCAGACTCAGTGGCAGAGAGGGCTCTTCATACACTAGATGTCAAAAGAGCTATCCTTTACTACATTTAAAGGACAAACTTTCAGGAAAACCAAACAACTTTTCGTAGCCTTCTCACCACCACATAAGGACAACCCCATATCAAAATCAGGACTTGCCAGGTGGATTGTTAAATGCATCCAGATATGCTACCTTAAGGCAAAGCGTACATTATCTGTTCCTCCTAGAGCGCATTCCACACACAAACTAGGGGCTTCTATGTCATTCTTAGGAAACATCCCCATAGATGACATCTGTAAAGCAGCAACATGGTCTACACCACACACCTTCACAAAGCACTATTGTGTAGATGTGCAGGCAAAAAAACAAGCTACTGTGGGCCAGGCTGTATTAAAAACACTTTTTCAAACTACTGCAACAGATACAGGTGGCCACCGCTAAGGAGATAACTGCTGTGTAGTCTATTCACAAGTATACAATCTACAGCTCGTATGCCTCAAACGGAAAATGCTACTTACCAGTATGCATCTGTTCTTGGCATGTAGAGCTGTAGATCTGTAAACGACCACCCTCCTCCCCGGTTACCTGTAACTGTTCCAGTATTATCTTACTTAGATAACTATACATGGACATCTTTTTTCTATTACTATTTATATTTCTTTCTAACTCCATCACAACCCTTCATGGCGAAAACAATCTGGAGATGGAGTCGATGCCCATGCGCACTATCGTCCTAAGGAGGAGTCACCTATCTCGTGACTACAAAGACTCTTCCAAGACAAAAACAAACTGCAAACATCCGAGCCCAACACCAGATGGCGATCTGTGCACAAGTATACAGATCTACATGCTAAGAACAGATGCATACTGGTAAGTAGCATTTTCCTTATATCTACTTGTAATTTATTTTAGAAGAAGAACTGTTAAGTGATGCTGACTGGAATTGTTTTAAGTAGGTATACTCCAGAACAGGTGAGACTTTATTACTGGTACCAAAAAGTCTCTTATAGTGGCTAATTCTCCAGAATAAACTTGCTCTCTTGAAATAGTCACTTAATTCTCTAGCGACTGCTCTCTCTCAGAAAAGCGCTTTACTAGGAAGAAGCTCTGAGCTGAATTATGTTAATTCTTGGCTTCTTCACACATTCAGCAACGAAAGGAAAAACTGCTGATGACACAGAATAGGCGAGCGTATGACTTACTTGAAGGCTTTTCGTCACAAAATAAACGAAGACAGTCTGAGCCCAAACTGTGGCTGTACTCACGAACACTTGACAAGAATAACACCTTCCTGTCAAACTGATGGCTTGAGAGATTAAGAAACCTCTCCGAAGACTTGCTGAAGCTCTTAGAAGTATTTGCAGATAGATTCAGGAAACGCTCTCGAGCTAACGGAATTTTAGAAGACTGAGGCAAGCGTGAACTGGGACAGCGTTGCCTCTCCTCAGGAAACTTCAGTTGAAGTGCGCAGGGCTCAGCGAGCGCTAGCGCGAAGACAGCTGCTGATTAACAACCGCTGAAACACTAGACTTGCAACCTTCAACACAATCACTGGCGGCCATCTTGGAAATCCGCGGTAGCGGGGAATGGATAAGTTGCAGCCATAAAGAGACCAGCTTCAATGAAATGGAACGACGAAGTCTGGAATAAAGGTACTTGTGTCATCTGAAACTTGACTGACGATATTTGGGATTCCTTGGTGTTCTAACAGGACCAGCCCTGACAGACGGCACAAGTGACAGCGGTGAGCTGCACAGAGTGAGCAAAGTGATATTTACAAGGTACTTTTGGTTCACGAATAATTATTTACAAGAGTTACAAAGGGTTAACAATTTGTGAACCAGAGTATAGCGCTAGAAGTTGGTGCTGTACTCTGGTTCACAAATTGTTAACCCTTTGTTACTCTGCGCCGCTCATCGCTGTGTCACTTGTGCCGTCCGCCTTGTATGTCACGAGACTCATGTGCACAGTCTTTTTTCGGGGTACACCCATATTCAATGCAAACAGTGCTGATACTCTTTTCCCTTTACATGTTCTGAATATATAGTGCCCCTGGCACATTCCTTAACCTTGGAGTCTCCCTGCTCTTTCTTTATGCAACTATATGTGCATGTTTATTTAATGGCTTAACAAATATTACCTGTTGAGACGTTGTTTTTGTTACACATTCATCACCCAGGTCTCAACTGGGTATACGGGTGTACTCCTGTCGCTTGATCTCGTCATTTTAGCGGTTGAGCTCATTTAATTTATAGCGCAACCGCTTTCACTTTAGCGGCCGCGCTACAAAAGCTTTCTTTATTTATTTTTACACTTTGCGTAAAAGCGCCCCATATGCACTTTTACTTTAATGTTGGCCGTGCCCCTTTCTTTAGATGCTGCTCACCGTATGCTGAATACGGCGAGCAGCGTCTAAAGAAAGGGGGGTGGCCACCGTTCGTGGTCTCACATTTGCGAGAGTTTAAGCTATTAGCATTAGAAATTACAGTGCCTTTTATATATCAGTTGCTTTGAAAAACACACAAACCGGTATTATCATTTACAGTGCCAATAGCTTAAAATCTTGCAATTGCGAGACCTATTGCATTGAAAATGCTTGTTTATTCGAGACGTTAGGGACCACACACAAAACATCTCAGTTCCTGCCAATGTTGAAAGGTATGAAGCGCCATGCAGAAGATGTGTAAAGACCCTGCAGGAGCACACATCATTACTCCTAGGGTGGATAAAAAGTATAAACCTGCACAATCTGACCCAGTTTTTATTCGAGGTCAGCTTCCACTAGACTTCTTAGTTGCAATTTACAAACTACAGCTGATGCACCACCTCCAGACAGAGTCAAAGCTCATAGATGCCTCAGGCAAACGAGTTGCTGCTCAATATGCCAATCATTGGCAGATTGCAAATACACAAGAACTATTAGCCAGGTATGATAGGGCACAGTGGGATGAAATGGAGGAGCTACTCAAATATCTTCCAGAAGAGCATATGAAAAGGGGACAAGGTTTAGTGCAGCAAGGAAAACTCCTTTCCAACTCTTCCGTCAGATGTGCACTAGACACTGCTGAAACCACAGCCGGAAGTATCAATACAAGTGTCCTCCTAGGAGGCATGCTTGACTTCATATATGGTTTTAAGCCAGAAGGTCAGCAGACTTTAAGTGTCCCTTTTGATAAGGAGCATCTCTTCAGCCCACATGTAGACGAGGCCTTAGAAAAAGATACCAAAGTTGCTAAATCTATGGGAGCACTTCAAACACCTACCAATAGAGGCTTCTTTTGTCGCTCATTCTAAAGAGGAGGTTCCAAAACCACTTCCACAGATGCCTCTACTTCTTCATACAGGTCACAAAATCAATCCTCTCCATCAAGGGGTTATTTCAGGGGCAATTACATCATCCGATCATCTTACACCTGTCTGGGTGAACTACAGCAGTTTCTTCTCACCTGGCAGTTGATAACATCAGACAGGTGGGTGTTGGACATTGTCCAACTTGGTTATTGCCTGGAGCTCATCAACAATCCGCCCAATATTTCACCTCGCTCACACAATCTCTGTGGAAGTTCAACAACTGCTCAAACAGGAAGTGCAAGCTCTATTACTCAAAGGAGCTATAGAGCCATTCCCAATACAACATCAAGGATCAGGGGTTTACTCCTGTACTTTCTGATTCCCAAAAAGGACGGCTCTCTACAGCCTATTTTAGATCTCAGGCCTTTAAACTACTACATACTAGCAGAACATTTGTATATGGTCACACTGCGACAAGTGCTTCCACTTCTACAGCAAGGAGACCATGTCAGCACTAGACTTAAAGGATGCATACTTTCACATCCCTATTTACCCAGCACATTGCAACTATCTCAGATTTGTTATAGCAGGCAAACATTTTCAATTCAAAGTCCTTCCATTCGAAGTCACCACTTCTTAGAAGTGGTAGAGCATTTAAGAAGACAAAACATTCATGTCTTCCCATATCTGGACCATTATTAAAGCCAACACACACCTATTGTGTCAACGCACTTAAATGACCATAAATCTTCCACATCAGCTGGGATTCACTATCAATGCTCAAAGGTCCCATCTTCTACCTTCACAGCTGCAACCATATCTGGGAGCTATAGTGAACACTAGGTCTAGCCTATTCAAATCCAGCCAGGATTCAAAATTTCTAAACACTGCTAGCGCAGTTCCAAGTCAATCAATACTTAAGTCAAGACTTTCATGCGTCTTCTAGGATGATGGTGTTATGCATTGTCATAGTGCTCCATGCAAGACTAAACATGCTTCGTCTACAGGAATGTTTAGCACCACAGTGGACTCAATCACAGGGTCAACTCAACAATCTAGTGTTGGGAAACAGCTGCACTCCTATCTCTCTGCAGTGGTGGAACCCACAAAACCTGTTAAAAGGGTGGCTATTCATTAACCCTGTTCACAGATTGTGCTAACAGCAGATGCATCCCTCATAGGGTCGGGTGCTCATTTACAAGATCCAACAGTTCATGGTCTCTGGGACGTCAGACACCAGAATCTCCACATCAACTACCTAGAGCTTAAAGTTGTTCACCTAGCGTTGAAAGTATTTCTACCTTACCTTATAGGCAAGGTTGTCCTAGTCCGGACGGACAATATGACCGCTCTGTACAGAAACGGGGGGACACATTCTCTACAGTTATCACACCTCTCTCAGACCATTTGGCGTTGGACAATAAATCACAAAATCCATCTCTTAGCAGAACACCTCCCAGGAACAGACAGCAATTTTGCAGACGACCTCAGCAGGATGCATCAACAAGTCCACGAGTGGGAACTCCACCCCCAAGTTCTCCCCCCACACTTCCACACATGGGGGTTTCCACAAATAGACTTTTTTTTGCGACCGCACAGAACACAAAATGGCCAAACTTCGCCTCCTGGTCCCCACACCCTCTGTCCAAAGGTAATGCCGTATGGATGGATTGGTCAGAATATTTGCCTATGCCTTTTCACCTTTCCCGCTTCCATTTCTGGTTCGGAAGCTCAGACAAATGTCTCTCACCCTCATTCTATTAGCTCCTACATGGGCTTGTCAACCATGGTTCACCACACTCTTAGAACTCCCAGTAGTACCACATGAGAAGCTTCACCTCAGTTCAAACCTCACTCAGAACCATGGAAAATCAGACACCCAAAGGAGCTAAACCTGGTGATTTGGCTGCTGAAGTCCTAGAATTTGGATATCTAAATCTGCCAGCAGAATGCATGACTATTTTTAAGAAACCAAGAAAACCTACCACTAGTGCTTGCTATGCAGCGAAGTGGTAAAGATGAATTATTGTAATAACCCAAAAAATTAAACCACCAAATGCATCTATGCAAAGCATTATTTGTTACTTTCTGCATTTAAAACTCTCCAGTCTTGCTTACACTTCTATACGTCAACATCTGGCAGCTGTAGCTGTCCATCTTCAAAACAGACAACACTTATCGTTCGTCAAAGTGCCAATAATTAAGGCTTTCATGGAAGGCCTTAAGAGTGATGCCACCAAGGGTCCCACATGCACCTACGTGGAATCTCAATATTCTAACAAGACGTACGGGTCCACCCTTTGAACCCTTACATAATTGCCCCTTCCAATTTTTCTTGGAAGGTTGCTTTCTTCATTGCCATCACCTCATTAAGTAGTGTTGCTAAGCTACAGGCACTAACTTTAGAAGAACCTTTTTTCCAGTTTCATAAAGATAGGGTGGTTCTTCTAACCAAACCAAAAATTCTACCAAAAGCAGTATCCTTTTTTCACATTAATCACTTGGTTGAGCTACCTGTTTTCTTTCCTCAACCAGATTCTGTAGCTGAAAGAGCTCTTCATACATTAGATGTTAAGAGAGCATTCAAGTATTATATTGACAGGACAAAAGATTTTCATAAAGCAAGACTTTTTGTTGCATTTGCTCCCCCTCATAAAGGGAAACCTATTTCAAAATGGAGCATTTCTAGATGGATCATTAAGTGTATCCAAACATGCTATGCCAAAGCCAAAAGAACTTTGTCTATACCCCCTAGAACACAATCTACTTGTAAAATAGGGGCTTTTATGGCTTTCTTAGGAAATATTCCCATAGGTGACACTTGTAAAGCGGCTACATGGTCCACACCACGCACACATTTACCAAGCACTATTGTGCGGATATTTTAGCACGCCAACAAGCTAATGTACGGCAGGCAGTGCTACGTACACTTTTTTAAACTGCAGCATTCACAGCCACTGCTTTTTGGAGGGCACTGCTATACAGTCTATGCAAAGAATGTGCATCTACAGCCACACATGCCTCGAACAGATTATCTACCCTGTCAACATCTGTTCTTGGCATGCAGTGCTGTAGATTCACATGTGCCCACCCTCCTCCCCGAAAACCTATGGTCCTTGCAGTCCTAATCTCTATTTCACTTGCATGGACATCTCTGTATTTACACTCACTTGTACTCCACTCTCCTCTTGCAGGAAAACAATCTAACAATGGAGTCGATGACCGTGTGCACTATTGCCACAGGGAGTCACCTTACCTTGTGACTCGAAAGACTTCTTTGAAGAAAAACTTGCAAACATCTGAGCCCAGCACAGGATGGCAGGAGTATGCAAAGCATGTGAATCTACAGCACTACATGCCAAGAACAGATGCTTACAGGGTAAGTAACAATCCTTATTCCAAAAATGATTTTCTCCACCTTGGTTTCGTCAAACTGTAGAAAACCATTAATAAAGAAAACATTTGTCAAAGGTTCAGCGAGGAAGTTTCATCAGAACTAATTTACGTATGTATTGAGGCAGAAACTCATAACCTTTCAAATTCAGATGGAATGCCGATTGTGCAACTGAGGCCTCTGCTTACATGGCTTAATTATTTTTGTTGCTTCTGCTCTCCAGGCCTCTTGTGAACCGCAGAGTTACCGGCCAATGAATCATGAGGACTTCAAAGAGGACCTTCGCCGGTTTCGCACAAGAAGCAGAACATGGGCAGGCGAGAAAAGCAAGCGTGAACTGTACAGTCGCCTGAAGAAACTTTAAGCAGTTGGCACACTGAGCCTGGCACAAGCTTAGATGTATGCAGATATTTCATTATTGCTGGGCAGTGACATTTTCGAGTATACTGAAAGTTTCTGAATATAGAGCAGTCACGTCAAACATTTAAAGAGTACAATTCTCTTACTGCTTTTACAGAAACGTCTTTCCGTTGAACTTGAAAGATGGGGGTTGGCACCCATCTAATCTCTGCAATGGCTGATTTGTAGTCTGCTGTGAACGTTTTCAACTGGTTTTTCTATTGTTGAGGGTGTTACGGTTATGTTGGTACCCAGCAGAAGAGTCTGCTATTGATAATGTGGCAATTTTATGAACGGACTGTGAACGATTATGCAAAACAATATATTCTAGCCACTATACTAGGCTTTAACACCTAGAATGAGATTATGCTTGGAGCTCATACTCTAGCGTGCCACATTCTGCTTTCTTTGAAAAGGGAATAAGCAAAATCGCAGTTTTGCATCCAGCTTTGAAGGAGTTGCATTAAACATTTTTACTTAATGTTGTCTTTGTTCCACCTTACCATCTGTTGTGATTTTGCATTGAAAGATTGATTCTGGGGCGTGAACAATAAACAGTTTAACCCCAGTCCTGTACACCTCACCCCCGTATCGAAAGGCATGTCCTCTTAGTTTTTTTATATTTTGATTCTGAATTCCCATAGTATCAAGGACTAGGCTTTGGAACAATTGTCTCATACAGTAGATTGTTTTTTGGGGTTAACATTGCAGGTTGCCAATAAAAACAATTTGTGTGGCCTAGAATTTCAATTACCAAAGCTAAGCACTTGTGATGATGGTTCTGGTGTAGCCTGTGTAGTCATACGCGGATCGTCTTTTTAATTAATCTTAAACGTACCCCATTCTTTTGCTCTATTTTAAAGATTTTAAATGGTGTCTGCTTTCTGGTACATCTGTGCACTCCATTTTTATCTTCACTTTTCAACACATCTTTAACAAATCTTTAATCCTGTACCTTTCAGTTACTTAATGGTTCAGTTATGCTTCCTTATTTTATCCAGTATACCAAACCAGAACATATAGCACACACATTCACCCTTGTCAGTTGACATGCTGACAACCTTCCATCTTTCACAATGTTTTATATAATTTCTCACATTTGAGAGATTTTTATTTTGAATCATTGATTCACTTAAATTTTGAAAATATATGTTCAGTTTCTCGTTGTAGAAACACAAACCTAAGATTAGTACTTATCCATGCATGGAAAATATTCTATGAATTCCATCATGGTATTAAGTGGTGTTCGGAGCAGGGTTACCTTTTCTGGGTCATCATGAATGCCAGGTTTATCGTCCCCCCATGATCGATTAGTACAGTGTTACCCTAATGTTCTGTGACTCGGAAACGTTCCTGTTGATAAGGCTTTAAAGGTCACAGAAAGAGGGGAAGAGTGACTTGAGGGATGTCCAAATTCTTGGCGACCTTTGTTGGGCAGTATTTTCCCATTGTGCCAAAAACTGTCACCAGTGCCATTGGACTTGGTTATCTTTTGACTTGGCAGTGTTATGGTACAAATCTGGACCAGAACTTAATGCGTGTTGATCCTGGTTGCAATGTATTTTGATATTGTAGTTACTGGCTTCATGCGCATGTTCTTGTATATTGTGCTGCTGAGAACAGTGTGGAAAAGATTTTGACAGTGATGGTAGATCTGGACTGCTGTGGTTCTTTCCCTTTATAATGTAAATCTGGTAAAACAGCAAGGGATGTTTTTATGTGGGACGTGATCCTTTGTTACTTTTCTATTTGCACCTTTGTTTCAGGAGGACTCCAAAGTGGAGTTTGGGGGTGGAGGGATGGATGAAGCCATGATTTGGGGCAAAGGGGGTTTTCTATTGCAAGCCCTCTGTATTTTCTTTGTAACATCATTTTGCTGGCAGGCACAGGAAAATAAACAACTTTAAACCCCAAAATATGTGTAAATAGTATTGCATTTTGTAACAAGTGTTTTAAACTTATAAATGTAATGTAATGTCTTATGGGATCAAAAAATGATAACCTAAGAAGGTCCCACTTTAGAGACCTGCAGACTGGTCCTAGCCAATCTGCGATTGGGCTCTGTCTCTGAGGGCACAGACTGCTCTGAAAGCACCTACGTCGGTGCGCATGGGTGGCATCTATATGACTCTGCAAGTCACTCCTGGAGTGGAACACCACCATTGCTGAGCTGTGCGATGCAATCTACTGATGAAAACTTTCTGGATTGAGTGACAAATTGGAATAGTCAGAAGGTGAGGAATCTGGGGGTTAGTCTCCCAGAAAAGGCATTGCCAAAGGTGCTGAGCTATCGCATGGCTTCATTCACGCTCTGTGCATAACAATGAAAATGGGTCTTAAAAATAAAACCCCAAAAAGGTACTTTTTTCATCAAGGGAATGTGGTGAACATGCTGTGTGTTGATTGTGCATTGAGGAATCTCTATCTATAAAAAGGGGGAGCGAGAAGTTATTTTACCTGTCCGTGACACCTCACCCAGTTTAATCCTTATTCAGAAACTGACTTGGTGTTCCGAGCAGTGTGCTCCAAGAAAAGGAATACTTGCATCTGAGCCACAAAAGTTCTATGGTCTGAAAGATAAAATGACCCTCAACAACCAAGGGGGCATGCTTTATCTGGTTATGCTTCACATTGTGCCAGATGTGCAAACACCACAGGCTCCAGATGAAGCTCTTTGAGACCTTTTTCATTCAGGAACCCCAAGTGTTGTGGTCCCCCTGAATTTCATTCATAGATTGGGTGGTATTTTGTGTAAATGTCTATGGTGGAGAGACCCAATTGTAATTTAATAAGCTGTTTCTGGTTGCTACTTCTACCTGCAGAAATCTCACCTGTAGAACAGTCAAATGTGTCAGACTGCTTCTGGAAACCTCAAAGCTCTCATGGCGCAGGGAGGGGCGCTAGCTTTACAGTGGCGCCATGTGACATTACCAAAGCCATATAGTGTCCGTCCTGGCGTAATGTCAGTTCCCTTTTTCCATGCTTTAGATGCAGATCTAGACCTGCACTTTGAGGATATTTTCCTCACACAAAATTTGAGGAAATTATGCCCCACCCAAAAAGTCTGGGTTTAAACCCTGTAGGGACTGCAAGAGGCAGATGTCCATCACAGCCCTCCACAGACTTTGCCTCTGGTGCTTGGGGTCTGACCACGACTCCTGGGCCTGTTCATGTTGCAGCATACATCCTAAGGCCGTAAAGGAGTGTGACGCAAAGATCTTTATGGCCTGAGCCAAAGAGGACAAACTGAGTTGTAAGCTCTCTTGGCATTATTCCAAGTCACCATCTTTTTACAGCATGTATCCTTTTCCTTTTCTGAATGGATTCACTTGCTGTACATCTATTCCACCATTTAGTGGTTGGGTCCATAATAGTGTCTCGTCCTTTTTCTCTGTTTTTTTGTGTGTTGGGGCTAAGTCCGTCCATTCCCTGTGTGACATCAGACGGTGCCTTGGACATTCCTGTGTGTGATTGCCATCTTCAGATTCTTTTTTCCGCCATTTGGCGCTCTGACGAAACTTGAACTATTTGCAGATGAGAGGTCATCCGAAAGCACCGTAAATCACTGGAGGCTGCAAGCAACACTGAACTGAGGAAAGGAGCTGCCTTGACTGCGACGGGGGATGCGATCGGTGAGGATCATGTGGCCTGCAGGAGAGGGGCAGCTAAGGTATGGAGAACACCCTCTTTAAATTCTGTCCCATCTCCCAACACAGGTTTGTACAGGGGATTCACACAAGGTCTGTAACTGGTGCCTCCCAAAGGATCACAACACAGAAGACCGAGGCCTGCGCCAAATTCATGCCAAAGGCTCAAGACTGGCTCACCACGTCATGTCTTGCACCCAGACTACAAGAAACCCCGAAGGACCTGGGCGTCTTCCGTGACGACTAGGAAAACGTCAAATAAGCTGAGCCAGCACAGTGAGGAGAGTCAAATGCTGAAGGGAGCATTGAGTGAGCAAAGGCTGCAAAGATGGCGGCAAGGGACACCAAAAAGGCCAAGCGGCAGAAGGTAGTAATCGATCCAAGAGTTGGGTCTAAACACTCAATGACCGTAGTTTGCCACAGAGCCGCAAGGGTTCTGACCATTTTTCCCTGTAGCAGGCGCACAGACTGCCTTCCCTCAGTGCGCACACTCTCTCACAAAGCACACACTTCACTGCTCCTTTTGTGACAGAGACCATTTGTCAGCAAAGTGAAAAAATGGTCACTTTATTGGAGCTGAAGTGCATTTGCAGCAAGTTTGCAAGGCCGGGTGTAGGAGCAGAATACATGTGAAAGGCAGCGTCTTCCTCTTGTCTGCACGTGTTTTGCCACAGATGACATAACTCTGCTGCTTGCTCCATTAGTGTCGGGTGGAGTTCCTGCCAGGTTTCAGCAGCTGCAAGATTCAGGAATGGAAGTATTGTTGGCAGCGACACTCAGAAATCGTAATATATGGAGTCTGTTGTAACACGCAGGATAAAACTGCCCAAAGTTTGTGCTGTGTAAAATTGCACAAATTGAAATGAGGATTCTGGCTATCACCAAAATCTATTCACATCCGTTAAGTAAGCACGAAGCATTAACCTTTGGCGTAAATAAATGCCAATCTAGTGGTTGAATTGTATAGCGTGAAACTAGAAAATCCCTCCTTGGGCAAATTGTGTGATTCTATGCAAATGCATTATTTTACTGAACATCCTTTTTGTTCGTTATCATATATGAGAGCATCTCAATGAACTGATGAAAAAAAATAAAATGAGCATCTTCAAATACTTGAGTTCAGGATGTACGCTGCACAAAAAACTTCTCTTGTGTTTGATTAAATAGCTGATAAAAGTTGATCCATAAGAATCTAAGTCATGTATTCTGCATGCATGACAACTGATGTGCCTCTTTGTTTATTTAAAGCATTGTCACCAGGTACGGGGCAGGAATGGTTTTATGTTTGTTTAAAAAAAATCCCTTTTAATAAATACTTTTCAAATAAACTGATGTGCTAAGTTGAAACGGTTCTGTGTTAATATACACTATCTTGAAGACAACTTATCATATTCTAATGTGATGTTTGTTGTAAGATTTAGATGTCAAATATTTTCAGAGCTCGGCTTGTGAACGGGATGTTAGAGCCAGAGCCAGCACTTGGCTCAGCTCTCCCTGTTAATTTGTTGGCCTGCCCACCTCTACTCACTCCCCACTTTGCTGTGGGCTGCTGTCACTAGTTAATTTGTGTTTCCTCCCTTCCATGGCACAGTGTCAGCTCATCAGTCTATTTTATGATGTTGCAAGCGTGCTGCCAGCGAAAGGAGCAACCCTACTTGTCACCATGACTTTAAGTAGGATGGAAAGAAATAGCCTCTCAAAGGGGCATGGCAAACAGAAGTGTAACTGTTACTGGGGTTTGTTGAAGGTGTAGTGCAATCACCGCCTTACCTGTAAGAAATGCATTTTCATTTACATTTGCCCTATTCGCTGTTTAAGGTGTTTTGTATCCCCATCACACACTTTTGCATGTAATCATAGTTACAATGGTACCATTGCTCTGTGTGCCCTGCAGAAGAACCAACAATTGGATGCACAGTTTTCTGAACAACTTTTGGACCCATTGACGGGCATTGTGCGAATCTCCCACCTCCATCAGCCTCAACTCCAGAGCTCTACATTGTGGCCATTATAAACAACCACCTAAAACCTGAGCTTGCTTGGGTGCAGAAATCTGAGCATAGAAAAAAAAATCGGAGCATAGAAAATGTTGGCTCACTGTGTCACACTTGACACTGCCTAGGGCGGGTTTGTATGAATGACATTTTCTTACATCCTCTACTTTTCATTAGGGAGCAACGTGTGTGTGTGTGTGTGTGTGTGTGTGTGTGTGTGTGTGTAACAAGTACAACACTAATGTTTGTGATACCGCATAATGAGTAAAGAGGGACATAATTAACACTATTTTTGTAGTTAGGTGCTAGCATCCCAATTTCCTTTAATTCATATTTACCTACCAACCTCAATAAGTGGGCGAGTACTGGAGCAAAACAAATTCATCCATTGTAATGTGAGGTTATAAAATGACACTTCTCATTACCACCTACGCACTGCATTCCCTAATTTACCCCTTACAAGCAGAGGCTGTCTTATGTATATTGTGAATTAGGAACACCCAATATTTTGCTTCAATGATTCCATTCAAAAGCACTCAATGTCACAGTCTGATACCAGTACCCGTTTAAACTCTACTTTGACAGCCCAAGTAAAGTAATTTCAAATTGTTCAAAAATCAGACACGTTTGCCCTATTTGGGACTCACCAGTGTGATGAGAAATATACTTTCACCTGCAGTCCCTGATTCCTGGTGGATCAACAGATAGCAACGCCACCGAGGAGAGTGGTTTAGCGTGTCTTTTCAGGTGTGGGGACACTGATGGTGTTGGTGGACACATTTAATAAGAAAGTAGATAATGTGGAATCAAGATCAACTGACCTAGCACCCTTGGAGGTCCTCGATTCCATGAAGGGGGAGAGCTGGGAAGAGGGGGCTCATGTGTGAAAGGGGGGGCAAGACTCGTGGGGAGCAAGGTCAGAAGCAGAAAGTTCACTGGAAGAAAAAAAACAGATGCCATGCCAAGACCCATACACCTACCTGGCCATGATCACACTGAGGATCCACTTCCATGGAAAAGAGGCTCACACTCTTCCAGGTAAGATGAACCCCCCTCCCCCATTGTTAGTGCCTTATGACTTGTTCACCATTAGGATCGCTTTGTGGTATGTTTTTCTTATTGCATTCTGTAGAAGCTAATATCACCACCCAAACCCCCTCTTCTGAGGCCATAAAGGCTGCATTAACCAGCTGTAAGCCTTCCAGGTTGTCACCAGGACACTACTTTAACTTCAGTAAAATCCTATGATGGTACAACCTTTTGAGTCCTGTCCTTTTTTAAACCTTGGGTGTAGGTGCAGCTAGAGTAAACAATTCATATCATATCTGAGTGTATCTACATTGCATAACTGTCACAAGTCCCTATTAAAGGTAGCTGTATACGTGAAATGCACCTGTTTTTGCTGGTTTTGTAAATAAGCTTAGAGTTGATTGCCACAGATTTTTATACCCGATTGCAACTCTCAAATGCATGATCATTTCCTTGGTGCACATAGGCTTGTCTGCAGCGCACAGAGATCCTACACTGCTGCACACAGAGGAAACAATTTAGAGGGAACATTGGTCCCGATCAGAGGACACCGATTGGGGCAAACTTTCAAACAAGCTGGCATCGAGCAGGTGCAAAGGACAAGGAAGCAAAGGGCAAAGAACCTACTGACCCGAAGAGGAAACGCTCCTCCACAACTGATCCAAATGCTTGCTAGAGGTCGAGAGGAAGAGACGCCGACTCTAGGCCGAAATAGTGGCACTCCTGCAATGCAAGGAGTTTGACTATCTGAAGGCGTTCCACATTCCCATGAAACCCTCTGAGTCGAGGGAACTGTTTTGAACTACCTGACGTTGAGGCGCCCTCGATGCTGGAGCTTCACGAAGAGGTGGAAGACTACCTCTTCGACTAACGGGACAACAAACCCACCACAAGGGACTGGCAGAGGCAGTTTGAATGGCAGGATCTCGACGCCAAATCCCCCAAGGATGGTGTAGATAGCTATTCCCCTCAGACAACCTGTTCATATACAATGGACTAATCGAGAGGGTGGCAGACACGTATGGGGTCCAGCTTGAGGAAGAGCAGGAGGAACCATGCTTCCTCCTTGAAAGCCTAAGGCCATTAGAAGGCAAACCTGTACCTACACATGCTTCCCAGCATACTGGATCAGGGTAAGGACAGTTGCAATGAACCTTGCGCAGCCAGGGCGGTCACTCCTAGAGTGGAGAAAAAAAATGCATTCTACTCAAGAACCCCAGTTTGTCATGTGGAACGTACCTGCAGACTCCATCATTGCGGCAACAGCCAGGAAGAGGAATGAAACTCCCACGTCACCCGGTGCACTGTCGGAGAATGAGAGCAAAAGAATGGGACCTGGTGGGTAGAAAGATGGAAAGGTAAGCGGCAATGAAATGGAGAATTGCGATTTCTAATGCACTCCTCAACAGGTACAGCCACCGGCAATGGGAGGAAATGGAAGGACTCACGCAGAACCTTCTAGAGGAATTCAGAAAGAAAGCAAAGGAAGTGATCCAGAAAGGAATGAACATTGCCAAATTGGCAATGGACGAGACAGATGCTGCCAGCAGGCACGTGCATGGGCACTGCCCTCGGATGAGACGCATGGCTCAGGGTCTCTGGATTCAAGGCTGATATGCAGTCATCAGTCAACATGCCTTTTCCTGGTGGCGCACTCTTTGGGACTGACTTAAATGAGGCACTCCAACAAAGGATACCAAAACAGCCAAGGCCATGGAGGCCTTGCAATTTAGAGGATCCTTCGGGAGATGGGAAGCCTCAAACAGGAGACTAAGAGGCAGGATCGGGTTCTCACCAGCCTCATAACTAACACCAAGGCTTCTGCCAACAACCCACACACCAACCCACTCAACAGTGGCTATTCCTGTAGAGTCAGCTCTTTCACGGTAAAACCAGGAGAGGCTAACCCACAAAAAGGGGATCACCAAGCAAGGGTCTCTATCGGCCCACACCCCTGCCACATAACACCAGTCGGGGTAAAATAGGAGGATTCCTCCAGGAGTGGCAGGTCAGTCACCTCAGACAATTGGATCTTAAACATAAAAAGACAGTTACTGCACAGAACTCACCAGACCACTGCCTCGTGTTCTTCCAAAAACAAGAACCTTAAGAGCACATTAACACACTCAGTTGTGGGAAGATGTCAAGGAACTTACAAAAAAGTCCCTCCTCGGGAGGCACCCGGTGGCATCTTCTCAGTGTACTTCCTAGTATCAAAGCAAGACTTCACACTGATTCTAGATCTCCGATACCTAAGCAAGTTCATACGAACTCAAAACTTCAAAATGACAATGTTACCAAAAGTAATCCCACGCCTAAGGAAGGGAGAATAAATAGCCACCCTAGACGTAAAAGATGCTTACCTTTACATACTTTTGAACCAGAAGCTCTATAAGTACCTCAGTTTCATCCTGGACAAGGTACGCTACCACGTCAGAGTGCTACCCTTTGGCATTCAATCCACATCAAGGGTGTTTATGATATACCTTGTGGCAGAGGCAGCACACATGAGAAGGAAGGGCATACACGTCTACCCATACCTGGACGATTGGCTGGTAAAGATCAACTCATAAATGCCATCAAGACCTATACAGTCATCACCATGCTACAATGCCTCTGGCTCACCATAAACCAAAAAAAATCGCTCATGAAGGTGTTCCTGGGGAAATGTTGGACTCAAGAACAGCATGTGCATATCCAGTCACCAAGAGGGCGACAGCAATTTGCAGAGCAAACTCACCTCAATCAAAAGGGGCAGTCTATGACAGTGAAGGCTGCATGAAATTGATGGGCAAGATGGCATCATGCACTCCCCTCACCACATGCGAAACTACATATGCAACCCTTATAGGAATGGCTCTGCTGCAAATGGTCACAAGCCGCTGGGAGGATCTGGGGGTTGTCGCAGCAAGGGTTAAAAAAGAAATAGAATGGTGGAATCCAACAAATGTTAGGATAGGGAGACCTTTCAAATTAACAGCTCCCACGGTGACCATGACTGACTCATTCCCCAAGGGTTCAGGAGCACAAATGGCCTATCTGAAGATGAGAGGACTCTGGAGTCCTGCGGATGCTGTGAAGCACAAACTACCTGTAACTAAAGACACTCTTCATAGCGCTGAAAGCCTTCCAGGCACATGTAAGGAGACAGACTGTGCTCATCCAAATGGGTAACACAATGACTGTTGTAACTCAACAAGCAGGGAGGAAAAAAGTATTTCCCGCTGTCGAAACTAGTGCAGGAGATATGGAAATGGTAACAATACACCCCCTGGTGAAACAACGCTGAGGCAGACAAGAAAACACCTCCCACAAATGGGAGATAAAGCAGGAAGTACTGGACAGCGTGTTCAGATGCTGGGGCGCACCAGGCATAGACCATTTTGCAAGTTCAGAAAACGCAAAATTCGAAGACTGTGTCCAGGTTCCCACACCATCTTTCTGAGGGCAATGCCCTGTTGATAGACTGTTCAGGGATATTTGCATAAGTCTTTCCACAGATTTCCCCTGATTCCAAGGGTGCTGGACAAGGGATTCCACTCCTACTCCTTGCGCTGCAGTGGGCCAGACAAACATGGTATCCGGACCTACTAGAGATGTCCAGAGGAAAGGTCCTTTTGATCAAAGCAACACAGGACCTTTTAACCATGTAAAACAAGAGTATGCCACCCAGAACCAGCCACACTCAACCTAGCAGCGTGGCTCCTGAATACCTAGAGTTTGGACATCTACAGCTGCCCCACAGGACATTGGAAATCTTCATGGCGGCTTGAAAGCAAAGAACTAGGAAGTACCTATAGGAAGCTGGCTCTGTATGTACTATACCAAAGTAAGGTATAGTGTGCAGAGTCCAGTGGATCCCCAAAGGCTTACAGAGGTAAAAGTACAAAATACCTTATTCTGTATTTGTAGTAGTGTGGGCGAGCAGTAAGGCTTTATCAGAGGGTAGTGTTAAGCATTTATTGTACACACTCAGGCAAGAAATGATGTCACACACTCAAAGACTGAACTTATACCAATTGTATAAAAAAGTTGTATTTTATTTTTAGGATCAAGCCGGACTTGGTACAGGTAAGTGGAATTGTACTTTTCAAGACAGATTGATCAACAAGCAACCTGGATGAATGACTTTTCTTACAGATTTGTAAAATATTCAAATACTTTTTGATAACTTTTTCTACTCAGTGTGATATGCCTGGATCTGTTAATATACCATTAATCCTTTACATAGGTCAAACCATCTAAGTGTTTAAGAAGGTTCCTTCTACTGATAGCTTGCGAAACAGAAGCGGAAATAGCTCTGTACAAAATGTCAGTCAAGTTTAAGTAGGTAATAAAATGCAACTTGGTAGGATAGAAATCTGTCTGTTAAAGAGGGGACGTATTAGATGCTTTCTAATGTCATAAAACCTACAAAACATTATAAAGAGTTCTGTTCTCCGCCTTCTTCTTCTTCGCCGCCTTCTTCTTTGCCGCCTTCTTCACCTTTTTTATCTTCGCCGCTACCTTCTTCTTTGCTGCCTTCTTCGCCGCTGCCTCCTTTTTCTTAGCCGCTTTCTTCGCTGCCTCCTTTTTCTTAGCCGCCTTCTTCGCTGCCTCCTTCTTAGCCGCCTTCTTCGCTGCCTCCTTCTTAGCCGCCTTCTTCGCTGCCTCCTTCTCCGCCTCCTTCTTCGCCTTTGCCTTCTTCGCCTCTGCCTTCTCCTTCGCCTCTGCCTTCTCCTTCGCCTCTGCCTTCTCCTTCGCCTCTGCCTTCTCCTTCGCCTCTGTCTTCTCCTTCGCCTCGGTCTTCTCCTTCGCCTCGGTCTTCTCCTTCGCCTCGGTCTTCTCCTTCGCCTCTGTCTTCTCCTTCGCCTCTGTCTTCTCCTTCGCCTCTGCCTTCTCCTTCGCCTCTGCCTTCTCCTTCGCCTCTGCCTTCTCCTTCGCCTCTGCCTTCTCCTTCGCCTCTGCCGGCTTCCCTGCCGCCTTCGCTGCCGCCTTCGCTGCCGCCTTCCCTGCCGCCTTCCCTGCCACCTTCCCTGCCGCCTTCCCTGCTGCTGCTGTCTCCTTCCCTGCTGCTGCTGTCTCCTTCCCTGCTGCTGTCTCCTTCCCTGCTGCTGCTGCCGCCTTCCCTGCTGCTGCTGCCGCCTTCCCTGCTGCTGCTGCCGCCTTCCCTGCTGCTGCTGCCGCCTTCCCTGCTGCTGCTGCCGCCTTCCCTGCTGCTGCTGCCGCCTTCCCTGCTGCTGCTGCCGCCTTCCCTGCTGCCGCCTTCCCTGCTGCCGCTGCCGCCTTCCCTGCTGCCGCTGCCGCCTTCCCTGCTGCCGCTGCCGCCTTCCCTGCTGCCGCCTTCTTCGCCGCTGCTGCCGACATCTTCGCCGCTGCTGCCGCCTTCTTCACTGCCTCCTTCTCCGCCTCCTTCTTCGCCTTTGCCTTCTTCGCCTTTGCCTTCGCCTTTGCCTTCTCCTTTGCCTTCGCCTTTGCCTTCTCCTTTGCCTTCTCCTTTGCCTTCGCCTTTGCCTTCTCCTTTGCCTTCGCCTCTGTCTTCTCCTTTGCCTTCTCCTTTGCCTTCGCCTCTGTCTTCTCCTTCGCCTCTGCCTTCTCCTTCGCCTCTGCCTTCTCCTTCGCCTCTGCCGGCTTCCCTGACGCCGCCTTCCCTGACGCCGCCTTCCCTGCCGCCTTCCCTGCTGCTGCTGTCTCCTTCCCTGCTGCTGCTGTCGCCTTCCCTGCTGCTGCTGTCGCCTTCCCTGCTGCTGCTGTCGCCTTCCCTGCTGCTGCTGTCGCCTTCCCTGCTGCTGCTGTCGCCTTCCCTGCTGCTGCTGTCGCCTTCCCTGCTGCTGCTGTCGCCTTCCCTGCTGCTGTCGTCCTCCCTGCTGCTGTCGCCTTCCCTGCTGCTGTCGCCTTCCCTGCTGCTGTCGCTCTTCCCTGCTGCTGGCGCCTTCCCCTGCTGCTGGCGCCTTCCCTAGCTGCTGGCGCTCTTCCCTGCTGCTGGCGCCTTCCCTGCTGCTGGCGCCTTCCCTGCTGCTGTCGCCTTCCCTGCTGCTGTCGCCTTCCCTGCTGCTGGCGCCTTCCCTGCTGCTGGCGCCTTCCCTGCTGCTGGCGCCTTCCCTGCTGCTGCTGCAGCCTTCCCTGCTGCTGCTGCAGCCTTCCCTGCTGCTGCTGCAGCCTTCCCTGCTGCTGCAGCAGCCTTCCCTGCTGCTGCCGCAGCCTTCCCTGCTGCTGTCGCAGCCTTCCCTGCTGCTGGCGCCGCCTTCCCTGCTGCTGCCGCCGCCTTCCCTGCTGCTGCCGCCGCCTTCCCTGCTGCTGCCGCCGCCTTCCCTGCTGCTGCTGCCGCCTTCCCTGCTGCTGCTGCCGCCTTCCCTGCTGCTGCTGCCGCCTTCCCTGCTGCTGCCGCCTTCCCTGCTGCTGCCGCCTTCCCTGCTGCTGCCGCCTTCCCTGCTGCTGCCGCCTTCCCTGCTGCTGCCGCCTTCGCCGCTGCTGCCGCCGCCTTCGCCGCTGCTGCCGCCGCCTTCGCCGCTGCTGCCGCCGCCTTCGCCGCTGCCTTCTTTGCTGCTGCCTTCTTATTTGCCGCAGACGCCTTCTTTGCTCCCGCTTTCTTCTTGCTCCCACCTTCTTTGCCTTTGCCTTCTTTGCCTTTGCCTTCTTTGCCTTTGCCTTCTTTGCCTTTGCCTTCTTTGCCTTTGCCTTCTTTGCCCTGTGCCTTCTTTGCCCTGTGCCTTCTTTGCCCTGTGCCTTCTTTGCCCTGTGCCTTCTTTGCCCTGTGCCTTCTTTGGCTGTGCCGCCTTTGGCTTTGCCGCCTTTGGCTTTGCCGCCTTTGCCTTCTTTGCCTTCTTTGCCTTCTTTGCCTTTTTTGCCTGTGACTTCTTTGCCTGTGACTTCTTTGCCTGTGACTTCTTTGCCTGTGACTTCTTTGCCTGTGACTTCTTTGCCTGTGACGTCTTTGCCTGTGACTTCTTTGCCTGTGACTTCTTTGCCTGTGACTTCTTTGCCTGTGACTTCTTTGCCTGTGACTTCTTTGCCTGTGACTTCTTTGCCTGTGACTTCTTTGCCTGTGACTTCTTTGCCTGTGACTTCTTTGCCTGTGACTTCTTTGCCTGTGACTTCTTTGCCTGTGACTTCTTTGCCTGTGACTTCTTTGCCTGTGACTTCTTTGCCTGTGACTTCTTTGCCTGTGACTTCTTTGCCTGTGACTTCTTTGCCTGTGACTTCTTTGCCTGTGACTTCTTTGACTTCTTTGCCTTTGCCTTTTTCGCCTTTGCCTTTTTCGCCTTTGCCTTTTTCGCCTTTGCCTTTTTCGCCTTTGCCTTTTTCGCCTTTGCCTTTTTCGCCTTTGCCTTTTTCGCCTTTGCCTTTTTCGCCTTTGCCTTTTTCGCCTTTGCCTTCTATGCCTTTGCCTTCTTCTATGCCTTTGCCTTCTTCTATGCCTTTGCCTTCTTCTATGCCTTTGCCTTCTTCTTCTTCGCGGCCGCCTTCTTCTTCTTCGCGGCCGCCTTCTTCTTCTTCGCGGCCGCCTTCTTCTTCTTCGCAGCCGCCTTCTTCTTCGCGGCCGCCTTCTTCTTCTTCGCGGCCGCCTTCTTCTTCTTCGCGGCAGTCGTCTTCGCTGCCGTCGTCTTCTTCTTCGCTGCCGTCGTCTTCGCTGCCGCCGCCGCCGCCTTTGCTGCCGCCGCCTTCTTTGCTGCTGCTGCCTTCTTTTGTCGCCGCCGCCTTCTTTTTTGTCGCCGCCTTCTTTTTTGTCGCCGCCTTCTTCTTTGTCGCCGCCGCCTTCTTCTTTGTCGCCGCCGCCTTCTTCTTTGTCGCCGCCTTCTTCTTTGTCGCCGCCTTCTTCTTTGCCGCCGCCTTTGCCTTCTTTGCCGCCGCCTTTGCCTTCTTTGCCGCCGCCTTTGCCTTCTTTGCCGCCGCCGCCTTCTTCTTTGTCGCCTTTGCCTTCTTTGTTGCCGCCGCCTTCTTCTTTGTCGCCGCCGCCTTCGCCTTTGCCGCCGCCGCCTTCGCCTTTGCCGCCGCCTTTGCCGCTACCTTCTTCTTTGCTGCCTTCTTCGCCGCTGCCTCCTTTTTCTTAGCCGCTTTCTTCGCTGCCTCCTTTTTCTTAGCCGCCTTCTTCGCTGCCTCCTTTTTCTTAGCCGCCTTCTTCGCTGCCTCCTTTTTCTTAGCCGCCTTCTTCGCTGCCTCCTTCTTAGCCGCCTTCTTCGCTGCCTCCTTCTTAGCCGCCTTCTTCGCTGCCTCCTTCTCCGCCTCCTTCTTCGCCTTTGCCTTCTTCGCCTTTGCCTTCTCCTTCGCCTCTGCCTTCTCCTTCGCCTTTGCCTTCTCCTTCGCCTCTGCCTTCTCCTTCGCCTTCTCCTTCGCCTCTGCCTTCTCCTTCGCCTTTGCCTTCTCCTTCGCCTCTGCCTTCTCCTTCGCCTTTGCCTTCTCCTTCGCCTCTGCCTTCTCCTTCGCCTTCTCCTTCGCCTCTGCCTTCTCCTTCGCCTCTGCCGGCTTCCCTGCCGCCGCTGCCGCCTTCCCTGCCGCCTTCCCTGCTGCTGCTGTTTCCTTCCCTGCTGCTGGCGCCGCCTTCCCTGCTGCTGGCGCCGCCTTCCCTGCTGCTGGCGCCGCCTTCCCTGCTGCTGCTGCCGCCTTCCCTGCTGCTGCTGCCGCCTTCCCTGCTGCTGCTGCCGCCTTCCCTGCTGCTGCTGCCGCCTTCCCTGCTGCTGCTGCCGCCTTCCCTGCTGCTGCTGCCGCCTTCCCTGCTGCTGCTGCCGCCTTCCCTGCTGCCGACATCTTCGCCGCTGCTGCCGACATCTTCGCCGCTGCTGCCGACTTCTTCGCCGCTGCTGCCGACATCTTCGCCGCTGCTGCCGACATCTTCGCCGCTGCTGCCGCCTTCTTCACTTCCTCCTTCTCCGCCTCCTTCTTCGCCTTTGCCTTCTTCGCCTTTGCCTTCTTCTTTGCCTTCTTCTTTGCCTTCTCCTTTGCCTTCTCCTTTGCCTTCTCCTTTGCCTTCTCCTTTGCCTTCTCCTTTGCCTTCTCCTTTGCCTTCTCCTTTGCCTTCTCCTTTGCCTTCTCCTTTGCCTTCTCCTTTGCCTTCTCCTTTGCCTTCTCCTTTGCCTTCTCCTTTGCCTTCTCCTTTGCCTTTGCCTTCGCCTTTGCCTTCTCCTTTGCCTTCTCCTTTGCCTTTGCCTTCGCCTTTGCCTTCTCCTTTGCCTTCGCCTCTGTCTTCTCCTTTGCCTTCGCCTCTGCCTTCTCCTTCGCCTCTGCCTTCTCCTTCGCCTCTGCCTTCTCCTTCGCCTCTGCCGGCTTCCCTGCCGCCGCCTTCCCTGCTGCTGCTGCCGCCTTCCCTGCTGCTGCTGCCGCCTTCCCTGCTGCTGCTGTCGCCTCTTCCTGCTGCTGCTGCCGCTCTTCCCTGCTGCTGCTGCCGCCTTCCCTGCTGCTGCTGTCGCTCTTCCCTGCTGCTGCTGCCGCCTTCTCCTGCTGCTGCTGCCGCCTTCCCTGCTGCTGCTGCCGCCTTCCTGCTGCTGCTGCCGCCTTCCCTGCTGCTGCTGTCGCTTCCCTGCTGCTGCTGCCGCCTTCCCTGCTGCTGCTGTCGCTCTTCCCTGCTGCTGCTGCCGCCTTCCTGCTGCTGCTGTCGCCTTCCCTGCTGCTGCTGCCGCCTTCCCTGCTGCTGCTGTCGCCTTCCTGCTGCTGCTGTCGCCTTCCTGCTGCTGCTGCCGCCTTCCTGCTGCTGCTGCCGCCTTCCCTGCTGCAGCTGCCGCCTTCCTGCTGCAGCTGCCGCCTTCCTGCTGCAGCTGCCGCCTTCCTGCTGCAGCTGCCGCCTTCCTGCTGCTGCTGCCGCCTTCCTGCTGCTGCTGCCGCCTTCCCTGCTGCTGCTGCCGCTTCTCCTGCTGCTGCTGCCGCCTTCCCTGCTGCTGCTGTCGCCTTCCCTGCTGCTGCTGCCGCCTTCCCTGCTGTTGTTGCTGCTCGCCTTCCCTGCTGCTGCTGCCGTCCTTCCCTGCTGCTGCTGTCGCCTTCCTGTTGCTGCTGCCGCCTTCCTGCTGCTGCTGCCGTCTTCCCTGCTGTTGCTGCCGCCTCTCTGCTGCTGCTGCCGCTTCTTCCCTGCTGCTGCTGCCGCCATTCCTGCTGCTGCTGCTCTGCCTTGCTGTCACTTGCTGCTGCCGCCTTCTTCGCCATTGCTGTCGCCTTCTTCGCCTGCTGTCGCCTTCTTCGCCATTGCTGTTGCCGCCTTGTCGCTGTCGCCGCCGTCATTGCTGCCATTGCTGCTGCTGTCATCGCTGTCGTCACTGCTGTCGCCGCCTTCGCCACTGCTGCTGCCGTCCTTCGCTGCTGCTGCCACTGCCTTCGCTGCTGCTGCCGCTGCTTGCCGCTGTTGCCGCCTTCTTTGCTCCCGCTTTCTTCTTGCTCCCACCTTCTTTGCCTTTGCCTTCTTTGCCCTGTGCCTTCTTTGGCTTTGCCGCCTTTGCCGCCTTTGCCTTTGCCGCCTTTGCCTTTGCCTTCTTTGCCTTTGCCTTCTTTGCCTTCTTTGCCTTTGCCGCCTTTGCCTTTGCCTGTGACTTCTTTGCCTGTGACTTCTTTGCCTGTGACTTCTTTGCCTGTGACTTCTTTGACGCCTTTGACGTCTTTGCCTTTGACTTCTTTGCCTGTGACTTCTTTGACTTCTTTGAGTTCTTTGACTTCTTTGAGTTCTTTGACTTCTTTGACTACTTTGACTTCTTTGACTACTTTGACTTTGACTACTTTGACTTCTTTGACTTTGACTACTTTGACTTTGACTACTTTGACGCCTTTGCCTTTTTCGCCTTTGCCTTTTTCGCCTTTGCCTTTTTCGCCTTTGCCTTTTTCGCCTTTGCCTTTTACGCCTTTGCCTTTTTCGCCTTTGCCTTCTTCTATGCCTTTGCCTTCTTCTTCGCGGCCGCCTTCTTCTTCTTCGCGGCCGCCTTCTTCTTCTTCGCGGCCGCCTTCTTCTTCTTCGCGGCCGCCTTCTTCTTCTTCGCGGCCGCCTTCTTCTTCTTCGCGGCCGCCTTCTTCTTCTTCGCGGCCGCCTTCTTCTTCTTCGCGGCCGCCTTCTTCTTCTTGCGGTCGCCTTCTTCTTCTTCGCGGCCGCCTTCTTCTTCTTCGACCACCTTCTTCTTCTTCGCGGCCGCCTTCTTCTTCTTCGCGACCGCCTTCTTCTTCTTCGTGGCCGCCTTCTTCTTCTTCGCGGCCGCCTTCTTCTTCTTCGCGGCCGCCATCTTCTTCTTCGCGGCCGCCTTCTTCGTCTTCGCGGCCGCCTTCTTCGTCTTCGCTGCCGTCGTCTTCGTCTTCGCTGCCGTCGTCTTCGTCTTCGCTGCCGTCGTCTTCGCTGCCGTCGTCTTCGCTGCCGCTGCCGCCGCCGCCTTTGCTGCCGCCGCCGCCTTCGCTGCTGCTGCCTTTTGTCGCCGCCGCCTTCTTCTTTGTCGCCGCCGCCTTTGCCTTCTTTGTCGCCGCCGCCTTCTTTGTCGCCGCCGCCTTCTTTGTCGCCGCCGCCTTCTTTGTCGCCTTTGCCTTCTTTGTCGCCTTTGCCTTCTTTGTCGCCTTTGCCTTCTTTGTCGCCTTTGCCTTCTTTGTCGCCTTTGCCTTCTTTGTCGCCTTTGCCTTCTCCTTTGCCTTCTCCTTTGCCTTCTCCTTTGCCTTCTCCTTTGCCTTCTCCTTTGCCTTCTCCTTTGCCTTCTCCTTTGCCTTCTCCTTTGCCTTCTCCTTTGCCTTCTCCTTTGCCTTCTCCTTTGCCTTCTCCTTTGCCTTTGCCTTCTCCTTTGCCTTCGCCTTCTCCTTTGCCTTCTCCTTTGCCTTCGCCTTCTCCTTTGCCTTCTCCTTTGCCTTCGCCTCTGTCTTCTCCTTCGCCTCTGCCTTCTCCTTCGCCTCTGCCTTCTCCTTCGCCTCTGCCTTCTCCTTCGCCTCTGCCTTCTCCTTCGCCTCTGCCTTCTCCTTCGCCTCTGCCGGCTTCCCTGCCGCCGCCTTCCCTGCTGCTGCTGCCGCCTTCCCTGCTGCTGCTGCCGCATTCCCTGCTGCTGCTGCCGCCTTCCCTGCTGCTGCTGCCGCCTTCCCTGCTGCTGCTGCCGCCTTCCCTGCTGCTGCTGCCGCCTTCCCTGCTGCTGCTGCCGCCTTCCCTGCTGCTGCTGCCGCCTTCCCTGCTGCTGCTGCCGCCTTCCCTGCTGCTGCTGCCGCCTTCCCTGCTGCTGCCGCCTTCCCTGCTGCTGCTGCCGCCTTCGTTGCTGCCGCCTTCTTCGCCGCCTTCTTCGCCGCTGCTGCCGCCTTCTTCGCCGCTGCTGCCGCCTTCTTCGCCGCTGCTGCCTCCGCCTTTGCCGCTGCTGCCGCCGCCTTCGCCGCTGCTGCCGCCTTCTTTGCTGCTGCCTTCTTATTTGCCGCAGACGCCTTCTTTGCTCCCGCTTTCTTCTTGCTCCCACCTTCTTTGCCTTTGCCTTCTTTGCCCTGTGCCTTCTTTGCCTTTGCCGCCTTTGCCTTTGCCGCCTTTGGCTTTGCCGCCTTTGGCTTTGCCTTCTTTGCCTTTGCCTTCTTTGCCTTTGCCTTCTTTGCCTTTGCCTGTGACTTCTTTGCCTGTGACTTCTTTGCCTGTGACTTCTTTGCCTGTGACTTCTTTGCCTGTGACTTCTTTGCCTGTGACTTCTTTGCCTGTGACTTCTTTGCCTGTGACTTCTTTGACGCCTTTGACGCCTTTGCCTGTGACTTCTTTGACGCCTTTGACGTCTTTGCCTTCTTTGCCTTGACTTCTTTGCCTGTGACTTCTTTGCCTGTGACTTCTTTGCCTGTGACTTCTTTGCCTGTGACTTCTTTGCCTGTGACTTCTTTGCCTGTGACTTCTTTGCCTGTGACTTCTTTGCCTGTGACTTCTTTGCCTTCTTTGACTTCTTTGCCTTCTTTGACTTCTTTGACTTCTTTGACTTCTTTGACTTCTTTGACTTCTTTGACTTTGACTTCTTTGACTTTGACTTCTTTGCCTTTTTCGCCTTTGCCTTTTTCGCCTTTGCCTTTTTCGCCTTTGCCTTCTTCTATAGAGCCTTTGCCTTCTTCTATGCCTTTGCCTTCTTCTTCTTCGCGGCCGCCTTCTTCTTCTTCGCGGCCGCCTTCTTCTTATTCGCGGCCGCCTTCTTCTTCTTCGGGCCGCCTTCTTCTTCTTCGCGGCCGCCTTCTTCTTCTTCGCGGCCGCCTTCTTCTTCTTCGCGGCCGCCATCTTCTTCTTCGCGGCCGCCTTCTTCGTCTTCGCTGCCGTTGTCTTCGTCTTCGCTGCCGTCGTCTTCGTCTTCGCTGCCGTCGTTTTCGCTGCCGTCGTCTTCGTCTTCGCTGCCGTCGTCTTCGTCTTCGCTGCCGTCGTCTTCGCTGCCGCCGCCGCCTTTGCTGCCGCCGCCGCCTTTGCTGCCGCCGCCGCCTTCGCTGCTGCTGCCTTTTGTCGCCGCCGCCTTCTTCTTTGTCGCCGCCGCCTTCTTCTTTGTCGCCGCCGCCTTCTTCTTTGTCGCCGCCGCCTTTGCCTTCTTTGTCGCCGCCGCCTTCTTTGTCGCCTTTGCCTTCTTTGTCGCCTTTGCCTTCTTTGTCGCCGCCGCCTTCTTTGTCGCCGCCGCCTTCTTCTCCTTTGCCTTCTCCTTTGCCTTCTCCTTTGCCTTCTCCTTTGCCTTCTCCTTTGCCTTCTCCTTTGCCTTCTCCTTTGCCTTCTCCTTTGCCTTCTCCTTTGCCTTCTCCTTTGCCTTCGCCTTTGCCTTTGCCTTCGCCTTTGCCTTCTCCTTTGCCTTCTCCTTTGCCTTCTCCTTTGCCTTCTCCTTTGCCTTCTCCTTTGCCTTCTCCTTTGCCTTCTCCTTTGCCTTCTCCTTTGCCTTCTCCTTTGCCTTCGCCTTCTCCTTTGCCTTCTCCTTTGCCTTCGCCTCTGTCTTCTCCTTCGCCTCTGTCTTCTCCTTCGCCTCTGTCTTCTCCTTCGCCTCTGTCGTCTCCTTCGCCTCTGTCTTCTCCTTCGCCTCTGCCTTCTCCTTCGCCTCTGCCTTCTCCTTTGCCTCTGCCTTCTCCTTCGCCTCTGCCTTCTCCTTCGCCTCTGCCTTCTCCTTCGCCTCTGCCGGCTTCCCTGCCGCCGGCTTCCCTGCCGCCGGCTTCCCTGCCGCCGCCTTCCCTGCCGCCGCCTTCCCTGCTGCCGCCTTCCCTGCTGCTGCTGCCGCCTTCCCTGCTGCTGCTGCCGCCTTCCCTGCTGCTGCTGCCGCCTTCCCTGCTGCTGCCGCCTTCCCTGCTGCCGCCTTCCCTGCTGCTGCTGCCGCCTTCGTTGCTGCCGCCTTCTTCGCCGCCGCCTTCTTCGCCGCTGCTGCCGCCTTCTTCGCCGCCGCCTTCTTCGCCGCTGCTGCCGCCTTCTTCGCCGCTGCTGCCGCCTTCTTCGCCGCTGCTACCGCCTTCTTCGCCGCTGCTGCCTCCGCCTTTGCCGCTGCTGCCGCCGCCTTCGCCGCTGCTGCCGCCTTCTTTGCTGCTGCCTTCTTATTTGCCGCAGACGCCTTCTTTGCTCCCGCTTTCTTCTTGCTCCCACCTTCTTTGCCTTTGCCTTCTTTGCCTTTGCCTTCTTTGCCCTGTGCCTTCTTTGCCTTTGCCGCCTTTGCCTTTGCCGCCTTTGGCTTTGCCGCCTTTGGCTTTGCCTTCTTTGCCTTTGCCTTCTTTGCCTTTGCCTGTGACTTCTTTGCCTGTGACTTCTTTGCCTGTGACTTCTTTGCCTGTGACTTCTTTGCCTGTGACTTCTTTGACTTTGACTTCTTTGACTTTGACTTCTTTGACTTTGACTTCTTTGACTTTGACTTCTTTGACTTTTTCGCCTTTGCCTTCTTCTATGCCTTTGCCTTCTTCTATGCCTTTGCCTTCTTCTATGCCTTTGCCTTCTTCTATGCCTTTGCCTTCTTCTTCTTCGCGGCCGCCTTCTTCTTCTTCGCGGCCGCCTTCTTCTTCTTCGCGGCCGCCTTCTTCTTCTTCTTCGCGGCCGCCTTCTTCTTCTTCGCGGCCGCCATCTTCTTCTTCGCGGCCGCCTTCTTCGTCTTCGCTGCCGTTGTCTTCGTCTTCATTGTCTTCGTCTTCGCTGCCGTCGTCTTCGTCTTCGCTGCCGTCGTTTTCGCTGCCGTCGTCTTCGTCTTCGCTGCCGTCGTCTTCGTCTTCGCTGCCGTCGTCTTCGCTGCCGCCGCCGCCTTTACTGCCGCCGCCGCCTTCGCTGCTGCTGCCTTCTTTTGTCGCCGCCGCCTTCTTCTTTGTCGCCGCCGCCTTCTTCTTTGCCGCCGCCTTCTTCTTTGTCGCCGCCTTCTTCTTTGTCGCCGCCGCCTTCTTTGTCGCCGCCGCCTTCTTCTTTGTTGCGCCGCCTTCTTTGTCGCTCGCCTTCTTTGTCGCCGCCGCCTTCTTCTTTGTCGCCGCCTTCTTCTTCTGTCGCTCGTCGCCTTCTTCTTTGATCGCCGCTCTTCTTTGTCGCACTCGCCTTCTTCTTTGTCGCCAGCCTTCTTCTTTATCGCACGCCTTCTTCTTTGTCGCTACGCCTTCTTCTTTGTCGCCGCCGCCTTCTTCTTTGTCGCCGCCGCTTTCTTCTTTGTCGCCGCTGCCTTCTTCTTTATCGCCGCTGCCTTATTTGTCGCCTTTGCCTTTTGTCGCCTTTGCCTTCTTCTTTGTCGCCTTTGCCTTCTTCTTTGTCGCCGCCGCCTTCTTCTTTGTCGCCGCCGCCTTCTTCTTTGTCGCCGCCGCCTTCTTCTTTGTCGCCGCCGCCTTCTTCTTTGTCGCCGCCGCCTTCTTCTTTGTCGCCGCCGCCTTCTTCTTTGTCGCCGCCGCCTTCTTCTTTGTCGCCGCCGCCGTCGCCGCCGCCTTTGCCGCCGCCTTTGCCGCCGCCTTTGCCGCCGCCTTTGCCGCCGCCTTCTTCTTTGCCGCCGCCTTTGTCTTTGCCGCCGCCTTTGTCTTTGCCGCCGCCTTTGTCTTTGCCGCCGCCTTTGTCTTTGCCGCCGCCTTTGTCTTCGCCGCCGCCTTTGTCTTCGCCGCCGCCTTTGTCTTCGCCGCCGCCTTTGTCTTCGCCGCCGCCTTTGTCTTCGCCGTCTTTTCTTCTTTGCCGTCTTTTCTTCTTTGCCGCCTTTTCTTCTTTGCCGCCTTTTCTTCTTTGCCGCCTTTTCTTCTTTGCCGCCTTCTTATTCTTCTGTGCCGTCGCCTCCTTCTTCGACCCCCTTCGCCTCCTTCTTCGACCCCCTTCGCCTCCTTCTTCGACCCCCTTCGCCTCCTCCTTCGACCCCCTTCGCCTCCTCCTTTGATGCCTCCTTCGCCTTTGATGCCTCCTTCGCCTTTGATGCCTCCTTCGCCTTCTCCTTTGATGCCTCCTTCGCCTTCTCCTTTGATGCCTCCTTCGCCTTCTCCTTTGATGCCTCCTTCGCCTTCTCCTTTGATGCCTCCTTCGCCTTCTCCTTTGATGCCTCCTATGCCGCCTCCTATGCCGCCTCCTATGCCGCCGCCTCCTATGCCGCCGCCTCCTATGCCGCCGCCTCCTATGCCGCCGCCTCCTATGCCGCCTCCTCCTATGCCGCCTCCTCCTTTGCCTTCTTCTTTGCCGTCTTTTCTTCTTTGCCGTCTTTTCTTCTTTGCCGTCTTTTCTTCTTTGCCGTCTTTTCTTCTTTGCCGTCTTTTCTTCTTTGCCGTCTTTTCTTCTTTGCCGTCTTTTCTTCTTTGCCGTCTTTTCTTCTTTGCCGTCTTTTCTTCTTTGCCGTCTTTTCTTCTTTGCCGTCTTTTCTTATTTGCCGTCTTTTCTTATTTCCTGCCTTCTTATTCTTCTGTGCCGCCTTCTTCGCTGCGCCTTTGCTGCTTTCTTCTTCGCCGCCGCGCCTTTGCCGCCCCCTTCTCCTTTGCCGCCCCCTTCTCCTTTGCCGCCCCCTTCTCCTTTGCCGCCCCCTTCTCCTTTGCCGCCCCCTTCTCCTTTGCCGCCCCCTTCCCTTTGCCGCCCCTTCCCTTTGCCGCCCCCTTCCCCTCCTTCTTCGACCCCCTTCGCCTCCTTCTTGACCCCCTTCGCCTCCTTCTTTGACCCCTTCGCCTCCTTCTTGACCCCTTTCGCCTCTCTTTGACCTCCTTCGCCTCCTTCTTTGACCCCTTCGCCTCCTTCTTTGACCCCTTCGCCTCCTTCTTACCCCCTTCGCCTCCTTCTTTGACCCCCTTCGCCTCCTTCTTTTACCCCTTCGCCTCCTTCTTCGACCCCCTTCGCCTCCTTCTTCGACCCCTTCGCCTCCTTCTTCGACCCCCTTCCCCTCCTTCTTCGACCCCCTTCTCCTTTGATGCCTCCTTCTCCTTTGATGCCGCCTTCTCCTTTGATGCCGCCTTCGCCTTCTCCTTTGATGCCGCCTTCTCCTTTGATGCCTCCTTCGCCTTCTCCTTTGATGCCGCCTTCTCCTTTGATGCCTCCTTCGCCTTCTCCTTTGATGCCTCCTTCGCCTTCTCCTTTGATGCCTCCTTCGCCTTCTCCTTTGATGCCGCCTTCGCCTTCTCCTTTGATGCCGCCTTCGCCTTCTCCTTTGATGCCTCCTTCGCCTTCTCCTTTGATGCCTCCTTCGCCTTCTCCTTTGATGCCGCCTTCGCCTTCTCCTTTGATGCCTCCTTCGCCTTCTCCTTTGATGCCTCCTTCGCCTTCTCCTTTGATGCCTCCTTCGCCTTCTTATGCCGCCGCCGCCTTCTATGCCGCCTTTTCTTCTTTGCCGCCTTTTCTTCTTTGCCGCCTTTTCTTCTTTGTCGCCTTTTCTTCTTTGCCGCCTTTTCTTCTTTGCTGCCTTTTCTTATTTCCTGCCTTTTCTTATTTCCTGCCTTTTCTTATTTCCTGCCTTCTTATTCTTATTTGCCGCCTTCTTATTCTTATTTGCCGCCTTCTTATTCTTATTTGCCGCCTTCTTATTCTTATTTGCCGCCTTCTTATTCTTATTTGCCGCCTTCTTATTCTTATTTGCCGCCGCCTTATTCTTATTTGCCGCCTTCTTATTCTTATTTCCTGCCTTCTTATTCTTCTGTGCCGCCTTCTTATTCTTCTGTGCCGCCTTCTTATTCTTCTGTGCCGCCTTCTTCTTCTTATTTGCCGCCTTCTTCTTCTTATTTGCCGCCTTCTTCTTCTTATTTGCCGCCTTCTTCTTCTTCGCCGCGCCTTCTTCTTCTTCGCCGCCGCCTTCTTCGCTGCCGCCTTTGCTGCTTTCTTCTTCGCCGCCTTCCCTTTGCTGCCCCCTTCCCTTTGCTGCCCCCTTCCCTTTGCTGCCCCCTTCCCTTTGCTGCCCCCTTCCCTTTGCGGCCCCCTTCCCTTTGCTGCCCCTTCCCTTTGCTGCCCCCTTCCTTTGTCCCTTCCCTTTGCTGCCCCCTTCCTTTGCTGGCCCTCTTCCTTTGCGGCCCCCTTCCCTTTGCGGCCCCTTCCCTTTACGGCCCCTTCCCTTTGCGGCTCCCTTCGCCTCTCTTCTTTGACCCCTTCGCCTCCTTCTTTGACCCCCTTCGCCTCCTTCTTTGACCCCCTTCGCCTCCTTCTTTGACCCCCTTCGCCTCCTTCTTTGACCCCCTTCGCCTCCTTCTTTGACCCCCTTCGCCTCCTTCTTCGACCCCCTTCCCCTCCTTCTTCGACCCCCTTCTCCTTTGATGCCTCCTTCGCCTTCTCCTTTGATGCCGCCTTCGCCTTCTCCTTTGATGCCGCCTTCTCCTTTGATGCCTCCTTCGCCTTCTCCTTTGATGCCGCCTTCTCCTTTGATGCCTCCTTCGCCTTCTCCTTTGATGCCGCCTTCGCCTTCTCCTTTGATGCCTCCTTCGCCTTCTCCTTTGATGCCTCCTTCGCCTTCTCCTTTGATGCCGCCTTCGCCTTCTCCTTTGATGCCTCCTTCGCCTTCTCCTTTGATGCCTCCTTCGCCTTCTCCTTTGATGCCTCCTTCGCCTTCTATGCCGCCGCCGCCTTCTATGCCGCCTTTTCTTCTTTGCCGCCTTTTCTTCTTTGCCGCCTTTTCTTCTTTGCCGCCTTTTCTTCTTTGCTGCCTTTTCTTCTTTGCTGCCTTTTCTTCTTTGCTGCCTTTTCTTATTTCCTGCCTTCTTATTCTTCTTTGCCGCCTTCTTATTCTTATTTGCCGCCTTCTTATTCTTATTTGCCGCCTTCTTATTCTTATTTGCTGCCGCCTTATTCTTATTTGCCGCCGCCTTATTCTTATTTGCCGCCTTCTTATTCTTATTTCCTGCCTTCTTATTCTTCTGTGCCGCCTTCTTATTCTTCTGTGCCGCCTTCTTATTTGCCGCCTTCTTATTCTTATTTGCCGCCTTCTTCTTCTTATTTGCCGCCTTCTTCTTATTTGCCGCCTTCTTCTTCTTCGCCGCGCCTTCTTCTTCTTCGCCGCCGCCTTCTTCGCTGCCGCCTTTGCTGCTTTCTTCTTCGCCGCCTTCCCTTTGCTGCCCCCTTCCCTTTGCTGCCCCCTTCCCTTTGCTGCCCCCTTCCCTTTGCTGCCCCCTTCCCTTTGCGGCCCCCTTCCCTTTGCGGCCCCCTTCCCTTTGCGGCCCCCTTCCTTTGCGGCCCCCTTCCCTTTGCGGCCCCCTTCCCTTTGCGGCCCCCTTCCCTTTGCGGCCCCCTTCCCTTTGCGGCTCCCTTCCTTTGCGGCCCCTTTCCTTTATGGCCCCTTCCCTTGCGGCCCCCTTCCCTTTGCGGCCCCCTTCCCTTTGCGGCCCCCTTCCCTTTGCGGCCCCCTTCGCTCCTCCTTTGACCCCCTTCGCCTCCTTCTTTGACCCCCTTCGCCTCCTTCTTTGACCCCCTTCGCCTCCTTCTTTGACCCCCTTCGCCTCCTTCTTTGACCCCCTTCGCCTCCTTCTTTGATGCCGCCTTCGCCTCCTCCTTTGATGCCGCCTTCGCCTCCTCCTTTGATGCCGCCTTCGCCTTCTCCTTTGATGCCGCCTTCGCCTTCTCCTTTGATGCCGCCTTCGCCTTCTCCTTTGATGCCGCCTTCGCCTTCTCCTTTGATGCCTCCTTCGCCTTCTCCTTTGATGCCGCCTTCTCCTTTGATGCCTCCTTCGCCTTCTCCTTCGATGCCTCCTTCGCCTTCTCCTTCGATGCCTCCTTCGCCTTCTCCTTCGATGCCTCCTTCGCCTTCTCCTTCGATGCCTCCTTCGCCTTCTCCTTTGATGCCTCCTTCGCCTCCTCCTATGCCGCCTCCTCCTATGCCGCCTCCTCCTATGCCGCCTCCTCCTATGCCGCCTCCTCCTATGCCGCCTCCTCCTATGCCGCCTCCTCCTCCTATGCCGCCTCCTCCTCCTATGCCGCCTCCTCCTCCTATGCCGCCTCCTCCTCCTATGCCGCCTCCTCCTCCTATGCCGCCTCCTCCTATGCCGCCTCCTCCTATGCCGCCGCCTTCTTCTATGCCGCCGCCTTCTATGCCGCCTCCTTCTATGCCGCCGCCGCCTCCTTCTATGCCGCCGCCTCCTTCTATGCCGCCGCCTCCTTCTATGCCGCCGCCTCCTTCTATGCCGCCGCCTCCTTCTATGCCGCCGCCTCCTTCTATGCCGCCGCCTCCTTCTATGCCGCCGCCTCCTATGCCGCCGCCTCCTATGCCGCCGCCTCCTTCTATGCCGCCGCCTCCTTCTATGCCGCCGCCTCCTTCTATGCTCCCTCCTTCTATGCCGCCGCCTTCTATGCCGCCGCCTTCTATGCCGCCGCCTTCTATGCCGCCGCCTTCTATGCCGCCGCCTTCTATGCCGCCGCCTTCTATGCCGCCTCCTTCGCCTTTGCCCCCTTCGCCTTTGATGCCTTCGCCTTTGATGCCTTCGCCTTTGATGCCTTCGCCTTTGATGTCTTCTTCTTTGCCGCTTTCTTCTTCCTTGCCTTTTTCACCATTGCCTTCTTCTTCGATGCCTTCTTCTTTGCCGCTGTCGTCGTCTTTGCCGCAGCCTTTTCCCCCTTCGCCGCTGCCTTCTTGGCGGCCGCCGCCTTCTTCACCTTCGCCGCCTTCTTGCCGTCTTTTCTTATTTCCTGCCTTTTTATTCTTCTGTGCCGCCTTTTTATTCTTCTGTGCCGCCTTTTTATTCTTCTGTGCCGCCTTTTTATTCTTCTGTGCTGCAGCCTTATTCTTCTGTGCCGCCGCCTTATTCTTCTGTGCCGCCGCCTTATTCTTCTGTGCCGCCGCCTTATTCTTCTGTGCCGCCTCCTTATTCTTCTGTGCCGCCGCCTTATTCTTCTGTGCCGCTGCCTTATTCTTCTGTGCCACCGCCTTATTCTTCTGTGCCGCCTTCTTCGCTGCCGCCTTTGCTGCCCCCTTCCCCGGCACCCTTCCCCTTCTTCGGCCCCCTTCCCCTTCTTCGGCCCCCTTCCCCTTCTTCGGCCCCCTTCGCCTCCTTCTTCGGCCCCCTTCGCCTCCTCCTTCGGCCCCCTTCGCCTCCTCCTTCGGCCCCCTTCGGCCCCCTTCGCCTCCTCCTTCGGCCCTCTTCACCTCCTCCTTTGCCGCCTCCACCTACGCCGCCGCCTCCACCTACGCCGCCGCCTCCACCTACGCCGCCGCCTCCACCTACGCCGCCGCCTCCACCTACGCCGCCGCCTTCTCCTATGCCGCCGCCTTCTCCTATGCCGCCTCCTTCTATGCCGCCTTTTTCACCATTGCCTTCTTCTTCGATGCCTTCTTCTTTGCCGCTGTCGTCTTCTTTGCCGCAGCCTTTTCAGCCTTCGCCGCTGCCTTCTTGGCGGCCGCCGCCTTCTTGGCCGCGGCCTTTTTCACCTTCGCCTTCTTCTTTGCCGCAGCCTTTTCCGCCCTCTTTTCTTCTTCAGTCTTTTCTTCTTTGCCTGTCATCTAAACAACAAAAGAGTTTGCCTTCTCAAGAGAAGAGCTAGCGTAGAGAATCAAATTTGATTCTTATAAAGCCCTCACTCACCAACCTAGTTGGTGACATGCTTCATCATCGGGCCCCACCAGGAAGGTCGAATACCTCCCCGATGTGCTTCAACGCCAGAATTACTGCGGAGCGGGTTAAAGTGACAAGTGCACGTGAATGTGAAGTGATTTAAAAAATGACTAGGCTGTATCCGAAAATGAATTTATTCGCCGGTCAGTCAGGCACAAAATAAAAACAATGTGAGTGATGTGATCGCTGAAGAAATTGGTCAGCTAAATCTCACTATGTGTGGTCAACATGTTTCTGCCTTTATGATGCTACTAGCTAGGCATTCGTCAGGACCAAGGTGAAGACCCCGGCGGTATGAGCACGCTAAGGCTCACCCTAACCTGGAGGTCAGATGCGTGAAAAAGTAGGAAAAAGAATCTTTAAAAACCTACTATCATTGCGGGATCCTTCTTACTTATTGGGACCCTGCAGATCTCTGAAATAAAAGAACAAGAACGAACAAACACACAGACATAAGTATATTCAGTAAGCATGTGGTCATGGGACGTTCATTGTTCCAATTTCAGCAAACAAAAGTGCTCTTCTCGGAGTGCACCGAAAACTATATCTCAAGGAGCTGTCGTGTAGTAGTGAGATATGAATGTGCACATATTTTAGAAAGTTATTGAAAGTGGCAAAAGCTGGAACCACAATAAACATAGAAGGGATCACATTAAACGCTATTTTTACTTACACGCCTATTGTGACGTGGAAAGCCACAGGGCGTCAAAATCAGAAAACGCTAACGTGACTACAACGGGCTCATCCAAGCGGAATTGTCAAAAAGAAGTAGAGGAATGTCTTACACATAGGGTGATCACTAAACACACCCTGGGTCTCGGGAGGGGGTGGTGGCTGATTGGCACACCCTATAGAAAGGTAGATACAAAACAGGAGATGAATAAATACATAGATATGAAGTTCGGTCCCGCAACAGCAGGCGGTCACTTATCTATGTAGTAGGGCTGCTCGAAAGAAACACTCACGCCGAGAAAGCCAGACACCCACTTGGTACCTGGTTAAACCCTCTGAAAACCGGACCCCGTCGATAGAGAGGCCGGTGTTCCACATGTTTATATAGGGGGAAACACAGCCAGGATCCTCGGTTTGAGCGTCGGTGTCACGGGAGAGCCCTAATTACTACGTCATTACGTATACGGCAACAAAGGGGCCAATCAGAATGAAGTAAAGGTAAATCAATTGGCCCGCAGCGTCATCAAAAAAGACTAGGACGCTGACTTCAGTAATACCGGTGCGGAAAAAACCGGCAACAAAACTTTATTCGCAAGCGATAGGGACGCTAAGTCAAATGCCAGCTGTGCTATCATACAAAATGAAAACAGGGTAAAGGGTAGCAACAAAACCACACGCTTGCTTGTCATGTCATGTGCCTATACCAGTTCATAAAAATGTGAAACACTTCTATAGATGGTAGAATGTGCCAGGTGGTGTATCAGATATTGTCAACAGGGAGTGTCTGAACAGTACACACTCTGTGGGGTCATGCGGCTGTACAGAAAAAATTGGAACTAAGTTCTGAGTACTGTACTCCAGGGAATATGATCATTCAGCCCCTCTTTATCTGTGCCCAGACGATAGACCCACCTCTGTTCTTTCTCAAACAGAGACTGCGGTATGTTTCTACATGCGGTCACTTGTTCAATGACTGTCCACTGTAAGTCATTAGTGGTGTGATTATGGTGTATGTAATGTTCACTAAGTTTGGTTGTTATTCTCCTGCATCCATAGACACTGATTGGCACTCCTTCCATAACTGCGGCTTGGGGTTTGCCTAGAATAGTGGGTCATTTCCCTTGCGCCAACTGTAGTATTTGTCATCTGACTGCACACACAAAGGTCCTCAATCTTGAACCAGGCAAAACGTGGACACAGCGCACTCACACCAACTGTAATTCCACAAATGTGGTATACTTGATCACCTGCCCTTGTGGTCTGCGTTATGTGGGGATGACGACTCGTAAGGTGAAACAACGTATTGGTGAACATAGAAGTAACATCCGATGCAGGAGAATAACAACCAAACTTAGTGAACATTACATACACCATAATCACACCACTAATGACTTACAGTGGACAGTCATTGAACAAGTGACCGCATGTAGAAACATACCGCAGTCTCTGTTTGAGAAAGAACAGAGGTGGGTCTATCGTCTGGGCACAGATAAAGAGGGGCTGAATGATCATATTCCCTGGAGTACAGTACTCAGAACTTAGTTCCAATTTTTTCTGTACAGCCGCATGACCCCCACAGAGTGTGTACTGTTCAGACACTCCCTGTTGACAATATCTGATACACCACCTGGCACATTCTACCATCTATAGAAGTGTTTCACATTTTTATGAACTGGTATAGGCACATGACATGACAAGCAAGCGTGTGGTTTTGTTGCTACCCTTTACCCTGTTTTCATTTTGTATGATAGCACAGCTGGCATTTGACTTAGCGTCCCTATCGCTTGCGAATAAAGTTTTGTTGCCGGTTTTTTCCGCACCGGTATTACTGAAGTCAGCGTCCTAGTCTTTTTGATGACGCTGCGGGCCAATTGATTTACCTTTACTTCATTCTGATTGGCCCCTTTGTTGCCGTATACGTAATGACGTAGTAATTAGGGGCTCTCCCGTGACACCGACGCTCAAACCGAGGATCCTGGCTGTGTTTCCCCCTATATAAACATGTGGAACACCGGCCTCTCTATCGACGGGGTCCGGTTTTCAGAGGGTTTAACCAGGTACCAAGTGGGTGTCTGGCTTTCTCGGCGTGAGTGTTTCTTTCGAGCAGCCCTACTACACAGATAAGTGACCGCCTGCTGTTGCGGGACCGAACTTCATATCTATGTATTTATTCATCTCCTGTTTTGTATCTACCTTTCTATAGGGTGTGCCAATCAGCCACCACCCCCCTCCCGAGACCCAGGGTGTGTTTAGTGATCACCCTATGTGTAAGACATTCCTCTCTTCTTTTTGACAATTCCGCTTGGATGAGCCCGTTGTAGTCACGTTAGCGTTTTCTGATTTTGACGCCCTGTGGCTTTCCACGTCACAATAGGCGTGTAAGTAAAAATAGCGTTTAATGTGATCCCTTCTATGTTTATTGTGGTTCCAGCTTTTGCCACTTTCAATAACTTTCTAAAATATGTGCACATTCATATCTCACTACTACACGACAGCTCCTTGAGATATAGTTTTCGGTGCACTCCGAGAAGAGCACTTTTGTTTGCTGAAATTGGAACAATGAACGTCCCATGACCACATGCTTACTGAATATACTTATGTCTGTGTGTTTGTTCGTTCTTGTTCTTTTATTTCAGAGATCTGCAGGGTCCCAATAAGTAAGAAGGATCCCGCAATGATAGTAGGTTTTTAAAGATTCTTTTTCCCTACTTTTTCACGCATCTGACCTCCAGGTTAGGGTGAGCCTTAGCGTGCTCATACCGCCGGGGTCTTCACCTTGGTCCTGACGAATGCCTAGCTAGTAGCATCATAAAGGCAGAAACATGTTGACCACACATAGTGAGATTTAGCTGACCAATTTCTTCAGCGATCACATCACTCACATTGTTTTTATTTTGTGCCTGACTGACCGGCGAATAAATTCATTTTCGGATACAGCCTAGTCATTTTTTAAATCACTTCACATTCACGTGCACTTGTCACTTTAACCCGCTCCGCAGTAATTCTGGCGTTGAAGCACATCGGGAGGTATTCGACCTTCCTGGTGGGGCCCGATGATGAAGCATGTCACCAACTAGGTTGGTGAGTGAGGGCTTTATAAGAATCAAATTTGATTCTCTACGCTAGCTCTTCTCTTGAGAAGGCAAACTCTTTTGTTGTTTAGACTACAATTTGGGGGATCAAGAGTGTTCCTTCTAAAAATTCCCTCTCTCTCCTATTGTTTATAGGTTTTCTTCTTTGCCGCCTTTTCTTCTTCAGTCTTTTCTTCTTTGCCGCCTTTTCTTCTTCAGTCTTTTCTTCTTTGCCGCCTTTTCTTCTTCAGTCTTTTCTTCTTTGCCGCCGCCTTTTCTTATTTCTTGCCTTCTTATTCTTCTTTGCCGCCTTCTTATTCTTCTTTGCCGCCTTCTTATTCTTCTTTGCCGCCTTCTTATTCTTCTTTGCCGCCTTCTTATTCTTCTTTGCCGCCTTCTTATTCTTCTTTGCCGCCTTCTTATTCTTCTTTGCCGCCTTCTTCTTCTTCTTTGCCGCCGCCTTTTTTGCCGCTTTTTTTGCCGCCTTCTTCTTTGCCAGCCTTCTTCTTTGCCGCCGTCTTCTTCTTTGCCGCTGTCTTCTTCTTTGCCTGTCTTCTTCTTTGCCACCGCTCTTCTTTGCTTGTCGCCGCCTTCTTCTTTGCCGCCGCCTATTCTTCTTTGCCGTCGCCTCTTCTTCTTTGCCGTCCCTTCTTGGCCCCTTCCCTTTGCTGCCCTCTTCCTTTGCCGCCTTCCTTCCTTTGCCGCCCCTTCCTTTGCCGCCCCTTCCTTTGTTACGCTCCTTCCCTTTGCCGCCTTCTTCCCTTTGCCGCCCCTTCCCTTGCCGCCCCTTCCTTCGCCGCCCCTTCCTTTGCCGCCCCTTCCCTTTGCCGCCCCCTTCCCTTTGCCGCTCCTTCCCTTTGCCGCCCCTTCCTTTGCCGCCTTCCTTCCCTTGCCGTTCCTTCCTTTGCCGCCTCCTTCCCTTTGTCGCCTTCTTCCCTTTGCCTGCTCTCTTTCCATTTGCCGCCCTCTTCCTTTGCCGCCCCTTCCTTTGCTCGCCTCTTCCCTTTGCCGCACCTTCCCTTTGCCGCTCCTTCCTTTGCCGTCCCCTTCCTTTGTCGTCCCTTCCCTTTGCCGCTTCCTTCCTTTGCCGCCTTCCTTTGTCGCCTCTTCCCTTTGCTGCCCCTTCCCTTTGCGCTCCCTTCCCTTTGCCGCTTCTTCCCTTTGCTGCCCCTTCCCTTTGCCGCTCTCTTCCTTTGCACGCCATCTCTTCCCTTTGCCGCTCCTTCGCCTACTCTTCGACCCCCTTCGCCTTCTTCTTCGCTGCCCCTTCGCTCCTTCTTCGTCCTATCGCCTCCTTCTTGGCTCTCTTCGTCTCCTTCTTCGGCTCCTTCGCTCCTTCTTCGTGCTCCCCTTCGCCTTCTTCTTCGACCCCTTCTTCGACCCCCTTCCCCTTCTTCGGCCCCCTTCCCCTTCTTCGGCCCCCTTCTTCGGCCCCCTTCCCCTTCTTCGGCCCCCTTCCCCTTCTTCGCCTCTTCGCCTCCTTCTTCGGCCCCCTTCGCCTCCTTCTTCGACCCCTTCGCCTCCTTCTTCGACCCCTTTGCCTCCTTCTTCGACCCCTTCGCCTTCTCCTTTGATGCCTCCTTCGCCTTCTCCTTTGATGCCTTCTCCTTTGATGCCTCCTTCTCCTTTGATGCCTCCTTCTCCTTTGATGCCTCCTTCTCCTTTGATGCCTCCTTCTTCTTTGCCGCCCCCTTCTTCTTTGCCGCCCCCTTCTTCTTTGCCGCCCCCTTCTCCTTTGCCGCCCCCTTCTCCTTTGCCGCCCCCTTCTCCTTTGCCGCCCCCTTCTCCTTTGCCGCCACCTTCTCCTTTGCCGCCCTCTTCTCCTTTGCCGCCCCCTTCTCCTTTGCACGCCCCCTTCTCCTTTGCCGCCCCCTTCTCCTTTGCGCCCCTTCTCCTTTGCCGCCCCTTCTCCTTTGTCGCCTCCTTCTCCTTTGCCGCCCCTTCTCCTTTGCCGCCCTTCTCCTTTGCCGCCCCCTTCTCCTTTGCCGCCCCTTCTCCTTTGCCGCCCCCTTCTCCTTTGCCGCCCCCTTCTCCTTTGCCGCCCCCTTCTCCTTTGCCGCCCCCTTCCCCTTTGCCGCCCCCTTCCCTTTGCCGCCCCCTTCCCTTTGCCGCCCCCTTCCCTTTGCCGCCCCCTTCCCCTTTGCCGCCCCCTTCCCCTTCCCCTCCTTCTTCGACCCCCTTCCCCTCCTTCTTCGACCCCCTTCGCCTCCTTCTTCGACCCCCTTCGCCTCCTTCTTCGACCCCTACTTCGCCTCCTTCTTCGACCCCCTTCGCCTGCTCCTTCGACGCCTCCTTCGCCTTCGATGCCTCCTTCGCCTTCGATGCCTCCTTCGATGCCTCCTTCGATGCCGCCTTCGATGCCTCCTTCGCCTTCTCCTTTGATGCCTCCTTCGCCTCCTCCTATGCCGCCTCCTTCGCCTCCTCCTATGCCGCCTCCTTCGCCTCCTATGCCGCTTCCTTCGCCTCCTCCTATGCCGCCTCCTCCTATGCCGCCTTCGATGCCGCCGCCTTCTATGCCGCCGCCTTCTATGCCGCCTCCTTCTATGCCGCCTCCTTCTATGCCGCCTCCTTCTATGCCGCCGCCTTCTATGCCGCCGCCTTCTATGCCGCCGCCTTCTATGCCGCCGCCTTCTATGCCGCCTCCTTCGCCTTTGCCCCTTCGCCTTTGCCCCTTCGCCTTTGCCCCCTTCGCCTTTTCCCCCTTCGCCTTTTCCCCCTTCGCCTTTTCCCCCTTCGCCTTTTCCCCCTTCGCCTTTTCCCCCTTCGCCTTTGATGCCTTCGCCTTTGATGCCTTCGCCTTTGATGCCTTCGCCTTTGATGCCTTCGCCTTTGATGCCTTCTTTGCCGCTTTCTTCTTCCTTGCCTTTTTCACCATTGCCTTCTTCTTCGATGCCTTCTTCTTTGCCGCTGTCGTCTTCTTTGCCGCAGCCTTTTCCCCCTTCGGTGCTGCCTTCTTGGCGGCCGCCGCCTTCTTCACCTTCGCCTTCTTCTTTGCCGTCTTTTCTTCTTTGCCGTCTTTTCTTCTTTGCCGTCTTTTCTTCTTTGCCGTCTTTTCTTCTTTGCCGTCTTTTCTTCTTTGCCGTCTTTTCTTCTTTGCCGTCTTTTCTTCTTTGCCGTCTTTTCTTCTGTGCTGCCGTCTTTTCTTCTGTGCCGCCGCCTTATTCTTCTGTGCCGCCGCCTTATTCTTCTGTGCCGCCGCCTTATTCTTCTGTGCCGCCGCCTTATTCTTCTGTGCCGCCTTATTCTTCTGTGCCGCCTTTGCTGCCCCCTTCCCCGGCCCCCTTCCCCTTCTTCGGCCCCCTTCCCTCCTTTTTCGGCCCCTTCCCTCCTTTTTCGGCCCCCTTCCCTCCTTTTCGGCCCCCTTCCCCTCCTTTTTCGGCCCCTTCCCCTCCTTTTCGGCCCCTTCCCCTCCTTTTTCGGCCCCCTTCCCTCCTCCTTCGGCCCCCTTCGCCTCCTCCTTCGGCCCCCTTCGCCTCCTCCTATGCCGCCGCCTCCTCCTATGCCGCCGCCTCCTCCCTATGCCGCCGCCTTCTCCTATGCCGCCGCCTTCGCCCCCTTCTTTGCCTTTGATGCCTTCGCCTTTGATGCCTTTTTCACCATTGCCTTTTTCACCATTGCCTTCTTCTTCGATGCCTTCTTCTTTGCCGCTGTCGTCTTCTTTGCCGCAGCCTTTTCAGCCTTCGCCGCTGCCTTCTTGGCGGCCGCCGCCTTCTTGGCCGCTGCCTTTTTCACCTTCGCCTTCTTCTTTGCCGCTGTCGTCGTCTTTGCCGCAGCCTTTTCCGCCTTCTTCACCGCCTTCTTCGCCCTCTTTTCTTCTTCAGTCTTTTCTTCTTTGCCGCCTTTTCTTCTTCAGTCTTTTCTTCTTTGCCGCCGACTTTTCTTATTTCTTGCCTTCTTATTCTTATTTCCTGCCTTCTTCTTCTTTGCCGCTGCCTTCTTCTTCTTTGCCGCTTTCTTCTTCTTCTTTGCCGCTTTCTTCTTCTTCGCTGCACCCCATCTTCGCTGCACCCCATCTTCGCTGCCTTCTCCTTCGATGCCTTCGCCGCCTTCGATGCCTTCGATGCCTTCGCCTTCTCCTTCGCCGCCTTTGACTTCTCCTTCGCCTTTGATGCCTTTGCCTTCTCCTTCGCCTTTGATGCCTTTGCCTTCTCCTTCGCCTTTGATGCCTTTGCCTTCTCCTTCGCCTTTGATGCCTTTGCCTTCTCCTTCGCCTTTGATGCCTTTGCCTTCTCCTTCGCCTTTGATGCCTTTGTCTTCTCCTTCGCCTTTGATGCCTTTGCCTTCTCCTTCGCCTTTGATGCCTTCTCCTTCGATGCCTTTGCCTTTTTCTTCGCCACCTATTTCTTCGCCTTTGATGCCTTTTTCTTTGCCGCCTATTTCTTCGCCTTTGATGCCTTTTTCTTTGCCGCCTTTTTCTTCGCCTTTGATGCCTTTTTCTTCGCCTTTGATGCCTTTTTCTTTGCCGCCTTTTTCTTCGCCTTTGATGCCTTTTTCTTTGCCGCCTTTTTCTTCGCCTTTGATGCCTCCTTCTTTGCCGCCTTTTTCTTTGATGCCTTCTGCTTTGCCGCCTTTTCCTTTGATGCCTTTTTCTTTGATGCCTTCTGCTTTGCCGCCTTTTTCTTTGATGCCTTCTGCTTTGCCGCCTTTTTCTTTGATGCCTTCTGCTTTGCCGCCTTTTTCTTTGATGCCTTCTTCGTCGCCTTCTTCTCCTTTGATGCCTTCTTCATCGCCTTCTTCTCCTTTGATGCCTTCGTCTTTGCCTTTGATGCCTTCTTCGCCGCTGCCTCCTTCTTTACCATGCCGGTTATTATGCTGTGATCCGAACTTTACGCTCCGTATCGACCTTACACCACGAACCATCTATCATTTAGCTCTTTGAACTTGGAGCCATCCATGGACTCTTGTGCTTTCAAACACATTTGATACTATGAACCTTGTGCTTCTTTGATTTGAGATTTTATAACATATGCCCAGTTCTGATGTGATGCGTACCGTGAATTGGAACTGTATATCTTCTTACAAGCAACTACATACAGATTCATTAGTCAGATATTTCTGAGCCCTGACGAAGTTCCCTCTGGCAAACTGGGACGAAACGCGTTGGCTGTGTGCCAGATTTTTATGATTAACTTGAATAAAGGAAGTAATTTTGGACAAATTTCGCCTGATTGATTGACTTCGCATCAAGTGCACCTTCCTTATTCTTGAACAATTCTTTGCCTTCTTCCCCTTCTCCTTTGATGCCTTCTTCGCCTCCCTCTTCGCTGCCGCCGCCTTCTTTGCCGCTGCCACCTTCAGTGTCCCTTTTTCCCCATCTACCCATGTATCAGTGGCAGTGTCCTGGCACCAGTGTCATTGCTCCCCTTTTAGTTTTTCTGTGCCATTGTCCTTGTGACCATGTCAGTATATCAATGTCAATATACCTTGTTAGTTTTAGTCTGTCAGTGTCCACTTTTCCTAGTGTCTTTCTGTACCAAAACAAGCATAAATATCTAAGTGTTTATATTCTAAAGTCCCTAAGACAATCTCCCGATGTCACTGCCCCATGGCATTGGACCAGCATCGATGTTTGTGCAAGTGTCTTTGTCTCTGTTAGAAATGGGTTTTCTAGTTGGCTAGGGTATGCACCTAAGCCAGGCAGAATCCACTACTCTAGCCAGGATAAGGGATTACACTTCTAAAATAACCCCTGCTCACCCTCTTGGTAGCTTGGCACGAGCAGTCAGGCTTATCTCAGAGGCAGTGTGTAAAGCATTTGCATATACCAAACAGTAATACAGTGAAAACACTACAAAAGGACACCACGCCAATTTTAGAAAAATATCCAATATTTATCTGTGTAAAACAAGACCAAAACGATAAAAATCCAATATATACTAATCCACAATTCCAATAAAGCAAAAAAAGACTTTATATACAGTTCCTCGAAGTCGATAGCTCCCTCCGGGGCTATCACGGCGTCGTGAACAAACAAATCCAACATTTCGGGCCGGTTGCGTTGTCACGGCCCAGCTACGGTGTCGCGGAGACCCATAACACAGTACCTTTGGAGATGCAGGGCGCCGGACCTTGTGGTGAGCTCTGGAGGAGCGGCATCGGCAGGCATCGGTTCTGGGATTCTGTGCAGGAGTCATCTGGCCCTTGAAGTCACAAGTGTTGCAGTTTGAACTCCTTAAGTTTGAAGTCAGGAGTGCCGGCGTCGGGGCTGCGGTGTAAAGTGGAGCGGTGCTCATTGCAATGCAGGGCAAAGTGGCGTGTGGGGCACACAGATCGCGGTGCAGACAGCAGTGTTTGACAAACTGGAGTCAATGACGTTGGTGGGCCACGGCTGCAGTGTGGGACCGGGCAGTGCGTCGTGTAACTTACAAGCGGTGCCCCCAAACCACGGTGCAAGCGGCTGTGTTGATGTCAGTTTGGAGCGTTGTCGTTGGTGAGACCAGGGCTGCGGTGCAAAGTGGAACAGTGCTCAGTGTTCTCCATGAGCGGTGTCCACAGGTCACGGTGCAGGCAGTGGCGTCCGTGACGGTGTCGCAAAGTCTTCGGGGATACCAAGGCCGCTGTGTGAAGCGAGCCAATGCGGAGTGCGGTGCCCACAGGTCACAGTACAAGCAGCAGTTTGGTGGCGGCATCATTGGTGAGACCAGGCTTGAAGTGCGGCGGTGCTGTCTGCGATGCCCTCTGCTGTGCCTTCAGGTCACGGAGCTGGCAGCGGCATCGTTGGCTGCGTCGGGTTACTTTATTCCTCTGTTGCAGCTGAAAGATCCAGTTCCAGAAGCCGGTACCCAGAAAAAGTTGAAGTTTTTGATTTCGCTGAGACTTCCAACAGGAGGCAAGCTCTACATCAAGCCCTTGGAAATACTTAGAATGCAGAAAGAACAGTCCAGTCCTTTCCCTGCCCACGACAGAAGGAGCAACTGCAGGCCAACCCAGCAAAGCAAAAAAGTGGTAGTCTCTTCTCACAGCTCTTCCAGCCCTTTTTCCTGGCAGGTTCCTTAGCCCAGCAGTAATCCAAAGTTCTGGGGTCAGGGCCCCAATATTTATACCACATTTCCCTTTGAAGTCGGCACAAAGTTCCACTAGCATACATAATTCAGTTCTTCCTGGCTCGGCCCATGCTAACTCCAGGAGGTGGATACAGCATCGTGGAAGACACACGGTCCATTCAGGTGCAAACTACAACTCCTCCAACTACTCTAAATGCAGCCAGGTCTATTCAGCCTGTCTGCGAGTCACCCAGGAAAGGCAGGACACACCTCTACCCCCCCCCATGTGTATGACTAGTGTGAATGCACAAACCATCTCCTGTCCGTCTAAAACCCAGACAACGAATACACGACAGGAAGAGGCACATTGATGGTTAGACAAGAAAATACTTATTTTTTAAAAGTGGCATTTTCAAACACACAATATCAAAATCATTTTTGCTAAAAGATGTATTTGTAATTCCTGAGTTCAGGAAGCCTAAACTCCATTTCTCCATCTTGTCCCAATGTAAAGTTATGCTTGTAAGATGTTACAAAGCAACTCCCATGTCAGCATATGAGACAGATAGCCTTGCAACAGTGAGAAGTGAAATAGTCTTTCATTATCAGGACATGTAAAACACACCAGTACATGTCCTACCTTTCACATATATTGCACCCTGCCCATGGGGGTTACCTTGGGCCTACCTGAGGGGTGCTTTACATGTAAGAAAAGGGAAGGTTTGGACCTGGCAAGTGGGTGCACTTGCCAGGTTGAAATGGCAGTAAATACTGCGCACAGTCACTGTCTTTGCCGCTGCCGTCTTTGCCGCTGCCGTCTTTGCCGCTGCCGTCTTTGCCGCTGCCTTCTTTGCCGCTGCCTTCTTTGCCGAAGCCTTCTTTGCCGCTGCCGTCTTTGCCGCTGCCGTCTTTGCCGCTGCCGGCGCCGCCTTCTGCTTTGCCGGCGCCGCCTTCTGCTTTGCCGGCGCCGCCTTCTGCTTTGCCGGCACCGCCTTCTGCTTTGCCGGCGCCGCCTTCTGCTTTGCCGGCGCCGCCTTCTGCTTTGCCGGCGCCGCCTTCTGCTTTGCCGGCGCCGCCTTCTGCTTTGCCGACGCCGCCTTCTGCTTTGCCGACGCCGCCTTCTGCTTTGCCGCCTTCTGCTTTGCCGCCTTCTGCTTTGCCGCCTTCTGCTTTGCCGCCTTCTGCTTTGCCGCCTTCTGCTTTGCCGCCTTCTGCTTTGCCGCCTTCTGCTTTGCCGCCTTCTGCTTTGCCGCCTTCTGCTTTGCCACCTTTTTAGTCGTCTTTGCCGCCTTTTTAGTCGTCTTTGCCACCTTTTTAGTCGTCTTTGCCGCCTTTTTAGTCGTCTTTGCCGCCTTTTTAGTCGTCTTTGCCGCCTTTTTAGTCGTCTTTACCGCCTTTTTAGTCTTTTTCGCCGCCTTTTTCTTTTTCGCCGCCTTTTTCTTTTTCGCCGCCTTTTTCTTTTTCGCCGCCTTCTGCTTCTTCTTAGCCGCCTTCTTCGATGCCTTCTTCTCCAATGCCTTCTCCTTCATCCTCAATGCCTTCGATGCCTTCTTTGTTGCCGCCGCCTTATTCGCCTAATTCTTTGCCGCTTTCTTCTTCTTCGCCTTCTTCTTCGCCTTTTACTTCTTCGCCTTTTACTTCTTCGCCTTTTACTTCTTCGCCTTTTACTTCTTCGCCTTTTACTTCTTCGCCTTCTTCTTCACCTTCGCCTTTTTCTTCTTCTTTGCCTTTTTCTTCTTCTTCGCTGCCGCAGTCTTCGCCGCCGTCTTCTTTGCCGCCGGCGTCTTCTTTGCCGCCGGCGTCTTCTTTGCCGCCGCCGTCTTCTTTGCCGCCGCCGTCTTCTTTGCCGCCGCCGTCTTCTTTGCCGCCGGCGTCTTCTTTGCCGACCCTGCCTTCTTTGCCGACCCTGCCTTCTTTGCCGACCCTGCCTTCTTTGCCGACCCTGCCTTCTTTGCCGACCCTGCCTTCTTTGCCGACCCTGCCTTCTTTGCCGACCCTGCCTTCTTTGCCGACCCTGCCTTCTCGCCGACCCTGCCTTCTCTTTCGCTGCCGAAGCCTTGTTTTTCTTTGCCGGACGCCCCCCCCCCTTTCTTTGCCGGACGCCCCCCCCTTTTCTTTGCCGGACGCCCCCCCCTTTTCTTTGCCGGACGCCCCCCCCTTTTCTTTGCCGGACGCCCCCCCCTTTTCTTTGCCGGACGCCCCCCCTTTTCTTTGCCGGACGCCCCCCCCTTTTCTTTGCCGGACGCCCCCCCCTTTTCTTTGCCGGACGCCGCCCCCCCTTTTCTTTGCCGGACGCCCCCCCCCCTTTTCTTTGCCGGACTCCATATTCGCCGCCGCCTTTGCCTTCTTTGTCGCCTTTGCCTTCTTATTTGTCGCCTTTGCCTTCTTATTTGTCGCCTTTGCCTTCTTATTTGTCGCCTTTGCCTTCTTCTTTGTCGCCTTTGCCTTCTTATTTGTCGCCTTTGCCTTCTTATTTGTCGCCTTTGCCTTCTTATTTGTCGCCTTTGCCTTCTTATTTGTCGCCTTTGCCTTCTTATTTGTCGCCTTTGCCTTCTTATTTGTCGCCTTTGCCTTCTTCTTTGTCGCCTTTGCCTTCTTCTTTGCCGCCTTTGCCGCCTTTGCCTTCTTCTTTGCCGCCTTTGCCTTCTTCTTTGTCGCCTTTGCCGCCTTTGCCTTCTTCTTTGCCGCCTTTGCCTTCTTATTTGTCGCCTTTGCCGCCTTTGCCTTCTTCTTTGCCGCCTTTGCCGCCTTTGCCTTCTTCTTTGTCTCCTTTGCCTCCTTTGACTTCTTCTTTGTCGCCTTTGACTCCTTTGACTTCTTCTTTGCCGCCTTTGACTCCTTTGCCTTCTTCTTTGTCTCCTTTGCCTTCTTCTTTGTCTCCTTTGCCTTCTTCTTTGTCTCCTTTGCCTTCTTCTTTGTCTCCTTTGCCTTCTTCTTTGTCGCCTTTGCCTTCTTCTTTGTCGCCTTTGCCTTCTTCTTTGTCGCCTTTGCCTTCTTCTTTGTCGCCTTTGCCTTCTTCTTTGTCGCCTTTGCCTTCTTCTTTGCCGCCTTTGCCTTCTTCTTTGCCGCCGCCTTCTTCTTCGCCTTCTTCTACGCTGCCTTCTTATTCTTTGCTATCTTTGCCGCCTTCGCCGTCTTTTCTTCTTTGCCGTCTTTTCTTCTTTGCCGCCTTCTTTTCTTATTTCCTGCCTTCTTATTCTTCTGTGCCGCCTTCTTATTCTTCTGTGCCGCCTTCTTATTCTTCTGTGCCGCCGCCTTCGCCGCCACCTTTGCTGCTTTCTTCTTCGCCGCCTTCCCTTTGCTGCCGCCTTCCCTTTGCTGCCCCCTTCCCCTTTGCTGCCCCCTTCCCCTTTGCTGCCCCCTTCCCCTTTGCTGCCCCCTTCCCCTTTGCTGCCCCCTTCCCCTTTGCTGCCCCCTTCCCCTTTGCTGCCCCCTTCCCCTTTGCTGCCCCCTTCCCCTTTGCTGCCCCCTTCCCCTTTGCTGCCCCCTTCCCCTTTGCTGCCCCCTTCCCCTTTGCTGCCCCCTTCCCCTCCTTCGCCCCCTTTCCCCTTCTTCGGCCCCCTTTCCCCTTCTTCGGCCCCCTTCTTCGGCCCCCTTCCCCTTCTTCGGCCCCCTTCGCCTCCTTCGACCCCTCCTTCGACACCTCCTTCGACCGCTCCTTCGACCCCTCCTTCGCCTGCTCCTTCGACGCCTCCTTCGCCTGCTCCTTCGACGCCTCCTTCGCCTGCTCCTTCGACGCCTCCTTCGCCTGCTCCTTCGACGCCTCCTTCGCCTGCTCCTTCGACGCCTCCTTCGCCTGCTCCTTCGACGCCTCCTTCGCCTGCTCCTTCGACGCCTCCTTCGCCTGCTCCTTCGACGCCTCCTTCGCCTGCTCCTTCGATGCCTCCTACGCCTGCTCCTTTGATGCCTTCTCCTTCGCCTTCTCCTCCTATTCCTCCTCCTCCTATGCCGCCTCCTCCTATGCCGCCTCCTCCTATGCCGCCTTCTTCGCCTTTGATGCCTTCTTCGCCTTTGATGCCTTCTTCGCCTTTGATGCCTTCTTCGCCTTTGATGCCTTCTTCGCCTTTGACGCCTTCTTCTTTGCCACCGCCTTCTTCTTTGCCGCCTACTTCTACGCTGCCTTCTTATTCTTTGCTGTCTTTGCCGCCTTTGCCGTCTTTGCCGCCTTTGCCGTCTTTTTCTTCTTTGCCGTCTTTTCTTCTTTGCCGTCTTTTTCTTCTTTGCCGTCTTTTCTTCTTTGCCGTCTTTTCTTCTTTGCCGTCTTTTCTTCTTTGCCGTCTTTTTCTTCTTTGCCGTCTTTTCTTCTTTGCCGTCTTTTCTTCTTCGCCTCCTCCTTTGATGCCTCCTCCTAAGCCGCCTCCTCCTATGTCGCCTTCTTCGCCTTTGATGCCTTCTTCTTTGCCGCCTACTTCTTCTTTGCCGCCTACTTCTTCTTTGCCGCCTACTTCTTCTTTGCCGCCTACTTCTTCTTTGCCGCCTACTTCTTCTTTGCCGCCTACTTCTTCTTCGCTGTCTTTGCCGCCTTCACCGTCTTTTCTTCTTTGCCGTCTTTTCTTATTTCCTGCCTTCTTATTCTTCTTTGCCGCCTTCTTATTCTTATTTGCCGCTTTCTTATCTTATTTCCTACCTTCTTATTCTTCTGTGCCGCCTTCTTATTCTTCTGTGCCGCCTTCTTCGCCGCGCCTTTGCTGCTTTCGCCTTCTTCGCCCCCTTCCCCTTCTTCGACGCCCTTCGCCTCCTTCTTCGACGCCCTTCGCCTCCTTCTTCGCCTGCTCCTTCGACCCCTCCTTCGCCTTCTCCTTCGACGCCTCCTTCGACGCCTCCTTCGACGCCTCCTTCGACGCCTCCTTCGCCTGCTCCTTCGACGCCTCCTTCGCCTGCTCCTTCGATGCCTCCTTCGCCTGCTCCTTCGATGCCTCCCTACGCCTGCTCCTTTGATGCCTTCTCCTTCGCCTTCTCCTCCTATTCCTCCTCCTCCTATGCCGCCTCCTCCTATGCCGCCTCCTCCTATGCCGCCTTCTTCGCCTTTGATGCCTTCTTCGCCTTTGATGCCTTCTTCGCCTTTGATGCCTTCTTCGCCTTTGATGCCTTCTTCGCCTTTGACGCCTTCTTCTTTGCCACCGCCTTCTTCTTTGCCGCCTACTTCTACGCTGCCTTCTTATTCTTTGCTGTCTTTGCCGCCTTTGCCGTCTTTGCCGCCTTTGCCGTCTTTTCTTCTTTGCCGTCTTTTCTTCTTTGCCGTCTTTTCTTCTTTGCCGTCTTTTCTTCTTTGCCGTCTTTTCTTCTTTGCCGTCTTTTCTTCTTTGCCGTCTTTTCTTCTTTGCCGTCTTTTCTTCTTTGCCGTCTTTTCTTCTTTGCCGTCTTTTCTTCTTCGCCTCCTCCTTTGATGCCTCCTCCTAAGCCGCCTCCTCCTATGTCGCCTTCTTCGCCTTTGATGCCTTCTTCTTTGCCGCCTACTTCTTCTTTGCCGCCTACTTCTTCTTTGCCGCCTACTTCTTCTTTGCCGCCTACTTCTTCTTTGCCGCCTACTTCTTCTTTGCCGCCTACTTCTTCTTTGCCGCCTACTTCTTCTTTGCCGCCTACTTCTTCTTTGCCGCCTACTTCTTCTTTGCCGCCTACTTCTTCTTTGCCGCCTACTTCTTCTTCGCTGTCTTTGCCGCCTTCACCGTCTTTTCTTCTTTGCCGTCTTTTCTTATTTCCTGCCTTCTTATTCTTCTTTGCCGCCTTCTTATTCTTATTTGCCGCTTTCTTATCTTATTTCCTACCTTCTTATTCTTCTTTGCCGCCTTCTTATTCTTATTTCCTACCTTCTTATTCTTCTGTGCCGCCTTCTTATTCTTCTGTGCCGCCTTCTTCGCCGCGCCTTTGCTGCTTTCGCCTTCTTCGCCCCCTTCCCCTTCTTCGACGCCCTTCGCCTCCTTCTTCGACGCCCTTCGCCTCCTTCTTCGCCTGCTCCTTCGACCCCTCCTTCGACCCCTCCTTCGACCCCTCCTTCGACCCCTCCTTCGACGCCTCCTTCGACGCCTCCTTCGACGCCTCCTTCGACGCCTCCTTCGACGCCTCCTTCGCCTTCTCCTTCGATGCCTCCTTCGCCGCCTCCTTTGATGCCTCCTTCGCCGCCTCCTTTGATGCCTCCTTCGCCGCCTCCTTTGATGCCTCCTTCGCCGCCTCCTCCTATGCCGCCTCCTCCTATGCCGCCTTCTCCTATGCCGCCTCCTCCTATGCCGCCTTCTTCGCCTTTGATGCCGCCTTCTTCGCCTTTGATGCCGCCTTCTTCTTTGCCGCCGCCTTCTTCTTTGCCGCCGCCTTCTTCTTTGCCGTCTTCGCCCTCTTTTCTTCTTCGCCCTCTTTTCTTCTTCGCCCTCTTTTCTTCTTCGCCCTCTTTTCTTCTTCGCCCTCTTTTCTTCTTCGCCCTCTTTTCTTCTTCTGTGCCGCCGCCTTATTCTTCTGTGCCGCCTTCGCCGCCGCCTTTGCTGCCCCCTTCCCCGGCCCCCTTCCCCTTCTTCGGCCCCCTTCCTCGGCCCCCTTCCCCTTCTTCGGCCCCCTTCCCCTTCTTCGGCCCCCTTCCCCTTCTTCGGCCCCCGTCCCCTTCTTCGGCCCCCTTCCCCTTCTTCAGGCCCCCTTCCCCTTCTTCGGCCCCCTTCCCCTTCTTCGGCCCCCTTCCGCTTCTTCGGCCCCCTTCCGCTTCTTCGGCCCCCTTCCGCTTCTTCGGCCCCCTTCCGCTTCTTCGGCCCCCTTCCGCTTCTTCGGCCCCCTTCCGCTTCTTCGGCCCCCTTCCGCTTCTTCGGCCCCCTTCGCCTCCTTCGACCCCCTTCACCTCCTTCGACCCCTCCTTCGCCTGCTCCTTCGACGCCTCCTTCGCCTGCTCCTTCGACGCCTCCTTCGCCTGCTCCTTCGACGCCTCCTTCGCCTGCTCCTTCGACGCCTCCTTCGCCTGCTCCTTCGACGCCTCCATCGCCTGCTCCTTCGACGCCTCCTTCGACGCCTCCTTCGCCTGCTCCTTCGCCTGCTCCTTCGATGCCTCCTACGCCTGCTCCTTCGATGCCTCCTACGCCTGCTCCTTTGATGCCTTCTCCTTCGCCTTCTCCTCCTATTCCTCCTCCTCCTATGCCGCCTCCTCCTATGCCGCCTCCTCCTATGCCGCCTTCTTCGCCTTTGATGCCTTCTTCGCCTTTGATGCCTTCTTCGCCTTTGATGCCTTCTTCGCCTTTGACGCCTTCTTCTTTGCCACCGCCTTCTTCTTTGCCGCCTACTTCTACGCTGCCTTCTTATTCTTTGCCGTCTTTGCCGCCTTTGCCGTCTTTTCTTCTTTGCCGTCTTTTCTTCTTTGCCGTCTTTTCTTCTTTGCCGTCTTTTCTTCTTTGCCGTCTTTTCTTCTTTGCCGTCTTTTCTTCTTTGCCGTCTTTTCTTCTTTGCCGTCTTTTCTTCTTTGCCGTCTTTTCTTCTTTGCCGTCTTTTCTTCTTTGCCGTCTTTTCTTCTTTGCCGTCTTTTCTTCTTTGCCGTCTTTTCTTCTTCGCCTCCTCCTTTGATGCCTCCTCCTAAGCCGCCTCCTCCTATGTCGCCTTCTTCGCCTTTGATGCCTTCTTCTTTGCCGCCTACTTCTTCTTTGCCGCCTACTTCTTCTTTGCCGCCTACTTCTTCTTTGCCGCCTACTTCTTCTTTGCCGCCTACTTCTTCTTTGCCGCCTACTTCTTCTTTGCCGCCTACTTCTTCTTTGCCGCCTACTTCTTCTTTGCCGCCTACTTCTTCTTTGCCGCCTACTTCTTCTTCGCTGTCTTTGCCGCCTTCACCGTCTTTTCTTCTTTGCCGTCTTTTCTTATTTCCTGCCTTCTTATTCTTCTTTGCCGCCTTCTTATTCTTATTTGCCGCTTTCTTATCTTATTTCCTACCTTCTTATTCTTCTTTGCCGCCTTCTTATTCTTATTTCCTACCTTCTTATTCTTCTGTGCCGCCTTCTTATTCTTCTGTGCCGCCTTCTTCGCCGCGCCTTTGCTGCTTTCGCCTTCTTCGCCCCCTTCCCCTTCTTCGACGCCCTTCGCCTCCTTCTTCGACGCCCTTCGCCTCCTTCTTCGCCTGCTCCTTCGACCCCTCCTTCGCCTTCTCCTTCGACGCCTCCTTCGACGCCTCCTTCGACGCCTCCTTCGACGCCTCCTTCGACGCCTCCTTCGACGCCTCCTTCGACGCCTCCTTCGCCTTCTCCTTCGATGCCTCCTTCGCCTTCTCCTTTGATGCCTCCTTCGCCTTCTCCTTTGATGCCTCCTTCGCCTTCTCCTTTGATGCCTCCTTCGACGCCTCCTTTGATGCCTCCTTCGCCGCCTCCTTTGATGCCTCCTTCGCCGCCTCCTCCTATGCCGCCTCCTCCTATGCCGCCTTCTCCTATGCCGCCTCCTCCTATGCCGCCTTCTTCGCCTTTGATGCCGCCTTCTTCTTTGCCGCCGCCTTCTTCTTTGCCGCCGCCTTCTTCTTTGCCGCCGCCTTCTTCTTTGCCGCCGCCTTCTTCTTTGCCGTCTTCGCCCTCTTTTCTTCTTCGCCCTCTTTTCTTCTTCGCCCTCTTTTCTTCTTCGCCCTCTTTTCTTCTTCGCCCTCTTTTCTTCTTCTGTGCCGCCGCCTTATTCTTCTGTGCCGCCTTCGCCGCCGCCTTTGCTGCCCCCTTCCCCGGCCCCCTTCCCCTTCTTCGGCCCCCTTCCCCTTCTTCGGCCCCCTTCCCCTTCTTCGGCCCCCTTCCCCTTCTTCGGCCCCTTCCCCTTCTTCGGCCCCCGTCCCCGTCTTCGGCCCCCGTCCCCTTCTTCGGCCCCCGTCCCCTTCTTCGGCCCCCGTCCCCTTCTTCGGCCCCCTTCCCCTTCTTCGGCCCCCTTCCGCTTCTTCGGCCCCCTTCCGCTTCTTCGGCCCCCTTCCGCTTCTTCGGCCCCCTTCCGCTTCTTCGGCCCCCTTCCGCTTCTTCGGCCCCCTTCCGCTTCTTCGGCCCCCTTCGCCTCCTTCTTCGACCCCCTTCGCCGCCTTCTCCTATGCCGCCTTCTCCTATGCCGCCGTCGCCTCCTATGCCGCCGCCTCCTATGCCGCCGCCGCCTATGCCGCCGCCTCCTATGCCGCCGCCTCCTATGCCGCCTCCTCCTATGCCGCCGCCTCCTGTGCGCCGCCTCCTATGCCGCCGCCTCCTGTGCCGCCGCCTCCATGCCGCCTTCTTCTTTGCCGCCGCCTTCTTCTTCTATGCCGCCTTCTTCTTCTATGCCGCCTTCTTCTTCTATGCCGCCTTCTTCGCCTTTGCCGCCTTCTTCGCCTTTGCCGCCTTCTTCGCCTTTGACGCCTTCTTCGCCTTTGACGCCTTCTTCGCCTTTGACGCCTTCTTCGCCTTTGACGCCTTCTTCGCCTTTGACGCCTTCTTCGCCTTCGCCTTTGATGCCTTCGCCTTTGATGCCTTCTTCTTTGATGCCTTCTTCTTTGCCTTTTTCACCTTTGCCTTCTTCGATGCCGCCTTCTTTGCCGCTGTCGTCTTCTTTGCCGCAGCCTTTTCCGCCTTCGCCGCTGCCTTCTTGGCGGCGGCCGCCTTCTTGGCCGCTGTTTTTTTCACCTTCGCCTTCTTCTTTGCCGCTGTTGTCGTCTTTGCCGCAGCCTTTTCCGCCTTCTTCACCACCTTCTTTGCTGCCTTCTTTGCCCTCTTTTCTTCTTCAGTCTTTTCTTCTTTGCAGTCTTTTCTTCTTTGCCGCCGCCTTTTCTTATTTCTTGCCTTCTTATTCTTCTTTGCCGCCTTCTTCTTTGCCGCCGCCTTCTTCTTTGCCGCCTTCTTCTTTGCCGCCTTCTTCTTTGCCGCCTTTTTCTTCTTCTTTGCCGCTTTCTTCTTCTTCTTTGCCGCACCCCATCTTCGCTGCACCCCATCTTCGCTGCACCCCATCTTCGCTGCCTCTTCTCCTTCCCCTTCTCCTTTGATGCCTTCCCCTTCTCCTTTGATGCCTTCTCCTTCGCCTTTGATGCCTTCTCCTTCTTCGCCTTTGATGCCTTTTTCTTCGCCTTTGATGCCTTTGATGCCTTTTTCTTCGCCTTTGATGCCTTTTTCTTCGCCTTTGATGCCTTTTTCTTCGCCTTTGATGCCTTTTTCTTCGCCGCCTTTTTCTTCGCTGCTTTTTCTTCGCCGCCTTTTTCTTCGCTGCCTTTTTCTTCGCCTTTGATGCCTTTTTCTTCGCCTTTGATGCCTTTTTCTTCGCCTTTGATGCCTTTTTCTTTGCCTTTGATGCCTTCTTCTTTGCCTTTTTCTTCGCCTTTGATGCCTTCTTCTTTGCCTTTTTCTTCGCCTTTGATGCCTTCTTCTTTGCCTTTTTCTTCGCCTTTGATGCCTTCTTCTTTGCCGCCTTTTTCTTTGATGCCTTCTTCTTTGCCGCCTTTTTCTTTGCCGCCTTTTTCTTTGATGCCTTCTTCTTTGCCGCCTTTTTCTTTGATGCCTTCTTCGTCGCCTTCTTCTCCTTTCATGCCTTCTTCGTCGCCTTCGTCTCCTTTGATGCCTTCTTCGTCGCCTTCGTCTCCTTTGATGCCTTCTTCTTTGCCTTTGATGCCTTCTTCGCCGCTGCCTCCTTCTTTACCATGCCGGTTATTATGCCGTGATCCGAATTTTTCGCTCCGTAACGACCTTACACCACGAACCATCTATCATTTAGCTCTTTGAACTTGGAGCCATCCATGGACTCTTGTGCTTTCAAACATATTTGATACTATGAACCTTGTGCTTCTTTGATTTGAGATTTTATAACATATGCCAAGTTCTGATGTGATGCGTACCGTGAATTGGAACTGTATATCTTCTTACAAGCAACTACATACAGATTCATTAGTCAGATATTTCTGAGCCCTGACGAAGTTCCCTCTGGCAAACTGGGACGAAACGCGTTAGCTGTGTGCCAGATTTTTATGATTAACTTGAATAAAGGAAGTCATTTTGGACAAATTTCGCCTGATTGATTGACTTCGCATCAAGTGCACCTTCCTTATTCTTGAACAATTCTTTGCCTTCTTCCCCTTCTCCTTTGATGCCTTTTTCGCCTCCCTCTTCGCTGCCGCCGCCTTCTTCGCCGCTGCCGCCTTCAGTGTCCCTTTTTCCCCATCTACCCATGTATCAGTGGCAGTGTCCTGGCACCAGTGTCCCAGTGTCATTGCTCCCCTTTTAGTTTTTCTGTGCCATTGTCCTTGTGACCATGTCAGTATATCAATGTCAATATACCTTGTTAGTTTTAGTCTGTCAGTGTCCACTTTTCCTAGTGTCTTTCTATACCAAAACAAGCATAAATATCTAAGTGTTTATATTCTAAAGTCCCTAAGACAATCTCCCGATGTCACTGCCCCATGGCATTGGACCAGCATCGATGTTTGTGCAAGTGTCTTTGTCTCTGTTAGAAATGGGTTTTCTAGTTGGCTAGGGTATGCACCTAAGCCAGGCAGAATCCACTACTCTAGCCAGGATAAGGGGATTACACTTCTAAAATAACCCCTGCTCACCCTCTTGGTAGCTTGGCACGAGCAGTCAGGCTTATCTCAGAGGCAGTGTGTAAAGCATTTGCATATAACAAACAGTAATACAGTGAAAACACTACAAAAGGACACCACGCCAGTTTTAGAAAAATATCCAATATTTATCTGTGTAAAACAAGACCAAAACGATAAAAATCCAATATATACTAATCCACAATTCCAATAAAGCAAAAAAAGACTTTATATACAGTTCCTTGAAGTCGATAGCTCCCTCCGTGGCTATCACGGTGTCGTAAACAAACAAATCCAACATTTCGGGCCGGTTGCGTTGTCACGGCCCAACTACGGTGTCGCGGAGACCCATAAAACAGTACCTTTGGAGATGCAGGGCGCCGGACCTTGCGGTGAGCTCTGGAGGAGCGGCATCGGCAGGCATCGGTTCTGGGATTCTCTGCAGGAGTCATCGGGCCCTTGAAGTCACAAGTGTTGCAGTTTGAACTCCTTGAGTTTGAAGTCAGGAGTGCCGGCGTCGGGGCTGCGGTGTAAAGTGGAGCGGTGCTCATTGCAATGCAGGGCAATGTGTGGCAAAGTGGCGTGTGGGGCACACAGATCGCGGTGCAGACAGCAGTGTTTGACAAACTAGAGTCAATGACGTTGGTGGGCCACGGCTGCAGTGTGGGACTGGGCAGTGCGTCGTGTAACTTACAAGCGGTGCCCCCAAACCACGGTGTTGATGTCAGTTTGGAGCGTTGTCGTTGGTGAGACCAGGGCTGCGGTGCAAAGTGGAACAGTGCTCAGTGTTCTCCATGAGCGGTGTCCACAGGTCACGGTGCAGGCAGAGGCGTCCGTGACGGTGTCGCAAAGTCTTCGGGGATACCAAGGCCGCTGTGTGAAGCGAGGCAATACGGAGTGCGGTGCCCACAGGTCACAGTACAAGCAGCAGTTTGGTGGCGGCATCATTGGTGAGACCAGGCTTGCAGTGCAAAGTGCGGCGGTGCTGTCTGCGATGCCCTCTGCTGTGCCTTCAGGTCACGGAGCTGGCAGCAGCATCGTTGGCTTCGTCTGGTTACTTTATTCCTCTGTTGCAGCTGAAAGATCCAGTTCCAGAAGCCGGTACCCAGAAGAAGTTGAAGTTTTTGATTTCGCTGAGACTTCCAACAGGAGGCAAGCTCTACATCAAGCCCTTGGAAATACTTAGAATGCAGAAAGAACAGTCCAGTCCTTTCCCTGCCCACGACAGAAGGAGCAACTGCAGGCCAACCCAGCAAAGCAAAAAAGTGGTAGTCTCTTCTCACAGCTCTTCCAGCCCTTTTTCCTGGCAGGTTCCTTAGCCCAGCAGTAATTCAAAGTTCTGGGGTCAGGGCCCCAATATTTATACCACATTTCCCTTTGAAGTCGGCACAAAGTTCCACTAGCATACATAATTCAGTTCTTCCTGGCTCGGCCCATGCTAACTCCAGGAGGTGGATACAGCATCGTGGAAGACACACGGTCCATTCAGGTGCAAACTACAACTCCTCCAACTACTCTAAATGCAGCCAGGTCTATTCAGCCTGTCTGCGAGTCACCCAGGAAAGGCAGGACACACCTTTACCCCCCCATGTGTATGACTAGTGTGAATGCACAAACCATCCCCTGTCAGTCTAAAACCCAGACAACGAATACACGACAGGAAGAGGCACATTGATGGTTAGACAAGAAAATACTTATTTTTTTAAAGTGGCATTTTCAAACACACAATATCAAAATCATTTTTGCTAAAAGATGTTGTTAGACTTGGCATCTTTTGGCGTGTTTCCCCTGACTTTTTGCTTTCTGACCTCCCGGTTTTGACTCTGTTTTTGCTGGTGTGATGATTCTGCGCACTTTCCTCACTGCGGTCCAGTGGGAAAGTGCAAGTGCTCCTGTATAAAATGTGTTATGGATTGGTGTTTCCATGATTGGCCTATTTGGTTTATGTGTCAGTCCCTTGTAAAGTGCACTGCGAGTGCCAGGGCCTATAGACCAAATGCTGTTGGTGGGCTGCAGCACTGGATTGTGCCACCCACGCAAACAGCCCGTAAAGTGTAACTCGGGCCTGCCATCGCAGAGCCTGTGCGCAGCCTGGGGCTGCCATGTCGACTTGGCAAGTGCACACACTTGCAAGTCCCTAAACCTTCCCTTTGCTACATGTTAGTCACCCCTAAGGTAGGCCCAAGGTACCCCTGTGGGCAGGGTGCGGTGTAGGCGAAAGGTAGGACATGCCCGGGTGTGTGCGGCATGTCCTGATAGTGAATTACAGCCTAGTACGTTTTCACTATTGCAAGGCTACCTGTTCCCCTAGGACAGAACGGGCGGTTTTGATTATTACAGTATATAATCCTAACTGACCCCGGGAACATGGTAGAAATTCGAGTTTAGTATGCCTGGACTCAGAATGATAAAATGCAGCTTTTAGTGAAGTTGGTTTTAACATTCTGTGTTTGAAAATACCACTTTTAGAAAGTGGGTATTTTCTTGTCTAACCATCCAAGCCTGCCTCTGCGAGGTTGTGTATTCCGTGTCTGGAATGTGAGTGACAGGGGCTGGGGGATGCCAGGAGACAGGGTGAGTCAGCGCAGGGCTGAATAGCCAGATCGACCTGTAGATGGGTGGGAGGGGTCGCACCTGGGCCCTGAATAGGACAGTGCCTTCCCTCCACAATGCTGGCTCCACCTCCTGTGGTGCGTCTGATGTCCCTGGCCTACTCACTGAAAGAAGGGACGGAGACTGGTCAACAAAGTGCTCCAGAACTGGTTTGGACTAGGCGAAGGCCTCTCTGCCTTCAGAGAACAAAGGAATTTGGGATATAAATATTGGGGCCCTGACCCCATGAATTTAGATCTCGCTGGAATCAAGGAACCTGCCAAGACGAAGCGCTGGAAGAGCTGCCAGGAGGAGTACTGCCCCTTTGCTGTGTTGTTGCTTTGTTGGGTTGGCCTGCAGTTGCTGCTTCTGTCTTGGGCAGTGAAAGGACTGGACTGAACTTTCTACGAACTTGTGCTGAGTATCTCCAAGGGCCAGGAACCGAGCTGGCCTCCTGTTAAGAAGTCTCAGGGACTGCAAAGACTTCACAAGCCTCTGGGTACCGCTTCTGGAACGCTGTTTCAGTTGCCACAGAGGAAGGGAACTGCAACCGACTCCGTCAACCGAATCCATCCCTGGCCGGTGACCTGTTTGCACCGCAGACCGCATCGCCCCGCTTCGCATCGCAACCCTGGTCTCACCGTGGGCGACGTCCGACGCAGCCAACATCGAGCCGCTGCTTGCACCGTGACCTGTGGGCACCGCAGTTCGCATCGCATCGCTTCACTGGGCCAGCCGGACCAGACCGACACTGTCGCTGCAACTGGCTCAAGAGTCGAGACCGCACCGCAATTGGGGCACCGCTCGCACGTCTGCGACGCACCGCCCCGACTCGCACCGCTGTCCGACGCCAGCTCCCGCACTCCGGCTAGGTCACCTGCATCGCAACCTGTCAGCACCGCACCGAGCATTGTCTCGCCCTGCATCGCACGCCTTGGACTCACCGACTCCGTCTGCACGACGCTCATCGAGCCGCTGCCTGCACCGCATCGAGGGACACCGCACCTTGCATCGCTCCGTCTTGCACCGCGACGAACGCCGACCGGCTCGTACACTCCGTACCAGCCACAACGAGAAAGGTACTGTAACCGAGTCTGTTCATGACTCTGCTGGCCCGTATCGACGCGGTCGGCTGGAACTGTTAGACTCTGGGGTTTTCAGCATCACGGTAGGCTCGGACGGAGCTACCGACTCGTACGAACTTTGCTTTTGTGCTATTCCTGCAAAGAAGAAGTTAACGTATCAAGCATTCATTCGTAAAGTATAGTATTGTGGATTTTTGTCGTAATTGGTCTTGTCTTGAGTATATAAAATATTGGTTATTTTCTAAACTGGTGTGGTGTCCGTTTGTAGTGCTTACACTGTATTACTGTTGGTTATGTGCAAATGCTTTACACACTGCCTCTGAATTAAGCCTGACTGCTCGTGCCAAGCTACCACGAGGGTGAGCAGGGGTTACTTCATGAGTGTAACAACCCTTACCCTGACTAGGAAGAAGGGTCCCTACTTGGACAAAGGTGCAAGCCCTTGCCAACTAGAGATCCCATTTCTAACAGATGTATTTGTAATTCCTGAGTTCAGGAAGCCTAAACTCCATTTCTCTATCTTGTCCCAATGTAAAGTTATGCTTGTAAGATGTTACAAAGCAACTCCCATGTCAGCATATGAGACAGATAGCCTTGCAACAGTGAGAAGTGAAATAGTCTTTCATTATCAGGACATGTAAAACACACCAGTACATGTCCTACCTTTCACATATATTGCACCCTGCCCATGGGGGTTACCTTGGGCCTACCTGAGGGGGTGCTTTACATGTAAGAAAAGGGAAGGTTTGGACCTGGCAAGTGGGTGCACTTGCCAGGTCGAAATGGCAGTAAATACTGCGCACAGTCACTGTCTTTGCCGCCTTTGCCGCTGCCGTCTTTGCCACTGCCGTCTTTGCCACTGCCGTCTTTGCCGCTGCCGTCTTTGCCGCTGCCGTCTTTGCCGCTGCCGTCTTTGCCGAAGCCTTGCCTACGCCGCCTTCTGCTTTGCCGACGCCGCCTTCTGCTTTGCCGACGCCGCCTTCTGCTTTGCCGACGCCGCCTTCTGCTTTGCCGACGCCGCCTTCTGCTTTGCCGACGCCGCCTTCTGCTTTGCCGACGCCGCCTTCTGCTTTGCCGACGCCGCCTTCTGCTTTGCCGACGCCGCCTTCTGCTTTGCCGACGCCGACGCCTTTTTCTTTTTCGACGCCTTTTTCTTTTTCGACGCCTTTTTCTTTTTCGACGCCTTTTTCTTTTTCGACGCCTTTTTCTTTTTCGACGCCTTCTGCTTCTTCTTCGCCGCCTTCTCCAAAGCCTTCTTCTCCTTCATCCTCAATGCCTTCTTCTTCGATGCCTTCTTTGTTGCCGCCGTCTTATACGCCTAATTCTTTGCCGCCGCCTTTTTCTTCTTCTTCGCCTTTTTCTTCTTCTTCGCCTTTTTCTTCTTCTTCGCCTTCTTCGCTTCCGCTGCAGTCTCCGCCGGTGTCTTCTTTGCCGACCCTGCCTTCTTTGCCGACCCCTTTGCCGACCCCTTTGCCTTCTTGCCGACCCCTTTGCCTTCTTGCCGACCCCTTTGCCTTCTTGCCGACGCCTTTGCCAACCCCGCCTTTCATAAGCCGCTGCTTGCTGCCTTCTTTGCTGCCTTCTTTGCTGCCTTCTTTGCCGCCTTCTTTGCCGCCTTCTTTGCCGCCTTCTTTGCCGCCTTCTTTGCCGAAGTCTTTTCTTTGCCGAAGTCTTCTTTCTTTGCCGAAGTCTTCTTTCTTTGCCGATGTCTTCTTTCTTTGCCGACGTCTTCTTTCTTTGCCGACGTCTTCTTTCTTTGCCGACGTCTTCTTTCTTTGCCGACGTCTTCTTTCTTTGCCGCCGCCTTCTTTCTTTGCCGCCGCCTTCTTCTTTTCTGCCTTCTTCGACGCCTTGTAAGCCGATGCCTTCTTAGCCGACGCCACCTTCTTCGCTGTTTTCTTGCCGCCGACGCCTTTGCCACCGCCTTTGCCGTCGCCGACTTCTTCTTCGACTCCGCCTTGTTCTTTGATGCCTTTGTCGCTGCCTTGTTTTTCTCTGCCGAGTTGTTTTTCGCTGCCGCCTTGTTTTTCTTTGCCGGCGGCCCCCTTTTCTTTGCCGGACGCCCGCCCTTTTCTTTGCCGGACGCCCGCCCTTTTCTCCCCTTTTCTTTGCCAGACGCCCCCCTTTTCTCCCCTTTTCTTTGCCAGACGCCCCCTTTTTCTCCCCTTTTCTTTGCCGGACGCCCCCCCTTTTCTTTGCCGGACGCCCCCCTTTTCTTTGCCGGACGCCCCCTTTTTCTTTGCCGGACGCCCCCCTTTTCTTTGCCGGACGCCCCCCTTTTCTTTGCCGGACGCCCCCCTTTTCTTTGCCGGACGCCCTCCCTTTTCTTTGCCGGACGCCCCCTTTTCTTTGCCGGACGCCCCCCTTTTCTTTGCCGTCGCCCCCCTTTTCTTTGCCGTCGCCCCCCTTTTCTTTGCCGTCGCCCCCCTTTTCTTTGCCGGACGCCCCCCTTTTCTTTGCCTGACGCCCCCCTTTTCTTTGCCTGACGCCCCCCTTTTCTTTGCCTGACGCCCCCTTTTCTTTGCCTGACGCCCCCTTTTCTTTGCCGGACGCCCCCTTTTCTTTGCCGGACGCCCCCCTTTTCTTTGCCGGACGCCCCCCTTTTCTTTGCCGGACGCCCCCCCTTTCTTTGCCGGACGCCCCCCTTTTCTTTGCCGGACGCCCCCCTTTTCTTTGCCGGACGCCCCCTTTTCTTTGCCGGACGCCCCCCCTTTTCTTTGCCGGACGCCCCCTTTTCTTTGCCGGACGCCCCCCTTTTCTTTGCCGGACGCCCCCTTTTCTTTGCCGGACGCCCCCCTTTTCTTTGCCGGACGCCCCCCTTTTCTTTGCCGGACGCCCCCTTTTCTTTGCCGGACGCCCCCCCTTTTCTTTGCCGGGCGCCCCCTTTTCTTTGCCGGGCGCCCCCCTTTTCTTTGCCGGACGCCCCCCTTTTCTTTGCCGGACGCCCCCTTTTCTTTGCCGGACGCCCCCCTTTTCTTTGCGGGCGGCCCCCCTTTTCTTTGCCGGGCGGCCCCCTTTCTTTGCCGGGCGGCCCCCCTTTTCTTTGCCGGACGCCCCCCTTTTCTTTGCCGGGCGCCCCCCTTTTCTTTGCGGACGCCCCCTTTTCTTGCCGGACGCCCCCCTTTTCTTTGCCGGACGCCCCCCTTTTCTTTGCCGGGCGCCCCCCTTTTCTTTGCCGGACGCCCCCCTTTTCTTTGCCGGACGCCCCCCCTTTTCTTTGCCGGACGCCCCCCTTTCTTTGCCGGACGCCCCCTTTTCTTTGCCGGACGCCCCCCTTTTCTTTGCCGGACGCCCCCCTTTTCTTTGCCGGGCGGCCCCTTTTCTTTGCCGGACGCCCCCCTTTTCTTTGCCGGGCGCCCCCCTTTTCTTTGCCGGACGCCCCTTTTCTTTGCCGGGCGCCCCCCTTTTCTTTGCCGGGCGCCCCCCCTTTTCTTTGCGGGACGCCCCCCTTTTCTTTGCCGGACGCCCCCCTTTTCTTTGCCGGACGCCCCCCTTTTCTTTGCCGGACGCCCCTTTCCGGCGCCTTTTCTTTGCCGGACGCCCCCCTTTTCTTTGCCGGACGCCCCCCTTTCTTTGCCGGACGCCCCCTTTTCTTTGCCGGGCGCCCCCCTTTTCTTTGCCGGACGCCCCCCTTTTCTTTGCCGGACGCCCCCCTTTTCTTGCCGGACGCCCCCCTTTTCTTTGCCGGACGCCCCCCTTTTCTTTGCCGGACGCCCCCCTTTTCTTTGCCGGACGCCTCTCCCCCTTTTCTTTGCCGGACGCCCCCCCCTTTTCTTTGCCGGACGCCCCCTTTTCTTTGCCGGACGCCCCCCCTTTTCTTTGCCGGACGCCCCTCCCTTTTCTTTGCCGGACGCCCCCTTTTCTTTGCCGGACGCCCCCCCTTTTCTTTGCCGGACGCCCCCCTTTTCTTTGCCGGACGCCCCCCCTTTTCTTTGCCGGACGCCCCCTTTTCTTTGCCGGACGCCCCCTTTTTCTTTGCCGGACGCCCCCTTTTCTTTGCCGGACGCCCCCCCTTTTCTTTGCCGGACGCCCCCCCTTTTCTTTGCCGGACGCCCCCCTTTTCTTTGCCGGACGCCCCCTTTTCTTTGCCGGACGCCCCCCCCTTTTCTTTGCCGGACGCCCCCTTTTCTTTGCCGGACGCCCCCTTTTCTTTGCCGGACGCCCCCCTTTTCTTTGCCGGACGCCCCCTCTTTTCTTTGCCGGACGCCCCCCTCTTTTCTTTGCCGGACGCCCCCTCTTTTCTTTGCCGGACGCCCCCTCTTTTCTTTGCCGGACGCCCCCTCTTTTCTTTGCCGGACGCCCCCTCTTTTCTTTGCCGGACGCCCCCTCTTTTCTTTGCCGGACGCCCCCTCTTTTCTTTGCCGGACGCCCCCTCTTTTCTTTGCCGGACGCCCCCCTCTTTTCTTTGCCGGACGCCCCCTCTTTTCTTTGCCGGACGCCCCCTCTTTTCTTTGCCGGACGCCCCCTCTTTTCTTTGCCGGACGCCCCCCTCTTTTCTTTGCCGGACGCCCCCTCTTTTCTTTGCCGGACGCCCCCCTCTTTTCTTTGCCGGACGCCCCCCTCTTTTCTTTGCCGGACGCCCCCTCTTTCTTTGCCGGACGCCCCCTCTTTCTTTGCCGGACGCCCCCCTCTTTTCTTTGCCGGACGCCCCCTCTTTTCTTTGCCGGACGCCCCCTCTTTTCTTTGCCGGACGCCCCCTCTTTTCTTTGCCGGACGCCCCCCTCTTTTCTTTGCCGGACGCCCCCTCTTTTCTTTGCCGGACGCCCCCTCTTTTCTTTGCCGGACGCCCCCCTTTTCTTTGCCGGACGCCCCCCCTTTTCTTTGCCGGACGCCCCCCTCTTTCTTTGCCGGACGCCCCCCTTTCTTTGCCGGACGCCCCCCATATTCGCCGCCGCCTTCTTTGCCGTCGCCGCCGCCTTTGCCGTCGCCTTCTTTGCCGTCGCCTTCTTTGCCGTCGCCTTCTTTGCCGTCGCCTTCTTTGCCGTCGCCGCCGCCTTCTTTGCCGTCGCCGCCGCCTTCTTTGCCGTCGCCTTCTTTGCCGTCGCCGCCGCCTTCTTTGCCGTCGCCTTCTTTGCCGTCGCCTTCTTTGCCGTCGCCGCCTTCTTTGCCGTCGCCGCCTTCTTTGCCGCCGCCTTTGCCTTTGCCGCCTTTGCCGCCGTCGCCTTTGCCGTCGCCTTCTTTGCCGTCGCCTTCTTTGCCGTCGCCTTCTTTGCCGTCGCCTTCTTTGCCGTCGCCTTCTTTGCCGTCGCCTTCTTTGCCGTCGCCGCCTTCTTTGCCGTCGCCTTCTTTGCCGTCGCCTTCTTTGCCGTCGCCGCCGCCTTCTTTGCCGCCGCCTTCTTTGCCGCCGCCTTCTTTGCCGCCGCCTTCTTTGCCGCCGCCTTCTTTGCCGCCGCCTTCTTTGCCGCCGCCTTCTTTGCCGCCGCCTTCTTTGCCGTCGCCTTCTTTGCCGCCGCCTTCTTTGCCGTCGCCTTCTTTGCCGTCGCCTTCTTTGCCGTCGCCTTCTTTGCCGTCGCCTTCTTTGCCGTCGCCGCCTTCTTTGCCGTCGCCGCCTTCTTTGCCGTCGCCGCCTTCTTTGCCGTCGCCGCCTTCTTTGCCGTCGCCTTCTTTGCCGTCGCCCCCTTTTCTTTGCCGGACGCCCCCCTTTTCTTTGCCGGACGCCCCCCTTTTCTTTGCCGGACGCCCCCCCTTTTCTTTGCCGGACGCCCCCTTTTTCTTTGCCGGACGCCCCCCTTTTTCTTTGCCGGACGCCCCCTTTTCTTTGCCGGACGCCCCCTTTTCTTTGCCGGACGCCCCCCTTTTCTTTGCGGACGCCCCCCTTTTCTTTGCCGGACGCCCCCTTTTCTTTGCGGACGCCCCCTTTTCTTTGCCGGACGCCCCCCTTTTCTTTGCCGGACGCCCCCCCTTTCTTTGCCGGACGCCCCCCATATTCGCCGCCGCCTTTGCCGTCGCCGCCTTCTTTGCCGTCGCCTTTGCCGTTGCCTTCTTTGCCGTCGCCTTCTTTGCCGTCGCCTTCTTTGCCGTCGCCTTCTTTGCCGTCGCCTTCTTTGCCGTCGCCTTCTTTGCCGTCGCCGCCTTCTTTGCCGTCGCCGCCTTCTTTGCCGTCGCCGCCTTCTTTGCCGTCGCCGCCTTCTTTGCCGTCGCCGCCTTCTTTGCCGTCGCCGCCTTCTTTGCCGTCGCCGCCTTCTTTGCCGTCGCCTTCTTTGCCGTCGCCGCCGCCTTCTTTGCCGCCGCCTTCTTTGCCGCCGCCTTCTTTGCCGCCGCCGCCTTCTTTGCCGCCGCCGCCTTTGCCGCCGCCGCCTTTGCCGCCGCCGCCTTCTTTGCCGCCGCCGCCTTCTTTGCCGTCGCCGCCTTCTTTGCCGTCGCCGCCTTCTTTGCCGTCGCCGCCTTCTTTGCCGTCGCCGCCTTCTTGCCGTCGCCGCCTTCTTGCCGTCGCCGCCTTCTTTGCCGTCGCCGCCTTCTTTGCCGCCGCCGCCTTTGCCGCCGCCGCCTTTGCCGCCGCCGCCTTCTTTGCCGCCGCCGCCTTCTTTGCCGTCGCCGCCTTCTTTGCCGTCGCCGCCTTCTTTGCCGTCGCCGCCTTCTTTGCCGTCGCCGCCTTCTTTGCCGTCGCCGCCTTCTTTGCCGTCGCCGCCTTCTTTGCCGTCGCCGCCTTCTTTGCCGCCGCCTTCTTTACCGTCGCCGCCTTCTTTGCGGACGCCCCCTTTCTTTGCCGGACGCCCCCTTTTCTTTGCCGGACGCCCCCTTTTTCTTTGCCGGACGCCCCCTTTTCTTTGCCGGACGCCCCCCTTTTCTTTGCCGGACGCCCCCTTTTCTTTGCCGGACGCCCCCTTTTCTTTGCCGGACGCCCCCCCTTTTCTTTGCCGGACGCCCCCCCTTTTCTTTGCCGGACGCCCCCCTTTCTTTTTGCCGGACGCCCCCCTTTTCTTTGCCGGACGCCCCCCTTTTCTTTGCCGGACGCCCCCTTTTCTTTGCCGGACGCCCCCACTATTCGCCGTCGCCGCCTTCTTTGCCGTCGCCGCCTTCTTTGCCGTCGCCGCCTTCTTTGCCGTCGCCGCCTTCTTGCCGTCGCCGCCTTCTTGCCGTCGCCGCCTTCTTTGCCGTCGCCGCCTTCTTTGCCGTCGCCGCCTTCTTTGCCGTCGCCGCCTTCTTTGCCGTCGCCGCCTTCTTTGCCGCCGCCTTCTTTGCCGTCGCCGCCTTCTTTGCCGGACGCCCCCCCCTTTTCTTTGCCGGACGCCCCCCCCTTTTCTTTGCCGGACGCCCCCCCCTTTTCTTTGCCGGACGCCCCCTTTTCTTTGCCGGACGCCCCCTTTTCTTTGCCGGACGCCCCCCTTTTCTTTGCCGGACGCCCCCTTTTCTTTGCGGACGCCCCCCTTTTCTTGCCGGACGCCCCCCTTCTTGCTTTGCGGACGCCCCCCCTTTTCTTTGCGGACGCCCCCCTTTCTTGCGGACGCCCCCCTTTTCTTTGCCGGACGCCCCCTTTTCTTTGCGGACGCCCCCCCTTTTCTTTGCCGGACGCCCCCTTTTTCTTTGCCGGACGCCCCCCTATTCGCCCCCCATGCGTCGCCGCCTTCTTCCGTCGCCGCCTTCTTTGCCCGTCGCCGCCTTCTTTGCCGTCGCCGCCTTCTTGCCGTCGCGCCTTCTTGCCGTCGCCGCCTTCTTGCCGCGCGCCTTCTTTGCCGTCGCCGCCTTCTTTACCGCGCCGCCTTTCGCCTGCCTTTTGCCGCCGCCTTCTTGCCGCCGCGCCTTCTTTGCCGCCGCCCCTTCTTTGCCGTCGCCGCCTTCTTTGCCGTCGCCGCCTTCTTTGCCGTCGCCGCCTTCTTTGCGTCGCCGCCTTCTTTGCCGTCGCCGCCTTCTTTACCGTCGCCGCCTTCTTTGCCGTCGCCGCCTTCTTTGCCGTCGCCTTCTTTGCCGTCGCCTTCTTTGCCGTCGCCTTCTTTGCCGCCCTTCTTTGCCGTCGCCGCTTCTTTGCGTCGCCGCCTTCTTTGCCGTCGCCGCCTTCTTGCCGTCGCCTTCTTTGCCGTCGCCTTCTTTGCCGTCGCCTTCTTTGCGCCGCCTTCTTTGCCGTCGCCGCTTCTTTGCCGTCGCCGCCTTCTTTACCGTCGCCGCCTTCTTTGCCGTCGCGCCTTCTTCCGTCGCCGCCTTCTTTGCCGTCGCCGCCTTCTTTGCCGTCGCCGCCTTCTTTGCCGTCGCCGCCTTCTTTGCCGTCGCCGCCTTCTTTGCCGTCGCCGCCTTCTTTGCCGTCGCCTTCTTTGCCGTCGCCTTCTTTGCCGTCGCCTTCTTTGCCGTCGCCGCCTTCTTTGCCGTCGCCGCCTTCTTTGCCGTCGCCGCCTTCTTTGCCGTCGCCGCCTTCTCTGTCGTCGCCGCCTTCTCTGTCGTCGCCGCCTTCTCTGTCGTCGCCGCCTTCTGTCGTCGTCGCCGCCTTCTGTCGTCGTCGCCGCCTTCTGTCGTCGCCGCCGCCTTCTCTGCCGCCGCCGCCTTCTCTGCCGTCGCCGCCTTCTTTGCCGTCGCCGCCGCCTTCTTTGCCTTCGCCGCCGCCTTTGTCGTTGCCTTCGCCGCCGCCTTTGTCGTTGCCGCCGCCTTTGTCGTTGCCTTCGCCGCCGCCTTTGTAGTTGCCTTCGCCGCCGCCTTTGTAGTTGCCTTCGCCGCCGCCTTTGTAGTTGCCTTCGCCGCCGCCTTTGTCGTTGCCTTCGCCGCCGCCTTTGTCTCCGTCGCCGCCTTTGTCGTCACCTCCGATGCCTTATTCGTCGCCTCCGATGCCTTATTCGTCGCCTCCGATGCCTTATTCGTCGCCTCCGATGCCTTTTTCTTCAACGCCTTTTTCTTCGCCGAAACCACTTCATTTTCTGAAAAACTATTGTTCACTTGGATGATTGAGCCCAGTACCATTTAGTCCAATCTGGACCCTGCGTGACTGGACCCTACGGCTGGGACTTAGTTCTCTGGCTTGTCCAGACAAGGCTGCGCTGAGGGAAAGACATTTATTGGAAGAGTTTTACCAGATGTTATGGTCCCTGCACAGTTATAGGGCCACCAGACAAGCTAATATTTCTGCCTCATATAAGCTAATATATTTACCTCAAGGGACAGCGGTAGGAGTGACAAACGAGCTAATATATCTATCTTAAGACCTCACACTCCGGCTCCAAGAAAGGATTACCAACAATGAATGGAGAAGCCAATACTCTCTCCACCCACGCTGAGAACATGGAATGTCTTACACAAAATCAAAGAGAGGAAGCGAGTCGTGCCCAAACTCACCTGACGCGCCAATGCTTGCCCGTGCACCTTCCAGAAGCATTGAAATTACAAATACAAATTGCTTTAAACGTTTACAGAATGCCCAGGACTGCGACGCTGATTCTCAAGACCATGGGACGACTTCTGCTGAAACCACTTCATGCCCTAAAAAGTAATTGCTCTCTTGGATGATTGAGCCCAGTTTTTTAGTCCAATCTGGACCCTGCGTAACTGGACCCTATTGTTGGGCCTTCGTACTCTGGCTTGACCGGAGCAAGGCTGCACCTAGGGAAAAGGGGACATAAGGGGATTACTGGATGTTACAGTCCCTGCACAGCTGTAGGGCCACCAGACAAGCTAATATCTATCTCCTATAAGCTAATATATCTACCTCAAGGGACAGCGATAGGAGTGGAAAATGAGCTAGTATATCTATCTTAAGAGCTCACACTCCGACTCCAAAAAAGGTTTACCAACAATGAATGAAGAAGCCAATACTCCACCGACGCTGAGGACAACATGGAATGGCACACAAAATCAAAAAGAGTAAGCAAATCGTGTCCAACCTCACCTGAAGAAGCGCCAAAGCTTGCCCACCTTCCAGAAGCATTGAAATGCAAATGCAAGTTGCTTTAAAGTTCTACAGAATGCCCAGGACTGCGACGCTGATCCTCAAGACGACGGGACGACTTGTGTTGAAACTGCTTCATGCCCTAAAAAGCGATTGCTCACTTGGATGATTGAGCCCAGTTCCTTTTAGTCCAATCTGGACCCTACGTAACTGTCCCTATTGCTGGACCTTCGTACTCTGGCTTGTCCGGAGCAAGGCTGTGCTGAGGGGAAAGGGGACATAAGGGGAAGGCTTTTATCGGATGTTACATTCCCTGCACAGCTGTAGGGCCATCAGAAAATCTAATATATCTACCTCATATAAGGTAATATATCTACCTCAAGTGATAGGATTGGCAAACAAGCTAATAAATCTACCTTAAGAACTCACACTCCGGCTCAACCAAAGGATTACCAACAATGAATGGAGACGCCAATACTCACTCTACTGACGCTGACAGAACTTGGAATGGCACACAAAATCAAAAAGAGGACGCGACTTGTCCCATGGTCTTGCGGATCAGCGTCGCAGTCTTGGGCATTTTATAGAATTTGAAAGTGATTTGAAGTTGCAATGTCAATGCTTCTGGAAGGTGCACGGGCAAAGTCTGGCGCTTTTTTCAGTGAATCTGGGCACAACTGGAGCTGAAACCAACTTCATTCTCTAAAAAAAGTGATTGTTCACTTGGATGATTGAGCCCAGTTCCTTTTAGTCCAATCTGGACACTGTGTATTGGAGCTTTGGCTCCGCCTTTGTTCTCTGGATTGTCCGAAGCAAGGCTGCCCTGAGGGGAAAGGGGACATAAGGGGAAGGGTTTTTCCAGTCATTACAGTCCCTGCACAGATGTAGGGCCAGCAAACAAGCTTATATAACCTCATATAAGTTAATATATCTACTTCAAGGGACAGCAATAGGAGCGGCAAACGATCTAATATATCTCACGCTCCGGCTCCAACAAAGAATTACCGACCATGAATGAAGAAGCCAATACTCACTCTACCAACGCTGAGGACAACCTGGAATGGCACACAAAATCAAAGAGACGACGCGAGTGGTACCCAAACTCACTTGAAGAAGCTCCCAAGCTTTCCCGTTCACATTCCAGAAGCATTGATATTGCAACTGCAAATTGCTTTAAAGTTCTACATAATGCCCAGGACTGCAACGCTGATCGTCAAGACCACAGGACGACTTGTGCTGAAACCACTTCATGCCCTAAATAGCGATTGCTCTCTTGGATGATTGATCCCAGTTCCTTTTAGTCCAATATTTTTCTTTTTATTGTTTTATTGTAAATTATCCAGCAAGCAGATATCTTCCCATGACACATTTGTTCACAATATGGTGCATTGCTATTCAGCATGTGACATTTTTAGATATCCACACACCCATCGACATACTAACTTATAGACTTTTTCTGATCACCTCTAGTTCACAGATCACTGCGCTCATCTCCGTTTCCTTGCCCTGTTGTAGCCTGTTCCAGTCTCTGTAGGTATTGTATCATTGGGTCCCATATATCTTTCGCTCTGGAAGTTACAGGTAGCTCCTCCGCATACGTTAATTGTTCCTTGCAGTACACCATATCTTTGAGCCAGCTTTTTGCATTGGGGGCACTTTTGCTTTCCAAATGAATTGCTATATGTCTTTTTGCTAGTAATAGTGCCACCGCAGCTAATCTACGGTTGGAAGGTCTCAATGATATTACCAGTCCCAGGAGACAAATCTGCGGAGACCCATGCACCGGTTCAAGTAGCATCTCACCTAATGTGTCAGTCACCTTCCTTCAATACTCTCGTACAGAAGGACAAGCCCAGCTAAGATGTAAGAAATCTGCTTCCATGTATCCACACCTTTTACAATTAGCATTACTCCTTAATCCATACCTATACAATTGCACTGGAGTGTAGTACATCTGCTGGACAAACTTGAAATGAATAATACATAGATTGCAGTTTGGTGTGAGCAGCTTAGTGAGAGAACAGCAGGCAGCCCAGTCCGATTCAGCTAGTAGTATATCTAATACTTCGTTACATCTCTCTAGTGCCCTCTCTGCGTCTCTGTATTTTTCCTGCTGTGCTGTAGTATAAAGTTTAGTAATTAGCCTGTCCCGTGTAGGTGCAGTAAGCAGAATCTGTAGTACCTGTAGTGTAGGCAGCTCAAGTGGGAAGGATGGGTATAGCCCTTTAATGGCTTGTCTCAATCGTATGTACGTAAAGAAATGTAATGGGGTCGGGGGCGTGGCTAGCCAGCCAACATGGAGGACGTGAAACCTTAGCGCTCGCGCTACTATCCCCCACAGATCCGCCGCATTTATCCTGTAAGTGCGCCATCCACGCTCCATGGCAGTAGGACCGGGCAGCTGAAGCCCTGCTGCATCTGATGAGCCCGGAGTGGAGTCCTTTTGACCGCCGAGACTGCGGCGACGGTGGCGAGGAGTGACGGTAGCGGGTTTGCTGCGAGGCTGTGCACAGGCATTTTATGTTGTAAAATGGCCGCCCGAGATCAGGCGACGGTCCCGGGGGCAGAGAGCTAGCCTCTGGAGCGCATCCAGAACCAAACAGCAGACATATCGGCGCCGACCGGGGACTCGGAGGTGTACCACCGGGAGGCCCCCCTCCCCCCCGCTGCCTGGGACTACGGTTGCCGAGAGGAGAACATCGGAGGCCCACTGACCCCGGAGCTGACGGCGAGTGGAGGTGAGAGACGTCCCTTCACGCTGTCGCTACAGGAGACCAGCCACCACCACTGATATCGCTCCAGGCGGCGACGCACAGGCTCGCACCGCTCTGCCCCCGGGGGCGGCAACTGTGAGGGACAGTGGCGTGGGAATACCGGGCGGCGCAGGCCTTTGAGGCCACCCAACCGGTGACGCAGAACGACCGGCGTGAGGTGCGGAGAGCGTGCTGGCCAGGCCCTGAATAGGCGCAGACTGGATAGGCCGAGGCCTACGCAGACGGGAGCGACCAGCGTCGACCGGCCCGGAGCCCCCCGTCCTAGTGAGTTAAGGCCCCAGCTGCAACGCGGAGGCCGTGGTGCCGGGGTGTCGGTGGCTCGGGGCACAGAGTCCCTGCAGGCCGGGATGCTGCGGCACGGACCCGAGAGATCACCATATGCTGGGGAGACCCATCGACCACAGCCCGGTAGTGGACAATAAAAGGGGAGATCAGAGCGAGCACTTGAGAGGTTCTACCTGCCGAGGAAATACTGGCTGATATGCAGCCCCAGAGGTGAGAAACCTGGGAGGTGCTGAACCGGTGCCGGTGTGGGTCGAAGGAAGCAGAGACCGCTCTCTGGATTCTGGGTCTGGTGTTGTCAGCGGTGGCCGATTCAGTGGGCTGCAGAGAGTGGCGGAGGTGACACTGTCTGGGGATGGCGGCTGCAGATCCGGCGCCCTGCCGCGAGTGATCCTGTGAAGAGGCAGGGCTGGCACGGATGACAGCCCCTGGAGGCATTAATACCAGCTGTTCCGCCTCATGACCGAGTGACTCTACGAGCCTGCATCACACTACATTTACGCCGACGCGGCCCGACACCCCACCATAACCAGAGACCCAGATGCTCTACCCCACTGGCAAGCTACCGAGACAGAGGTAACAACTGACCCTCACGGGCCGATACGTCCAGCCTTATCCACGGACGACGTCGTCTGGGGAAACTGCTGTGGGTTTCCTGAGTGGCCCACGTGGGTGCGAGATTCCCCTTAGGTGGCATCATTATCAGGGAGCGGCTCTTTCGCAGACGAGCCCCGTATTCCCACGGCACAGCAACTCGTGATGGGCCGGATGCGAGCTAAACTACAACAGGGACCCCTCCGCGCGGGAGGCCTGGATCCCATAGGCGTGGGTACTAGTGCAGAAATGGAGCCGACGACCGCGGCCCTGGCAGCCAAGATGGACTCAGTACTTGCAGCGGTAGAGAGAATTGGCGCTGCGTTGGCACATACCAGGACCTCCCTGGAAGCCCGGATAGATGGGGTTACCTCGGACTTCACGCTCCTCCATGCGGACCATCGCAAGTTGGCCGACAAAGTGAACGCACAAGGCCAAACACTGAAGGACCTACAACCTGTCACGCAAAGTCACACAGCTGCACTCCAGGACCTGATCGACCGCGTTCACGTTCTCGAAGACAGAGCGGAGGATGCAGAAGGGCGCTCACGCCGCAATAATATACGCGTGGTGGGATTGCAAGAGGGCGAGGAAGGAAGGAACCCGGAACACTACGTGGAACACTGGCTGCGTGATCTTCTACCCCAGGGAACATTGTCCCCACAATTTGTAATAGAAAGAGCCCACCGCGTGCCGGCCCAGAGACCCCAGCCAGGAGCCAGGCCACGCCCGCTTATCTTCAAGGTTCTCAACTACGGGGACAGAGACGCGGTGCTCCGTGAAACACGAAAAATGGAGAGTCTCACAGTAAATGGAGGCCCAGTCATGCTCTTCCCGGATTACACCGCCCTTGTGCAACGGCGCAGGAGTAACTATGTAGCAGTGAAACGCCAGCTCAGAATACTCGAACTGCCCTACTCGTTGCTGTTCCCGGCCAGATTACGAGTGGTCACGAAGGAAGGAACCCGCTTCTTCGATTCTCCTACGGAGGCATGGGACTGGCTGGAAGAGTCAGGGCTGTGGACGGGTGTGAGGCCTTCGAATCCGGATGGAAACAACCTAACAGGTCGGAGGACAAGGCGGCGCAGACGACGAGGGACAGAGAGAGGCGCGACAGGGGGAGCTGCAGTCCCAAATCCGGAGAACATGCGCCGGGAGAGACAGAGCGCCCTGGAGGCGGTCATGACCCTGGGCTCCCCACATCCCAAAGAACGACCGGACCCTTACTCACGCGGTGCGCTGGTGATCAGTGGCTCCTCGTCGCCGTCGACTGCGATATCTGAAGAACTCGGACTACCGGAGATAACCCCGCAAACTGCCGATGGCATTATTTGAACCAGGACTGGTGCGATAGACTCTGGCACAAAAGACTCACGCAAGTAGAACACTCATGATTAATGATTGTGGTCCTGCACACCACTGTATAACGGGGTAGGATGATGAGGTAACACACCACACACACCTCCCGCAGAGTCGATACAGTGCCACTGGGCCCATACCTGGCCACCTAAATACACTGTCGGGGAAATGCAAACACCTGTCTTACCATTCAGGGCTACATGCTGCTGGTCTCATTCATTTATACGGATGATTAATTGGATGGCATACTACATGCATAGGCAATGGGGAGGAGCGATTATAGTAAATTGATACTCGTACGTACACCCCAATAGGTACCACACTGACCTAGTTCGTATCACCCACTTGCTACAGAGGTTTGGACGGACGTTGCGAAATGTCCGCCCTAAATGTTGTGATGTTAAGGGTTCATTCATTGTTTTTGTTGCAGCAGAGAGACGCACTTGTCCCTGTCCCTGGTCCCTACCCCCTGTGGAGCGCTCCGCCCCAGCCGCCCTCGTTGATCAAAATCCCCAGAAATGGCACGGGCTAACATACTTACATGGAACATACGAGGTATGCACACACCCAAGCGGCGCTATTCCATATTTGCATACCTTCAAAGACACTCAGTGGGGATTGCCCTACTGCAGGAAACACACATGACACAGCCAGAACTAGACAAACTGCTTAGGCGTTGGAGGGGACAGGTGTATGGCACGGTATACTCCGCGCATGCGAGAGGCACCCTAATCTGGGTGAGAGCAGGCACTTCGTTCATTTGCGAGGACACGATGATAGACCCTGAGGGTAGATACACCTTAGTGCGAGGGACACTTAATGGCCAACCAACACTGTTGGGCTCAGTTTACGCCCCGAACGTAGACCAACCCTCATTCTTAACACAATTGTCCACAGTGCTGACTCCTCATGCTGGGCTTCCCTGGTTACTGGGCGGTGACTTTAATTCAGTGCTTGATATACACACGGACAGATCCTTTCCACCCCTTCGGAAGACATCTGCGATGTCAAACGCGCAGGCTCTCACGGACTGGCTCTCACACTGGGCATTATTAGACATGTGGCGGGTCCTCCACCCCAATGAACGCATCTATTCCTATTACTCGGCAGTACACGACCTACATGTGCGCCTGGATAGGGTTGTGGGCTCCCAGTCACTTATGCCACTAGTTGAGGTGTCTGAATATCTGGGACGAGCGCACTCTGACCACAACCCTATGAGACTCCAACTAACATGGGAGGCAGATCGTCCCCCCATACCCACCTGGCGTCTCCAGCCAGCCGCGCTGGAAGACCCCGAATTTCGCACATCACTGGGGGCGGCCGTTCTTGAGTACTTCGAGCTCAACGAGGAAACGGCAAGTACGGTGTTGGTGGAATGGGATGCCCACAAAATCGCTGTTAGAGGACACTGCCTCGGTGCCACCTGGAACATACGAAAACAGCTCATGATGGCACTCACACGCCTAGAAGCGCAGCTGCTCCAATATGAGCGCGAGGGCGGGGGTAGACATTCGGACCAACTGGAGGGCCTTAGGACGCAACACACAGTACTCATGGAGAGATTGAGGTGTCACAATTATACAGCCCACACGGCTCGCACCCACGCTAAGGCGGACAGAGCGGGCCTGGTTGCTCAAACAGGAGCATACACATACACCCATTGGAGCCATACGCACACCGGAGGGGACCCTGGTATATACACAACGTGAGATACATAAAGTAATGTCAGATCACTACATGAAATTGTATCAATCTAGGGGGCGCTGCTCTGGCCCTGACCTGGAGAGTTTTCTAACACCTATCCAGTTGCCCACAGCCTCGGAGACACACCAAGAGACACTCAATGGTCCCCTTACTCTAGAGGAAATTGGGGAGGCAATTGGGTCTATGGCATCGGGTAAGACACCGGGACCAGATGGTCTCCCGGCCGAATACTATAAAGCCTACCGGGAGACTCTTGTGCCGCGTCTGCACGCCCTTTATAACGCAGCCCTAGACGAAGGGATGTTGCCTCCGTCAATGTGTGAGGCCTACCTGGTGTCCCTGCTCAAACCAGACAGAGACTCTGCAGAACTAGGTTCGTACAGACCCTTGGCACTCCTAAACGTAGATTACAAGATATACGCTAAGGTGTTGGCGGAGCGCCTGGCACCGGTGGTCCCCGAGCTGGTTCACGCCGACCAAAATGGATTTGTACCCAAACGCAGCACATCACTGAACTTGCGCAGGTTCTTTAGGGTGGCGACGGATAGTGTGCAGGTGTGGCCCAGAGCGGGTTGCCTGGTGTTGGACCTTGAGAAGGCCTTCGATTGCTTAGACTGGAGCTACCTAGCAGCAGTGCTGATGCGATACGACCTGGGTCCGGCTTTCTCCAAATGATTGACCTATTATACAAAAATCCCATAGTCCGGGTACGAATGGGGCCGTACATGTCAGACACCATACCAATACGCAGGGGCACCAGGCAGGGGTGCCCGTTGTCGCCCCTCCTGTTTGCGCTAGCAATCGAGCCGCTGGCGGCAACATTGCGGGCGACGTTGGAAGATGGAATACCTCTGGGAGATGCAATACACCAGGTGTCGTTGTATGCAGACGACCTGCTGGTCTTTGTGAGAGATGTAAGAAACATACCACCCCAACTGGCACACACACTGCGGGACTTCGCTGCCCTATCGGGACTCCGAGTAAACGTGAACAAGTCCTGCCTTTATGCATTCAGTGGAGAGACCCAGAACCCGGACTACATACTAGAAGGTGCCAAGGTACAGTGGAAGGCTGACACCTTCCGCTATTTAGGAATTCAGATATACCGCCAGCCGAAGGACCTCTTTGACGGTAATCTGGGACGGGCCCGGACAGCCATCAAGTCACAGGTGCAATTTTGGAAAACGCTCCCGCTAACGGTCACCGGCAGGGTTGCGCTATCCAAGATGGTGATCCTTCCCCGTCTCCTATACTACTTTGCCAACCTGCCATTGTATATTCCGGCATCCTTCTTTTCCACACTCACCAAAATGCTTCGGGACTTCCTATGGGGCAACGCACGACACAGGATGGCACTGGCGAAACTGTACTTGCCTACTGATCAGGGAGGCCTGGCAGCGCCATGTTTCGAACACTACTATTTGGCGGCACAACTACAGTGGATCGCCCGCTGGCTCGCGGACAGGGGTCGGGAGGACACGGCGACCATACTGCCTCCTAGATCTCTGGCCCATATCACCAAACTTTTTCACCCAGCCACCAGAGTTGCGACCCCAACACCACTCCTCCTGGCGGTGGCGTACAAATGCTACCGCCGCTGCTTATACCTCACCAGAAAACTTGTCCCATATGCACCGGCCATACCACTAGAGGGCTCCCCCAGCGGGTCTGGGGTGCTTACATCCCTTGCACTTACAGAATGGCACGAGGCCGATATTCAGACCTTGGGAGATTTATACCGAGATGGTATGCTCATACCATTTGAATCCTTGGTTGAGGAAACGGGACTGTCACCGGGGCAGTTCCTGAGACACCGCTCATTGACTGCGACACTAACCTCCCGTTGGGGTGACATGACCACGGAACCGAGCCAACATCTCACAGTACAGTACCTCCATGTCATGGGGCGGGGCAGACACCTAATCTGCTGGTTTGCGGCGTCACTCCGTACACATGCAGCAATAAGTCTGGATCCACTGCGCCACAAGTGGGAAGCAGACCTAGAGCGACCACTTGGGGACAAGGAATGGGGTAGGATAATAGGGAGCCCAACACGTATACCTAGAAACATGAGGTTCAGGCAAATACAGTTGTTCATAATCCACAGAGCATATCTTACATCCGAGACGATCAATAGGTATTTTCATCGCACGGACGCGGTGTGTCCTCGCTGCACCGAACCAGGGGCTGGACTGGTACACATGTTATGGGGCTGCCACAAACTGCAGACATATTGGCGAGCAGTAAGTGAACTACTGCACACGTGCACAGGCCGTAACATACCCTTTGAATGGCCCACTTATTTATTGCATCACTTTCACAGAACCCCGGCCACTAAAGTCTCGTCCCGATTCCTTGACTTGGGTATAGTGGTGGCTAAGCGACTTATAACTAAGAGATGGAAGGCGCAGGACCCGCCGCACATACGGGCATGGAGATACTCGCTCTTAGCATGGGCCAAAGCAGAGGGAATTGCCATTCTACGGGAGGAAACGGTGGGGCTGCGACAAACACCTATAGCGGCGCAATGGGAGGGTCTGCTTCAGGCCCTAAAGCAAACGGAAGGGGATAGCCTTGAGGGACCAACAGAGAACGAGGGAGACGCCCTCGTAGGGAGTGACGGGTAGCCTGTCTGTAGACTCCTGGCATACAATAAGTGCACACATACACCAACTGACCTTGAACATGGACATAGCCGTAGCCAATGGGTAAAGATTGCCATAGTGATGAGGTAGAAGAGGGAGGAGGGCGGGGTGGGGGGGGCTCAAGTGGATGTTGTTTTATGCTGCTGTTTTTACTAGTTTTGAGTTCTGTTTGTTTTACCTATAACATCTGTTTAATCGATTATGCGGATTGTCCTTCAGAGTCTCTGTACACCACACTAGCGGAGCCAAACCACTACTGATCGATGACCTTTTGCTCCAACTGGAACGGACTAAATGCGGAGCCTCAACTGGTTCTTGAACCCATTATGTCATTTATACAGCTTATATGTAATGTTTGATTCAATTGCCATAATCTATTCGACTGTTAGATGGTTTGGTATATGGTCAGTAATATAAAATGTAATTTGTCTTTCATGAAGAGATACAACAAATTAATAAAAACAGATTTAAACAAAAAAAGAAATGTAATGGGGTCTGAGTAGCCCCATCAGCTAACCCCACTGATGTTAAAAACGTTTTCCCTGGGAACACATCTCCAAAAGTGCAGAGTCCCCTCGTATGTGGTATGCCTTGCTCTCTTGTGTGACTGATATGTCAGGGTGTTGCAACAGAGGTAATGCCGGAGCATATATTGGTTCCTTATGAGCCTGCCACGCTAATTTCTTCCATGCCTCTATCGTGCTCTGTACTGGATTTGTGTTCCGCAATATTCCCCTTCTTCTTTTTGGTATTAATGCTGAAAGTGGTATCGGGTAAGCTTCATCCGATTCTATTGGAACATGTGGAATGTACTCATGCGGTTTGTGCCAGTAATATGCAAAGTGCGCTTGTGCGCAAAGGTAATATAGGTACATATTTGGCGCTCCAAACCCTCCCTGCGCAAACAGGTGAGTTAGTTCCTCCCATCCAATTCTCGGTTTGCGACTTGCCCACGTTAGCGTTATTTGATATGACCTCAGTTTTGCAAAAGTGTTGGGGTAGGGGTATGGGTATGTTTATGAATAAATATAAAAATCTGACCGATTTGGCCCAATTTACACTCAATCCTGAAAGTCTTATGTGATGTATTCCCTTAACAGTGACTCGAGATTAAGGGCTGGTTCCCGTACATATAGGACCATATCATCTGCGTACATTGATATACTAAGGGGTCTTAATCTAAATCCCAATGCGGTGTCGGCGTGCTTTTGTCTTATCTTACACGCTAGCGGTTCGAGCGTTATCGCAAACAGGAGTGGCGACAGGGGACAGCCCTGTCTAGTTCCTCTGTGAATAGTAAATGGTTCAGCTGTGTTTCCATTAACGCTCAGTCTCACCACTGGTTCTGTATAGAGTAGTTGTACCCATCGGAGGAATGTCTGGGGTAATCCCATTCTCATTTGTAAACATGTACCTCCACTCCACTGAGTCAAACACTTTTGTTGCGTCTAGGAGGGTGGCCGCAGCTGGTAAGTCTGGGTCCAGTTGATGGAATAGAGCAAAAAGTGTACGTAAGTTGTGGGTCGTTGATATCTTGGGTATGAATCCCGCTTTATCTGGCAAGACCAGGTGCTGCAGTAGAGGCTTCAGCCTGCTCGCCAATATATTTGCCAGTATTTTGGCATCAATATTTATAAGCGACAGCGGTCTATAAGACTCATAGTTCCGGGTTCTTATCCGGTTTGAGTATAGTTATTAATAGTGCTTCTCAGAGCGACGGGGGAAGAAGGCCCTGCTCGTATGCTTCCGTATATATTTCAAGTAGCCTCGGCACTAATAGTTCCTCAAATTCCTTGTAAAATTCACCGGTGAACCCATCCGTGCGGGGTAATTTGCCCTTGGGGAGAGTTCGTATAGCATCTTTAATCTCTTCTTCTGTAATGGGTTGCATAAAATATTCCCTTTGCCCATTCAAAAGCCAGGCTAGAGCAATGTCTTGCAGGTAGTCCTCTATCTCTGCGGCCTGTATTTTTGTGGTATATAATTGTTCATAATATTCTGTAAACGTTTTGAGTATAGCTGGGGTGTCCTGCCATGCTTTACCCTGCCCATCTATGATTTGCACTATTTGTGTAGGTGCTCGTATAGTTTGCAACTTCTGTGCCAGTGTACGCTCCGGTCTACCCCCTTCCCCATATTTACGTGCCGTGTCTGCGTGCGGGGAAGTGAAGCTCTGTCCACCATCTCCTGATATTCTGACATCTTTGCGCGAATCTGAGCTAGCAGTTCAATGTCTAATGTCTGTTCATGCTCTTTCTCTAGTCTTTGGATGTCTCTTTCCAATAGACTCAATTGCTGGCGTATGTCTTGCAGAATCCCTGCCCCCTTGCTAATTCAGACCCCCCCCTGAGAGTCTCCTTAGAGGCTTCCCATAGTTTTTGTGCACTTGTTACTGTGCCTGAATTGTGTTCAAAGAATTCTACAATGGCCTTCTCTAATTCAGCTTTAAACTCTAGGTCCAGTAGTGCCTCTGATGGGAAGCGCCATGTGAACTGTCCGTGCGTGTGTGTGGGCAATATAAGTTCCAATCAGACCGGGGCATGGTCCGAAAGTGTCTTCGGCATATGCTTTATCGATTTCGTCCAGTTGCTTACTACTTTAGTTCCCAGCCAGAAGTCTATACGAGACCAAGAGTTGTGTGTGAGGGAGGTATAAGTGCCCTCCCATACGTTCAAATGCTTTATTCTCCACAGGTCAACCCTTGCTCGTCCATGCCTTCCCTCATTTCTCTTGCCGCCTGTTTATCACTCCTGGTAGCCTGTGTGCCTCTGTCCAGCACTGGATCTATGCACATGTTGAAGTCCCCCCCCCCATGTGATCGCAGTTGGTGCTAACTCCTGTAAATGTGCCGATATGCACGCAAAAAAGTCAGGATCGTCTGTTTGGAGCATATATGTTGACTAGTGTGAGAGTTGTAGCACTAAAGTCACCCTGAACTTTTATATATTGTCCTTGTGTGTCCTTTTTGGTGTACTGCACTGTAAACGGAGTCCCCTTCTTTACTAATAGCATTACACCTCTCGCATATGAGTAAGAGGAAGCTATACACGTCGTTGCCCATCTGGCACCAATGCTTACCTCAGAGTGTTTGGTAAGATGTGTATCTGAAAGAGACACAGTGATAGATTCCTTACCTTAGAATATCCCAAGGCGTCAGACTGGATCCGGAAAGTTTTTCGTCAGCAATACCCCTGCGCGTCGGTAGGCGTCGTCGTACTGCTCCGCGTACGTCGCTGGCGTCGTGGTCGCCGAGATGACGTCATGGGAGCTATTTAGACGCGCGGTGACGTCAGTTCTTTCTTTTTTCGCGCCAGCAGCGCAGATCCGAGAGAGAGCAGTACCCCTAGTTAAAAGTTTTAACTTGGTAATTGTTTGTCGAGTAATCAACTCTGGTGCAGTAGGGATGCCCGGGTTTAAATCCTGTGGGCCCTGCCGTCGCAACATGTCGGTAGCGGACCCGCACGACGTGTCTCTTCTGCTTGGGGCATGCCCATGACCCCGAGGCGTGCCCCGATTGTCGGGCCATGGCCCCGAAAGCTTTGCGGGAGCGTTCCTGAAAGTTGTTGGAGGCCCGGCAGTCGGTTCCGCGTCGATCAAGGTCCCGCTCCCGTGGGAGGTCGAGAGACCGGTCGCGGAGCCGTTACCTTCGCTCGTCGGACTCTGGGACAGGTAAGTCACGGCGCCATAAAAAATCAAAGAAGCAACGTCGTTCGTCTTCTACCCCTCACCGGTCCCAGGACGTGGTGGAGGGGGCGGGGGGTCACTCCCCCGCGGCTCTGCTGGAGCCCCCGTCGTTGCCTGCGGCCTACCCGTCCTTTCCAGGCCCGCACGTGACGTCGGATGAGATACAGGCCTTCCTGTCGGCCATGGGCCGTTTGTTTGGCCCATCGGGTCCCTCCGGAGCGCCTTCGGGCCCCGCGGACCCGTTGGGTGGGTCTGCCCCTGTGCCGCCGCCTTTGGCCTCGGCTGCGCCGGCAAAGTACCCTGCGGCGCCGCCGGCTTCGGTGCTGGATCCGGCCTCGACGCCGGGAGCGGCGCCGCAACCGACCCTGTACGGCGCCGAACCAGAATTGGTCTCTTACCCCCCCCCCCCCGATTCCAATTCTTGGTACAGAGTTTCTCCCATTTCCCCAGGCACCTCGTCCTTACAGGCCTCTTCCAACACCGGTAGCTGAAGGAGAGTACTGGGAGGGGTCTGAGGACCCTCTTGCAGCTCAATGCGAGAACGAGCCTGAATGGGAAGAAGACCTGGAGGGTCCTATGGATCTGGATTTCTCTCTACACCCTGGCACACTGTCCCCTTCTTCCGTGGCTACGGAGGAGGTGGGGACTTTTTCAGTGGTGCTGCGTAAGGCGGCTCAGGCTCTTAACCTTGAGCTCCCTTTCTGTGCCTATCAGAACAAATCTTCTGACTGAGGTGCTGCAGCCAGCGTCGTCCTCTGCGGAGCCGCTGCTGCCCTTCAATGAGGCACTCACTGATGTCCTATTGAGCACCTGGGGCAAGCCTAACACAGGGGTTCCTGTGGATAAGGGGGTGGCACGCCGTCATCGCCTGGCGCCGGGCGACCCCAGCTTCCTCACGCAACACCCAACACCTGAGAGTCTGGTTGTCCAGGCCTCTGCCTCTCCGAGCGCATTCCCTTCTGCTCCCCCGGACAAGGAATCTAAGAAACTGGAGCAGTTTGGAAAAAAGATCTTCACTTCTGCCAGTTCAGGGTTGCGGGCGGTGAATACAGCGTGCCTGTTGGGCCGCTATTCACATTCCGTATGGGACACCGTGGCACAGGTGCTTCCTCAGTGCCCGGTGGAGGCTCGGGCGGTGCTCTCCCAGGCTGTTACAGAGGGGAGAGATGCTGCAAAATTCACCATCCGTTGTGGACTTGACACAGCAGATTCCCTCGGCAGTGCGCTTTCCACAATGGTGGCGCTCCGTCGTTACGCTTGGCTCAGAACCACTGGCTTCTCCGGGGATGTCCAAAGCACCCTGTTGGACATGCCTTTTGATGGCACACGCCTGTTTGGTGACAAGGCGGATAGTGCCCTGGAACGCTTTAAGGACTCTCGGGCTACGGCCCAGTCCTTAGGTCTCGCCACCACACGCACTCCCACGGGGTCTGCTTTTCGCTCCTTTCGAGGGCAGGGTCGAGGCGTCCAAACGCGTTCCTTTCAGAGCCGCCGGCCTGCACAGCAGCAGTCTCAGCGTGGCCGAGGTCGGGGGCCCGCCGAGGTGGGTCACGGGGCCAGCGGGCGGGTCAGTCCACCGCCGCCGCTGCCTCCAAACCTTCCTAGTCCGGTCTTTCAGGCCCACCAGACGCCAGTTGGTGGCAGGATTCGCCATCACCTACCCCACTGGCGCACCATCACTTCAGACAGGTGGGTTCTGCAGATAGTCCGAAGGGGCTACTCCCTCCCCTTCGAGTCTACCCCTCCAGCCATGCCACCTCAGTGCCACCGCATGTCGGGGGATCACTTGGCACTTCTCCAGCAGGAAGTCGCGGCCCTCTTAGCCAAGGGGGCCATCGAGCGCGTTCCGACGCCAGAAGTAGGTCGTGGTTGTTACTCCCACTACTTCGTGGTTCCGAAGAAGGACAAAGGCCTGCGTCCTATCTTAGACCTCCGGAACGTCAATCGCTTCCTCCGGAAGGAGAAGTTCAAGATGCTCACGCTTGCTCAGGTCTTGTCTGCCCTAGACCCGCAAGACTGGCTGGTAGCGTTGGACTTGTAGGATGCTTATTTTCATATTCCCATCCTGCCCGCCCACCGGCGTTACCTACGGTTCACGGTAGGCCACGAGCACTTTCAGTTCACTGTGCTCCCTTTCGGCCTTACCAGCGCCCCTCGGGTGTTCACAAAAGTGATGGCGGTGGTCGCAGCTCATCTGCGCAGATCGGGGTTTTCAGTCTTCCCCTATCTCAACGACTGGCTGTTGAAGGCGGGATCGCCCCAGGCAGTCGTCTCCCACCTCCAGACTACGGCCGACCTCCTGCATTTGCTGGGGTTTTCCATCAACGTGCCGAAGTCGCACCTGATTCCCTCTCAAAAGCTCCTCTTCATCGGAGCGGTTTTGGACACGGCGCAGTTCCGGGTTTATCCTCCCGAACAGCGAGTCCGGGACATTCGGGCTATGATTCGGATCTTTCGGCCCTGGTCCTGGGTGTCGGTCAGGAAGACCCTGAGGCTACTGGGCCTCATGGCCTCCTGCATCCTGCTGATCAATCATGCCAGATGGCATATGCGGGCTCTGCAGTGGGACCTGAAGTTCCAGTGGACGCAGCATCAGGGAAATCTGTCCGATTACGTCCACATCTCGGAGGGCACTGCACAGGACTTGCAGTGGTGGCTCACGGACCAGCGTTGGGTCAGCGGCAGATCCCTCTCCCTTCCCCAACAGGAGCACACAGTGGTGACGGACGCGTCCCTCCTGGGATGGGGCGGCCACATGAGAGAGGCAGAGATCAGAGGCCTCTGGTCTCCGGCGAAGTCCAAGCTCCATATCAACCTTTTGGAGCTCAGGGCGATCCTACTTGCACTGAAAGCATTCCTTCCCTCTGTCAAGGGGAGAGTAGTGCAGGTTTTCACGGACAACACCACCGCCATGTGGTACTGCAACAAGCAGGGCGGGGTGGGGTCGTGGACCCTTTGTCAGGAGGCTCTACGTCTCTGGACGTGGCTGGAACGTCAAGGCATTTCCTTGGCGGTTCAACACCTGGCAGGTACCCTAAATGCCAGGGCGGATGAACTCAGCCGCAGGTGCATGTTGGATCACGAATGGCGTCTTTACTCAGAGGTGGCACAAGGTCTCTTTCAACAGTGGGGAAAGCCTTGGTTAGATCTATTCGCCACCGAAGAGAACGCGCAATGTCAGCAGTTCTGCGCGTTGGAGTTTCCAAGGCGGCACTCGCTCGGCAACGCTTTTCGTTGTGAGTGGAGTTCCGGTCTATTGTACGCCTTTCCGCCTATACCACTTCTACCCAGAGTGCTGAAGAAGATCAGACGCGACCGGGCCCAAGTCATTCTTGTGGCGCCGGACTGGGCTCGAAGAGTTTGGTATCCCGAGCTACTCAGTATGAGCGTGGATCCCCCGATCCGACTGCCTCTTCGGGAGGATCTCCTGTCGCAGCAACAGGGGACGGTCCTCCACCCGAACCTGTCCAGCCTCCACCTCCTTGCGTGGAGATTGAGCGGCGACAGCTGATTCCATTTGACTTGCCTCCTGAAGTTTGTAATGTGATTCTGGCAGCTAGGCGTCCCTCCACTAAAACGGTATACGCCTGTCGGTGGAACAAATTTGTGGCATGGTGTGCAGCAAAAGCTGTAGATCCTCTTGCTGCCCCTCTTTCTGACGTCCTCTTGTTCCTTCTCTCTTTGGCCCAGCAGGGCTCTGCTCTGGGCACTATCAAGGGCTACCTTTCTGCTCTTTCAGCCTTTCTTAGGCTGCCTGATCAGCCCTCTCTTTTCAAGTCCCCTGTTAACAGATTTCTCAAAGGCATTACTCACCTTTTCCCTCCTGTTCCTTTTGTCATGCCTCAATGGGACTTGAACCTGGTTCTCACATACTTAATGTGCGCTCCCTTTGAGCCTCTTCATAACTGTCCTTTGCTGTTATTAACTTTGAAAACTGTGTTCCTGGTGGCCATCACTTCCGCTCGGCGGGTGAGTGAGCTCCAAGCTCTTTCCTGTAAACCTCCTTTCCTGGCGGTTCATCCGGACAAGGTGGTTCTTCGACCACGTCCCTCCTTTCTACCAAAAGTAGTCTCTGCCTTTCATCTCGGGCAAACTGTGAATCTGCCCACTTTCTTTCCGCACCCTTCAAGAGAAGAGGAGAGGCTCCACCGTCTGGACCCAAAACGTGCACTTTCGTTCTATCTCAACCGCACACAGCAGTTCCGGGTGGATGACCAGCTCTTTGTTGGCTAAGTGGGTGCCAAGAAAGGCCGGGCTGTGCACAAGAGGACTATCTCACGATGGGTTGTCTTGTGCATTAAAGCCTGTTACTCTCTGGCTAAAAAGGAACCTCCGGTTGGGCTGCGCACCCATTCTACCAGGGCGACAGCAGCTACTACAGCATTGGGACGCGGTGTCCCCCTGCAAGACATCTGTCAGGCGGCCACTTGGGCCTCGTTGCATACTTTCACAAGGCACTATTGCCTTGACATCCAAGTCTGGAGAGACGGCTTCTTTGGCCGGTCGGTTCTCCGTGACTTTCTGGTGTGATTTCACTTCGCAGACCCACCACCGGGGATGGTATTGCTTGGGTATGTATTCTAAGGTAAGGAATCTATCTGAAAGAGACACGTTAGTGATAGATTCCTTACCTTAGAATTCCTTACCTTAGAATATCCCCAGGCGTCAGGCTGGATCCGGAAAGTTTTGCGTAGCAGTACCCTTGCGCGTCGGTAGGTGGCGTCGTGCGGCTCCGCGTCCGTCGTCGGCGTCGTGATCGCCGGGATGACGTCGCGGGCAGTACTTAGACGCCGCCCCTGCGCGCTGACGTCAGTTCTTCTTTTTCCGCGCCAGTAAGCGCAGATCCGGGAAGAGCAGTGCCCTGGTCACTTTTTGACCATACTTTTGGTGATTTTTTCACTGTCTTTTCCACCATTCAGGTGTCGTAGGGATGCCCGGCTTCAAGCGATGCGGCGCCTGTGCGCGGATGATGTCCGTCACCGACCCGCATTGGGAGTGTCTCTTCTGCCTCGGCCGAGGCCACGACACCGAGTCTTGTCCCGAATGCCAGGCCCTCAACCCGAAGGCTTTGCGAGAGCGGTCTCGAAAGCTCCTCGAGGCCCGGCATTCGGCTCCGCGGAAGCCCCGGTCGCGTGAGAGGTCCAGGGGTCGCTCGCGGAGTGCACACCGGTCGTCGGCGTCGAAGTCTTCTTCGTCCGGTAAGTCTCGACACAAGAAGTCCAAGAAGCATCGTCGCTCTCGGACTTCGCCTCGCCGGTCTCGCGACTCGGCTGAGGCCCCTCCCGGCACCGTCCCCGCCCCCGCGGCCCCGGACTTGCCTGTGGAGTCGCCCCGTCATACCCGCCCTTCCCGGGTTCGGGGGCGGATCCGGCCAAGGTACAGGAGTTCCTGTCGGCCATGGCCCGCCTCTTCGGGCCTTCAGGCCCCTCCGGTGCGCCTTCGGGCCCCGCGGGCCCTGATGGGGTTGATCCGGCGTCACCGGCGGCTCCGGCCCCGGCGTCGCCCGAGCCTCCAGCCTCGATCCCGGCTCCGGCTCCGGCCCCGGCCTCGATCCCGGCTCCACAACTCCCATCGACGCCGGTCGACCTCACGACCCCTCCGCCGGCGCCGATGTCTCCGGTGCCGTTCTCGACGCCGCCCTGGGCTCCGGGCGGCGTCGTCCCCCAGTTCCTTCCGGCTCCGGACATGGTCCCGGAGCGACGTCGCTCGACGCCGGCTCCGGCGCCGATGGGACCTTGGGTCCCAAATGTCCCTCCTCCTCCTTATTTTGAACCAGAGGAGGACCAGGAGGACTGGGAGGGGTCTGATGACCCTCTAACACGCAACTGTCAGTATGATGAGGACTGGACAGAGAGTCTAGGGGAGGCCAGTGGTCTGGATACTTCTCCTGACACTGGCATGCTGTCTCCTCCCGTGGCTACGGAGGAGGGGGCCAATTTTGGTACGGTGTTGCGTAGGGCTGCTGGGGCCTTACGTCTCCAGCTCCCTACTTTGACGGTCAAGACTAACATCTTGACAGAGGTGCTTCAGCCGGCAGCCTCCTCTGCGGAGACTGTGCTGCCGTTTAACGACGCCCTCACGGACGTTCTTTTGGGCGCCTGGTCCAAGCCCAACACAGGGGCTCCTGTGGATCGGAACGTGTCACGACGCCATCGCCCCGCTCCGGGCGACCCCTGTTTCTTTCTGTCCACCCCACTCCTGAGAGCTTGGTTGTCCAAGCCTCCGCTTCCCAAACCGCCTTCCCTACCGCTCCTCCGGATAGGGAATCCAAACGCCTGGATCAGTTTGGGAAGAAAGGTTTTTCTTCCTCCAGTGCTGGCTTGCGGTCCGTTAACACCGCTTGTCTTTTGGGCCGATATACCCACTCCCTGTGGGATTCGGTGGCGGATGTTTTGCCCCAGTGCCCTGAGGAGGTCCAGGCACTGCTTTCCCGCGCCATTGCGGAAGGAAGGGATGCGGCCAAATACACTATCCGTTGTGGCCTTGACACCGCCGACTCGCTGGGCAGGTCGATTGCAACGACGGTGGCGCTCCGGCGCCACGCCTGGCTCAGAACCACTGGTTTTTCAGGGGATGTCCAGAATACTCTCATGGACATGCCCTTTGATGGAGTCGGTCTTTTTGGGTCCAAAGCAGACCATGCGTTGGAGCGCTTTAAGGACTCACGGGCTACTGCAAAGTCCCTGGGCCTTTCTGCTACACGCCCTCCGCTGCCTTCTGCTTTTCGCCCCTATCGTGGCCACGGTAGGGGCGCCCTTCACGTCAGCAGCCCAGCCACCGGCCCGCGCAGCAGGCGTCTTCGCGTGGCCGAGGACGTGGATTCCGCCGTGGCGGATCGGGCAACCAGCGTGCGGGTCAGGCCACCACCTCCAACCCGTCCGCGGCCTCCAAGCCCTCCTAGTCCCTCCTTTCAGGTGCACGGCACGCCAGTAGGGGGCAGGGTCCGCCATCACCTTCCCCACTGGCGCACCATCACCTCGGACAGGTGGGTCTTGGACATTGTCCGAAGGGGCTACTCCCTCCCCTTCGAGACCACCCCCCAGCCATGCCACCTCAATTCCACCGCATGTCAGGGGATCACTTGGTGCTTCTACGGAAGGAAGTCACGGCCCTCTTGGCCAAGAGGGCCATCGAGCATGTTCCGACCCCAGAAGTAGGGCGTGGTTGCTACTCCCACTACTTTCTGGTGCCCAAAAAGGACAAGGAGGACATGCGTCCTATCTTGGACCTCCGGAACGTCAATCGCTTCCTCCGGAAGGAGAAGTTCAAGATGCTCACCCTAGCTCAGGTCTTGACTGCCCTCGACCCAGGAGACTGGTTGGTAGCGTTGGACTTGCAGGACGCGTATTTCCATATCCCCGTCCTGCCGGCCCACCGGCGTTACCTTCGGTTCACGGTAGGCCCCGAGCATTTTCAGTTCACCGTGCTCCCCTTTGGCCTTACAAGTGCCCCTCGGGTGTTCACGAAAGTGATGGCGGTGGTCGCAGCTCATCTGCGCCGGGCAGGGGTCTCCAGTCTTCCCCTACCTCGACGACTGGCTGCTGAAGGCGGGCTCGTCCCAGGCAGTCGTCTCCCACCTCCAGACTACGGCCGAACTCCTGCACTCGCTGGGGTTCTCCATCAATGTGCCGAAGTCGCATCTGATTCCTTCTCCACAGCTCCTTTTCATCGGAGCAGTTCTGGACACGACGCAGTTTCGGGCCTATCCTCCCGAACGGCGAGTCCGGGATATTCAGGCTATGATTCCGATCTTTCGGCCTTTATCCTGGGTTTCCGTACGGATGACCCTGAGGCTGCTGGGCCTCATGGCCTCCTGCATCCTGCTGGTCAATCATGCCAGATGGCATATGCGGGCTCTGCAGTGGGACCTGAAGTTCCAGTGGGCGCAGCACCAGGGCAACCTGTCCGATCACGTCCAGATCTCGGAGGGGACTGCAAAACAGTTGCAGTGGTGGCTCTCGAACCGGCAATGGGTCATGGGCAGATCCCTCTCCCTTCCCCAGCCAGAGCATACAGTTGTGACGGACGCGTCCCTTCTGGGATGGGGCGGTCACATGGGAGAGGCGGAGATCAGAGGCCTCTGGTCTCCGGCGGAGTCCCGGCTCCATATCAACTTTCTGGAGCTCCGGGCGATCCGGCTTGCACTCAAGGCATTCCTTCCCTCTGTCAAAGGGAAGGTAGTGCAGGTGTTCACAGACAACACCACCGCCATGTGGTACTGCAACAAACAGGGCGGGGTGGGGTCTTGGACCCTTTGTCAGGAGGCTCTGCGCCTCTGGACATGGCTGGAACATCAGGGCATGTTCCTGATGGTTCAACACCTGGCAGGTTCTCTGAACGCCAGGGCGGACGAACTCAGCCGCAGGTGCATAATGGATCACGAATGGCGTCTTCACTCGGAAGTGGCGCAAGGACTCTTTCTACAGTGGGGAGAGCCTTGGTTAGATCTATTCGCCACCGAAGAGAACGCGCAATGTCATCAGTTCTGCGCGTTGGAATTTCCAAGGCGGCACTCGCTCGGCGACGCTTTTCGTCGCGAGTGGAGTTGCGGTCTGTTGTACGCCTTTCCGCCTATACCACTTCTACCCAGAGTGTTGAAGAAGATTCGGCACGACCGGGCCCAAGTCATTCTTGTGGCTCCGGACTGGGCTCGAAGAGTTTGGTATCCCGAGCTACTCAATATGAGCATAGATCCCCCGATCCGTCTGCCTCTTCGGGAGGATCTTCTGTCGCAGCAGCAGGGACGGTCCTCCACCCGAACCTGTCCAGTCTACACCTGCTTGCGTGGAGATTGAGCGGCGGCAGTTGATTCCTTTCGACTTGCCTCCCGAAGTTTGTGATGTGATTCTGGCAGCCAGGCGTCCCTCCACTAAGGTGGTATACGCCTGCAGGTGGAACAAATTTGTGGCATGGTGCACAGCAAAGGCTGTGGATCCCCTTTCTGCCCCTCTTTCTGAGGTCCTTCTGTTCCTTCTCTCTCTGGCCCAACAGGGTTCTGCCCTGGGTACCATCAAGGGTTATCTTTGTGCTATCTCGGCCTTCCTCAGGCTCCCTGATCAGCCCTCCCTGTTCAAGTCCCCTGTTGTTACAAGGTTCTTAAAAGGCATTACTCACCTCTTCCCTCCTGTTCCGTTTGTAATGCCTCAGTGGGACTTGAACTTGGTTCTTACCTTTTTAATGTGCGCTCCCTTTGAGCCTCTGCATAACTGTCCTCTTCGTCTTCTGACTCTGAAGACAGCCTTTCTGGTGGCCATCACCTCCGCTCGGCGGGTGAGTGAGCTCCAGGCTCTATCTTGCAAGCCTCCCTTTCTGTCTGTTCATCCAGACAAGGTTGTTCTTCGGACGCGTCCGTCCTTCTTGCCAAAGGTGGTTACTGCTTTCCACATTGGGCAGACCATCACTTTGCCCACCTTCTTTCCGCCTCCGCATCCTTCCAGAGAGGAAGAGAGGCTCCACCGTCTGGACCCAAAACGTGCGCTCTCCTTCTATATCGACCGCACAAAACACTTCCGGGTGGGTGACCAGCTCTTTGTTGGCTACGTGGGCGCCAAAAAGGTCGGGCGGTGCACAAGAGGACCATCTCCCGCTGGGTTACCTTGTGCATCAAGACCTGCTATTCTTTGGCCAAGAAGGAGCCTCCTGTTGGGCTGCGTGCCCATTCCACCAGGGCAACGGCTGCTACCACGGCCTTGGGCCGCGGTGTTCCGCTGCCGGTTATCTGTCAGGCAGCTACGTGGGCCTCGCTGCACACGTTTACTAAGCATTACTGCCTTGACAGTCAGGTCCGGAGGGACGGCTTCTTTGGCCGTTCTGTCCTCCAGGACTTCCTTGTCTGATCTTTGTTCGCAGACCCACCACCAGGGTTGGTATTGCTGGGGTATCTATTCTAAGGTAAGGAATCTATCACTAACGTGTCTCTTTCAGATGCACAAGTTACTAACTTGTGTAACGATATATCTGTAAGAGACAGTAGTTAGTGATAGATTCCTTACCGCCCACCCATCCTCCCCGTTCTGCGAACTGATTTCTAGGGTTAAGGACATCCCTTTCAGGGCCCTAGTATTTTTCAGACACCTGTGTCAGCTTCTTGCATGGCTCTGCGTTCCTGGCGCGGAAAGTCGTGTACAGAACTGACGTCAGCGCGCAGGGGCGGCGTCTAAGTACTGCCCGCGACGTCATCCCGGCGATCACGACGCCGACGACGGACGCGGAGCCGCACGACGCCACCTACCGACGCGCAAGGGTACTGCTACGCAAAACTTTCCGGATCCAGCCTGACGCCTGGGGATATTCTAAGGTAAGAATTCTAAGGTAAGGAATCTATCACTAACTACTGTCTCTTACAGATATATCGTTACACAAGTTAGTAACTTGTGCATCACTAACGTGTCTCTTTCAGATGCACAAGTTACTTACTTGTGTAACAATATATCTGTAAGAGACATTAGTTAGTGATAGATTCCTTACCGCCCGCCCATCCTCCCCGTTCTGCGAACTGTTCTCTAGGGTTCAGGTCATCCCTTTCAGGGCCCTAGTTATATTGCACCAGTAGTCGGTCTCTGGCATGGGTCGGCGCTCCTGGCGCGGAAAAGTTGTGTACAGAACTGACGTCAGCACGCGTGGGCACGTCTAAATAGCTCCCATGACGTCATCTCGGCGACCATAACGCCAGCGACGTACGCGGAGCAGTACGACGACGCCTACCGACGCGCAGGGGTATTGCTGACTGTAGGAGAGTAGGATCTGCCTCTTATGTTGCCCCCACTTTTTTCCTGATGTTTACACTGGTTTCTGGCTATAGTCTGGCTTGGGTCCCTGCTAATCAGGGCCCCAGCCTCTCTGTTCTCTCTAAACGACTTGGAGTGCACTCTAGGTGCACTAGTGATTGGATACTTGCGGTACCTTATGAGTCCCTAGTATATGGTACCTTAGGTACTAAGGGCATAGGTACTTCACAGGCCTACCAGGGGCTGCAGCATGTATTATGCCACCCCTGGGAAGCAGACTAAATCTGACACCACAGGCCTGCTACTGCAGCCTGGGTGAGGTGGTGCTAGCACTCCTCACTGAGATATAGGTTCCCTATATCTCTCCTACACACACATATAAACCTATCAGTCACCCCTAAGGCAGGCCCTATCAATCCTGAGGGCAGGGTGCTTGGCTTCTATGTGAGGGGGTGCCTCTGCCTGAGCAGGGCCCCTCTGCAGCTCTCAGAGTCCATTCTCTGGTGCTGTTTTGGATGCGGTTAAACCATATACTCTTAAGTGCATTATATCCTCACGGTAAAATGCTAACTTTGGAATGGCTGCATCAAAACATGTCGTGTTTGGTGTCAAACATCTTGGAATACTACCCCCCCCGCCAGTCCTGGCGGCGGGGGTAGCATTCCACCCTTCTAGAGGGATAGACATGTACCTACTGTGGAAACGCGGTAGAATCCTGCAGAGCCCTGGCATCACAAAATGGATGCCACCAGTCACAGACACTGGGCTGCCCTCCTGCTGATGACCAACACTCGCAGTGGAGGAAGCCCAACAATAGATATCCTGTCCCAAGGGGGTGTGACCACCTCCCAGACAGGGTTTAGTGTATTGGGGCTGGGTGGGTGCACTCTTAGAGTGCGTTGAAGTCCTGCACTGGGGGAGCAGAAGGCTCCTCTGTGCATATGCCAGTTCAAACCGGCTCAGGGGCTACCTGCCCCTGCTCTGGCGCGAAACTGGACAAAGGGAAGTGGGTGTAGCCACCCACTCCCCTGACCCTCCCATAGGTAGGGTCATAGAGCTAGTCCCTCCCTTTCTTTTAGTATAAGAGGGGGAACCTGTGCATTGCACCCTAGATCTCCCTGGACGACGCTCTAAAGAAGAATCCTGGACCTTCGACGTTCCACTACCTTTGGAAGACTGAAGAATCTCCCTTGGAGTCAAGGAGTGACTCCCCTGCTTGGCAGGCACCAAAAACTACAAACGACGGTCGCAAACTACGCCGCTCCCGCCGGAGTCCGAAGTCCCTGCAGCCCAAGAAGTGGATTTCCTGACTTCTCAAAGGCCATCGTGAGTCCCCAGCAAAGCTGAGGCCAGTGGACCCCAAGAGTGACTAGGAACCGCGACCCCTGGGTACCGTGCACTATTGTCGAGTGCAACCCCTTCACAACGTTCTACGAACTTGTGCTTTGGACCAAGTGTGGTCCTAGCCTCCAGCAGGAATCCCTCCGAAGATCAGAGGCCTACCACGTCCCAAGTGACCATGGGCCCCTGTTGAGCGAATCCTCCCGAGGCATCTTCGCGATCCCTTGCCAGCCGGCTTGTGGGTCCCCAGAAGGCTTTCCTACAGAACCAAAGGGCTCCCCTGGTTGCTCCAGGCCTGCCCTGACTTACCCTCGCTGGGTGAGTCCCTCAGACCTTGCTGGTCTGCGCCATTGACTTTTTACACTTTCCCCGAGACTTGCTGTTACCAAGGCTTGTTGGCTCCAATCGAGTCGCCGACACCGCAGTAAGCTGCAGACATCGTGGGACACGCCGAATCCAGCTCCTGGTCGACGCCTCCTGGACCTCGTGGCTGAAGAGTCAAGGCACCCGTGAACGACCTGAATCTTGCGACGACGGTGGGCATCCATCTTCCTTGCCCCGAGTCACTGCCAAGTGACTTTGAACACTGTCCCCTCTGCTTTCAGGTCTTCCATCTTCTGAATCCAGGCTTGGATTCCTCCGGACACTTCTCCTGTCGCCGCAAGCAGCAAGTCTTCACTGGCTCCCATTGAAAACGACGCCGCGACCCGACACCAAAGAACACCTATGCACCCGGCTCCCCTGGGCGAGGTAACTTCAGCACTACGGTGCTCCTGTGGGTGTGGGCCCTAGAACTACTTACCCTGTAAGTGACTTGCTTGTAGCTACCCTAGAAGTGCCCTAAAACTCTTACTTTCCAAGTGCGACTATCGCGCTGACTCGTACATGGTTCGCGTCTGTGTTAGACACACCGCGTCCAACTCCCTTGCAACTCTATCTGTAACCGCGTCCTTCGACTCGTACAAGGACCGATCGGTGTGTTCGCCTCGAACACGCAAGGGACCTTAACATTGAAATCTCAATCGCGTCTGTTCGCATAGACTCGTACAGGACTCGCACCGGTGCCAGGACACCGCGTCCGTCCCCTGTGGGTCTCCTACAACTACCTGGGGTGGTTCTTGGTGGTCCCTCGATTCTAGATGCCCTAGACCTAGGTCTAGCCAAACTAAGATTGTGATATTCGATTGTGCTAAACTTATTTTGATAACATTTGACTTGTACATATGTTCCTGACTTCTAATCTCATAAAGAGATTAGTAGAGAGTTGTTTATTAATAAATACATATATATTTGATATATATACCTGTGTGGTGTCTTCATTTGGTGATTCAAGAGATTGTGTGGTAAAACAAGCTGCTTTACATTCCTTCAAGACTTAGCCTGAAGGCTGCTCTCCACAGATACCACTAGGATAGCTTTCTATAAAGGTTGTCTTAAACCTATCTACCATAAGAGTCTAATTGTTCTGGTGCAAGGTGTCCACTTTAATTAGTGAACAGCATATACCAGGCCAACTTCTCACACTGACGAAAAACTTTCCGGATCCAGTCTGACGCCTGGGGATATTCTAAGGTAAGGAATCTATCACTAACTAATGTCTCTTACAGATATATCTTTACTCAAGTAAGTAACTTGTGCTTCCTGTAGCAGTGCCACCTGCACTTTATGCCTGTCTAGATATGCTAACACTTGTCTGCTTTTCCGATGATTATTCAGACCTCTAACATTCTATGTCATTAGCGTCAGCGATCTATGCATCTGCGCCATCTTTTTGCCTATCAATCCTGAAGCTTGTCTGGATGTGTGTCTCACACTATAGCGTTTCTCGTCATGGTAGCGACATTTTGCTATTTGGTACATCCTATTTCCCTCAAACCTCCCCTCCCACTTTTGTACCTCAATCGCACCAAAGAGACAGCTCTTTGCTACACACCCTTCCATTGACATCCCCCACCCGACAACCCCCCCTTAACATCTATGCCATGGTGCACACTTGGGGGCATTAGTAGCCCACCAAATCCCTCTGCACCTCATGCAGAGGGGGCCACACTGAACAAAACAACATGCACAACTTTGCACCTCTAGTGGTCAAAGTGATTCCATTTCTATTCCACCCTTCTCCTGTTGCACCTGGCTTTCTTTGCCCTACCCTCCTTCTGGAGGCAGTTAAGACATCTTTCTGGCCGTTGTTTATTTCTATCATTTATACAGTATCTCCTTACACTATCTCCTCATACGGTGTTATCGTTCTGGGATATACCAATTGTCTAAGTTACGTTAATCACAGTCTGCAGGGTTTCGACTACTCCGGGTCATCTAGGTTAGAACGGGCCTCTTGGTCTTCATTATCCCCACGTGGCAATCTGTGTCTGTTTCCTGTCCACTCTTGTTGTTGCAGGTAGCGCGTAGGCTTTTGGGATCTCCAAATATTTTTTGGGTGCCTTCCACAGTTATTTTCTGGCGTGCAGGATATAGCATGGCATAGGGTATATTCATGTCTTGAAGCTTCCTTTTTGCTGAAATACATTTTTTCCGTGCTTCCTGACCTTGTGGAGTAAATTCCGGGTATAGTGAGCTCACAGGCCCCTCATATCTGAGCGTCTTCACCTCCCTGGACTGCCTCAGGGCTGCGTCACTGTCCCTATAGTTGAGGATTCTCGCTATTATAGGGCGCGGCCTCCCTCCTGGTGGCGGACGAGGGGCCAGAGATCTGTGCGCTCTTTCTACTACAAGCAGGTCGGAAAAAGTGTCTGCCCAGTACCTCTGCAAGTAGTTGTTCAACAAACCTTTCCATATTACCAGTGTTCTTGGACTCTGCTACGCCTATAATTCTAGGGAAGGTTCTTCTTGAGCGTGCCTCCAATTCTTCTCTTTTGGCTTGTAGCGCCTGTTGTCTTTGGGAGTCCTCCATCTTGCCCTGTGCGCCTTCATTATCTGATACTCTGCACTCCACCAAGTCCATTCTTTCCGCCTGTTTATCCATTCTCTCAGCCTGTCCACCCTATATGTCAACGTGTCTAATTTGCCATCTATCGTGGTCCGGGTAGTCTGCATTGCAGTTACAATTTGACACAGGTCCCCCCCCTAGCACCGACTCTGCCATGTCTGCTTCTGGTTCTATCTCTGCCTGATCATCCTTGTGTGTGCTGAGAGTCCTCCGCTGCTCAAAATTCAATCAATTTGGGCTGTGTTCTGTCAGTTTTCCCCATATTTTCTCACAGTTGTGCATGCAGGGTGAGGCCTGTTAGGAGCTTGGTGCACATGCCCACTATTTGCCTGCCACAGGGTCTAGATTATTCCTCCCTGGTAGTCGCCTATCTCACCATGTGGAATTTGGTTATTGTGCAGGATATTTCAGGATAGGTAGCGCGGCCGAAGGAGCTCGCGCAAGGTGCGGCCATCTTCAGGCCAGGCAAACTCCACCGCCTCTAGTCCAATCTTTACCCTACGTAACTGGACCCTATTGCTGGGCTTTCATTCTCTGGCTTGTCTGGAGCAAGGCTGCACTGAGGGGAAAGAGACATAAGGGGAAGGGTTTTACCAGACGTTACAGTCCCTGCACAGCTGTAGTCCCACCAGACAAGCTAATATATCTACCTCATAAAATTACCTCAAGGTACAGTGATAGCATTGGCAAAGGAGCTAATATATCAACCTTAAGAGCTCACACTCCGGCTCCAACAAAGGATTACCAACAATGAAAGGAGAAGCCAAAACTCACTGCCAATGCTGAGGACAACATGGAATGCCACACAATATCAAAGAGAGGAAGCGAGTTATGCCCAAACTCACCTGAAGAAGCGCCACAGCTTGACCATGCAGAAGCATTGAAATTTCAACTGCAAATCGCTTTAAAGTTCTACAGAATGCCCAGGACTGCGACGCTGATCCTCAAGACCATGGAACGACTGGTGCTGAAACCACTTAATTCCCTAAAAAGTGATTGCTCACTTGGATGATTGAGCCCAGTTCCTTTTAGTCCAATCTGGACCCTATTGCTTGGCCTTTGTTCTCTCGCTTGTCCAGAGCAAGGCTGCGCTGAGGGGAATTGGGACATAAGGTGAAGGGTTTTACCGGACGTTACAGTCCCTGCACAACTGTAGGGCCACCAGACAAGCTGATATATCTACCTCTTATAAACTAATATATCTACTGAAAGGTAAAGTGATAGCATTGGCAAACAAGCTCATACAACTACCTTAAGAGCTCACACTTCGGCTCTAACGAAGGATTACCAACAATAAATGGAGAAGCCAATACTCACTCTACCCACGCTGAGGACAACATGGAATGGCACACAAAATCAAAGGGGGAATGCGACTCGTCCCATTGACTTGAGGATCAGCGTTGCAGTCTTGTGCATTTCGTAAACTTGAAAGCGATTTGCAGTTGCAATTTCAATGCTTTTGGAAGGTGCACGGGCGAGCTTTGGTGCTTTTTCCGGTGAGTTTGGGCACAGCGTGAGCTGAAACCACTTAATTCCCTAAAAGTCATTGTTCACTTAGGTGATTAAGTGCCAAGTACCTTTTAGTCTGATCGGGACCCTGCGTAACTGGACCTTTGGCTGGGCCTTCGTTCTCTGGCTTGTACGGAGCAAGGCTGCACTGGGGGGGGGGGGGGAGAAGGAGACTTAAGGGGAAGGGTTTTACCGAACGTTACGGTCCCTGCACAGCTGTATGGCCACCAGACAAGCTGATATATCTGCCTCATATAAGTTAATATATCTACCTCAATGGACAGTGATAGGAGTGGCAAATGAGCTAATACATCTATTTGAGAGCTCACACTTCGGCTCCAACAATGGATTACCAACAATGAATGGAGAAGCCAATAATCACTCCACCGACGCCAACATGAAATGGCACACAAAATCAAAGAGAGGACACGGGTCGTGCCGAAACTCACCGGAAAAATCACCCAAGCTCGCCAGTGCACCTTCCAAAAGCATGGAATATTGAAACTGCAAATCTTTCATTTTCTACAGAATGCCCAGGACTGCGATGCTGATCCTCAAGCCCACGGATCAACTTTTGCTGAAACCACTTTAGGCACTAAAAAGCGATTGCTAACTTGGATGATTGAGCCCAGTTACTTTTACTCAAATCTGGACCTTTGGCTGGGCCTTTGTTCTCTAGCTTGTCCAGAGCAAGGCTGCGCTGAGGGGAAAGGAGCCATAAGGGGGAAGGGTTTTACCGGACTTTACGGTCCCTGCAAACCTGTAGGGCCACCAGACAAGCGAATATATCTACCTCATATAAGCTAATATATCTACCTCAAGGGACAGCGATAGGAGTGACAAACCAGCTTATATATCTATCTTAAGAGCTCCAACAAAGGATTACCAACAAAGAATGAATGTGATGAGCTCCAGAATACTCCACTATAAGCCTAGGTAGCTGCACGACCTTTTTCCTACATTTGTTCCACCTTGCTCTACATAACTGCTTTGGTGCTGACCTTTTGCCTGGTTATGTGCCAAATAAATGTAGTGTGGTTTTCTCTGAAAACTAGCCTTATTTATTATGCATGAGAATTCTTAGTATCTCACAGCAGGATTACCATCTTCTTTATAATAACTCTGTACAAAAGTCACCGCTATTGTCATCCTTGGACGACAGGCCCACAGTACCATTTCACATCTAGGTAGACCCCCTGAGGGTACCTTTTGGGTATATAAGCACCACATCTTTGCTGGGCAAACCAGAGGAGAAGCTTCCATGCTGACACGAGGTGCTGGAGTGCCTACATGCAGAAACTCCAGCACACAGTGTTCTGAAATCCCTTGCGGGGTGTCCAACTCAAGACCAAGATGGGCTCCTTCGTTCTTTCCCATCAGGTAATGGGTTTAACTCTTTCCTAGGGGGATTCTTGGCTTCACAGCTACATACAAGCTAGGTACATTTTGTTACACTTAGCTAGGGCGTGCATCTTAGGAGTACGCTTGATCATTATTATATATCTATATGCCTGCATATATTACCTTTTTTAGCACCATAGTAGAATTCTACCTTTTTATTTACTCTGTTGGTACTTGCAATTGTATATATCTGTTTCTGTCTAATGGTTGTCGCAGCACACGTTTTTTTTATACTAGAATGACCCTGGTTCAATAAATTCTTATTGAAAACATCCCCATCGTTTATTCTGTATATCTCTCTGAGAAGGAGTGACCACAAGTGACTGAACGAAAAGTACTGTACTGTTTCCACGATCCCTGAAGGATCAAGGGTTGTCATGTTCGATAGTTATCAGAAACTATTCGCTCCTTGGTAAGGTTATGGGGCTTACAGTGGTACTGTGAGCTAGTTGGTCTAAAGGCTAACATATCCTTTTGGGGTTTCTGGAATCAGTCTAGACACCAATCCCTTAGTTTATGTTGTCTAAACACGCAGATCCAATGTATTATTAGGAACTACAAGACATGGTGCCACCTACGTTGGTTTGGTTCTTATTTAACGGTCAAATCTGAGTAGTTCAGTTGTGCTTTCTCAGAGACCCCTACTCGCATTACCCAGAGACGTCTGGAGTGGGGAGGGAAAAACCGCCACAGCTGAGAAGGTATACCCTAGTTATTGGCTGTAGGTTTATTCAAGCTTGATGGATTAAAGTCCCCTTTATTGTGCAAAACCTTATCTCTTTCTCTATAAAGTTCCACCAGTAATGTCTCTAAGAGCAGATGCTGGTGCTAGTGGTACTAGTGTTGCTGAGCAGGAAGGTGCTCTAAACATTTCGGAAATTGCAGTAATGCACTTGCTATAAAATTGGAAAATGTTGGTCTCTCAGTGTTGGGTGGAACCGTTACCTTCATGATTGAGGCACACGAGGCATTCAGAACAGAGGTGTTCTATTCTTGGGTTAAATTCCCTCCTGCAGATGCACAAACAAATACGTTTCAATCCTATACTCCAGATGAAATACCATATGAATACTGTCCATATGAGGACATAGAAGTCCCGCTAACTTCCCAAGAACATATAAATTGGTTTAAAGGCGCCCTACCCCCATACCACAGATAAAGTATGACTCGGTCTGCTCAGCAGAGACGGAGCGACTTGGCCAGTCCTAGCTGCATACACACCACATCCAGAGATTGACACATTGTCAGCAGCAAACTTGCATCCACTTCACAAAGAAATAATAAAACTATACAGATATCCTACACAGTTCGTAATCGAACACTCACACTTCAACCTACAAGGGTCACTCGGGCTGCTCAACTACAAGGGACCACAACAAAAATCACTCCACAAACGCTAAACACGATTATGGGAAGAATGCCCACTAAACATGAGCAAATGCCATTCTGGATAGCACAGAAAATAGCACAACTTGAGACCGTTTTTCCACACGCTGGCCCGCAAGGAAAACGCAGAATACTGACAATTTGCTTACCAAACGGGCTAGCTGTCCCGATAGAGGATTGTACCACTTGGGGTACAGTTTTCGCTGCCGTTTATACCAGATCGCATGGTACCCCCCTCAATAGCAGTCATACCAGAAATATTGAAATAAATACAGAATGAGTATGGGGCAGAACCTGCCCTGGACTTGGAGATAAAAGTGATTGGCAATTTTGCCCAGTTATCAACAATTATGTTGGCTAACATAAAAGGGGAGGCAGCAGCGGCTATACACCAACGCCTGAGGGAATGCACTCCTGCACAACAGGAGCGAGAATTACCAAAAATTATCGAAGCTACCTATGCGTCGCTGGGTAGAGATAATTTGGGAGCTAGACCAGTGAAAGCAGAATTGATGGGTAATCCTGAAAAGGATAACTCAAAGCAAGCACCTGATTCTCCTAAAAAGAAATGGGACAATAAACAATCCAAAAACAAGCAAAATGCATCACAATCTCAGGTGGGTCTTTTCAACAGGAACTATAACCTTAGAAACCGTGACAATATTAAGAAACATGGCAGGTATCAGGATATTGATACATGTTCCTCTCGTTCCTTTCAGGGTTCGTCAAAACAACTCCGAGAGGGAAGGACGGTCAGAACACAGATCAGAAGAGCGAGTCAAGCCAAGAGAGACACATCGCACTTCAGACTACATTATCAAATCAGAAGATAAACCCAAAAGTAAACCTCAATTTAAAAAGAAGGTAGCTGGCCATAAAATAAGAAATGCCATTTGCCCCGCCTCCTATACCAACTCCAGAACCACCTGTACCCAATACGACCAACATGGTTTCGGCATCTGAATGCAATCCTGGCCCGGTTCCTTTGGGGAGGAGGCACAGTGTGAGAGGCCCTGAGGACCTGCTTCCAGTCCACTCATTGCGGCGGCATCGCTACCCCGGATGTCCAGGCCTATCACGCAGCTTCACATCTTCTAGTCCTTAATGATTGGTGGTATGGAGGTAGGGGTGACCCAGCATATGCCGTCGAGCGTTGGCTGCTGGGAGCCAAGTCATTACATACGGTCTTGTACTCTGGCCCGACACTTGGAGAACTACCACCCGCAACTAGAACGGTATTTACGATCTGGAAATGGGCACTCCGTACAATGGGATGGTGGGGGCGTCTGATGAAGGAAACCCCCCTATGGCAAAACGGCCAGCTGCCACAGCTGACACATCTGTCGGGATTTCGGGAGTGGGAAGCTATCTGGATCGATACAGTGGGAGTGGTCATGCATGGGCGGAACTTAGTCATTTCAGGAACTCCAGACAGAGAATGCCATGCCCGTACACAATTTTATAGATATCTTCAATTTAGACATGCCTTCTCCCCATATCTAGCACAACAGGCCGATATACCCGACTTTAAACCAGTAGAAGCCAAGGTTCTCGTGGGGGAGCTAGGAGATCATAAAATAACCAAAATATATCGCACACTCCTGAGCAATAGCCCTACAACACTGCATAAAACTCGTGACAAGTGGCAGCTGGACCTGGGTCCCTTAGACGAGGATGACTGGGTGGAGGCATTGGAATCTCTAAGCAGCGCGGCAATTGTGGCTCGTTTACGGCTTAGCCAATTCAAGTAGTATCTACACCGGGTCTAATACACCAGACACAAGCTGTTGTGTGCTGGCCTGGTCGCTTCCCCTCACTGTCTGCGTTGCGGGCCGCTGAGGGCACCTTCCTCAACACGGTATGGCAGTGTGCTACTTTATCGAGGTTCTGGAGGGGGGTGACCACATGTTTATCGGAGGTCCTGGGGTGGGATATTCCGCTTTTGCCACGACTGGTTATGCTATACATCACTGCGGGCCTGGGTGGCAACAGATACAAGTGCCACCTGCTATTCCTGGCCAAACTGACAGGCGACAGTTGCAGCACAGCCACCGCAAACAGAGCGAGCCGGAACCTCCATATGTGTCTGGAACATCAATGGCTTAGCCTCTAAAATGTACGATCAGGAGATCCTAAACTATCTGAAAACTTTTGACATAATTCTCCTTCAGGAGACCTGGGAAGACAAGCCCTTTGATCTGCAAGGTTACACCTCCCACTCACTTCCGGCGACCAAGGGATCCGTCTTTGGTCGCCGTTCGGGAGGCTTACTATTCCTGGCCTCAATAACTGAAATAGGAGAGTTTCTTCCTGTAACAATACACTTAACACCTCCAAGCTGTATCCAGGCTGCAAAAGTAACGCTCATGCTCAATCAGCTCAAACAGGAAATAATAATAATAAATGTTTATATGCACCCTAAACAAAAATCAATAGCAGTGAAGGAGCTGCTAACGGAACTACATAGAGTAATGGAAGAGGAGGCAACTGACATCATCCTGGCTGGAGATTTTAACATGCATCTCCTAGGGTTTACTCAGGACGACGATCCAACGCAGGAGCTCTCAGGCGCATGGGGTATCCCAACGCAAGGCCTAATAGAGCCCATTAAGCCTTCAAGGATTGCGATGAACCTGCTCCGGGAATTGGAGCACTTAAATGAGAGCTCTAAACGGTCGGCTTAAAGACGACAACCCTTCAGTAGCCACATACCACTCGACTACAGCATCATCTCATTTAGATTACACCTTTACGACACTGACTCTGTTTAACAACATTGCTACCTTCAAGATTGGCAACAATGAATTTAGCGATCACTTGTCACAAGAGTTATGTCTTCAAACAAGACCTTGCCAAATACCAGAAACTAGCAACTCTATTGTGCTGGTTGAAACCAGTAATCTTAAAAGAATAAGGTGCAATTCTAACAATATAGAGGAAATAACATCAACTGCTAAAGGTCTATACAGCCAAGGAAGAGTTAATCTAGCCCAGCCGTTGGAAAGCTGGGAAATGTTCGTTACATCCCTAGGAGAAAAATTCTCAAATAACCAAGGCCTGACAAAAAGGAAAGTAATTCCCACACTAACCAACGCAGCAAAGAGCCCAGTATCAAAAAAATTAAAGCGAACCATAAACCGAACTTTAAAGCAACAACGTAAATCTCCAAATAACCAGACTCTGCAAGGAACCCTCCGCGAACTAAAGACATCATTAAAACGGAGGAGATGGGTAAATAAAAGAGCAAAGGAAAATGAATTATGGGCAAAACTTCTCCACGATGCAAACCAGAAAAACAGTGCCAAATTCTGGCAATCAGTTAACAAACTGCAACGCCCTAATCACTCTGGCATAGACTCTAATATCACTGAAGCTACCTGGGTTGACTATCTCTTCAATCACTTTAATGATCAGGAACCAGAAACAGCCACTCCCCAAGTCTATTCGGGCAACGTCTATCAGCACCGCCCAAGCGATGTTGACAGTGGACATCTTAAACCGACAAAACTAGAGACAGCACTACCATCAAGCCCACCCTGCCAACTAAGTGCAGCAGACGAGCATAACGGACCCTTGGCTACAGCAATAAGGAAACAAATATCCAGAGGTAGACGGGCATTAGCACCCGGCCCAAACGGCATACCACCAATGCTGTACAAACAGGATCCTGAATTTTGGTGCAACGCACTAGCTCCTGTGATAGGTCATGCCCTAAGAACCACAGCATTACCAGAGTCATGGAGAGGTTCAATAATTAGCCCTATACATAAGCAAGGAGCGAGGTCTGCCCCAAACAACTACCGCCTGATAGCCCTTATAGATACTGAGGCCAAATACTATGCGGGATTGTATTAAATGATCTGATTAGCTGGTCTTCCACGAATCTCATTATACCAATAACTCAAACAGGTTTCCGTCAAGGGCATGGAACTACAACTAATATTATGGCCTTAATGCTTATGGATGCTGCGAAGCAGGGCAAATACCCCTTATACCTCTGCTTCATAGACTACTCAGCAGCCTTCGACCACGTTGACCGCGCCAGGCTCTGGCACAAGCTGACCAGATGGGGGGGATACCATCAACCCTCCTAGACCAACTCATACAACTCCATACTAACACCTGGATCAGAATCAAACTAGGTGCAGGGAAGCATCTTTCAAGTAGAATCACCACAACAAAAAGGCTAAAGCAAGGATGCGTTTTAGCCCCCTTGTTATTTAGCCTTTTTCTGGCGGACTTACCGGCAGAACTGGACAACTGCTCTTCACATGCCCCGAAGCTAGGTGGCATGACATTGACTAACCTGCTATATGCTGACGACCTAGTCCTGATTAGTCGAACTCCTATTGGACTACAGCGCCTCCTAGATGCAACCTGCAAATTCTCGTAACAGAATGCTCTAAAAATACATTTTCAAAAATCCAAAATTATGGCAGTAAACCATCACAAGAAGGCGAACCCTAGCTGGTATTTGGCTGGTAAACGTCTAGACCAAGTAACAAACTATAAATATCTGGGCGTGCTCTTAGATCAAAACAACTCCTTTAAGCCGCAGTTGGAATCTCTACGAAGGAAGGGAGCTATGACTTATTTAGCACCAAGACCTTTAAAGAAGTTGCTACCCGACTTAACACTAGACCCCTTCCTAAAAGTCCCGCGAGCCAAATTGCAGCCTACGATCACCTATGGGAGCGAATCTCTGACTGGAAGAGACGCAGCAATCCTCGATAGCGTAATAGCAACCGCCTACTGAACAATTTTCCAGCTTCCCAAATACGTCTCACCGGCCCAAATTAGGCTAGAATTTGACCTCCAAAATCATGCGATAGAAAGAAAGGGAGCCTTTGTAAAAAAGCTGGCACAAAATTAGAGCTGCTGACATAGGGTCCATGAACAATCATCTCTGGGTTGAGCTGACCCGCACTGGAAAACTGCCAGTTAACGTGTACCTTCAGGAATCAATTTACACTCTAGGTCTGACAGACGCCTGGAACTCCTCAATGGGCCATCCGGTTTTTAAAAAACTAGTAACAAAGTCAACAAGACTCTTATCAGCCATAGAGGACAAGAAAGCATTATCTAAACGAGCTCTTGGCTGGGTTGTCCTCAATAACTATGATGTCCTCAAACCCCAACCCTATCTCAAGGCCGGAACTAAGATTGCGACGAAGGAAAAATTCTTAAGGCTCCGTTTGGGAGTCGGCTCAATCAGTCCGTATTTACCGCCTTGGGAAAGAAGAGGAGGAGACCACCAGCCTTGTCGTCTGTGTGCTTGCGACACGGAGAACCTTACTCACATTATATGTATTTGCAATAAGCTAATGGACATACGGAAAACCTTGTTAAAACCATTATTTAAACAGCACGGAGTAAGGTCCTGCAGGCAGGCGGTGATGCTGTGGTTTAACCCCACTTTAGCACAGCTCAACTGCCGCCTCACTAATTTTTTTGACTTAACAGCATTACGACTAAAAAAATCTACGCTCAGCAGTTAAGATCAAACCCCGGCTTGGGCATTATCCAAGCAAGCCCCGCAATGCTAAACAATGGCACTGTATATTGGCATTAGGATGTTATAACCAGGGGCAACAGGGTGCCGTTATTTGCTGTACGGGAACATCTTGTCAATTTAAACAGACCGCTCTTATCAAACAGACTTTTTAACAGACTGAGCATTAACTGTGTCAATGTAGCAATGTACTTCCGAGATCAATTTTAACTTTTATGCACAAAACAGCAACTTATTTTAAATTTTGTAATTCTTACACTAGTGCAATGTTCTTTGATTTTATTATTAATGTACAGTATGCAATGGTTTTAACTAATCACGCATAATAAAATTTACTTACTTACCTGCTATTCCTTGGCCTCACTTTGGCTAAACGAGATATAGCCAGGGCATAGAACGATGAGTCCCCGCCATCGGTTGCAATATGGAAAAAAAGCTTAGATTTTTCCATGGGCCTGGAAATGCCCGTCTTTAAGGTGAGGGGGTGCCCCCAGAAACATTTAAAAATTTGGAAAAGGTGGGCAGAGATTATAGAGGGCTTTATCTGGAACCTGTCCCTCTCGTTTCTGCTATCGAGGAATTGCTGGGATGATTGTACTGAACTATGACTTGGATGCTGACTGTATTTGTCTCCAAAATGTATGGCCTGAACCCCTGTACTTAATATCTATTTGTTCTCTCTGTATGGCACTATTGTTTGTTGTAATAAGTTATATACAAAGACGGTTACTTCATAGACGATGTGATAGTAATAATGAAAATGTTGAGATCAGCATTATTGTCAATACCTGTATATTGATGTTGTTCGTAGCAGCACCAGAGTTGTACTGGCTGTCAACAATAAAATTACGTTGTGAAGAGAGAAAAAAAGAAATGCCAAGGCTACTGAGAACTTAACTATTGAATGGGAAATGGACTCTGACGATGCTAGACAGTGCAGCAGAAGTAACAATAGCTCGCCAGAACCTGATGGAATTTCTGGTGACAGCAGCATTGAATGAATATATCATGGTAAAAACACCGGATACAAGGGTAAGTGTCCCACATCAGTTATATGAAATAACGCTCCAAATGGAAGGGGACATACCCAGAAAAGTGAAAGGTCTCTTTTGGGAGAACCTGACTTTTGGGTACGATATCCTTTTGTCTGAAAGAGATTGGCCACTTGAGTATGTCATGGATTGCCCAAAGGGGGAAGAGGTAATTTTACCAGCTTTTTCTGACCTCATTCCAGAATCACTAAAACACACATGTGCAGGAGTGGGCAGTAGCACTAGCTCCTGCATTATACCGCAGTCATGTAGGGTGGGATGCTGAGTCACCTCACCATGAAATCCCAGTTAAAACTACTCCTACACCACAAAGGCAGTACCCAATAAAACGTGACACAAAAACAGGTCAGGGAGATCTTAGATCAACTTGAATACCAAGGTGTAATCGAGAATTGCACTTCCTCCATGAATAATACTTAGTTTCACGTAATGAAACCTGACAATTCATACCGTCTAGTTTTAGACTACATGCACAAAAACATTTGCAGTACAAAATGCACACAGTGCCGCATTAATGAATAACATTGTGCAGAAGAAATACAAAACAACACTGGATATCTCAAATGGATTCTTTTGCCAAAATATAGCGCCTGAAAGCGGATATTTGACAGCATTTTCGGCGCTCGCCTCCAATTCTGTAGACTGCCCCAAGGGTATAAGAATAGCCCCGGCTTGGTCTCACCGAGAGTATCAGGGTTGCTTCAAAATTGTGATAAGTAGGCTTTGTCCTATGTAGATGATATTCATCTGACGGACGACGAATTATTGGATCACTTACAGAGGGTGAACAATATAATTCTGGGGTTCGCCTCTGAGGGCTACAAGTTTAACTTTAAAAAATCAAAAATTGCCCACCTCAATGTCTTATTTTTAGGAGATGAGCTCTCAAATGAAGGAAAAAGCCTGGCAGTTAATTTGTTTAGAAAAATGTGGGCTGTTCCATCCTCCAAAGACTCTGAAAAACTTACAATCCATTTTAGGATTCCTACATTTTGGCAGAACATACATTTTTGATTACGCAGAAAAGGCAAAAGCTTTCTATGATTTAATTAGGACATTGGACACAGAAACACACAAACTCTACTTTCCTTACAAGCTGACATGATAGCTTCCAAACACTTACATACACGTGTAAATACTACAAATTTGGTGATGCGTGTAGTTATTAATCAATCTGGGTACGCCTACCTCACCTTCATTGAAGGGGAAACAGTACCCATTGCATACAAATCTCATTTGTTCACAAACGGTGAAATGCGTTTTGCATCCACAGAAAAAATACTGCCAGCAGTACAGACTGCTGTGGTGAGAGAACGATCACTAGCTCAGGGGAAACTAATAATTGTCGTGACTCCAGTACCAACCTTAGAGGCTGTTACAAAAGCAACCGTTCCAAACGCAAAAGCACTGCATCCAAGATGGATACAGTGGTCTAAATCTCTCACTGCAACAGATGTAGACTACAAGTTTGATTCTACATTAAATCCACAAGCATTCTTTCAGTACGAACAGGAATATCCTCTCCTGAATGAAATCATGCCTCTAGATCAGTATTAATACATCATTTATACTGACGGATCTGCCCAGCCTGCTGTAGGAAGTAAACAACAATACAGCGCAGCATGTGCGATTGTAAAGGGACGTATGCAGAACAGCAAGTTCTGTCCTAGCAATACGCAGACGCAGTCTCTGGGAGATTGCACTGCACAGCTGACAGAACTAAAAGCCCTGATACTGTCACTAAAAAATACGGATCGGGAATTCCCCACACTTTTTTTTTTTTTTACTTGTTTTTATTGGCATTTGTAATATACAAAAACATGGTGCTTTAAGACATATTTGAATTACTTGCATCCTTTGCAGTTTACAGCATTATACATTGTTCATTGTACAATAAATGGATATGTATCCTGCCATTATTAGGGCAAGCATCAAACTATTCCTATGGAGAACTGGGATGCAGAACTGGGGGGAGTGTTCATGGGTTCCTGGGAGCTAATGTTGCGTGGGGTATCGGGGCGACATGTGTCTCGAGTGTATCTATGTGTCTCTGGGGGGGGGGGAGGAGATCTGGTCGGCCTTGCTCCAGCGTCTGGTCCTCGAGTGTCATGTGGTTTGTGCTATGAATCGTGAGCGGCGCTACGCGTGTGCTGCAGGTGGAGATCTAGTGCGCGTGCCTGCGGGTTAGGTTTGTGGATGCGTGTCTGTCGGGTTGTGCGAGGGGTCATCTGGGTCGTCTTGAGTAGGCGGCTGTTTGAATTGGTGCAGCAGCATGGCCCACTCCATGGAAATGGGGTGTTTGCGTGTCCCCTTCACCTCCTCCTCTCTTAGTGTCTTCCTCTGCAACCGCCCATTTGTGTACTGCTCCCGTCCATGCCGCAGTCGATGGGCCTGTGGGGGATCGCCAGTGCATGGCTATACTCCTATTGGCTAATAAAATTGCTAGGGAGACAAATCGGGTTGGCACTTTGTGTTGCTTTCATTTCCGGAAAATACCTAGCGCACAGGCCTCCCATGTGTTCAGTTGTGTAAGCCCTGTAAGATCTTCGAGTGATTTGTGGACATTGTACCAATATGGTTGCAGTGTGGGGCAGCTCCAAAACATGTGATGAAAATCTGCTGCCTGTGAGCTACATCGGGGACAGAGGAACTGGGTGTCGGGGTAAAATCTTTGAAGACGTGCTGGTGTTAAGTATGCCCTGTGTAAGATGTAGAATTGTATATTTTTAAACCGTGCATTTCTAGACACCTTCTTGGGGTATTCGAGGGCCATCTCCCATTCTTTCTCATGTAGTGGGTGTCCCAATTCCTCCTCCCAGGCAGCTCGTAGGGTCCCCAGGGGTCTGTTTGCAAGTTCTCGTATGGCTTTATAAAGCCATGTGGTCAAGTGTTGCCCCGCTCCCATATGTAAGATTGTGTGAATGACCGGGTGGGTGGCTGGCTCTCCCGTCGATAGGTCGTGGTGCGATCGATAGCTTTCGAGGAGTTGGCGGTGAAGTAGGAATTGGTCAGGGGGGAGATCGTAGTCGTCCATAAGCCGCTGGAACGGTTTTAGCTGTCCGTCCTCAAATAGGGATTCCATTTCAGTGAGGCCGCTGGCCGTTCATATGTGGAGCATGTTAGGGGTATAATAGTGTTCGCGTTTGGGCCAGCCGACCAGCGGCAGCAGAGGAGAGTAAGAAGGTTTCCCTGGTGACATACGGTGTATCCGTTGCATGCCTTTGCGTGCCACCACGACCTGTATAGGATATGTGCGGCTTGGTGCCTGGTAGTAATAGGCGGCATATTTCTGGGGTGGGCACTCGGCCGGTTGTGGTGTATGTTTCTCCTATATGTCTGCCTGCCGTCCAGTAGTACAGCCACTGTAACTGTGCTGCCAGGAAATAGGATTCGAATGACGGAGCGCCCAGTCCCCCTTGCGTGGTGGGCAGTTGTAACTTCGTTAGTGCTATCCTACGTCTGCCGGATCCCCATATTAACAAACCAAGGAGAGAGTCTAAGTCTCTGAAGAATGTTTTGGGTGGTATTATCGGTAGATTTGTGAAGTAGTAGAGCAACCGTGGGACTATTATCATTTTGGCTATAGCCACTCGGCCGATCGGGCCAACGGGAGGTTCTTCCAGAATCCCACTGCTGATCTGATGCCGGCCAGTGCTTTGCGGTGATTACCATCAAATATGTCGGACGGAGAGTGGTAGAGACGGATCCTGAGGTATCGAGGGGCCTCCGCACTCCAAGTCACCTTCTGGTCACCCAACCAGATATCACAAGGGGGGAGATTCGGGTGTAGCGGGTAAACTGTGGATTTGTCCCAGTTTACTTTTAGCCCGGAGGCTTCTGCAAATTCCGTCAGTGTTGTCCAAATAGGCGTGAGGTCCTTGGTAATGTTTCGAACATAGAGGAGAAGATCGTCGGCGTACATGGAGACGCTGTGCACGGTATCCGCTATGGGGATGCCCCAGTGTTCTCCTTCTCGTCGCAGCCGTATAGCTAGGGGTTCTACCACGAGGGCAAAGAGGAGAGGCGAGAGCGGGCAGCCCTGCCTCGTGCCTCTGTGGACCGCGAGTTCTGGCGATATATATCTCCCTATGCGAATACGTGAGGTGAGTTTGGTATATAGAAGTTGTGTATACGCTAAAAGGATAGGACCGAGTCCTGCTCGTCGTAGGACCGAAAAAAGATACTGCCATGTGAGGGTATCGAAGGCTTTCTCGAGGTCAAGGATAATGCAGGCTGCTCTGGGGAACGTGTTGCCCACTTGATCTTGGATATGGAATAGTCGGCGTATATTTTGGGACGTATTTCTGCCCGGGACGAAACCGCACTGGTCCGGGTGAATTAGGGGTCGTAGGATTTGTGTGTATCTGTCCGCTAAAATCTTACCTAGGATCTTACAGTCGGCGGATAACAGCGTAATGGGGCGGTAGGAGGCCATTTGTTGCGGGTCGCGGTTTGGCTTCAGGAAAGTCACAATAACCGATTCCCGGAGGGATCTCGGCAGCTCTCCCTTCTCTAACGCAGTTGCCAACATCATCACCAGGTGGGGGACCAGCAGGGGGGAGAAGGTTGTGTAGTATTCTAGGGGGAGCCCATCGAGCCCCGGTGCTTTGTTACGAGCTAGAGCGTGTAGGGCGTGAATAACGTCGGTAGATTGTATCTCTGTATCTAATGCTATTCTGTCAGCCTTCGTGATTCTGGGGATCATCAGTGGGTCTAGAAATTGATCTAGAATGTCCTGTCCGATCGGCTCCGGGCTACGATAAACCCCTGAGTAGTATTGATGGAAGGCCGCGAGAATCTCGTCCTGGGATCGTACCAGATTACCGAGGGGGTCGAACACTTCAGTTATGGGCTTTACTTCGGTGTCTTGTGGGAATTCCCCACACTTAGTGTGCGATTCGTTTTACTGTGTCCAGTCATACAATGAATATCTTCACTATTGGGGCCGGAATGGGTTTAGAGATTCCAAAGGTTGCACAATAAAGCACAAGTTGGTTTGGGAACAAGTGGCAGAGCTGAAAAAGGGCTTGCCACGGGCTCATGTAATTCATACATTTAGTCATCAGCGTGTTGGCGTGCACTTTGAAGGGAATTCATTGGCTGATGAAGCCGCCAAGGCGACTGTGAGAACTGCTGCCGTTGCTGCAATCACTCGTTCTAGTAGGAGGATAGACAGACAGATAATGATAGCTGTGAAGGCTACGCATAACAGCTCAGCCTTGCCAAAAGGTTTTCCATTCAAGTACTCCTACAAGTTAGATGCTCAAAACATTCTGTATTCTCAAATTACAGGAGTTGGGGGATAGAGTAATACCAAAGGTATCGCAGATTGGTTTAATTCTAGCTGCATATGAGGGTCTAGGTTCAGCACATGCAGGTATTACTGCACCGGTTTCACTACTGAAACAACGTTATAGGTGGCCTGGTCTAACAAAACAGACCAAAGGTTTTGTCCTTAAGTGCGACATCTGTAAGCAGATGAAAGGTTCCACTGTAGCACGTCTGCCACAAACACCACTATTGATCTTAGATAGACCTCTTGCATGTGTTTATTTGGACCACTGTGGCCCCTTACAATCTGACGGGGCTTACAGGTATATCCTGGTGGCAGTGGATTCATGCTCTAGATTCCTGTGGGTTTGGCCACAGCTCTTGGCTGACACACAAACTGTTATAAAGGGTTTGCGAGTCTTTATAGGGATGTACACAATAGGCACATTATATTCTGACCGTGGCCTTACGTTAAGCTCTTGGGCTTACAAAGAATCTATGGGAAGTTTGGGTGTGGTCTTGCGGTACTCCTCTCCATATCATCTCGAGGCAAATTCGATTGTGGAGAGGAAAAACCGGGACTTAAATCAATCCTTAACAGCAAAAATATTAGACTCGGATGGTAGTTGGATCAATCACCTATATGGGGTCCAGAGAGTACTTAACAAAATGCCAAGAAGTTCCCTGTGGGGGCCATACTCCATATGCAGTCCTGTTTGGGACTAGAATGTGGGTACCTGACCTCGATTGTGGCAGCGCAGTGGCGGATGAAAAACAATTTGACATCAATGATCGTTTGGCAGTTTTACAGGAACTTAATGAATTCCAGGCATTACAAAGCAACGTCCAAGTAAAATGCACCACCACTGTGGAAGTGAAAGCTGTTCCGGCAAGACCTGTCTGGGTCCCGAAGATTGGGGACCTGGTCAGAGAATAAATTGGGGACAAAAGAATTTGGGCTGTCTTACCTGTCCTGGTTGTCAAAGGAACAAGAACAGTACTTCTTCCGCCCCTTGCCGAGAAGAAAGAAAATAGATTTGTCTCCATTGATCTGATCAAACCACACTATGTGGCCGATACTGAATAGTAGGCCGCGTGGGCTCCTGGGTAGCCGCCGATCTCCTCTCGGTACAATACAGGAAGTTCAGACTGAGGGATTAATAACCTTCGAAGATCCTCTTCTACGAAGTGACGGAGTTACCAACAACGGAATGGAACTCGTGCCTGTTGAAATTGAACAGCAACAAAATACAAATGAAACCCAGATCTCAATTCAGCCTAAGACCGACATCTATGTGAATGTCTCGAAACAAGTCATCTGTCAGTTGTATAAAACCTGCTGAGCTACCAAAGATAGATTGAAATGCGTCTTGCTATTTCATCAATTTTGATACTTTCTCTCTGGATCCAAGTGAACCCGAGTCACCGCCAGCTCCTGTTTCCTACAAATCGAAACTACGTGATTTATACCTTTGGCTGTAGAAGACTTACTTTGTTACTCCCTGGCTACAGCTCTGGATTGTAATTGGTCTACTTTTCCTAGTCCTTTGGATAGGTATAGTGACTTTCTTTTTCCTGTCTTGAATGGACATTATCTCCCAGAATGCTCCACAGTACAACATGTGAACTTGGTCCTGAAACCGCATGCATCATCACACTGCAAACAAAGAGACCTGTCCTTATTGAACATTTCAGCAGTTCCAGTTATGGAGGCAATAGTTTGGGATAGGGTTGCATATGATGTATATGGTTCAACTGAACTTTTTAAAATACCACACTTGTTTAAAATTTCTTTAAGTGATATCATCACCTCCAGTACTTTCTCTGATGATTGGCTCTTTGAAATTGTATATACTATACTGTCAGATTTAGAACAATCTGCTGCGTTTTCAAGTAATGAGTTGTATGATGATACATCTGATTTTGTCACCATGTATTGTTACCAACACTATGGTCATCATTTCCTGCACAAAGCAAGTATCCCACGTAATATTTTCTCTTACCATCAATGGGAACATTGTCCGACAACACCTAAAGTTAGTTCACAAACATTTGCACAGAAGTTTGCTTATTTTTCTGGGTTTAACACTTCAGACCCAAGATCTTATTATAAGCTTGCACCTACACCTGCAAAGAAAAATATGCTAACTAATACGAAACAGATATATTCTGCTTCCTTAATTTCCCAGCTGTCTTTACAGGGTTTCGACTTTTGGAAGGACACCATAGAAACAAAATCAGTCTGGGGGACTAGAGATTGGCAAGTTCAAGTAAATGAGGCCTTATTTAGGGCATGCCTCATACGACAACAGATTATTTTCCTGAACAACATAGTGCAACAGACTTACTGTCTTGGGTTAGCCAAGATAAAAGACTTGAACACACTTCGGATTCCCTCACACACTTTGAGGGGTGGCGAAACTATACACAACACAGTGAGGATACACTAGATGACATTCTACATGATTGTTCATACAATTCATCAAACCCCCATTGGAAGGGATGGCTGGTTTGGCCCATCGACACAAATAAATGTCAGTCAAGATTCAGGGGGTACCACCGAAGGGTTTAGTATCCATAGGCCCGACCAACGCTACGTACAAACAGAACACTCGGAGGTGGTGACATCTTACAGTGTTGGGAAGTTATGCCTAGAGTGGCTAGAAACCTCAATGCTGTCCCAGGTGAAACAACACTTGTTCTTACTCTCTGATGAAATGGATCTAAGGGATTTTTTGTTAGGTCCCCAGAAACCACATCAGAAGCGCTTCTTATATGCTATTTACAATGAAGTATGGAAAATCTCTCAACAAGAGGCTGCTGAGCGATTGTGTGAGATTGACAGGGTTAACCTAGAAAAGGCTTTGGCAGTGGTTAACAATGGTATGACCACAGTGACATCCAGGATTCATTCACTGGGCAACATTGTGTCTTCTGCAATAGATATAATAGAACAGGATTTGTCTATTCTTCAACATGGGCATTCACAATTGCGATCCATTCTATTATTGAGCTGGACACTGCAATCACTACGTTCTGGTCACGTGCCCTGGTGGTACTTTAACAGTACGTCTCTGTTTCCTGCATACAATCTAACAGAGAGACAGATAACAATGGCACGACGAGATGCAATATATACAATGCTGCACATTGAAAAATTAGACAAATTACATTTTACCGTGGCTGATTCACCCTCCACAGAATGGTTCATTCATGGCCATATTACACTGCCAGTCACGACATTCTAATTTCAGTACTGTCTACAGTACCACCAGGTAGGCAGGTATGAAGCGTTGGGTAAAGGATACATGCATGAATCTTGGGAAGTTTTCTCATTGGTTCAGACTGAGAGTTCTTTAAGTGGGTCTCTAATTTGTCAGGATATTATGCTTCATGGAGCATGTAATGCTTCAGTTGCAAACTTACCATGTCACTTAAAAGGGTCCCCAGCTGCCGTGATTTATCCAGTGTTCAAACTGCTCTCAAATGGGAGTTATTTGATGTTTAATGATCAAGGTTGTTGTGGGATGCTGCCAGGCTTCGTATATCTGGTCACAATAAGTTCCAGGGTTACTTGTTGTATGCAAGTAATGTTTCCACTGACCCAGACAGTCAGGGTGGCACCGCTATGACCTTTATTAAATGTTGCTCTTATACAGTTTGATTCTCTGAGCAGGCTGAAAGCCATGCTTTTACAGAAGGATGTGACCTTAACCTCAGCCCGAGAGACTTTTGATCTCCAGGTTGCAAGGTCTTCAGCTGAGATGCAGGCATTAGTCCGAACGAACTTCCCATTCCATTTCGGGGAAACGGTACATCGTATCTTTAACATGTCTGATACCAGTGGGATTGTGCACCTATTTAAGAGCATAGGTTCTGGACTATTGACCACCTTTCAGACAATCTTCAGAGTTATCCCATCATTTATACACTCCGTATTGGGAAGCGTTTTTGGAGGGCTTCCGCTGGTCCTACTACTTGTAGTGGGTATCCTGGTTTAAATTTTCCTGCTATGCAATGGACGTCCCAGCTTCCAAAGAGATGCAAAAAGCACTCCTGGTGCAACATTGCTGTGAACGCATGGTACTCCATCTGGGCACATCTCGACTTCGGGAGCTAAGCGAGCATTGGTTCCTATTGTTCAGATCAGTAGGGTTGACTGTGTCTTGCTTGTGCTCTGCTGCCTATTCTGCGGATACGAATGCATGTTGGACATATGTCTAACACTGCCATCGGTTGCACAACCGGATGTAGACGTATTACTGGACCCCTTAAAGGCCCACGATTTACAGTGTCCTCCGTGTATTCCCATGTTGATGTCGCCATTCTTAGAGTCACTACGGGATGCTTCAGCTCCTGTCGGAATGGACACTGGCTCTGCAACAGGCTCACATGTATAGAGTTCTTCCTCAGCGGCTGCTGTGGGAACAGGAGAAGATCACCTTTGCTCCATTGACCTGATCCAAGAGTTGTTACAGGGACTGTCATCTGCGATGGCAAGCAACAGTGATGTTGCGTCTCCCACGCAGGACACATAAACATTTGGCTCTCTGTGTGCTGGGAACAATGCAGCCTTTTTCCAAAACAAGCCAAATTGGAATTCAGAAACATCATTTTGTTTTATTTTTCCTCTCCTTGCTCTCACTGAGCACCTTGGCTTTTGATATGCTCAGTTAATCTAAACAGTGTCTTGATATTTAAAGGACTTATGAAGATTTTTATTCACTTTTTACATCGCTTTTACATATACCATGTTTTTTACATTCGTTTTCTGGACAATGTTTTTATGCTTAATAGACCGGCATATTTTATGATTAGGTTATCTTATCGTCCTTCGGATGAGGAGTGGGTGTTATGAGCCCCAATGTACCCCAATATACCCCAATATAGGCCTAGGTAGCTGCACGACCTTTTACCTACATTTGTCCTACCTTGCTCTACATAACCGCTCTAGCGCTGACCTTTTGCCTAGTTATGTGCTGAATAAATGTCATGTGGCTTTCTCCGAAAACTAGCCTAATTTATTATGCATGAGGATTCTTAATATCTCATAGCAGGATTACCATCTTCTGTATAATAACTGTTAGACTTGGCATCTTTTGGCGTGTTTCCCCTGACTTTTTGCTTTCTGACCTCCCGGTTTTGACTCTGTTTTTGCTGGTGTAATGATTCTGCGCACTTTCCTCACTGCTATCCAGTGGGAAAGTGCAAGTGCTCCTGTATAAAATGTGTTGCGGATTGGCGTTTCCATGATTGGCCTATTTGGTTTATGTGTCAGTCCCTTGTAAAGTGCACTGCGAGTGCCAGGGCCTATAGACCAAATGCTGTTGGTGGGCTGCAGCACTGGATTGTGCCACCCACGCAAACAGCCCGTAAAGTGTAACTCGGGCCTGCCATCGCAGAGCCTGTGCGCAGCCTGGGGCTGCCATGTCGACTTGGCAAGTGCGCACACTTGCAAGTCCCTAAACCTTCCCTTTTCTACATGTTAGTCACCCCTAAGGTAGGCCCAAGGTACCCCTGTGGGCAGGGTGCGTTGTATGCGAAAGGTAGGACATGCCCTGGTGTGTGTGGCATGTCCTGATAGTGAATTACAGCCTAGTTCGTTTTTCACTATTGCAAGGCTACCTGTTCCCCATAGGCCAGAACGGGCAGTTTTGATTATTACAGCTTATAATCCTAACTGACCCCGGGAACATGGTAGAAATTCGAGTTTAGTATGCCTGGACTCAGAATGATAAAATGCATCTTTTAGTGAAGTTGGTTTTAACATTCTGTGTTTGAAAATACCACTTTTAGAAAGTGGGTATTTTCTTGTCTAACCATCCAAGCCTGCCTCTGCGAGGTTGTGTATTCCTTGTCTGGAGTGTGAGTGACAGGGGCTGGGGGATGCCAGGAGACAGGGTGAGTCAGCACAGGGCTGAATAGCAAGATCTACATGTAGATGGGTGGGAGGAGTTGCACCTGGGCCCTGAATAGGACAGTGCCTTCCCTCCACAATGCTGGCTCCACCTCCTGTGGTGCGTCTGATGTCCCTGGCCTACTCTCTGAAAGAAGGGACGGAGACTTGTCAACAAAGTGCTCCAGAACTGGTTTGGACTAGGCCAAGGCCTCTCTGCCTTCAGAGAACAAAGGAATTTGGGATATAAATATTGGGGCCCTGACCCCATGAATTTAGATCTCGCTGGAATCAAGGAACCTGTCAAGAAGAAGAGCTGGAGAGCTGCTAGGAGGAGTACTGCCCCTTTGCTGAGTGACTGCTTTGTTGGGTTGGCCTGCAGTTGCTGCTTCTGTCTTGGGCAGTGAAAGGACTGAACTTTCTACAAACTTGTGCTGAGTATCTCCAAGGGCCTGAAACCGAGCTGGCCTCCTGTTAAGAAGTCTCAGGGACTACAAAGACTTCGCAAGCCTCTGGGTACCGCTTCTGGAACGCTGTTTCAGTTGCCACAGAGGAAGGGAACTGCAACCGACTCCGTCAACCGAATCCATCCCTGACCGGTGACCTGTTTGCACCGCAGACCGCATCGCCCCGCTTCGCATCGTAACCCTGGTCTCACCGTAGGCGACGTCCGACGCCGTCAACACCGAGCCGCTGCTTGCACCGTGACCTGTGGGCACCGCAGTTCGCATCGCATCGCTTCACTGAACCAGCCGGACCCGACCGACGCGGTCGCTGCAACTGGCTCAACAGTCGTGACCGCATCGCATTTGGGGCACCGCTCGCACGTTTGCGACGCACCGCTCCGACTCGCACCGCTGTCCGACGCCAGCTCCCGCACTCTGGCTTGGTCGCCTGCATCGCAACCTGTCAGCACCGCATCGTACACCATCTCGCCCTGCACCGCACGCCTTGGACTCACCGACTCCGTCTGCACGACGCTCATCGAGCCGCTGCCTGCACCGCATCGAGGGACACCGCACCTTGCATCGCTCCGTCTTGCACCGCAACCGCGACGAACGCCGACCGGCTCGTACACTCCGTACCAGCCACCACGAGAAAGGTACTGTGACCGAGTCTGTTCACGACTCTGCTGGCCCGTAGCGACGCGGTCGGCTGGAACTGTTGGACTCTGTGTAATTCAGCATCGCGGTAGACCCGGACGGGGCTACCGACTCGTACGAACTTTGCTTTTGTGTTATTCCTGCAAAGAAGAAGTTACCTTATCAAGCATTCATTTTTAAAGTATAGTATTGTGGATTTTTGTCGTAATTGGTCTTGTCTTGAGTATATAAAAATATTGGTTATTTTTCTAAACTGGTGTGGTGTCCGTTTGTAGTGCTTACACTGTATTACTGTTGGTTATGTGCAAATGCTTTACACACTGCCTCTAGAATAAGCCTGACTGCTCGTGCCAAGCTACCAAGGGGGTGAGCAGGGGTTATTTTAGGAGTGTAACTCCCTTACCCTGACTAGGAAGAAGGGTCCCTACTTGGACAAAGGTGCAAGCCCTTGCCAACTAGAGATCCCATTTCTAACATTGGTGGCAGCGGTGGGATAGGGCTTGTGTTTGCACTTGACTTACAGTGATTGGTGTGCACTACTACCATATCGCAGACCATTACGTACCACATACTGGTTCTTTTTCTTTTGGCCTATTTTTGATCTTGCCAGTTTTCAACTCACTACTTTTGTCATGCCTGAATCAACTGCATCATCCGTTGCATCTCTGGAAGTTATCTTTGAGGAGGATAGGTTGGAATCCTACGCCGTAAAGGAGCTACGAGCGATTTGTAAAAACCTGAAAGTCCAAATTAAAGGCCTCACAAGGAAGGAGGAGCTACAGAAGGCGCTGAGGGCCTGGGTAGCAGCCAGACATGCCAGTGGGCAGCCTGGTAATCTCAGTGAGGAGGTGGAGGAGTCTATTTCCAGGGTGGATGTGCTTTTGGGTGAGGGGGAACCCGCCAGGTCAGGCAGCAGCAGTCTGTCCCCAGAGGAGCTGGAGGACAGGCGGGAGGCAAGGCAGTTTGAGCTGCAGAAGCTCAGGCTGGAGGGTTAGCGGGAGGAGAAGAGGGAGGAGAGGAGATTGGCCATGGAGGAGAAGAAGATGCTCTTAGAGCATGAGAGAGAACTGAAGGAGCTAGAACTTAGGAGTAAGTCAGGCTCAGATGGTGGCAGCAATTTGTCCAGAAAGGCAGCCAGGATTGTGCACATTCCCAAGAATGTAGGCAAGGAGTTCAAGAAGGGGGATGACATACAAAGGTGGTTCCAGGGTTATGAGGCAGCCATACACATGAATGGGGTCCCTGAGGAAAATTGGGGAGCAGGATTGTGGCCACTTTTCCCTGAAGAAGCAAGGGATGCTCTGATAGCTTTGGGTAAGGGGTATCACCTCACCTATGCTGACATGAAGGATGCCCTTCTCACTAAGTATGGTCTTACTCCTGAAAAGTACAGGGATCAGTTCCGGTCCAGTAAGAAGTCTGATGCCAACACTTGGTTGGAATGTGTGGATGTGTTCTGCAGGTCGCTGGATGGTTGGGTGAAGGGCAGTAGTGTAACAGATTTTCAGGGGCTCTACAACTTGATTGCATGGGAGCACTTGTCTAGTCTATGTTTTGCAGATCTGCGCCAGCACCTAGTGGATAGTAAGCTAACTGACCCCAGGAAGCTTGCTATGGAAGCGGACCGCTGGGTGAGTACCAGGGTCCACAAGAAAGCGTTTGGGGAGACTCAGCCAAAGGTGGGCAGGGTCCCCAGCAGAAAGGTGGGGGGACAAGGGTAAAGCACAGGAGTTCTCTAAAGGGCCCCAAACTACTACCCAGGGTAAAGGTTCCCAGCCCCCGGTGATAAGAAGAAAGGGGTCTCTACAGGGAAGCCTGTTGAGACCGGCCCCCGCAAGTGTTATGCATGTGACCAGGTAGGTCACTTTAAGGGGGACCCCAAGTGCCCAAAGGGGACACAGCCACCCACCGGTGGACAGTCCAAAGTGTTGGCTAGTGTAGCGCTTGGGGAGGAGGGGTGCCCACAGGAGGGTGGGGATCCCGCAGAAATTACCCTTGTCTCACTAGGGGACAGTGAGATGGTCCCAGGAAACCAGGTGCCCCCTAACACAAAGAAATATAGCACCTGGGTGACCATCAATGGGAACAGGGTAGAGGCTCTCAGAGATACTGGAGCCAGTGTGACCTCAGTCCAGTGTCACCTGGTCTCTGAGAAGCAGGTAGTCCCAGGGGCATTCCACCAAGTAGTTGCTGTAGACAACTCTGAGCGCCAGTGTATGGTGGCGCAGGTTCCCTTTGAATGGGGGGGGTCTCAGGTCCCTTGAGGGTGGTTGTGAGCCCTACCATGCCTGTAGATTGTCTGCTAGGTAACGACCTGGGGCAGTCCTTATGGAAGGAGGTTGAGCTCAGGTCTCACTTGGAGATGCTTGGGTTGCCAGAGTGGGCATGCGTGTCTACTCGGTCAATGGCAGCCAGAAAGGGTGATCAAGAGGACTTGGAGCCTGGAACAGTGGCCCAAGTCCCTGCCAAGAGAAAGGGCAGGGGCGCGGGAAACCGGCCCCCGAAGTTCCCACGGACCGGGAGGAGGCGGACCTCGAGGGGGACGCCCGGTGCCTACAGGGGAGCAGGTAGCCGAACTGGGAGATATCTCTGAGCTGACCCATTGGCAGCAAGAAGGGGGTCCCACCAGGGAGGAGTTCTGCAGGGAGCAGAACGAGTGCCCTACTCTGGAGGGTCTGCGGCGGCAGGCTGCAGACCAGGCAGCTGGTAATCAGTCCGGGTCACATCTGATCTACTGGGAGAGTGGTCTCCTATACAGTGAGCCTAAGGTTGCTGAGCCTGGGTCAGCCCGTGTGCTGGTGGTACCCCAGCGCTTCAGTACCTTCCTACTGAGTCTGGCTCATGACGTGCCTTTGGCAGGACATTTGGGGCAGGACAAGACCTTTGACAGGCTTGTCACCCACTTCTTTTGGCCCCAAATGCAAAGGCAGTCAGATGCACACTGTAGGTCTTGCCAAACTTGCCAGGCAAGTGGTAAGAGTGGGAGGAAGGTCAAAGCTCCTCTCCAACCTTCTCCTGTTGTTAGTACACCCTTCGAAAGGTTAGGGATGGATATTTTGGGGCCACTGGATCCCAAGACAGCCATGGGCAACAGGTACATCCTGGTCTTGGTGGACCATGCCACCCGGTACCCGGAGGCAATCCCTCTCAGGACAACGACGGCGCCAGTGGTGGGCCGGGCGTTAATGGGGATCTTTTCCCATGTGGGATTCCCCAGAGAGGTGGTTTCTGATAGGGGGACCAATTTCATATCCAAGTATATGACATCCCTGTGGAAGGAGTGTGGGGTAACCTACAAGTTCACCACTCCTTACCACCCACAAGGAAACGGTCTGGTGGAGAGATTCAACCAGACCTTGAAAGGCATGATCAAGGGTCTAACAGAACCCATGAGGCGTAAGTGGGATGTCCTCTTGCCATGCCTACTCTTTGCATACAGGGAGGTGCCTCAGAAGTCTCTTGGGTACAGCCCCTTTGAGCTCCTGTATGGCCACCCTGTCAGAGGACCTCTGAGTTTGGTAAAGGAAGGCTGGGAGGCAGCTCCCAGGAAAACTCCCCAGGATGTGTTTAGCTACATGCTGGCCTTTAGAAACCAAACTGCCCGCTTCAGGAAACTCGCTCAGGCGAACCTAGAAGCAAGCCAGGAAGAAATGAAGAGATGGTATGACCAGAATGCCACTTTGGTCGAATTTTAACCTGGGCAAAAGTGTGGGTCATGGCCCCAGTGGCACCTTGTGCCTTGCAGGACAAGTGGACTGGGCCATATGAGGTGGTGGAGCGCAAAAGTGACGTCACCTACCTGGTGGATTTGCAAGCTCCAAGGAACCCTTTGAGGGTCCTTCACGTGAACCGCCTCAAGCCCCACTTCGAGAGGTCCGAAGTGAGTATGCTCTTGGCGACAGATGATGGGGTGGAAGAGGAGAGTGAGCCTCTCCCTGACCTCCTGTCTACCAAGGAGCATGATGGGTCAGTAGAAGGTGTGATCCTCTCCACTACACTGACTCAGGAGCAGCAGGGGGACTGTCGCCAGTTGTTGGGACAGTTCGCCCCACTGTTCTCTCTGACCCCCGGTGTTACTCACTGGTGTACCCATGACGTGGACACTGGTGACAGCCCTCCTGTGAAGCACAAGATTTACAGGTTGACTGACCGGGTCAGAGCCAGCATCAAGGAGGAGCTGTCTAAGATGTTGGCGTTAGGGGTGATTGAGCCCTCCCACAGTCCTTGGGCCAGCCCAGTGGTCTTGGTCCCAAAGGCTGCTGCGCCCGGTGCCACTCCAGAACTCCGGTTTTGTGTGGACTGACGCGCACCCCATCCCCAGAGCTGATGAGCTCATTGATCGGTTGGGAGCTGCCCGGTTCCTCAGCACGTTTGATTTGACGTCTGGGTACTGGCAGATTGCCTTAACCGATGGGGCCAAGGAGAGATCAGCATTCTCAACCCCAGAAGGTCATTAGCAATTCCGGGTGATGCCCTTTGGGTTGAAGAATGCCCCTGCCACCTTTCAGAGGTTGGTCAATCAGGTGTTGGCTGGGCTGGAGGATTTCAGTGCCGCCTACCTGGATGACATTGCTGTGTTCAGTTCCAGCTGGGAAGAACATTTACAGCACCTTGAGAAAGTGTTGAGGGCTCTGCAAGGTGCAGGCCTCACGATCAAGGCCAGTAAGTGCCAGATCGGGCAGGGTTCTGTGGTGTACTTGGGACACCAGGTAGGAAGCGGTCAGGTGGCGCCCCTACAACCCAAGATTGACACCATTCAGGCTTGGGAGCCCCCAAGACCCAGACAGAGGTGAGAGCCTTCTTAGGTCTCACCGGCTACTATAGGAGATTTGTTAAGGGCTATGGCACCATCGTTGCCCCCTTAACAGAGCTGACTTCTAAGAAGCAGCCCAGGAAAGTGATCTGGACTGAGTCCTGCCAGAAAGCTTTTGATGCCCTGAAGGCAGCCATGTGCACGGCGCCCGTGCTCAAGGCACCTGACTTCTCCAAGGAATTCGTCGTGCAGACTGACGCTTCAGAGCATGGTGTGGGAGCGGTGCTCTCACAACTGAACGAAGAGGGCCTGGATCAGCCGGTAGTCTTCCTTAGCAGGAGACTACTCCCCAGGGAACAGAGGTGGAGTGCCATAGAAAGGAAAGCTTTTGCTGTGGTCTGGGCGCTGAAGAAGTTGAGACCATACCTGTTTGGGACTCACTTCCGGGTTCAGACAGACCACAGGCCCCTCAGATGGTTGATGCAAATGAGGGGTGTGAATCCAAAACTGCTGAGGTGGTCCATCTCCCTACAGGGAATGGACTTTACGGTGGAACACCGTCCTGGTACAGAACATGCCAACGCAGATGGTCTGTCCAGGTTCTTCCGCCTTAGTGAAGAGAACTCCAATGGGGTTGGGTAGTTCGCCCTACTTTCAGCTGGAGGGGACATGTTAGACTTGGCGTGTTTCCCCTGACTTTTTGCTTTCTGACCTCCCGGTTTTGACTCTGTTTTTGCTGGTGTAATGATTCTGCGCACTTTCCTCACTGCTATCCAGTGGGAAAGTGCAAGTGCTCCTGTATAAAATGTGTTGCGGATTGGCGTTTCCATGATTGGCCTATTTGGTTTGTCAGTCCCTTGTAAAGTGCACTGCGAGTGCCAGGGCCTATAGACCAAATGCTGTTGGTGGGCTGCAGCACTGGATTGTGCCACCCACGCAAACAGCCCGTAAAGTGTAACTCGGGCCTGCCATCGCAGAGCCTGTGCGCAGCCTGGGGCTGCCATAGTCGACTTGGCAAGTGTGCACACTTGCAAGTCCCTAAACCTTCCCTTTTCTACATGTTAGTCACCCCTAAGGTAGGCCCAAGGTACCCCTGTGGGCAGGGTGCGTTGTATGCGAAAGGTAGGACATGCCCTGGTGTGTGTGGCATGTCCTGATAGTGAATTACAGCCTAGTTCGTTTTTCACTATTGCAAGGCTACCTGTTCCCCATAGGCCAGAACGGGCAGTTTTGATTATTACAGCTTATAATCCTAACTGACCCCGGGAACATGGTAGAAATTCGAGTTTAGTATGCCTGGACTCAGAATGATAAAATGCATCTTTAGTGAAGTTGGTTTTAACATTCTGTGTTTGAAAATACCACTTTTAGAAAGTGGGTATTTTCTTGCCTAACCATCCAAGCCTGCCTCTGCGAGGTTGTGTATTCCTTGTCTGGAGTGTGTGTGACAGGGGCTGGAGGATGCCAGGAGACCGGGTGAGTCAGCACAGGGCTGAATAGCAAGATCTACATGTAGATGGGTGGGAGGAGTTGCACCTGGGCCCTGAATAGGACAGTGCCTTCCCTCCACAATGCTGGCTCCACCTCCTGTGGTGCGTCTGATGTCCCTGGCCTACTCTCTGAAAGAAGGGACGGAGACTTGTCAACAAAGTGCTCCAGAACTGGTTTGGACTAGGCCAAGGCCTCTCTGCCTTCAGAGAACAAAGGAATTTGGGATATAAATATTGGGGCCCTGACCCCATGAATTTAGATCTCGCTGGAATCAAGGAACCTGTCAAGAAGAAGAGCTGGAGAGCTGCTAGGAGGAGTACTGCCCCTTTGCTGAGTGACTGCTTTGTTGGGTTGGCCTGCAGTTGCTGCTTCTGTCTTGGGCAATGAAAGGACTGAACTTTCTACAAACTTGTGCTGAGTATCTCCAAGGGCCTGAAACCGAGCTGGCCTCCTGTTAAGAAGTCTCAGGGACTACAAAGACTTCACAAGCCTCTGGGTACCGCTTCTGGAACGCTGTTTCAGTTGCCACAGAGGAAGGGAACTGCAACCGACTCCGTCAACCGAATCCATCCCTGACCGGTGACCTGTTTGCACCGCAGACCGCATCGCCCCGCTTCGCATCGCAACCCTGGTCTCACCGTAGGCGACGTCCGACGCCGTCAACACCGAGCCGCTGCTTGCACCGTGACCTGTGGGCACCGCAGTTCGCATCGCATCGCTTCACTGAACCAGCCGGACCCGACCGACGCGGTCGCTGCAACTGGCTCAACAGTCGTGACCGCATCGCATTTGGGGCACCGCTCGCACGTTTGCGACGCACCGCTCCGACTCGCACCGCTGTCCGACGCCAGCTCCCGCACTCCGGCTTGGTCGCCTGCATCGCAACCTGTCAGCACCGCATCGTACACCGTCTCGCCCTGCACCGCACGCCTTGGACTCACCGACTCCGTCTGCACGACGCTCATCGAGCCGCTGCCTGCACCGCATCGAGGGACACCGCACCTTGCATCGCTCCGTCTTGCACCGCAACCGCGACGAACGCCGACCGGCTCGTACACTCCGTACCAGCCACCACGAGAAAGGTACTGTGACCGAGTCTGTTCACAACTCTGCTTGCCCGTAGCGACGCGGTCGGCTGGAACTGTTGGACTCTGTGTAATTCAGCATCGCGGTAGACCCGGACGGGGCTACCGACTCGAACGAACTTTGCTTTTGTGTTATTCCTGCAAAGAAGAAGTTACCTTATCAAGCATTCATTTTTAAAGTATAGTATTGTGGATTTTTGTCGTAATTGGTCTTGTCTTGAGTATATAAAAATATTGGTTATTTTTCTAAACTGGTGTGGTGTCCGTTTGTAGTGCTTACACTGTATTACTGTTGGTTATGTGCAAATGCTTTACACACTGCCTCTAGAATAAGCCTGACTGCTCGTGCCAAGCTACCAAGGGGGTGAGCAGGGGTTATTTTAGGAGTGTAACTCCCTTACCCTGACTAGGAAGAAGGGTCCCTATTTGGACAAAGGTGCAAGCCCTTGCCAACTAGAGATCCCATTTCTAACAATAACTCTTTACAAAAGTCACCGCTATCGTCATCCTTGGATGACAGGCCCACAGTACCAAAACACAGCTAGGTAGACCCCCTGAGGATACCGTTTGGGTATATAAGCACCACATCTTTTCTGGGCAAACCAGAGGAGAAGTTTTCATGCTGACACAAGTTGCTGGAGTCCCTACATGAAGAAACTCCAGCACGCAGTTGTCTGACATCCCTTGCGGGGTGTCCAACTCGAGACCAAGACGGGGTCCTTTATTCTTTCCCATCAGGTAATGGGGTTGGCTCTTTCCTACAGGGATTCTTTGCTTCACACCTGCATACAAGCTAGGTACACTTAGCTAGGGTGAGCATCTTAGGAGTACGCTTGATTATTACTATGTATCTATATACCTGCATATATTCACTGTTTTAGCACCATGGTAGAATTCTACCTTTTATTTACTCTGTCGGTGCTTGCAATCGTGTATATATCTGTTTCTGTCTAATGGTTGTCGCAGCACACGTATTTTATACTAGAATGATGCTGGTTCAAAAAACGCTTATTGAAAACGTCCCCATTGTTTATTCTGTAAACCTCTCTGAGAAGGAGTGAGCACAAGTGTTTTAACGAAAAGTACTGTACTGTTTCCACCATCCCTGAAGGATCAAGGGCTGTCATGTTCGATAGTTGCCAGAAATGATTCACTCCTTGGTAAGGTTATGGGGCTTATAGTGGCACTGTGAGCTAGCTGGACTAAAGGCTAACATATCCTTTGGGGGGGGGGGGGGGTCTGGAATCAGTTTGGACACCAATCTCTTAGTTTATGTTGTCTAAACACGCAGATCCTATGTATTATAAGGAAATACACGACATGGAGAAGCCAATACTCACTCTACCGGCGCTGAGGAGAACTTGGAATGGCACACAAAATCAAAGAGAGGAGGCAAGTAGTACCCAAACTCACAGGAAGAAGCTCCAAAGCTCGCCCGTGGACCTTCCAGAAACATTGAAATTGCAAATGCAAATCGCTTTAAAGTTCTACAGAATGCCTAGGACTGCGATGCTGATGCTCGAGACCACAGGACAACTTGTACTGAAACCACTTCATGCCCTAAAAAGTGATTGCTCACTTGGATGATTGAGCCCAGTTACTTTTATTCCAATCTGGACCCTGCGTAACTGGACCCTATTCCTGGGCTTTCGTTCTCTGGCTTGTCCAGAGCAAGGCTGCGCTGAGAGGAATGAGGACATAAGGTAAAGGGTTTTACCGGACGTTACAGTCCCTGCACAGCTGTAGGGCCACCAGACAATCTAATATATCTACCTCTTATAAGCTTATATATCTACCAAAATGTACAGTGATTGAATGGGCAAACAAGCTTATACATCTACCTTAAGAGCTCACACTCCGGGTCCACCAAAGGATTACCAACAATAAATGGAGAAGCCAATACTCACTCTACCCACGCTGAGGACAACATGGAATGGCACACAAAATCAAAGAGAGGATGCAACTCATCCCATGGTCTTGAGGATCAGCGTTGCAGTCTTGTGCATTTTGTAGAACTTGAAAGCGATTTGCAGTTGCAATTTCAATGCTTCTGAATGATGCACGGGCGAGCTTTGGCACTTTTTCCTGTGAGTTTGGGCACAACTGGAGCTGAAAGCACTTCATTCCCGAAAAAGTGATTGTTCACTTAGATGATTGAGCCCAGTACCTTTTAGTTCAATCTGAACCCTGTGTAACTGGACCTTTGGCTGGGCTTTCCTTCTCTGGCTTGTACGGAGGAAGTCTGCGCTGAGGGGAAAGGAGACTTAAGGGGAAGGGTTTTTACCAGACATTACAATCCCTGCACAGGTGTATGGCTACCAGACAAGCTGATATATCTGCCTCATATAAGCTAATATATCGACCTCAATGTACTGCAATAGGAGTGGCAAACAAGCTAATACATCTATCTTAAGAGCTCACACTTCGGTCCCAACAATGGATTACTAACAATGAATCGAGAAGCCAATACTCACTCCACCGACACTGAGGACAACATGAAATGTTGAGGAAACATCCTCGGCTCCGCCCCTATGCATGGGACAACACCTGGTGGCCCCCTGCCCTCGGAAACCCACCCACCCCAACGGACCACGCACGCAACCTCGGCATCATATTCGAATCTTCACTCTCCATGAACCGCCAGATCAACGCCATGTCCTCCACATGCTTCAACACCCTCTGCATACTTCGCAAGACCTTCAAATGGATCCCCCCGACTCCAGGAAGATCGTCACCCATGCACTCATCACCAGCAGACTGGACTATGGAAACGCTCTCTATGCCGTAATCAACAAAAACTCCTCCGCAAACTCCAGACCATCCAGAACGCCGCAGCCAGACTTATTCTCGACATCCCACAACATGACCACATCACCCAACACCTCCGCGACCTCACTGGCTCCCCGTCGAAAGAAGAATAACCTTCAAACTGCTCACACATGCCTACAAAGCCCTCCACAGCATCGGACCCGAATACCTCAACGAATGAATCTCCTTCTAAGCCCCCAAGAGAAACCTCTGTTCTCCCGACCTCACCCCAGCCTTGGTCCCTCGCATCCACAGGGCCAGAGCAGGTGGCAGATCCTTCTCCTACCTCGCAGCCAAGATCTGGAATGAACTCCCGCTTTGCATCTGACGAAGCCCGACACTGCAACATTTCAGAAAGGATCTCAAGACCTGGCTCTTCGAATGACCAACGGAGCTGCTCACACCCCCACCCCCCCCCAGCACCTTGAGACCCTCACAGGTGAGTAGTGCACTTTAAAAACCCTGATTGATTGATTGATGGCACTCAAAATCAAAAAGAAGACACAACTCGTGCCCAAACTCACCAGAAAAATCACCAAAGCTCGACCGTGCACCTTCCAGAAGCATGGAAATTGTAACTGCAAATAGCTTTCATTTTCTACAGAATTCCCAGGACTGCGATGCTGATCCTCAAGACCACGGGTCGACTTTTGCTGAAACCACTTCAGGCCCTAAAAAACGATTGCTAACTTGGGTGATTGAGCCCAGTTCCTTTTAGTCAAATCTGGGGCTGCGTAACTGGACCTTTGGCTGGGCCTTCATTCTCTAGCTTGTCCGGAGCAAGGCTGTGCTGAGGGGAAAGGAGCCATAAGGGGGAAGGGTTTTACAGGATGTTGCGGTCCCTGCACAGCTGTAGGGCCAGCAGACAAGCTAATATATCTACATCATATAAGCTAATATATCTTCCTCAAGGGACAGCGATAGGAGTGGCAAACAAGCTAATATATCTATCTTAAGAACTCACACTCGGGCTCCAACATGGGGGTCTCTAGTTGGCAGAGGTAGGGTACCTTTGTCCAAATAGGGACCCTTGCTTCTGGTCAGGGTAAGGGGGATACACTCCTAAAATAACCCCTGCTCACCCCCTTCGTAGTTTGGCACGAGCAGACAGGCTTATCTCAGAGGCAGTAATACAGTGAAAACACTACAAGTGGACACCACAACAGTTTAGAAAAATAAGTAATCTTTAAACCAAAACAAGACCAAACAACAAAAATCCCCAATACAGAAATAAAAATATGACTTTCAGATGGTAGAAATAGTTCAGTTCAAAGCAAATTGCAGATGCAACACTTTTCTCACAAAGTACCTTGGATGCGTCACGCAAACAAACAAAACGGGCCGCAGAGAAGGTGATGCGTTGGTTCCTTACAATCAGGGAAGGTGATGCGTCGGTTCCTTGCTCCGGGGTAGGTGATGCGTTGGTTCCTTACTGCAGCACAAGGGAGGTGATGCGTCGGTTCCTTACCGGAGAAGAGGTGATGCATCAGTTTCTTACTGCATGGGGAGGTGATGCGTCGGTTTCTTACTGCATCCCCCACCGATGCGACAAACTTGGTTCCTCGATGCGACGATCCAGAATGATGTGTGAATTCTTGCAGCCGCACAGCAGGCCTTGCGTCGAACTCGGTGCGATGATCTCGGACTTCGGAGATCGGTGCACTCGATGGGGCGTGCAGCGATTTCTCAAGCCGCGGCAGGCGATGCGACGATTTCTTCGGCGATGCATCAGAAACGGGTGCGGATGCTTCTCGCTTCTTCAAAGATGTGTTAATTTTCCAGCTCCCAGCGGAAAACAGTCTCTAGAGGTCCAAAACAACAGCAGGCCCCTCTTCGCAGGTTAGAATTCCCAGCAAGGGAATTCAGGGGAGCTGGTGGTGAAGTCTTTGTGTCCCTGAGACTTCAGAACAGGAGGCAAGCTCAGTTTCAAGCCCTTGGAGATCTTTTCCTCAAGCAGGTGACAAAGCAAACAGCAGTCCTTTTCTCTTTTCCTTGGCAGGAAGTAGCCACTACAGGCCAACCCCCAGACAGCAAACAGCACAGGGGCAGTATTCCTCCTCAGCTTGTTCGGCTCTTTTCCTTGCAAAGGTTCCTCTTGATTTCCGAGAAGTGATCTAAAGGTCTGGGGTCTGGACCCCAATATTTATATCACAAAATCCTTTGTTCTCTGGTGGCAGAGAAGCCCTGTGCACAGTCAAAACCAGTTCTGTCCTCTTTGGTGCAGGTTCCTGGCAGGAGGTGGAGACAGCATTGTCCTTAGGCAGACCAGGCCCATTCAGGTGAAAGGAAATCTCCTCCCCCTACTCTAAATGCAGCCCAGGTCTATTCAGCCCAGCCCTGACTCATCAGGCTCTCTGGAGCCACTGCTCCTCCCCAGCCCCTGTCATCCAAAAGCCAGACATGCAATACACAAACCAGGCAGAGGCATACTGGATGGCTAAGCAAGAGAATACCTACTTTCTAAAAGTGGTATTTTCAAACACAGAATGTAAAAATCACCCTCACTAAAAGATGCGTTTTAACATTCTGAGTTCAGGCATACTAAACTTTATTTTCCTACCTTGTTCCCAGGGGTAGTTGGGTTTAGAAGATGTTATAAACAAACTCCCCAGTCTATCCTATAGGAACAAGTAGCCTTGCACTAGTGAAAAAACGAAATTGGCAGTAATTCACTATCATGACATGCCACACACACCAGGGCATGTCCTACCTTTCACATACACTGCACCCTGCCCACAGGGGTACCTTGGGCCTACCTTAGGGGTGACTAACATGTAAGAAAAGGGAAGGTTAGGGCCTGGAAAGTGGGTGCACTTGCCAGGTCGAAATGGCAGTACCAGACTGCACACAGGCTCTGCAATGGCAGGACAGAGTTACATTTACAGGCTGCTTATGTGGGTGGCACAATCAGTGCTGCAAGCCCACTAGCAGCATTTGATTTACAGGCCCTGGGCACACACAGTGCACTGTACTAGGGACTAACTAGTAAATCAAATAGCCAATCATGGAAGCACCAATCCATAACAGTAATTTACAAAGGAGCACTTGCACTTTGGCACTGAACAGCAGTGGCAATTGCCCAAAGCATCTAGACCAGCAAAACGGAGTCCAACACACAGCAAAAACACAGGAGGCAAAGGCAAAAATGCAGGGGAGACCCACGCCAATGGTGCCAGGTCTAACAATTACCAACAAGGAATGGAGAAGCCAATACTCACTCCACCAGCCTTGAGGAGAACATGGAATGGTACACAGAATCAAAGAGAGGACGTGAGTCATGACCAAGATCATCGGAAGAAGCTCCAAAGCTTGCACGTGCACCTTCCAGTAGCATTGAAATTGCAAATTCAAATTGCTTTAAAGTTCCACAGAATGCCAGTGACTGCGACACTGATACTCAAGACCACGAGACGACTTGTGCTGAAACCACTTAATGCCCTAAAAATCGATTGCTCACTTGGATGAGTGAGCCCAGTTGCTTCTAGTCCAATCAGGACCCCGCGTAACTGGACCCTATTCCTGGGCCTTCATTCTCTGGCTTGTCCAGAGCAAGGCTGCGCTGAGGGGAATGGGGACATAAGGTAAAGGGTTTTACTGGATGTTACAGTCCCTGCACAGCTGTAGGGCCACCAGACAATCTATCTACCTCTTATAAGCTAATATATCTACCTCATGGTACAGTGATAGAATTGGCAAACAAGATAATATATCTACCTTAAGAGCTCTCGCTCCGGCTCCAACAAAGGATTACCAACAATAAATGGAGAAGCCAATACTCACTTTACCCACACTGAGGACAACATGGAATGGCACACATAATCAAAGAGAGGTTGCAACTCGTCCCATGGTCTTGAGGATCGGCGTCCCCAGCCTTGTACATTTTGTAGAACTTGAAAGGGATTTGCAGTTGCAATTCCAATGCTTCTGGAAGGTGCACGGGCGAGATATGGCGCTTGTTCCAGTGAGTTTGGGCACAACTGGAGCTGAAACCACTTCATACCCTAAAAAGCTATTGTTTACTTGAATGATTGAGCCCAGTACCTTTTAGTCCAATCCAGACCCTGCCTAAATGGACCCTATGGCTGGGACTTAGTTCTCTGGCTTGTTTGGAGCAAGGCTGCGCTGAGGGGAAAGGAGACATAAGGGATAGGGTTTTACCGGACGTTGCAGTCCCTGCACAGCTGTAGGTCCACCAGACAAGCCAATATATATCTGTCTCATAGAAGCTAATATATCCACCGCAACTGTCAGCGATAGGAGTGGCAAACAAGCTAATATATCTATATTTAGAGCTCGCACTCCGGCTCCAAAAAAGGATTACCAACATGAATGTAGAAGCCAATACTCACTCTACCAATGCTGACGACAACATGGAATGGCACACAAAATCAAACAGAGGATGCAAGTCATGCCCAAGATCACTGGAATAAGCTCCAAAGATTGCCCGTGCAACTTCCAGAAGCATTGAAATTGCAAATGCAAATTGCTTTAAAGTTCTACAGAATGCCCATGACTGTGATGCTGATCCTCAAGACCACGGGACGACTTGTGCTGAAACCACTTCATGCCATAAAAAGCGATTGCTCACTTGGATGAGTGAGCCCAGTTGCTTCTAGTCCAATCTGGACCCTGCGTAACTGGACCCTATTCCAGGGCCTTCGTTCTCTGGCTTGTCCAGAGCAAGGCTACACTGAGAGGAATGGGGACATAAGGTGAAGGGTTTTACCGGACGTTACAGCCCCTGCACAGCTGTAGGGCCACCAGACAATCTAATATATATACAACTTCTAAGCTAATATATCTACCGAAAGGTACAGTGATAGATTTGACAAACAAGCTTATACATCTACCTTAAGAGCTCACACTCCGGCTCCAACGAAGGATTACCAACAATAAATGGAGAAGCCAATACTCACTCTACCCACGCTGAGGACAACATGGAATGGCACACAAAATCAAAGGGGGAATGCGACCCTTTGATTTTGACTTGAGGATCAGCGTCGCAGTCTTGTGCATTTTGTAGAACTTGAAAGCGATTTGCAGTTGCAATTTCAATGCTTCTAGAAGGTGCACAGGCGAGCTATGGCGCTTGTTCCAGTGAGTTTGGGCACAACTGGAGCTGAAACCATTTCATACCCTAAAAAGCGATTGTTCACTTGGATAATTGATCCTAGTACCTTTTAGTCCAATCTGGGCCCTTGTAACTGCACCTTTGGCTGGGCCTTCGTTCTCAGGCTTGTCCGGAGCAAGGCTGCGCTGAGGGGAAAGGAGACAGAAGGGGAAGGGTTTTACCGGATGTTACGGCCCCTGCACAGCTGTAGGGCCACCAGACAAGCTAATATATCTACCTCATATAAGCTATTATATCTACCTCAAGGTACAGCGATAGGAGTGGCAAACAAGCTAATATATCTATCTTAGGAGCTGATGCTCTGGCTCCATCAAAGGATTACCAACAATTAATGTAGAAGCCAATACTCACTCTACTGACGCAGAGGACAACATGGAATGGTACACAAAATCAAAGAGAGGACGCGAGTAGTACCCAAACTCACCTGAAGAAGCGCCAAAGCTTGCCGGTGCACCTTCCAGAAGCATTGAAATTGCAACTGGAAATCACATTCATTTTCTACTGAATGCCCAGGACTGCGATGCTGATCCTTAAGACCATGGGTCAACTTTTACTGATACCACTTCAGGCCTTAAAAAGCGATTGCTATCTTGGATGATTGAGCCCATTTCCTTTTAGTCCAATCTGGACCCTGCATAAATGGACCTTTGGCTGGGTCTTAATACTCTGGCTTGTCCGGAGCAAGGCTGCCCTGAGGGAAAAGGGGACATAAGGGGAAGGGTTTTACCAGTCGTTACAGTCCCTTCACAGATGTAGGGCCACCAAACAACCTAATATAGCTACCTCATATAAGCTAATATACCTATTGCAAGGGTCAGTGATAGGAGTGGCAAACAAGCTAATATATCTATCTTCAGAGCTCACACTCAATTAATGTAGAAGCCAATACTCACTCTACGGACGCTGAGGAGAACATGGAATGGCACACAAAATCAAAGAGCGGACGCAACTCGTCCCATGGTCTTGAGGATCAGCGTTGCAGTCTTGGGCATTTTGTAGAACTTGAAAGCGATTTGCAGGTGCAATATCAATGCTTTTGTAAGGTGCACGGGTTAGCTTTGGTGCTTTTTCCAGTGCGTTTGGGCACAACTGGAGCTGAAAATACTTCATACCCTAAAAAGCTATTGTTCACTTGGATGACTGAGCCCAGTAGCTTTTAGTCCAATATGGACCCTGAGTAACTGGACCCTATGGCTTGGCCTTCGTTCTCTAGCTTGCCTGGAGCAAGGCTGACCTGAGGGGAAAGGAGACATAAAGGGAAGGCTTTTACCGGATGTTACGGCCCCTGCACAGCTGGAGGGCAACCAGACAAGGTAATATATCTGCGTCATATAAGCTAATATATCTACCTCAAGGGACGGCTATTGGAGTAGCAAACGAATATATCTATCTTAAGAGCTTACACTCCGGCTCCAACAAAGGATTACCAACAATGAATTAAGAAGCCAATACTCACTCCACTGACGCTGAGGACAACATGAAATGGCACACAATCAAGCAAAGGATGCGAGTTGTGCCCAAGCTCACCGGAAGCTGCTCCAAAGCTTGCCCGTGCACCCTTCAGAAGCATTGAAATTGCAAATGCAAATTGCTTTAAAATTCTACAGAATGCCCAGGACTGCCACGCTGATCCTCCAGACCATGGGACGACTTGTTCTGAAACCACTTCATGCCCTAAAAAGCGATTGCTCACTTGGATGATTGATCCCAGTTCCTTTTAGTCCAATTTTGACCCTGTGTAACTAGATCCTACTGAAGGGCCTTCGTTCTCTGGCTTGTCCAGAGCAAGGCTGTGCTGAGGGGTTTTCGGATATGGCTGCCCAGCGGTTGAGGCCGTGGTGCCTACCACCACCCATCGTCCATGTCAATGGGCCACTTTTTCCACTGCACCGCCCCACAAAACCTCACCTGCCAAACCCCTTTAGTGTGCCCTTTGTGGGGCACAGCCACCTGGTGGGAGACAGGATCCGAAAATTCTTGCCAGTTTGGCAAACTATAACATTCGTCAGCTGGATCCTGCAAATTGGAAGGGTTATGTCTTACCCTTCCTTTCCACACAGCAGCATCTTCCACCTCCCCACTCCCCAACGACTGAGAGAGGACCATCTTTCTTTTTTGCAGCAGGAAGTGCAAGCCCTTTTGGCCAAAGGGGCTACTGAGAGCTTCTGTGGAAGAAGTAGGAGGTGGTTGCTATTCCTGCTACTTTCTGGTGCCCAAGAAGGATGGAGGCCTTGGACCTATTTTAGACCTGCGCCTCCTCAACTCCTACCTCCTAAAGGAAAAATAAAAAATGCTCTCACTGGCCCAGGTCTTGTCTACCCTCGACCTTTGAGACTTGGATGGTGACGTCGGACCCACAGAGTACCTATTTCCATATCCCCATCCTGCAGGCCCATCGGCGCTACCTGTGGTTCATGGTGGAACAGGAGCGTTTTTAGTTTGCTGTGCTCCCCAATAGTCTCACCAGTACTCCTTGAATCATCACGAAAGTAATGGCAGTGGTGGCATGGCATCTTCAGAGGTCAGGGGTGCCAGTCTTCCCCTACCTCAATAATGGGCTCTTGAAGGCGGGCTCGTCCCAGGCAGTCATCAAACACCTCCAGACTATGGCAAACCTCCTGTCATCCTTGGGCAGTGGCGGTTGGTATTAAGGAGCGGAGGGGGCGTTGCCCTACCTACCAGCATCGGGGGAAAAGGGAGAGAATGAACACCATAGAGCAGTTTTAAAAGAAGTGCTCACTGCTTGGTGCTCCCCCGTGAAACAATGTAAAATCTTTTTTTGTGCTCGAAGTCTTCCTGCGCATGTGCTAGCTGGGCCAGGACTATTTCTCGCCCTTGAGGCACAAGCGAGGAGGCGGGTGACAGTCTGTGGGAGTGGCCGCATAAAGCGGCAGTGCATGGATTTCAAATGGGGCGCTTAGGAAATGGCCCAGGGCACGGTCAGCGGAGCGTCATTCACAATAATGGGAAGGGGCAGGGCTGGCGCACAGTGCAGGGGATGGTAACAATTGCAGCACTCCTTTCACCTCCGTGAATTAGGCTTCCTAATTGAGTAAGGTGAGCTTAGGAGAGTGGCTATGCATGAGTTTGGCAGCTCCTATTTCCGGTACACAGTTGTTGGAAAAAGAAAGGCGCCTGCAGCCGTGGTATCAAATGAGTGCGCAGCAATTTGTTTTTCCAAGTTACCGAGAGCTGAATTGGGGCTCAGGGCTGCCATTAATTATAACAAATGTGCGGAGTCTTCCTGCTTGCCTCCAGTGGCAGTTCCCCGGCTCTAGGGTTTTCACAGCCCCGCGACCTCGGCAGCAGGTGAGGGCTCAAGGGTGACCAGATGGTCATAATTTCGGGCGAATGCCCATTGCCCGTAACATTAAAGTTTGTCAGGCCTCTCTGCCATGGAAGCGCACCACTCCGTGCCTGTTTGTTTATTGCTTACATGTGGTTTAGCATTCAGGTCAGAGGCCGGCTCTTCAAGAGTTTTCGGTCTGTTGAAGTCAGGGCTATAAGTGGGCCGGGTCTCACCGGGTCTGAGCACCGGCAGTTTTTTAAAAGGGGCCTCGAAACGGGTCTCTATCGGGCTCTGTTTTGTGCCCTGGCACAGGCGGTCCGTTTTTTAAGGACTGCAGTGACAGCAGGCACATCGATGTGCGCTGCTCACTTCTCACTAGTGGAGAAGTTACATCATGACGTCATGCCAGGTGAGTGTTGTAGGGGAAGGGAAATCCTTTAAAGAGAGTCATTTTCTCTCTGGATTTCCTTCTCTTTAGAAACTTAGGAGCAGCAACATTGTCGTGGTGTCACCAGGGCTTTAAGTGGAAGCTTTTTCAATAATATATACAAGTCATAGTTGCTGCTTATTTATCTTATGCAACTAACAACCACTGACAAAGCCAATAGTCCTGACTTCTTGTAGGTATGATGTAACTTGTTGTATCATATATCTAGATGCAATGACAGAAACAGCAAAGTACAAGTCGGGCGGCACACTATGCTAAGCACAGATTTTTAGCTTATGTGTTTTAAGCCACGCCCTTAATTACATTGGCCACGCCCCTTTGAGAGACCCTCCAGTTTTTTCATCCCACTTAAAGCCCTGGTTGAAGTGCTTTCACTTGCTGTTGGGCTATTCAGCGTGCTTGAGGCTCCGAGGGTACGGTCACTATGACGCACACAGTGCCGGCACATCTGTGGGGGTTGGAAGTACACGCTGCTCCTGCTTTAGTGTACACTGACTTGCACTTCTGATGTCAGTGTACAAGATTAATTTCTAAGAGTTCTGGTCTCACCTCTGAATATATGATGCTTACATTCTAGAGCTGCAGAACATGCTCTACGGCAAGCAGTGCTGGAAATGCAGAGACTGACTGTCAGTTTATGCATTTCTGTTTTTACAAACTTTGCCCCTACTGACAAACGTAACAGCAAAGCTGTTCTGGCTTGTTTACAGACAGATTGCTTTATAAAATATTTTATGAGGGTAATGCACCCGCTGAAGAGAACATTGTACACCCCATAAGTCCCAGGGCATAATAGCAGTGAATTGATGTTGGTTTGTGCACTTGCTAGGGTGATTTGTGTGCACCACGCAGCATGATCACAAGTTTGACTAAGCAAGCACAGAGGGTCAATGCACCTGATGCAAAGCATAGCACATAACATGCACGTTACAGACTTGTCCTCAAGGACGGATGTGACAGCAACTATGTTCTTGCTTACTTGTTTATAGACAGTCTTAAGTTGCCATATTCTCTATATACTTATAAACCAACCATGGCCCATTCAGGCGATAGAGCACTATACAGGCACAAAAAATTCACCCTGTGATGATGCCTGGTGCAGGTTACGTTTGGGGCAAATAAAACATTACAGCAGCGCGCAGGGTGTTATTGTTGTCCCAACATGGTTAATGCAAAGGTAGTTTGAATGCGGGCATATCACACATTACATTTACGCCTCACCACTTTCAAAAGTCACTGCCCGCCACTGTCCTTGGTCATTGCTCTGGGCACAGTTAAAGGTTATCTTTCAGCCTTTTTGGGGCTGCAGGATCACCCAACTTTAAGTCTCAAGTTGTGGGCTTTTTAAAAGGTTTACAATATTTGTTTCCTCGCTCTCCCTTTGTCATGCTGCAGTGTGGCCTTAATTTGATCCTTACATTTCGAATGCACACTCCCTTTATGCCACTTCACAGCTGTTCCTCGCGGCTCCTCACAATCAACACAGTGTTCCTGATCGCCATCACATCAGCGCAACTTGTGAGTGAGCTTCAAGCTCTTTGTTTTCGCCTTCCGTGACACCCTTTTCTCCTGACAAACTGGATCTGCAGACCTGGGCATCCTTGTTGCCTAAAGTTGTGACACTGTTTCACATTGGTCAAAACATCACTGTGCCAGTGTCTGTGTGCTCTGCCTCACCACTCTAAGGAGGAGAGAGACACCATAATTTGGACCCCAAGAGAGTCCTGAGCTTCTACATAGATCATATCAAAGAACAGATAGTGGACGATCAACTCTTTGTGGGGTTTCTCTGGAGTGAAGAAAGACAAGGCTGGCTGAAGTTTACCCTTCCCCGTTGCATCATCTTCAAGGACTCCTGGGACAAAGCCTCCTCAGCATTAGTGAATATGGGCATGGTTGAGGGCCTTAATTTTTGCATCCAAATTGGCCCCTCAACCTCTTTTTCAGGACAGTTGGTATATAGGCCTCCTGACTGCCCACCCAATATTCACCTGGAATTATGTAATTTTATTGCACAGAAATCCCTCTTATCCTCCAATTTCACTGTATTAGGGGATTTTAATTTGCATGTAAATGATCCCACCTGTGTCCTAGCAATGCAGATGGTCTCCTTGCTGGAAGGCGCAAATTTGCCCCAACTTGTGAAATTCCCCACCCATAAAGCAGGATACACCCTTGACCTGATATTTTCTAATATCTCGTCTATGAGAACTGAAGTACCTAGCCAGGTGGTTTGGTCAGACCATTTTCTCATTCCTTTCTCTTTCAACCTGACTAAACCTGACTTGCCTGAGAGTGCCAGATACTTTCTAAAGAGAAACTGGAAGAAGCTGACAGCTGAATACTTAAGCCCAATTCTGTTAGCCAGCCATCCGCCTCTATCTCTTGACCCTAACGTAGACACTCTGGCTCTACACAATTGGATTGCCGCCGCAGTTGAATCTACGGCACCAGCTAGAGTTACTAAATCTATGAGGAAATCCCCCTCAGCCCCATGGTTTTCTGAGTCGCTTAGGGCTATGAAAAGCAAGTGCAAGCACTTGGAACGACAATGGAGGGTGGATTATAATACCTCTGCTAAAATGACATACAAGAAATCCTTGAAGGTTATGCATAAACTCATGAAGGAGGCAAGAAGAGATCACATTGCCAAGTGTATTGACACTTCCGATAAATCGGGTAAGGTTATTTTTAAGGTGGTCAACTCCTTCCTCAAACCCCGCGAGCTGGTCATCGACACCCAGCCGTCGCTGGCACTGTGTGAGGGAATCTCAATTTTTTCCAATGATAAAATCAGCAAGGTCTACAATTCCTTCTCAGCTACAACTACTACGGTTAAATCCGACGTGGCAGTCCGGAAAACACCCTTGCCTCTCCTCTCTAACTTCGCCCCTATCTCTCAGAAGGAAGCATTGGCTGTGATCCAGGGCTGCAAGTCTGGCTCACCGGAAGATCCATACCCCCCTAAAGAGTTGGCAAATTCCACGAGTGATGTGCTGTCTAAAATCTGGAACGCCTCCCTTTCCTCCGGCACTTTCCCTGATTTATGGAAGCATGCCACTCTACTTCCCCTTAAAAAGAAACCCAATATGGATTCAGGGGAACTGAACAATTATAGACCAATCTCTCTGCTGCCAGCCCCAGCAAAAATGCTGGAAAAGGTTGTGCAGCGGCAATTGGCCAATTTCATCGAAAGCCACAATATCCTGCACGACACCCAATCCGGTTTCCGAGCGGAGTTCAGCACAGAGACTGTGCTATTACAGGTTGCTGATTCAATCAGAATGGCATTGGATTCAGGGGCATCAGCTATGCTGGTGCTCCTGGATCTCTCTGCAGCATTCGATACTGTGGACCACTCTATACTGACACAACGTCTTCTGGACAGCGGGGTTAATGGCATCGCCCTAGCCTGGCTGAAGTCTTTCCTTCACTCGCGCACGCAAAGGGTGGCCCTACAAACACATCAATCCACCCGCAAGCATCTATGGTGCGGGGTGCCACAAGGGTCGGCCCTAAGCCCGCTCCTATTCAACATATAACTGGCCCCTCTATTCACCCTGATAGCCAACTGGGGAGTGAAGGCGATTTCCTACGCCGACGACACCCAGCTGGTCTTCCCATTCAAGGATCAGACCAAAGATTCTTTTAAGTGCTTTAAATGCTGCTTAAAAGACATAGCAGGCTGGATGAACAACAACAAACTTAAATTGAATGCCGATAAAACTGAAGTGATGTTTTTTGGCAAATCCCAGCCTCCGGCCACAGCCCTATGGTGGCCTAAGGAAATGGGTCCACCACCTTCACCAGCGGGCTATGCTAAAAATGTGGGTGTAAAATGGCAGGACGATCTATCCTTTTCTGCCCAAATTCAGCAGGTCACAGCTGCCTGCTTCAGCAGCTTGAGAAACCTGCCGAAATTTATACAATTGCTGCTGGAGAGCTGCCGCAGGACTGTAATCCAGGCCACAGTAACTGCCCGCCTGGACTACGCAAATGGCCTTTATACCGGCTTACCGGCTTACCTTGTAAAGAAACTCCAAATGGTCCAAAATGCGACTGCGAGATTAATCAAACATGTTCCTTTTTGGCAACACATCTCTCCGCATATTAGAGAACTACATTGGCTTCCGGTAGCCAAGAGAATCAAATTCAAGGCCTTGACCCTTGCATTTCGGGCATTTCACGGATCGTGCCCTTCGTATCTGAAACAGAGGCTTGGTGCTTACACGCAGTCGCGGGTTCTGAGATCCAGCTCCCAGAAACTACTTTGCACTCCTCGAGTGAAGAAAACTCGGCTGGGTGGCAGATCTTTTATGTTTGGGGCGTCTAAATTGTGGAACTCCCTTCCTAACTCTTTGCGTCAGATATCTTCTGAAACACAATTTAGGAAGGCAGTCATAACTTGGCTTTTTAACCTGGCTTAATTTGATGTTTCTCGACCACTGTCTGTCTCCTGTGTGTCACTTGTCGCTTTAGCGCCGGGACACCTCTTAGGAGGTAGCTGTTCGCGCTCAATAAATGACTGTATTATTATTAAAATCTGATACATTTTAGCTAAAAAGTTGCCTTCAGAAGGGCTGCATGCTCATTCATCCAGGGCCAAAGCTGCTACTGCTGAGAGCACAGGGAGTCCCTGCTCTAGACATGTGCCAGGCGGCTATGTGGGCGTCCCTCCATACGATTATGAAGCACTATTGTCTGGATAGTTACTTTCTGCGAGAGGGGCATTTTGCCCACTCAGTCCTGCAGGACTTCCTAGTTTGAGTCCAGCCCAGACCCATCTCTTGTAGGTACTGCTTTGGTATCTATTGAAAAGGTGAGGAATCTATGACTAGAAGTCTCTATCAGAAGACCAAGTTACTTACCTGCGATAGTGATGTTTCTGGTAGAGACTATCAACCTGCAAATTCCTCACCAACCTTCCCATTCACCCCATTCTGTGCTTGGACCCTATCCATTAAAAAGGTCATAAGTCAAGGAACCTGCACAATGATACCACCAATTTGCTTTTGGGGCTCTGCGTCTGGGAGCAAGTACAGTCTCGAAAGCAACTGACATCAGCATCCGGGAGTGGTGCCTATATTTATATGCCCTGCACATCATTCCGGAGCAGAACTACGTCAGTGAGGAACCATATGGAGCCACCTACTGGTGCACAGAGGTAGTACTGAAAAATTTCCCCACTCAGTCTGACAACTTGGGGAATATAAAACAGGTGAGAAATCTGAGTCGAGATAGTCGCTACCAGAAAGAGTGGTACCGAAGGTAAGTAACTTGTTTGGTTTAAATATACTATACTTGTGACCCAGTATAGTGAGATTGTGTTTAATAATCATTGGTTAGAGATATTAACATTAAAAGAGAAACATTTTGTGAACAATTGGATAGCAAATACATTTTCTACACAAGTAGTCTGTATTTGGTTGTTGAGTGGTTTGATGATAGAACCCAGATGGCACATTGACTTGGGTGATTGATGGTATACTGAATGAGTAACGTCCCTTCTTTCTAACTTATTAATTGGGAGTTTTCACTAAGGGATATATATTATAGCATGTCAGATACTACCCATTTTACAAACTGATATAATGGATAGTTAATTACGGGTTTCACGCATGTACTAAGAAGGTAATTTGCTTGCCCGTCTTTGGCAATTAATGAAAAGTTTTTTTAAAACCCGATTGATTTAGTTAATTGTGTTGTAAAGTGGTGGCTATCTAAGCGCTACGATACAATTAAATATGGCCACAAAGAATTTGTTGCATTTCCTCTTCACAACTTTTACTTGTATGGCACTTGCAGAAGCCACGCCCGAGAATAGTGATTAATTCAGTTGAAATCTGAAACGGCGAATATGTCAAAACATATTTGAGGAAAATGTGCTGATCTAAATCTTATGCACAATTATTCATCCAAAATTACCGTACCATTGTGAACTAAAATTTGTAATTTTTATGCAGAATTTTGTTTTGAAGTTAACCTGCAGCAAAATAGATTAGATGTAAAAGATGTAGAAATTCAGAACCTGTGCATGCTGAGAAAAAGTTTAGAGAGGGCAAACTTATACTTTAAAACCCTGACGTAAAAGCAGAATGTAGATATTATCCAACTCAACTTGAGTGTTCACGAATACGACCGTCATTGAACAGCAAATTAATAAACAGGCTGAACTCACAGAAGAGTGGAACCAAACTCCTAATACTTTTTGGAGAGTAATGTACATGAGGAATATAAAAATGTATAGTACTAATTGGATAGGACCTTAGTTGAAAATAAGATAATTGATCTATATACCGATTTGGCCCTAAAGAAAGTCTAACATAGATAGAGATTTAAATTTCAACCGCTAAACAAAACAAAGCTTCTCTGTGAATGCAAATTCAGCTGCTTAAAGCTGATGTAGATGCACTTGTTAGACAAGGCTCATGGATTTATCAGCTCACAAAACATACAATCAGATTTGATAAAACAGCCCACTGTAATGAAATGCCTCTTTTTGTATGGTCACCCCCATTTGTTTGACTGAAGCTGCTGGTTTTTCGACTCTGAAAGTGCACTGAGGCCTGCTAACTAGACCTCAGTGCCAGTGCCATGACCCCAAAACACACGTTACATTGACTACACCTAATTTGTATAGGCTAGCTTACCTGTAAGTCCCTCGTATATGGTACCCAGAGTAACAGGGGCCTGTAAGTTATTCACCCAAGCAATTGCAGCACTGGTTGTACCACCCCAGGTATGACAAAGGTAAAACGAGTCTCCCAGTCCGCCATTGAGCACTGGATGAGCAGTCTCGAACTGCTAGCCCCAGATTGCTATTTAAAGCCATGGCAAAGTCGAATCTCCCTGTGAAACATAAAAAAGTCACCACGATGGCAGACCTACCAAGCCCTAAGGCTGGGTGCAGCATATTTAATGGGCAGAGCATGTATTGTACATGTTCTCGCAGTAAAAATGGGAAACTGTCGTTTTTGCTGTGGAAAGACTTGGTCGCCCTGTAGGTGAGTACAGAGTTACACGCTGACCCCTCAGCTGTGCTAACTCCTGAAAGGTGAGACCAAAGTTGATAGTCCAAGGCATCAAACAACTCGTTACATTAAGCCTGAAATGATTTTCAAGTTAAAATTAATGTACCAAGTTATAGTGTGCAACTTTTACAAAGTTGCCACTTTATTGCCTTCAATCTCCAGTGCCCTTAACGGTTGCACATGGAGCTTGAACCGAGACAGCTTTCTGCTGTGCTAACGACTACCAGGAAGGGAGAAAATAAAGGCCTGCACTGAAGAGAGATATTCCCTTCCGCCTGCAGGAAGCCACACAGGTGTTGGCTCAAAAGGCGAGCTTCAAAACTGATGCTGCCACTGAGGAGCAAATGGGGAACACTTGGGAGAGGGGCAGCCCCATTGATTAGGAAGACTAGCTGGCACCTGGGAAGGCGAGCGAAAACCTGTTGTCAAACTGTTTTTTCAGGGGCGTGTAGCCCCTTGGATAGCAACACCTCTGGGTTGAGCTAGAGAGCTGTGGACCCCAAGAGGGTAGTTCTGCCATCTTGGGAGTGGGCAGAATGGTGCATCTTCCCAGGAAGTAGTCATCAGTAGGAAAGGAACCTAGTAGCCCATTGGCTAATGATTGCGTCTACGCTGAGGGTACTTTTTGATCATAAATAGGGCACCTCTGGCACCCAGAACTCATCTGGAATGGAAGAAGGACCGAAGGAGGATTGCCCTGCTGCACCGTGGAACCGCCAAAGAGAGGCTGCACCAGTGTGGACTACACCTGCTGAACCTGGCGGCTAGAAAAGAAGAGGGACTGTGCCTGCTGTGTCCTGCTCAAAGATAAGTAGTCTCCAGAGCCCAGGGGAAGCAAAAAAAACTCCAATAGTGAGTTGGCTGACCTCTTACTCACAGCACGGGGCTACAACAGCTGAGAAGCCTGCTGGGGCAAGTTGGTAGCCCAGAATCTTCAGATCACCACTAAACGCTGCCGTGCAGCACCAGAGTCCAGGACCAGATGCTCAAAGTTGCACTGTAGTTCCCAGAGCCAGGGAGAGTCATCAAAGTGCAGCTTGGTCGCCCAGAAACGGAGTAATCACCATGGGATTGATTTAGCTGTGACCGCAATACAGGGCAACTGGTAGCCCCATGGCGACTGTACTTCTACTTGCACTGAGAGGTCTTTGAGTGACGTCGATCCTGTGACCAGGACCACCTCACCTCCTTCGTGGACCAAGGAAGAGCCGCAGAAATGCCCCCGTCGACCACATCACCTCCTTGAGCGTCTTCAGTGTTCTTTATCCCTTGCATCAGTACCACTTCCATAGGAAACCACTGCAACGGATAAAAGTGTCTGGAACTGGCTGAGGATTGCTTCTACCTTTGAGGTAACGGTTTCTGAGGACTTTGCTGGTCCCCTTGACTGGCTCCCTACTGGAGTTGTTTGCCTAAAGTGATGCTAAGTGACCCCCCATACCACTAGCCCAAGGTTTTAGTAAAAAAGATTCTAAGTGTCAAATTAATTTAATTTGTTGAAATGCTTTGATTTACTATACCTTGTAAATTCTATATTTCCGGAACTCTCTGATGAATCTTTTTCATTGTGATGTCTAAAAATTCATTAAAATACACTCTATTTTTCTTAATTGGTGTCCGGTTTCTTGAAAGTCTTGTAGATTTCTTCTTCAATTGTTTTGGTGCTGTTTAAATGCTTTACACTTGCACCTTTTTGTAAACCTTTCTGCTCAGAGCCACAGCTGCCCAGGGTTGAGCCGAAGGTTTGACAAACAAAACCTACTAATCCTAAAGGGGTTGCTAAGTGTATTACATGGTGAGGTCGCGCATCCATTACATACAATACACCCCAGTTACACACACTGATCTTGAACAGAGAAGTGCTAGTTTGTGTAGAGAGCTTGGGACACGCAGAGTACAATCAAATATGCATAGTAGAAGTCTACCAAGTGTGACAGAAGGTTCATAGGCTGTATTCTCTACAACAAAATGTGTTGGGTTTTTTTAAGCAATCAGCATGCTTTAGAAGGCATTAGGAAACAGTTTGCTGGGTTAACCCAAATACTAATTTTAGAATAAGATGTTCAATGACCACTTCAAAAAGAGCTCAGTGAATGAAAACAAACTTTAAATCTCTCAGGTGTCAAATCCAGTAAGGTTTTCTGGTGGTGAAGGAGCACATGCTTGCAGTCCTATCCAAACCCTTTCCCTGCCCTATAAAGAGAATACCTCATCCCAAATCAAGGACCCAAAAGAGAGTACTTAGCTTGTACCTCATTTTTGCCTCAGGGTACTTCCTCAGATCTGTGGTTCCAACAGGTTTGAGATTTGAGGCCCGAACGAAAAGGAAGACCAAGAATTAATGGTGAGTAAATAGGAGATAATGAGAGAAATATAGGCCCTGTGATAGTCAAGCGAAGGACTCAGCTTCTAGGACCATAGTGGTACATACAGAGACTTCAACTTGAGGGGACAGGGACTAGTTCAAAAAACCTAAGAAGACCAGTCCCTCCGCTGATTCCAAAGATAACTCAAAGCTACATAAATGCTAAACTAGAGAAATGTTGATCTTGTCAAAGTAAGGATTAAAGTGTCCTGAGAGATTTTAATTTGTAAGAGAAGGGGAAGTGCAATATTATGAAGAGGTAGTGCTTAAAAGAAGCAGGAAAATTAAGGAGATCTATACAGAGAATCTAGTTCTGAGGATGACACTTGGGTACCGGTCCAAAGAAGTAAATTCACAAATTATCTTCGGGCACATAGGATTCTTATCAAGTCCAAGTTTGGCCCTTTGTTGGCACCATATAAAACTTTGAGAAAAATTGAAGTTGGTGGATAGACTTGAATAGACTGTCAGTTATTTTCTCAGGACTCAAACTTGCCATCCTATTAAAAACAAATGCAATAAATCATGTTACAAACAATGCGGCTGCACACTTAATTGATAAGATCCCCAATTTAGTTGAGATTAATTTCAGATCATTCGAACTCCTGATGTAACAGAAGAATGCAACATTAACTTTTCTTAAACTTTATAAAAACTAGATTTGTTTATCCTTACACATGAAATTAGAAACCCATGGTCCATTTCAAGGCCCTTGTACAACTGAATTATCTGATTGTTGCCAAATGCACAATGATCCAACAAAGAAGTTTTATAAGTGAAAGGGGATTCATGGATGTGGTAAAAGTCATTCCTCCCCCCCCGCCCCCAACAACATTCATCAAACTGTAATTAACTTGGATGTTCCAGATACAGAGAATCTTTTCATAGGCTGTTGCTCCCTGTTAATTACTAAGGTGGAAAAAATATTATAATTTTTTTGTTTGCCAAGAGGCTACACCTGCTGTTGCTACAAATGACACCTTACCTTAGACAATATTTGAATCTGACTGAGAATCCAGTTTGATTCCCAGAAGGGAAGTGGCTTTCATGTCAACAGTTAACCCGTGTGCTGTTGCAGTTCAACTACACTGGGGAACCCTTTTTCTTGGATTTAGCAGACAATACGTACTGGAGTGGGCATGCATTGATTGAAAATGATTGACTGATTTGTTTCGAGAATAAAATATTACAAACGTAAATTTTATTGACTTGCATCTAGTAGAAACAAAAACTACAGTTATAAAGTTTTGAGTAAACCTTGAGACAGTCCCCTGATCGTTATATTAGGGAAAGTCACTCTAGTATGATTTGCCGTTCTTAGCTGACTGACATATAAAGTGCAGAATGGCGAATGGTTTACTGGGATAGAGTGTGACATTTTCTTCCCCATAAAGGGAAATAATCTTAATCGTAATCTTACAAAATAAGTGGAGGGATGGGTAATGGCAGGATTACTTAAGCAAGTTAGTGTGTTTTGCTACCAGGAGACTATGATGGACGCAGGTGTATTTAAGAATAGATTAAGGACCCTTTCTAAATCGCCAATTAGAAGTAAAAGGTTGGGGAGCAGGGAGCTCATTATACTGAATAAGAAATTGTTCATTTGTACTAACAGCACTGACACTTGAGATAGTAGTTATATCCAGATTCTAAAGCTCACAGATTTGACAGGTTGAATATCCCTTAGCTAATATATTCAATTATCTTGCCCTAATGAACAAAAAACTCCTTTGTGTTTAAGACATTAGACAACCTTTTTGAGGAGGAGAAAGGGACCCCGGTGTAGTGCCAGAGACACTCCCATATATTGGAACCACATGATGACCTTTGACATTGTTTTAATTGACTTTAGGTGTTTTCTTGAATGTACAACATCATGTTTCCTGCATGTGCCTTCTTCCTTGAAGATTTCTTTTGTGTCTCCTTGTAGCTGCAGAGGGAGTGTTTGCTTTTACAGCCTTGCCAGGAACAGAACATGTGGGATGTCATTTGAAAGCATGAGAGAGAGGTGTGAAATGTACTTCTTGGTCTCGGAGTATAGTTTTATATGCAGTGGTGCTCAAATGGGCATTATGTTGTACATTGGGAGATGAAGTGTGTAGTGCTCTAGGCAGTGGTGCACAAATGTGCATTGTGTTGTACATTGGGAAGTATTATGAATTTCTTACTATTGGCTTTGACATGCCCTCATGCCATCTTCAGTTCTGACTCTGTCTAGCTTGAGCTTTGCGCATACAGGCAGGCCCCCAGATCACTCAAGTTGTTTAGGCTATTCACGTTCAAGGTTGTTTTCTGTACTTTTGGAGACTTTCACAAGCTTCACTGAGATAATGTGTGGGGGGTGCTTGGTACCTTTCAGAGCAGAGATTGTTGTTGCCAGAGAAATGCGTGGAATGTACAGCTCTGTCTCAGAGTCAAAATACAGGGGCCTGGCCAGCTTCTGTCTTGACCTTGACACAGACCAGTACAGTCAGCTCGGTTTTTCATAACAGAAGAAAGGGGGCGAGGTTTCTAGAACCTTCTCCTCAAGTTGAGTAAAAAGGTATTAAATGCAGAAAATCTTGGCTCCCAGACGGGAGCTCGCTGTGGAACAGACGTGTTGCCACAGGGAACTTGTTTTTAGGGTCCCGACTGAAGCTTCTGCCTGGCTGTCAAGGGCTCCTCCAGCCGAGTTGTCAAGAATTGAGAGAAAGAGCGATCGGTGAGGTGTTTTCTTTTGATTATTGACATTGTGATGTATGAATGTGTCTGTGTGCACATTCAGGTGTCCAGTGGTTATAATCATCTGATGTGTTATTATTGATAATTGGCATTGTGATGTGTGAGTGTGTCTGTGTGCACATTCAAGTCTTCAGTGGTTATAATCTTCTGATGTATTTAGTGTATATATCTTTCTGATTTCCTGCAGTGGACGTCCAGTATTATCAATATTATCTGCTTGTATTTTATTCCATGTATTTTATTCCATGCATTTAACAGTTGCATGTTCTTACTTATAAGTGTGTTAATATAGCTCGCAAACATGTATATATATATATATATATATTATCTACTGGCGGTCGCCAGTAGATAGTTATAGTTAAAACCTATTATCCATAGGAAATCCGCGACATTCTATTTGAAATAACGTTGGCGCCGGTTGACGAATCTTCGCGAAAGTTTCCAACTTGTTGGGGCGCTCCGGTCCGCTCCTATCATGAAAGTCTCGGGGTGATACGTCAAGCGGGGGCCGAGAAAAAAGGGGGGTCCCAAAACGCGTTTTCCCCATTCATTTTTCCATAGGAACCTTTAGTCGCAGCTACAGCCCGAACTGCTGAACGGAATTACACCAAATTTGGCAAAGAGGTAGCCCTTGGTTCAGTGTCGTGCCTTTTGCTTAAATGGTGTAAATCCGTTCAGTAGTTCCTGAGAAAATCAAAAGTAAAGTCACATATATATCTGGGCGGAGCCTAACCACACATGTCATCGTGAGATCTGATTGGCTGTCAGCACTTCATCCTGGAATTGCTGGCAGCCATCTTAGGACCAATATAAATGATAGTACCTCATTGAAATGCATTGTAGTGAATAGAAGATTTTGAGGGTCACCAAAAGGAGAACTATAAAGGGTGATTACATTAGAATTTATTTGTTGATGGTACCATACTAATTTTAGGAATTGTGGTGTATTCTAAGGTGATTTTACCATGTGAAAAACCTTCTGCTGGGATATCATGAATCATGTTTGAGAGAACACTATTTTCTCATGCTTGTCCCATGGAGGTTTGGAAGGTGCTCCAGAAGCTAAAATGAGAGCATATTTTCTGTAAATTCACATTATCTTTCTCACTCATGTGAGAATGAAGTCTAACATTCTCAGTAAAACATGTACATCCAACAAGGGCAGAGACTGTCAGTTGATTCCTTTGTGAAATTATGGTTAGTGCTGTAGAAAGAAAAATTAGGACATGTTTCAAGTGTGATCTCAAATATCTTCCTGTTATATTTCAACAGGAGCAGCCTGCCAGTTGATGCCTTTGTGTTCTACTGCAGCTTCCCAGAGTGTTCTAAAGAACAACTAGAGTGCTAACAGCCTTACTTATGACAAAAGTATGGCACACCTGAAGCCATCTTGATTGGAATAAACTGGTAACACTTAAAACATTTAATTTAAAAAGGAACAAAATGATGGGGTTCATTTTGTCATAGAAATTAGGGTTAGTGCTGTAGAAAGAAAAATTAGGACATATTTCAAGTGTGATCTCAAATATCTTCCTGTTATATTTCAACAGGAGCAGCCTGCCAGTTGATGCCTTTGTGTTCTACTGCAGCTTCCCAGAGTGTTCTAAAGAACAACTAGAGCGCTAACAGCCTTACTTATGACAAAAGTATGGCACACCAGAAAGAAAAATTAGGGCATGTTTTAAGTGAGATCTCAAATCCTCTTCTATTTCATTAGAAAATTCTGACATGCAGACTGAAACAATCACTTTCAATACCAGCAGCAGACTACCAGTTAACTCCCTGGTGAGCAGTAGCTTTACTCCAGTGATCTAATGAGCAACTAGAGTGCTAACATTCTGAATTTATGGCAGATGTGAGACACATCTGAATGCCTTCTTGATGGAATCAAAGTAAAAAACTGAAAGCATTTCCTACTGAGGAGACTGCAGTAAATGAAGAAATTAGGAAACTTCATAACAAAGAAGTCTTCCAAGATGGCCACCGGTGAAAAAAGAGCCCAAATGTAGCACAAATATTACCCAGATGTAGCCCACATATAGCCCAATGACAAAAGTGTGCAAAACACTTTTTATTTTTAGTTTTTTGCAGTTTTATGTAGTGCAGACTGGTCAGGTATTGGAGCATTGCATCTTAAAACATGACCCCCTACACTACAAAAACACCACTGCACTACCTTAAACCCTAAAACACTACCCCCAGCATGACCCCCTACACTACACAAGCACCACTGCACTATCCTAAACCCTAAAACACTACCCCCAGCACGACCCCCTACACTACCCAAACACCACTGCACTATCCTAAACCCTAAAACACTACCCCCAGCATGACCCCCTACACTACCCAAACACCACTGCACTAACCTAAATCCTAAAACACTACCCCCAGCACGACCCCCTACACTACCCAAACACCACTGCACTACCCTAAAACATGACCCCCTATACTACACAAACACCACTGCACTACCCTAAACCCTAAAACACTACCCTCAGCACGACCCCTACACTACACAAACACCACTGCACTACCCTAAACCCTAAAACACTACCCCCAGCACGACCCCCTACACTACACAAGCACCACTGCACTACCCTAAATCCTAAAACACTACCCCCAGCACGACCCCTACACTGCCCGAACACCACTGCACTGCCCTAAACCCTGAAACACCAGCCCCTGCATGACCCCCTACACTGCCCGAACACCACTGCACTGCCCTAAACCCTGAAACACCACCCCTAGCAAGACCCCCTACACTGCCCGAACACCACTGCACTGCCCTAAACCCTGAAACACCACCCCCTTCACGACCCCCTACACTGCCCGAACACCACTGCACTGCCCTAAACCCTGAAACACTACCCCCAGCATGACCCCCTACACTGCCCGAACACCACTGCACTGCCCTAAACCCTGAAACACTACACCCAGCAAGACCCCCTACACTGCCCGAACACCACTGCACTGCCCTAAACCCTGAAACACTACACCCAGCAAGACCCCCTACACTGCCCGAACACCACTGCACTGCCCTAAACCCTGAAACATCACCCCCAGCAAGACCCCCTACACTGCCCGAACACCACTGACCTAAACCCTGAAACACCACCCCCAGCATGACCCCCTACACTGCCCGAGCACCACTGCACTGCCCTAAACCCTGAAACACCAGCCCCAGCACGACCCCCTACACTGCCCGAACACCACTGCACTGCCCTAAACCCTGAAACACCAGCCCCAGCACGACCGCCTACACTGCCCGAACACCACTGCACTGCCCTAAACCCTGAAACACCAGCCCCAGCACGACCCCCTACACTGCCCGAACACCACTGCACTGCCCTAAACCGTGAAACACCAGCCTCAGCACGACCCCCTACACTGCCTGAACACCATTGCACTGCCCTGAACCCTGAAACACCAGCCCCAGCACAACACCCTACACTGCCCGAACACCACTGCACTGCCCTAAACCCTGAAACACCACCCCGTGCATGACCCCCTACACTGCCCGAACACCACTGCACTGCCCTAAACCCTGAAACACCACCCCCAGCGCGACCCCTACACTGCCCGAACACCACTGCACTGCCCTAAACCCTGAAACACCACCCCTGCACAACCCCCTACACTGCTCGAACACTACTGCACTGCCCTAAACCCAGAAACACCATCCCCAGCACGACCCCCTATACTGCACGAACACCACTGCACTGCCCTAAACCCTGAAACACTACCCCCAGCAAGACCCCCTACACTGCCCGAACACCACTGCACTGCCCTAAATCCTGAAACATCACCCCCAGCAAGACCCCTACACTGCCCGAACACCACTGCCCTAAACCCTGAAACACCACCCCCAGCAAGACCCCCTACACTGCCCGAACACCACTGCACTGCCCTAAACCCTGAAACACCAGCCCCAGCACGACCCCTACACTGCCCGAACACCACTGCACTGCCCTAAACCCTGAAACACTACCCCCTGCACGACCCCCTACACTGCCCGAACACCACTGTACTGCCCTAAACCCTGAAACCCCACCCCCAGCATGACCCCCTACACTGCCAGAACACCACTGCACTGCCCTAAACCCTGAAACACCACCCCTGCACGACCCCTACACTGCCCGAACACTACTGCACTGCCCTAAACCCTGAAACACCACCCCCAGCACGACCCCCTACACTGCACGAACACCACTTCACCGCCCTAAACCCTGAAACACTACCCCCAGCAAGACCCCCTACACTGCCCGAACACCACTGCACTGCCCTAAACCCTGAAACATCACCCCCAGCAAGACCCCCGACACTGCCCTAACACCACTGCCCTAAACCCTGAAACACCACCCCCATGAAGACCCCCTACACTGCCCGAACACCACTGCACTGCCCGAAACCCTGAAACACCACCCCCAGCAAGACCCCCTACACTGCCCGAACACCACTGCACTGCCCTAAACCCTGAAACACCACCCCCAGCACAACCCCCTACACTGCCCGAACACCACTGCACTGCCCAAACCCTGAAACACCAGCCCCAGCACGACCCCTACACTGCCCGAACACCACTGCACTGCCCTAAACCCTGAAACACCAGCCCCAGCACGACCCCCTACACTGCCCGAACACCACTGCACTGCCCTAAACCCTGAAACACCAGCCCCAGCACGACCCCATACACTGCCCGCACACCACTGCACTGCCCTAAACCCTGAAACACCAGCCCCAGCACAACCCCGTACACTGCCCGAACACCACTGCACTGCCCTAAACCCTGAAACACCAGCCCCAGCACGACCGCCTACACTGCCCGAAAACTACTGCACTGCCCTAAACCCTGAAACACCACCCCCAGCAAGACTACCTACACTGGCCGAACACCACTGCACTGCCCTAAACCCTGAAACACCACCCCCTGCATGACCCCTTACACTGCCCAAACACTACTGCACTGCCCTAAACCCTGAAACACCACCCCTCAGCACGACACCCTACACTGCCCGAACACCACTGCACTGCCCTAAACCCTGAAACACCACCCCAGCACGACCCCCTAAACTGCCCGAACACCACTGCACTGCCCTAAACCCTGAAACACCACCCCTGCACAACCCCTACACTGCCGGAACACCACTGCACTGCCCTAAACCCTGAAACACCACCCCCAGCACGACCCCCTACACTGCCCTAACACCACTGCACTGCCCTAAACCCTGAAACATCACCCCCAGCACAACCCCCTACACTGCCTGAGCACCATTGCTCTGCCCTAAACCCTGAAACACTAGCCCCAGCACGACCCCCTACACTGCCCGAACACCACCGCACTGCCCTAAACCCTGAAACACCACCCCCAGCACGACCCCCTACACTGCCCGAACACCACTGCACTGCCCTAAACCCTGAAACACCAGCCACAGCAAGACCCCCTACACTGCCCGAACACCACTGCATTGCCCTAGACTCTGAAACACCAGCCCCAGCAAGACCCCCTACACTGCCCGAACACCACTGCACTGCCCTAAACCCTGAAACACCAGCCCCAGCACGACCCCCTACACTGCCCGAACACCACTGCACTGCCCTAAACCCTGAAACACCAGCCCCAGCACCACCCCCTACAATGCCCGAACACCACTGTACTGCCCTAAACCCTGAAACACCACCCCCTGCACCGCCCCCTACACTGCCCGAACACCACTGCACTGCCCTAAACCATGAAACACCACCCCCTGCACGACCCCCTACACTGCCCGAACACCACTGCACTGCCCTAAATCCTGAAACACCACCCCCTGTACCACCCCCTACACTGCCCGAACACCACTGCACTGCCCTAAACCATGAAACACCACCCCCTGCACCGCCCCCTACACTGCCCGAACACCACTGCACTGCCCTAAACCCTGAAACACCACCCCCAGCATGACCCCCTTTACTGCTCGAACACCACTCCACTGCCCCAAACCCTGAAACACCACCCCAGCATGACCCCCTACACTGCCCGAACACCACTGCCCTAAACCCTGAAACACCACCCCTGCACGACCCCCTACACTGCCCGAACACCACTGCACTGCCCTAAACCCTGAAACACCACCCCCTGCACGACCCCCTACACTGCCCGAACACCACTGCACTGCCCTAAACCCTGAAACACCACCCCCAGCACGACCCCCTACACTGCCCGAACACCACTGCACTGCCCTAAACCCTAAAACACCACCCCCAGCACGACCCCCTACACTGCCCGAACACCACTGCACTGCCCTAAACCCTAGAACACTACCCCCAGCATGACCCCCTACACTACCCAACCACTGCACTACCCTAAACCCTAAAATACTCCCCCAGCACGACCCCCTACACTACCCGAACACGACTGCACTGCCCTAAACCCTAAAACACTCCCCCAGCACGACCCCCTACACTACCCAAACACCACTGCACTGCCCTAAACCCTAAAACACTCCCCCAGCACGACCCCCTACACTACCTAAACACCACTGCACTGCCCTAAACCCTAAAACACTACCGCCCGCATGACCCCCTACACTACCCAAATACCAATGCACTACCCTAATCCCTAAAACACTACCCCCGCACAACCCCCTACACTACCCAAAGACCACTGCACTACCCTAAACTCTAAAACAATACCCCCGCACGACTCCCTACACTATCCAAAGACCACTGCACTACTCTAAACCCTAAAACACGACCTCCTACACTACACAAACACCACTGCACTACCCTAAACCCTAAAAAACTACCCCCAGCACGAACCCCTACACTACCCAAACACCACTGCACTACCCTAAACCATAAAACACTACCCCCAGCAGTACCCCCTACGCTACCCAAACACCACTGCACTACCCTAAACCCTAAAACACTACCCCCAGCAGTACCCCTACACTACCCAAACACCATTGCACTACCTAAACCCTAAAACACTACCCCCAGCAGTATCCCCTACACTACCCAAACACCACTGCACTACCCTAAACCCTAAAACCCTAAAACACTAACCCCAGCACGACCCCCTACACTACCCAAACACCACTGCACTACCCTAAACCATAAAACACTACCCCCAGCAGTACCCCTACACTACCCAAACACCATTGCACTACCCTAAACCCTAAAACACTACCCCCAGCAGTATCCCCTACACTACCCAAACACCACTGCACTACCCTAAACCCTAAAACCCTAAAACACTAACCCCAGCACGACCCCCTACACTACCCAAACACCACTGTACTACCCTAAACCCTAAAACACTCCCCCAGCACGACTCCCTACACTACCCAAACACCACTGCACTACCCTAAACCCTAAATCTACCCCCAGCATGACCCCCTACACTACACAAACACCACTGCACTACCCTAAACCCTAAAACACTACCCCCAGCACGACCCTCTTCACTACCTAAACACAACTGCACAATTTGTTACAGGCGTTGCAACGCAGGCCTGTGGTGCTTACTGGAAGTACCTGGTGGGCTAGTTGGGCCCCAGGGACTCTCAGGATTCAAGGTGACCTAATCCCCCAACTTAAAACGCGCCACGGGGCGCGTTTGCACAGTGGTGAAGGGAGGGGCGGGGCCTCAGGTGACATGTGCGCAAACACGCCCTGTGGTGCGTTTTAAGTTGGGGAGTTAATTCCCTTTGAATCCTGGGGGCCAACTAGCCCACCAGGTACCTTCAGTAAGCACAACAGAGTTGCGGTGCAGAGAGGTGAAAAAAGGCGCGTGGCCTCGGAACGCCTCTCTGCAACTCAGCTCTGTGGTCCTAACTGTAGGTACCTGGGGGGCTAGTTGGGCCCCAGGGACCCTCAGGATTCAAGGGGACTTAATCCTGCAACTTAAAACGCGCCACGGGGCGCGTTTGCACACGTCACCTCAGGCCCCCCCTCCCTTCACCACTGTGCAAACGCGCACTGGCTCTGGTTAGTCAGAGTCAGTTACCACCAGTACCCGTCTGAAAAAGTTGTGGGCACAGGATGATTTTGCAACAAGGCCTCTTTCTGCTCCTCTGTTGGTTCTTTCTGCACATCTTTTGCTTCTTTCTGTGCGTTTTTCTTCTTTCTTCACATGTCCTACCTCTGTTGGCATAGTTAGAAACTAGCATTTAAAAAACCTTTGAAATTCACTTAAAAAATCATAGGTTTCAGGCACGTTATAGTTAGAAATTAGCATTTAAAAAACCTTTGAAATTCACTGAAAAAACCATAGGTTTCAGGCACGTTATAGTTAGAAATTAGCATTTAAAAAACCTTTGAAATTCACTGAAAAAAACATAGGTTTCAGGCACGTTATAGTTAGAAATTAGCATTTAAAAAACCTTTGAAATTCACTGAAAAAACCATAGGTTTCAGACACGTTATAGTTAGAAATTAGCATTTAAAAAACCTTTGAAATTCACTGAAAAAAACCATAGGTTTTAGGGAAAGTTATAGTTAGTTGGACATTGCACTCGTACAAAACCCGTGAAATTCCCCCGTTATAGTTAGTTCAGCTAACTATAACTCGCGCCCCCGCAATGCACTGCTGATGACGTCACATATTACATCACTCATGACATGGTCAGTGACATCACTGATGACATCACTGATGACATCTCAAATGACATCACTGATGACATCATCCATGTGAGAATTTAATGCATCTTCTCACACCCTAATATAACTTTTGATACACCCACTCTAAATTACAGACTGCCATTCTCAAAACCATACACACTCCAATACCAATAAGTACATACCCACTCACTGATTCTTAGGTCTACACACACACATCTACTCACTCACCCGTACAGTCACTCATACTTACAGTCACTCAGTACAGGACTATCATATGCACTCATACACCTATAAAAACACTCACACAACGCAACTCATCCATAGAGGTACTCACACACCTAGTCAGTCATGCAAATAATTAATCACACTCCAATTTACTCACCTATACAGTTATACACACCAGCTCACTTACTCATAAAAATACTAGCACATTCTTACGCTCCTATGCAATCACTGATGCAAGCACACACTCATCCATATAGCCACTCTCACAATCACACACTCTCACTTATAGCCATTTATATACTCCAACACACATATATACTGCCTTTCACATATGTAGTTACTCACACATGTACCACTGAGATATACATTCAATCACTAACACACCCATACACACACTCACCCACCCATACAGTCCATCACAAACGCACTCTTGAAACCATGCACCCAGTGAATCACCCACTCACACATATATGCACAGAGTCACACACACCCCACCCACACAAACACTGAGGCACCCATACAGATACTCAGAGAACCAATCCATAACCCATATAGACACTCATTTAGCTAGTCAGAAACCCATGCAGCTGCTTACACAACAACAGACACACTGATACAGACATTCACACAGTTTAGTCACTCACCCATGCATCCAGTAAGATACATTTAATCACTCACTTATAGACTCAGTCACGCACTTACTAAATCATCCATTCAGACGCTTATACACCCACTCATTCTTCAATACGCCTTTCCCTATATATATTAAACATATTTAAACTTTACAGAAACACACAGTCACTGGATGATGTCATCAGTGATGTCATCAGTGCAGTGATGTCATCAGTGATGTCACTGACCATGTCATGAGTGATGTAATATGTGACGTCATCAGCAGTGCATTACGGGGCGCGAGTTATAGTTAGCTGAACTAACTATAACGGGGAATTTCACGGGTTTTGTACGAGTGCAATGTCCAACTAACTATAACTTTCCCTAAAACCTATGGTTTTTTCAGTGAATATATATATATATATATATACACATTTATATGTTGTTTTCATTTGACATCTGGGAAAGCCTTTTTGTTAGAGAGTGTTGTGCAAATAAAACCCCATGCTTTATTCTGAAAACTGTCTTTTGATGTGCCTCATTTTGAGAGTGAAATCCCTTTCCAGGTGTTTTTATTGCTTTGCCTTGTGTGTGCCTCAGTGTGGGGGTGCGGTATTTTCTATTATTTGGGAGGGCGAAGCAATACGCCTAGTGTATAATGTAACTAGTTTTATAGAAGGACATTTTAAATCCCCTTCGGAAGATGCTCATTAATTGCAGATGGAAATCTGAGACGCAGACATTGGTTTGAACAGCCCTGAGACAATGGTTAATTATAAGGTGGTGGACACAAAAACCTCATGCCAGATGTTTGAAATGACTAACTGGCTTTAGAGCAACTAACATGTTTCCGTCTGATATGCCAGCAAGCATCACTTCAGGAGAGGCAGCTCTTAATATAGGTTTGGCTATATTTCTGTTAAGTGTTGAAATATTTTTATTAACCTTTTTGTAATAGAAACTCATTGCATTGCAATACATGTAAAATTGGCTTCATTTCCTGTATTATTCAACCTTGGGCATTACAATCATTTCTTTGGGTTGACATCTATCTTGCACTGAATACAATCGCTTCCGTAACCAATGTCAACATTGAACTGGGGGGTGAAACTGGGGTAATATTCTTAGGACCATGGGCATATGAGACAGACGGGGTGCCGGGGCTATTATAATCCTGCTAGCAGGTATGACAGAGTTCTGCTACAGGGGAGCCGTCCAGCCGTCATCACTCGTCTAGCTGTCTTGTGTGGTACGTGATTGCTTTGTCGTGCGTCGTTACGTATTTACTGCTGTGTGAGTGACGATGTGTGCGCTTTCGGTCTGGGCTTGTGATTGCGAGTCTACTGGGGCTTGTGTGGAGTTGTCTGATTCGTCACGTGTTGGCTGCTGTTTGAATTGATGAAACAATAGGGTCCACTCCATGGATATGGGGTGTTTGTGCATCCCTTTTACCTCCTACTCCCTAAGTGTCTCCTCCTCCGCTGTTGCCCATTTGTGTACTGCTCCCACCCATGCCGCTATCGGGGGACCCGTAGGTGACCGCCAGTACATTGCTATACCTCTTTTTGCTAGTAGTGTTGCCAGTGAAACAAAGCGGATGGACACTTTGTGCTGTTTCCGTCTCCGGAAGACTCCTAGTGCGCAGGCCTCCCATGTGTTCATGTGTGGTGTAGGGCAGCTCCAGAACATGTGGCGGAAGTCGGCATCCGGTGAACGACATCTGGGGCATAGGAATTGGGTGTCTGGGTAAAACCGTTGGAGACGCGCAGGTGTGTGGTACGCTCTGTGTAGAATATAGAATTGGATATTTTTAAAGCGTGCATTTCTGGACACCTTCTTGGGGTATTCGAGGGCCATCTCCCATTCTTTGTCATGCAATTGACGCCCCAACTCCTCCTCCAACGTGACCCGCAGGGCCTCTAGGGGTTTGTGTATGAGTTCCCGTATGGTTTTATAGAGCCAGGTGATCAGGTGTCGTCCCGCCCCCATGTGCATGATCGTGTGAATAACCGGATGGGTTGCTGGCTCTCCTGCCGACAGATCATGATATGGCCGATTAGCTTTCTATGATTTGTCTGTGAAGTAAGAATTGGCCAGGGGGGAGATCATATTAATCCATTATTTGGCGAAATGGTCTCAGCTGTCCGTCCTCGAGCAGGGACTCTATCTCGGTTAGAGAGTGTTCTGTCCAGAGGTGGAGCATGCCAGGTGTATAGTACATTTCTCGTTTGGGCCAGCCAACTAGCGGTAGTAGAGGGGAGTATAGTGGTGCCCCTGCCGACATCCGATGTATTCTCTGCATGCATTTGCGGGCCACCGACACCTGTATCGGATATGTGCGCCGCGGTTTAGTACCAGGTAGTAGTAAACGGCGGAGTTCTGGGATGGGAATCTGGCCGGTCGTCGTATGCGTCTCACCCATGTGTCTGCTTGCCGTCCGGTAGGACAGCCACTGCAGTTGCGCTGCCAGGAAGTATGATTCAAAAGAGGGTGCGCCTAGTCCTCCCTGTGTGGTGGGCAATTGTAACTTAGCTAATGCTATTCTGTGTCTGCCTGTTCCCCAAATTAGAGTACTGAGGAGCGAGTCTAAATCTCAGAAGAAAGCTCTGGGCGGGATTACAGGCAGATTCGTGAAGTGATACAATAGCCGTAGTACTATTATCATCTTGGCTAAGGCCACTCGGCCTATCGGGGCCAGCGGGAGGTTCTTCCAGAACCCGACCGCCGATCTGATTCCGGCTAGCGCTCTGCGGTGAGTGCCCTCGAATATGTCGGATGGGGAATGGTACAGGTGAACCCCAAGGTAGCGGGGGGCACTTATACTCCAGTGTAGGCCCTGCTCACCCATCCTAACGTCTTGAGGGGTGAGATCGGGGTGCAGTGGATAGACTGTGGATTTGTCCCAGTTTACTCTAAGGCCGGATGCCTCTGTGAATTCCGCCAGTGTTGTCCATATGGATGTCAGGTCCGCGGTGATGTCCAGGATATATAGTAATAGGTCATCAGCGTACATGGAGACACTGTGCACGGTATCCGCTATGGGAATGCCCCAATTTTCCCCCTCCCGGCGCAGTCGTATGGCGAGGGGCTCTACCGCGAGGGCAAAAAGCAGGGGCAAGAGTGGGCAGCCCTGTCTCATGCCCCTCTCTACCGCAAAGGATGATGATATGTATCGTCCCATGCGGATGCGCGAGGTAAGTTTGGTGTACAGGAGTCGCGTATATGCCAGGAGGATGGGACCTATCCCCGTCCGTTCTAGAACTGAGAACAGGTATGGCCATGTGAGAGTGTCAAAGGCCTTCTCGAGGTCTAAGATGAGACAGGCCGCTCTAGGGAACGTGGTACTCACTTGATCTTGGATGTGAAATAATCGGCATATATTTTGGGACGTGTTTCTGCCTGGAACAAATCCACATTGGTCTGGGTGGATCAGGGGTCATAGAATTTGTGTGTAGCGGTCTGCCAGTATCTTCCCCAGTACCTTACAATCCGCCGACAGAAGCGTGATGAAGCGGTAAGAGGCCATCTGTCGTGGGTCACGGTGTGGCTTCGGGAAGGTTATGATAACTGATTCTCGAAGGGATCCTGGCAGCTCTCCCTTCTCTAGCGCGGCCGCGAACATATCTACAAGGCGGGGAACCAACAGGGGGGAGAAGGTTGTGTAATATTCCAGGGGGAAGCCATCCAATCCTGGCGCTTTGTTGCGTGCCAGTGCATGAATTGCTTGGGTGATGTCAGTAGATTGTATCTCTGTACCTAATGCAGTTTGCTCTGCCTCTGCAATTTGCGGGATTGTTAATGGGTCGAGGAAGCGGTTTATCACTTCTAGCCCAGTCTGTTCTGGGTTGCGGTATACCTTAGTGTAGTATTGCTGGAATGCCAATAGGATTTCTGTTTGTGAGCGCACTATATTTCCGAGGGGATCTAGCACTTCGGTGATGGGTTTTACTTCTGTGTCCTGTTTAGCCAGCCATGCTAGCAGTGTTCCTGTTTTATCCCTCTCCTTGTGCACCAGGGTTGCATATGCCTTAAAGTTGTACCTGCGTAAGTCTGTGATGGCTGCTAGATGTTCTGTCTTTGCCTCTGCTACCTGAGCAACAGTCGCCTCATTTGCGTCTTCTTGTTTTGTGAGTGTAGCTAATTTCGTTTCGGCTTGTTAGTGCTCGTTCCAGTGTCCGTTTTACCCCTACTATTTGTTTTATACATTCTCCCCTGCCTACTACTTTAAATGCGTCCCACTCTACTAATTTAGACGTTGCCGTTCCCGTGTTATGAGAGAAGTATTCCTGTATACTTAGCCCTTGCTCGTGTTTGAAAACGTGATCTGTCAGGCAGTGTCGCGGTAGTCTCCGTGTGGGAACGGGGGGATGGGGAGGTCTCCAGTGTAGTCGTAATATATGAGCGTCATGGTCGGAAATGACCCGGCCTAGGTAATCCACGTGCTGAATTTTGGGTATTAGCGATGCTGTGCATAAGAATCTATCCAGTCTAACCCGTAAATTGTGTGGGATGGAGTGAAACGAGTATAGCCGGGCCTGCGGGTGGTGCGCTCTCCATGCATCTATGAGTGCCCATTGTGTGACCCAGTTTTGAAAGCGTTCCGTTTGCTTACGGGCTGGAGAATGAGTAGGCGGGGGGTGGGAACGGTCCAGGGCGAGATTTAGTGTACAGTTATAGTCGCCCCCTAATATCCACGGTATGGATGCGAATTGGGCCAAAATTCCTGTAAGGCAGTCCCAGAACCTATCTTGTTCAAAGTTTGGGCCGTATATGCTACCCAAGACTATTGGTTGCCCGTCTAGGAGCCCCTCCACTAGGGCGTACCTCCCCTCCTTGTCTATCACTCTCCGGAGTTCTTGGAATGGGGTTCCTGGCCTGATCCATATCAGTGCTCCACGTGCATAGGCGGAGTATGACGTGGCACATATGGTTCCACGCCATTTGGCCCGCAATTTGTCTATTTCCGGTGTGGTTAAGTGTGTCTCCTGTAGGAGTACGATTCGTGCATCCTGGCGTTTTGTGTAGGAATATACAGCGTAACATTTGCTCAGTGTATGAAGGCCTCCCACGTTTAGTGTTAGAATACTGACATCTGTGTTCTGTGTTCTGATGGCCATTTTGTGTTGACTATGCGAATTGGTGTAATGAGTCCCGACTGGATCAGAGTGCCCGTTGAATTCCCAGCAGTGTAGCAGTCATAGGTATAGCTCGGTGTCGCCCGTCTGTGTGGCGTAGTTACCCTGTTGTGTATATGTCCATGAGGGGAGAGGATTAGACTCAACGAGGAAGGTGAACAAATAACAGGGATAGGGAAACGGTCCCAATACCAAGGGCCTATCGCTGGGAGCGATACGTCCAAACTGACTCCCATAGCAAAGGAGAGTGCTAATACGTTACGTGGGGGTGGCGGTACATGTCTGCGAGGTGGGTCCCCGCAAGGGCTTTTGCAGGATCAGTGTTTGTCGTCTGGGCTGTGGATAATCGAGTAAGTGCTGTGTGCACAGTGTGGGTAAGTTTTGTCAGTGCGGGGCTGCAAGGGACTGCCGGTAGGGCAGCCTTGTTCCAAGAGATTACTAGTGCCTTCATCAGATCATCAAATCATGGTGTCGGCAGTCTGGGGGGTAACCAGGGGAGGAGTGATTGAGTCCACCCTTGAAGGAGTCCCTTCGCTGTCGTCTTCTCCATCCGAAGAGAAGAGGCGCGGAGCCCGGTCTATGTCTTCTGCAGGTGGGGAGGCCTGCAGTTCCACCACTGCCTGCAAGGCCTTTCGTCGCTCCTGCATGATTAGTTCCAGGTCAGGGGATTCCAGGGTGTGGATTGCTGCTGTCATGTCCCCCCTGCCGCGTCGCTGCTTCGATCTACGCCTCCTGGGCCGTGGTGCTCCTGATCTTCGATCTCGTGTGGTCTCGTCCCTGGAGAGTTGTGCACAGTGCCGATCGGCCCAATCATGGGCTTCTTCAGCGTCTGCAAAGAAGAAGGTGGAGCCGTCATGCATAACTTTGAGTCGGGCTGGGAACAGCAGGGAGTATTGTATGTTGTTAGCCCGCATCCGTCGTTTTACTTCTAGAAACGATGATCTTTGCTGCTGCACCGCCCGTGCATAGTCGGGGAAGATCATGATCTGTTTTTTTTCTACACGAATGGGGCCCGATTGTCTGGTGGCCCTCAGCACTGCATTGCGATCTTGGAAGTGCAGGAATTTCGCCAGCATCGGTCGGGGTGGGGCTCCGGGCGGAGGTTTGCGGGCTGGGACCCGGTGGGCGCGTTCAATGGAGAAAAAGGCTGTGCGGTCTATAGTTGGAGTGAAGGATTTCAGCCATGCTTCCATGTGCTCCACTGGGTTTGTACCCTCAATTCCCTCCGGAAGTCCCAGTACGCGAATGTTGCAGCGCCTCGAGCGCCCTTCTAGATCGTCCACGCGCTCTTCCATGGTGGCTAGGCGGCCCAGGATGGTTTGAAGGGTTTTTTGATGGGCGTTGACGGAGGGCTGCATATCCGCCATGACCTTCTCTCCGTCTTTTACTCTGTCGGCTAGTTTGCGATGGTCATCTCGGAGGAGGCTTATGTCCGTCGTCAGAGTGCCGAGTCGTTCCTCCATGGACATCCGAGAGAGCTCAATAGCGGCAAGTACTTGGTCGAGTTTATCCGATATGGATTGATCCGACTGTGTCATGGTTGCCGTAGCCAATGTGCCGGTATTCGGCTGATTCTCCGGTGCAGTCTCAGGTACAGTCATGTTCTGCGTGTTTTTTGGTTTCCCCATTGTGCTGGCTGGAGTGGTTCTTTGCATGCTGGGTGCTGCCGGTGTCCAGGACGCGTGTGACAGAGCCTCCGTCTATGAAGTGCCCTGGTTTTGTTCTCGGCCGTCTCGTGAGCACGCCCGGTTTCTTTTCAGGGCCACTCGGGCAGCCGCTGTCAGGGGGGCACAGTCGGCAGTGAGCCCTGCCAAGGGGGCCCCAAGTTGGCGTTGCAGCTGTTCCGATTGCTAGTGCTGGGCTTCACCTCCGGGGCGCAGCCCCCAGGACGAGCGTCGGGAGACCTCAGGTGCGTGCCACTTGTGTCAGAGGGGAGGAAGGTGGGATCCTCAGTGCGATTGCAGTGCGTATATCCAGTCCGCCATGTTAGAGTCAGGCAGTGGCTGTCTTTGTTGCGTCCAGCCAGCACGAGTAGCAATAGGGGGGTGTAAGAAAGTGGCTCTGTATATACTGTTCCCAAATAGGTACAGTGTGCACAGAGTCCACAGTCCCCATTGGCTTGGCAGAGGCTAAAGTTAGATATAACCTTACTCTCTAAAGTGGTAGCTTGGTCGAGCAGTAAGGCAGTATCAGAGGACAGTGTAAAGCATTTGTTGTACACACTCAATCAGCAAATGAAGTCACACACTCAAGAACTCAACTCTAGGCCAATTTGTTTTGTATATATAAAAAATATATATACAGTTTTTATTTTAAAACCAAGGAAGCTTGATGCAGGTATGCAGATAAAATACTTTTCAATTACAGGTACTGAATGTATACGTTTTCAAAGGCAAGTGCACTTTGTACTTTAGAGTTTGCAGTAGTTGTCAAGTTATTGTACAATTTCAGAAAACTCAATACATTACTTTCAATGGACTTTTTAAGCTAAATGCATGTAAATCACATTTGGATTACTTTTTGTAACTCAGTACTGGATCATGGATTCAGCACCGGGGTAGTACCTGGAAACAGTTGTGTAAAATCGTTTTAGTCAAACATATGAATTTTAAGCAATATTTAGCTGTTTCAAAAGTGGACACTTAGAAGAATTTTTGCACAGAATCCCCAATGCTATCCTACGGAAGGAATTTCAAGTTAAAGGTACGGTACGTTACGATTACTTTTGTAACCCCAATGATGGACCAGGGATTCAATACGAGGACAGTACCTGCAAACAGTTGGAAAAAGTCGGGTTAGTGATGCGTGCGATTTTTAAGGAATTTCTTTAGTTTTGAAAAGTGGGCACTTTGAAACTTTTCCGGTAAAAATGTCTCAATGTTATCCAATGGCAAAAAACCAAGTATCGGTTTTTAAGGAGTTAATCGGTCTTGTTCGGATCAGTGCTGGAGCCTTTTCTCCAGCACTGGGGTCTCTCCTGGAATCAGGTGAGAATTTTTGAATTCGGGCTTCGGTCGATTTTTAAAGAATATTTGCAACTTTCAAAATTGGACACTTAGAAGAATTTCCGAGTGAAATGTCTCAATGTTATTCAATGGCGAAAAACAAAGGAACGGTTTTGAACAGGTTAATCGGTCTTGTTCGGGTCAGTGCTGGGGTCTTGTCTCCAGCACTGGGGTCTCTCCTGGGTTCAGGTGAGATTTTGCGGATTTGGACTTCGGGCGATTTTCAAGGAATATTTGCAACTTTCGAAATTGGACACTTAGAAGAAATTACAAGTGCAGCAAGCCAATGTTACCCTATGGAGGAATTTCAAGTGGACGGTTTTAGGGCAAACACTCGACTGGCGAATTTGATCTTCTAGGGGTAGACTCAGGGGTCTCCCAGGGTCAGGATGATGTGATCTCTACACCCTCAGCGGCACTGGGGTGGCCGGATGCAGAGTGCTGTTGGGCCTTCGGGCGCCCAATGGTTTCCTATGGAGAAGCTGCCTGATGAACAAACACTGCAAGCTCGGGGACGGAGATTCTTCAGGTGTGACCACCACTTCGAGAGGTAAGTTGGGAAGGTAGAGGACGGGTAGACACCCAGGAGTTGGGCACAGGGGGCCGTGGGGCGCCGGGTGCAGGGGTGTCTTTGGTGTCGGAAATCTTACCCTCTGATGATCGCAGTAGGAGGGGTCCCTTGTTCTGAGGCTGCAGGCGTCGTCCAGGGTCGTCGAGGAGGGTCCGTGGGTGCTGGATACTGGGTCCCAGTCGCCGGGGGGACGTCCTCGTGGTGTTGGTTCACCTCAGCTCGGGCCAGGGTCGGCGGGTGCAGAGGGTGTGGATTCGCGGTTCCGGGCCAGGGCCTGGTCTTGTAGCTTTTCTTTAAGCAGTACCACTGCTCGTGGGAGTCCCTGTCTTGAAGTCTGTGGCAAGGCAGTCAGGTCCTCCGGGTTTGGTGAGGTTGCTGACCACAAGGGAAGCCGGGGTTTCGCAGGGAGCAGGTTCAGGGGTCGACAGGCTGGTAGGGCTGGGGCCAAGTCAGTTGTCGTCGCCTCTTTGTTAGCAGCTGCACGGCTGGTCTTCTTGTTTCGTCTTCTTTTCTTCTCGGGATCTGAGGAAGGAAGGTTCAGGGTGCCCCTAAATACTAAATTTAGGGGCGGTTACAGGTAGGTAAGGGCAGGGACCAATGGGTCCTTCCTGGGGTGGAGTACACCCCCTATTCTGCCACTCTCCAGTGGGAGGGGGCAGGAGCCTGTCCCTGGTTGGCTGGGTCCCCCCATCCTCAAGATGGCGGGGACTCGAGTTTGTGCTTCACCTCGCCTCCCCCACCTTAGGGGTGGAGTTGGCAGAGGTGGGCACAACCCATTTCCTGCCTCTGGTTTTCCCGCCGGTTCTCCCGCCAGAAGTTTGCTGGGAGCAGCAAATGGTCTGGGGAAGCTCAAAGGGTGGCAGGCCTTTGAAGCTTCCCCTGCCCATCCTGGGGGAGGAGGCTTTGGCACCTCTCCCCAGGATGTGCATTGTTTCAGGCCCCTGAGAGCAGATGGCTCTCAACCCAGGGGTCCAGAAACATGTCTGGTGGTGGCAGCCTGGGCAGCCACTCAGTCCAGGCACTGGAGGTCGGGTTGGTTTCAGGGGGCATCTCTGAGATGCCCTCTGTGTGCTTTTACATTAAACCCCACACTGGCATCAGTGTGGGTTTAATGTGCTGAGAAGTTTGATACCAAACTTCTCAGTCTTCATTGCAGCCATCTTGGTGCTGTGGAGTTCGTAATGACGACCTCCCAGCACCATATATTTTTAAATGGCAGCACTGCACTTACAATGCCCAAGAATGGACTGGGGCACTGTAGGGGTACAGGGCTCATGCACCTGTACCCACACCACTGGCATAGGGAACCCAGCTAGAGGGGTGACTGAGGTATGCCAGGGCAGTGTTGTTGCTGGCATGGCACACAGGGATGTGCCATGTCGACTTTTCACTTTTGCTCTGCACCAAAACACGCAGCCTGCAAAGGCAGTGTGTGTGTGTAAAGGTACAGGGTCCCTAAGGGTGGCACAATAAGTGCTGCAGCCCTTAGGGGCCTGTCCTGGTCACAGTGCCCTGGGTACCTGTGGTACCATTTACCAGGGACTTTACCTGTGGCCAGGGTTGCCAATTGAGTTTAGGCATCAATGCAGTTTTAGGGAAGGAACACAGGCCCTGGGTACCTGATTGACAGGAGCCCAGGGCACACTCAGTCAAAGCACATCAGCAATTCAGCAAAAAAAAAATGGGGGGCATACCATGCAAGAAAGATGGTACTTTCTCACAGGGGGGAGGTCACGCGTGTGGTATCGGGTGGTTCGGGGGAGTCAGCCGCCTGCCTCCTCCTGTCTGCCGTGGTATTCCTTCATCGGGTTCCGACTCCTTACGCCGTTTGTTAGTCGCAACACTCTTCGGGCGCCATTTTGGAACCAGGCAGCTCCGTTGAAGAGTGGCGCTCAAACCTGCGGCGGGCCGAAGGCGAGGGGGGGAAAGTGGGCCGCCTCATCTCCTCCAGGCCACAGATGTCGGATCGACTCCCCTCGGTGTCATCCGCGGGTACGCCGTGATCGGACCTTCATTCGGATCGGGGTCACAGCGGCGCGAGTCACAGGCACCTTCCGGTCGTCGACCCGGTATCCGGCACCTCCCTCGATCCTGTACTGCTTGCCGACAGCATCTATCGTTGGGCTGTCACCTACACACTCCGCCGTTCCCGGCAACTCACCCCACGGACCACATCGCCGGAGCCAGCTCTCAGGTACGGGCCCGTTGGGATTAGATACGGGCGAGCGCCATCTTGTCGCTGAATGCTGGGGTCAATAAAGTCGCGTTTTTCTCCAGAAATCCGCGCGATGGCTGATTACAATGTTCACCACTTAGTGCTCCTCATGGTCTGACACCTGGTTGTCGGTTTGTTGGCCAGATTCGACGTGATGAAGCGGGCGATATGCCAACCCGAGCGTGGAGCCTCAGCAGAACACGTCCGCCATTGCAGCCTGCTTGGCCACGCCCCCTGGCTATATTTCTGTTAATATCTTGAATTGGGATTTCATTAGACAGATGAGTGCAGCTAAGAGACTTCAGAGTGATCACGATTCTCTGGAATTAATAGTTAGAAGATATGGGTGGAAGATGAAGTGTACATAGGTTGGGTAATTGATACTCAAGAGACTTTAAAGACTGGGTGGAGAAATAAAGATAAGTTGGAATGAAAGCAGGTTGAAAGAGAAACACCCAGCTATGATAACTAAGATCATTCTTAACTTGGATCTCTTAAACGACTAATTTACTTTTAATAATGTTCCCAAATTCACCCCTTGAAGTAGTGGCAAAGGAATTGTCCCGCCCATATAGCAGTTCTATAAAACAGACAGAACCATGATGAATTGATGAGGCAAGTAGACGTGTAAAGAGGAACTTTGTAATAGTGATAAGAAATATAGAACCCATGAGTCTTTCAAGCCACGTATAAAAATATCCTATTAGAGAACACACAATGTATTCAAAGTAAAAAAAAAAAAAAGATCTGATCCAATTTTGAGCAATGGCTGGGTCCAGTTGAGGGGGATGCTAAGAAACAGGCTGAATATTGGAAATGGGTTCCCTAACCGTCATATTAACTCGGAATATTAGCATTACATCATTCCACTTTATATAGTAATGGTGTATCTACTTTAAGTATGAATTAAATAGAACCTCTAATTGGGGCACTGATAGACCATACCTCATACTGGGAATCATCAATTGATGTGGAGATAAAATTAGCACTATGTCTCAAAAAATGGAAAGGCGCTGAGACCCAGATTTGATACTGATTGACTTTTAAATGTACATACCAGAGATTTGGACTGAATTGTTGAAAATAATTCAACAGAGTAATTGAATTGGGCCCATTACTGCATTCATGGAGGCCTACATTGTTTGCCACAATGTACACAAAAGGGAATACATTGGGCCCATTACTTTTCCCGCCATATCTTGTTTTAGATGGAGTGGGAAAATATTTGGAAAAAAATCCTGGTTTCCAGTATACAGACCTACTTAGTGGAGCGTGACACAATCAAACCCTGCCAGGCAGGATTTCGTCAGATGATGGGAACTGTGAAGTAGGGCCTTCTGTCAGCTCGATGATTCCTCAGGAACGGTTCGATGCCAAAAAGGGGTCCACCTCTCGGCACTCCCACCCCTGAGTGCTATAATAGCTCAGGTGATTGGGATGATCAAGCGGGGGAAGGAAAGGGAAGGGGTCAGCAGGGAGGGAGATCTGAAAGGCAAAACAATTATGGTAAGTATTGGTAGGTACAATGTCCCTCCTACAGCTAACTATTTGAGCTGCCAGTACCTGTAAAACAAACAATAATTCCCCATCCAATTTGGAGAGGAAAGAGTCAACGTTCCTGTAACTAGATCAGCAAGGATAGGAATTGCGCTAAGAAAAGGATAGAAGCACAAGGGAATCTTGAAGTCTGTATCCCATAATCTATGGTAGCACCCACTAGTACATTTCACATTAACATATAACGTAGACCCATACACACCAGCACACATAAAAGGTTCCACATCACAGGGGAAGAGCAGAAGGCCGCCGCTTGAACCCCCTGTTAGAGTTAAACAAACAATAGTCACCAAAATGCTTCTTTTGATTCTTTAAGTTGTATGCATTTATCACATGTCAAAATATATATATGCGCATCCACTTATCGCCTCATCCTTATCCGTAGTTCCTAAATACCTATATGATATTGCTTTAATCCTTTAGGTTGGTGTATATCCAAAACATAAACTGAGCATGAACAGAGTTTCTTTGCTAACAGCAAAAACCTTGTTAGCAACAATGGCACAGACAGAACTTCTCATGAATCAATAATTATGCCAAAAGTCATTTGCAGCTGATCTCCAAAGTATCGAGGAAGGCCCCAATCAATGACGGTGCAAGTGCACCCTTACCGTACACAGAATTGAGAAGGAGAATAGCAGCGTGTGAGTGCTGCTCAGCGAAGGAAATAGCAGCGTGTGAGTGCTGCTCAGCGAAGGAATTAGCAGCTTCGTACTCCCCGGAGGCTCCTTTTGACCTGTCCTCTTCCGGTTCGCGTGCAGATGGTCCCAGGAAAACGCGGATACTTCCGCTTTGCCTCATGGGACTTGTAGTTTTGAACCTTCCGTCAGCACGTGAACCGCGCTACTGGCCAGAACGGCCCGCCGAATGTTGTGCAGACCCGGAAACATCCTTCTTTCTCCACCACTGCGCTAGCGAGGACCAGGCCCTGCCACAACGGGTAAGGAGGGGCGATGAGGATATAGAACCCTGATTACCCGCTAGATTGCAGGCGTCCGTATGGGGGCAGAGTGTGTGTGTAACACCTTCATTTTCACTATCAAATGTGTTATCTTTGTTCTGGAGGGGCCGGGAGTGAGGTAGAAGGCTATTTCTAGTTTTTCCTGAACTCAAGCAGGGGTTTGATATTGTAAATAGATTTCTGCTACGGTCTGCCCTAGACAAATGTAAGATTCTTGAAAATCTAATTGAAATAATTTTTACATTGTATTTGAATAATTAGTGGCAGTCTGCTTTCATCAGTATGGATGACACAACATTCAAATTGCTATCTAGGCTGCCTCTTGGCTATTTTAGTCCATTTTTACATATATGAATAATTGGCTAAGAGCAAGGTGGATTGTAGATGACACTGTACTATTGTCAGGAACATTAATTGTTGTTTTCAATCTAATGTTGTGGTTTGATGAAAATTGAACTGAATGGATAGAAGGCTATAGTTATGTAAGCAAGAAATCATTCAGATTGGATACAAAAGCTGGAAATGCTACCACATTTAGATAACAGGGCAATTTGTTTTCACCTAGAGTTCACCCAAGCTGCAAGTAAACCTAATTTGTGGATAGAAATAAAGTGGAGCCTGGATCATTATTTGCTCCTTCAGAGATGAACAGAGGAGAAACTGCTGCTAACAGACAGTATGCTGTGTAACTGTGGTGGCACCTAAAGTATAGAACCTTATCAAGGGCCTAGGGTTGTGTTTTTGAATGGATTGTGCATTTTAATTACCTCTCCCCTTCGTTAATATTGTTAAAGTTTGAGTTGGGCATAGCTGCACCGAGTTTAGTTTTTTGTTTTGGGCACAAACGTGGCCAAACAACTGTGCAAAGGTTTTAAAATCTACTTCATTAACCCTCTTAAAACCTGACCATGTGAGTGCTTTACCCTGGGTAGACATGTTAAATCCTATTTGTTGATTATGGGCAAGTGTTCCATGCTGTCTGATGCTGTTTCTTGTACATATAGTCTAATCAAAAGAAATGGCTTGGAGATGGAAAGGTGTTAAATGTTTAGAGCAGTTGTTGAAAGTACTTTCTGCCATCTTGCTTGTGTATTAAAGATCTGTATGTTAAAGAAAATGATGCTCATAAGATTACCCTATGCAAGATCACTATATGGGAAATTCTGATCAAAAACTTTATAGGAAAATAGCCCGATTCAAACTGTAACAGCTGTGACCGTCATCTCTAGGCACATTAACTATTAATTAATTTGTTTTGTTTAGTTGTCCCTCCTGTGATAGAAAGAAGAAATTGTTGAAATCAGTAATGTTGGATTAAGGAATAAGATCTAGGAGAGATGTGCTCTTATTGTGTAAGGGTTCCACACCCAGATTTACTTCGCTTTTGTGTAGCCCTGATGCAAAGAAGCGCATATATGCATGCCCATTTACTGTTTGACATACGTGTATTTGTGTCAGATTTCTTAGTTTATGTGGCTCAAAAACTGTTCTGCATCACTCGGAGCCAAAATAACTTAATGTATGGAAGTGTACATTTTGGGGCAGAACCCTCTTGGATAGCCAGGAAAACGGCGCACAAAGTTACCTACTAATGTAACAAGTCACGCATACGCATTTTGTGTCAAAAAGGGTAGAAAGATCAAAGCAGGTGCAAAAGGCTAGCTTATTTCATCGGCATTATGGTGAGGAGCACAACAGTGGGAAACAACGGACAGTGCCCTGAGGTATAGCACCTACTCTGACTCTGTATCAAAAGAGGAATTAGAAAATATTTAGGTTGAGGTCATATTCTTTCACCAGCAAGATTAGAGAAACACCAGGAGCTAGTGACTCAGCAACATGATCACGGTCCTGCTTGTCCAAATTGAACCTTTCTTGTTGTCCACCACTTGCAGGTTACATGCCATTCTAACTCATGTCAGACTTATGTCGGTACTCCATCTGCTTGTCTCTGTTTCACTTCAGAGCACCTGCTATTCTGGCAGGTGTCACAAAGGGCAATCTCAGTATTTCTGCTATGTATCCTGGGAGCAATACTGAAAACATGCATTGCAAAGTGCTGTGTCAGTGTTGTTTTTTTGGCTGTGTCATATGGTATGGATTATTATTGTATAGTATGGTATTGTATAGGATGGTGTGGTATGGCTTGTCATTGTACTGTATGGTCTGTTATTGTATAGTATGGTATGGCCTGTTATTGTATAGAATGATATGATATGGTATTTCATTGTATTGTATGGTTTGGCTTTGCATGTCATTGTCTAGCATTGTATTGTATGGTATGCATACAAGGAATGCCTAAATTAAAACTGTCAGTATGTTTACGTTTGGACAAATAACATAGTTATTAACAATACTTCAGCTTTAGCATCTGTTAGGAAACAGAAAAATCAATGTTATGGTGGCACAACATCTTGAGCAGAGATCAGAAGGGGTCTATGGTACATAAAAAGCTATACAGTTAACCATTCATTGCTAAAGTCTTCCAGTTAAGAGAGAGGGGTACATTTTTTCTCACTGCACCCTTTTGCATGTAGTGCAGTTCTGTTTTTAAGTCTAAGATGTTTTGCTGAAAACATGATTGATGAACTCGTTCTGAAACTGCAAATATTCAAATCGACACTGAGATATCTCAAACATGCTTCAACATCCCCACTTGGCCTGCTTTTTCTCTCTACAGTTGTACTTACAGGTTTGCCACTTCCTTCCAGAAAGCACTGCATGATCTCCTTACAAAAACCATGTAACAACTGGAGACGTGTCTGCAATTTCGACTAAGAGCTGTTTCCATATGGAAGGTATGCCTTGTGTTAGGTCGAAGCCATGCCTTGTATTAGTTCGAAACCTACCAGTGTAGCTTTCTGGTCTGCAAAGACTTCATGGGGACATTCTGAAAGCTTCTCTGGAATTGCATTCCACCCATTGCTTACCATTGACTTTGTGGTTTGTAACTCACGTGTGCTTACTTTCTATTTGCTGGCTTTATTTATTTTAGGCTGTCCAGCATATGTTTGTCCCTCCCGTGGAGCATAGCCTGTTTACTCTATTCTTCTACAAGTGCTCACTTTCTGTAAACGGGCCTTTAAATGTTATCTTTTTTTTTCTTTTGTCCTCGTATCACCCCAGAAAAGTGCAGCCAATATCGAAAGGTCAGGAGGCATCCCATTACTGTGCCTGGGAGCTCCATCACCGGCTCAGGTATTGACATGGATGTTTTATGTTCCACGACATCCATTTCTAGAGGTTTCAGGTGTAATCATAGGACCGTGATATCAATTGTCTATGCCGAAAGCCAAGTCTCTAAAGGAGCCTAGAGCCTTTCTGAACCACTGACTCGACTTGTTCTTTCTGTAACATATAGCTGCTTTACAGCTCCTAGCCAATCGGCCGTTGTTTGGGGGGAACACTTGCAACTACCTCCTGCAGATCTCCCTCCTTGCCAACAGAACCATCAAAATAACAACTTGCTGCAGCTCCCAACAGCCTCTTTGTCCCCTGTAAGATGGGGCTTACCTTGATGGTGTTATTAAAAGGAGATGTCAAAAACGTACCCTAGCCTTGCCAGAAAGGACCCAGAGCTGGACATTCCAGGCACATGTGCACATCTCCCACTTCCCTCTGACCACAACTCTTACAGGTACACACATCGTTCCTCTCAATCTTAGCCATTTTAAGAGGAGTCCAGTAACACCCGTGAATAGTGAAACAATGGTTCCTCTTAAGTGCAGCCAATTTCACTGTGCTATATAACAATTCTAATGATACTTGCCACAGCTCCCCAGTCTCCGCATCCGGCATATCCCTTGCTCAAGTTGCGTATGGGGACCTCAGCTTCTCGTTCGCAGCTGAGACTAGATACCAGTACCAGGTCAAAACTTCTCTCTTTTTAGGGGCAATATCTTGCAATTCCCTTTTCATCTAACATATCCCGGGTGCAGGAGCCTCTTGAGTATTTAACCAGGAAGTTATTTTCAAGTGTTTGAAAAGTGATTGAACCCCCTGCTCTTCTGTCCATTGCTCCTACAGTACTGGTTTATCTTTATGCCACGGGTCCCTCCAGATTGCAACCCTGTCCTTCTTGATCCGACAACACAGTCTGTCACTAAAACACTCTGGGTCCCCAGGGGAGTTTCATATAGGTGCTAGTGCGCTAAAATATGGGATGCCAAGAATGCTTCTGACTTCAAACCACAGACTCACTGCAGCCTGCAAAACCTTCAGGCTCACTTTTTAAAAAAAGGCTGGTACTCCAAACTTGTACATAAAGCCGAACTCAGAAATGTCCTCTGTCGTGCATTGCAATATTCCACCAGTCCCTCAAGGGTTTACTGCCCCAAGTAACCCTCTCCAGATCTTCGGTTGGAAGGCCCAACAATAGAGTTGAATATCTGGTATACCAAGGCCCCCCTTAATTAGTTTTCCCCTCAACTTCTTCCATGCTACTCTTACCCCGCTGGATGACAAGCTGAAACTACTTATCTCACACTGAATTCTCTTAATCACCTTTTTATCAAAGGAGAGGGGAATGGTGTCAAACAGAAAAGTCAACTTTGGCAGTATCGTCATCTTGACCAAATTAACCCAACCATATATCGTCATCGGTAGATTCTTCCATTTGTTGTAATTCCACTTAATTCCACTTAATTTCCCTTACGTCCCTATCCATATTTATTTCTGTTACTTTCCTCAAGTCCTTGACCAACAATATTCCTAGGTACTGAATAGCTTCCTTCTCTCTTCCCCCTTTCCAGCTGCAGTTCCAAGACATTATTTTAGTCTTGTCTAGGTTAACTTGGTACCCTGAAAACTGGCCAGAGGTTTTTATTTCCAGCTCCAAATACACCAATGTTTGGCTAACATTGGCAGTGTAAACAACGAGATCATCCACTTAAAGCACCAACTTTATCTCAAAACCCTTGTACTGGAAAGGAACTACCCCCTTAATTACCCTAAGGCTCTGAGCCGGGGGCTCTATATATATATGTTACAAATAAGTGGAATCGTTTTATCAGTAAAACTGTATATCCGTGCAAATGTATTGGCCAGTTCATTTGAAAATGTGTTGTCTGTAATGTCAGTGCAATACCGCACCATGCATACTTCACACTACACCACTCTACTCTACACCCCTCCATTCTACAACACTCTAAGCCACTCTATTCCACTCTACAGCACTTTACACCACTCTGGCACTCCACTCCAATCTGACACTCCACTCCAATCTATTCCACTCTATGAAACTCCTTGCAACTCTCTCCATGCCACTCTGACACACTACTCCACGCTACACCACTCCATGATATCTACTGTATGCCCCTCCACTCTACACCCCTCTACTGTATGCCACTCCACTCTACACCACTCCACTCTGTGCCTCTCCGCACCTTGCCACGCCACTACCTTTTGTGCCATACTGATGTACATCTTGGCTAAAACACATTGGCAAAGCCAATAGCTCTTGCATAGGCGAGACCTATTGGTTTTGCCAATGCTTGGTTGTAGTCCAGTTGAAATAGGGGCAGTGGACCAGTGCGCGCCTCCCTTAAAACACCCTGCCTCACAGAGCTCACAGCTATGTTGTTTCTGCCCCAGCACACTGTGGCTTGTCATCTGAGCAGCGAAAGAAAAGTGCTCCTGCTTAAAGGAACAATGGGAAGGGAGTTGTATAGCAGGCACAGCTGATTCCCTGCAGTGCTTCGTGTGTATGTCGAATCTAAAAAGCTGAAACCAAAATCTTCTAAAATACGTCTAGTAGTAAGACCGCAGAAATGAACCCAGCTGCTTCTGGCCAACGAAAAGAAATGAGTGAGGATGAAGCCAGCCAATGCTAAATAATTGGCGGACTTGAAGCCCTTTCTTTTTTAAATAACAAAACAATTTCACAACCGACATCCCAAGCTCTGTCTTAGGCAAGACCTGTTCTACATTTGGGGAACAGGAGGCGCAGAGTCAGGATTGGAACAGGTCCACATCAATTACACTTTCTATCAAGCAACAACTGCCCCAATGGGAGTCTGGCTCCGCCAGCAGACACTGATTATCTGTATCGAAATAGGAAGCACACTTGTTCCTTATAAGTGAAGACTTTATGTGGCCACATCAAGTACTGCTTCACCAGTACTGTGGTGAAATACCCTTGCAGTGCCATGAATCTTTCATCTTCTAATGTTCCACCATACATCGATGTTTTGAGAGTGGGGTGTATGGTGGCGGAGTCCAACTTGTTAAGTAGCCAAGGAATGTAACACTTACAATGAAAAATGAAATTTGTACATTTCCTAATGTTCAGGGCTAGTTTTGCACTGTCATATCAACTTGTGATATATATGCCGCACACCTTAATCAATGGCTTCTCAAGCAACTGTGATTCACGGGGCCATGAGTATAGCATTATAAAGTTCTTATTGTTTAGCATATAAAATCATATAATAAAACAGCAAAAATAAATCTTTATATAACCAGAGCTATTTGAGCTGCTGTAATACAGTCTTGTATTTGGATTTCAGAATCTTTCACTATGCTCAACTATGACCAGCTATTATTTTAGCTTAGTAGTAGTATACACCAAGCCCCTGGATTCATTGCCAACCTCAAATGTTTGTAATGATGACCAAATGCCTTGTTTAAATATTTTAACGTGCATATTTACTCTGATTTTTGAAGATAAATTTCATGGTCTACATAACTCAAAAAACAAATTGGGAGAATCCAGCATCAATAGAGCTCCAGAAACACTGCAGTAGTTTTTCCTGCATTCGTTTATGCAAGACCAACTTCTTACTTTTGGGTATTCGGCTCCTTTCTTGCGTAATAGTGGGTAGTACTGTACAAACCAACAGTGCTGCCATTCATAACTGACACAAAAATGGGCGACCCAGCATACCCTTGTAGGCTTGGGCGAATAAGAGTCAGGTAATGATGCCCACAAGGGATGTACTTAAAAACATATTTAAATAAAAAATCTCAAATTACTTATTGAACTTCTAATCATGACGTAAGGAACCAATTCAAAGCAGAATAGTATACATTATATATAATAACGACGTAAGGAACCCCAATTCAAAGTACTTAAATAATATAGACTATTCTACCTTGAATTGGTTCCTTACGTCATGATTTGGCGTTCAATAAGTAATTTGAGATTTTTTATTTAAATATTTCTTTAAGTACATCCCTTGTAGGCATCATTAACTGCCATTCATAATTGGTCATCTTGGTGATGTGCAGTTAAGTTTCTAAGTATGTCACATATTGTACCAACTAAACCATCATCTAATGGCCTTTGTCACCAAATATAACACCAGCACAAATATGTAACATATGCCTTAAAGTGTGAAATAATTGACGCGCAATGTATTTAAGTTCCATATCATTTCCTACCGTGCTTTACGACCATGACAACATTTAAAAAAATAAAAATCCAAGTGATTTTTTAATATTTTTACATTAAGCACTGCATTTTGTGCTACATAAGACTGCATAGTGGATCCCCACACAAATCTGCACCCACTAACTCGTTTATCTTCCATAAAACAACCACACAGTGTTGTTGTGCCCATGTCATTCTTCACATAACCTAAAGGTCAGACGGCAAATTGCACATGCCAGCATACAGAGCAATGTACTGCACTGCTTGGGTACATTTGCTAAAGAAAATTTGTACTACAATATTACCTCGCAGTGATAAATATTTGAAAATTCTCATTTCACATATTTAAATTAAGTTCTACAGCAACACACATTATCAAGCAGTGTCTGCTTCATCTGAAACGTGTCAACAAAGTAGAAATCTTATAACTCACTAACAGGTCAACAAGTTGCCTATGGTGTTTTCATTTTTCTTAATACTGCGTTACTACATGATGCACTGAGTAAAGAAAAATTCACCTACCCTCTTCACTCATTAGTCCTTTGGCGATTGAGATTTTAAGCCCCCTGACCTTTGACACAAAAGAAGGAATAAAATGTGCAGCTGTAGTGTTTCTCCTAGCTTAAGGTCGGAATTGACTCACTCGACCCTAATGTCACATTAAATATCGTTGAAAATACGAATGCAGTTATAACACCTTCTGTTGTACGTTACTCTCTTGCATCGTGCATACACAAGGCAGAGGGGCACATGCATCAAACTTGAATTTTGCAATTACCAATTAGCGATTTTTAAGAAATCGCAATTTGGCAATGGCAAAATGCAATGCATCAATACAAAGAGCAAATTCGATTCTCTAATTGCGATTCCTTAAGAATCGCAAACGCAATTAGGGAATGGCTATTTGCTATTACGACTCCATTCTTTCCTATGGGTCTCAAGGCCCATAGGTGGGAATGGTCTTGCATTGCCTAAATTGCGATTACCTAATTGGTAATCGCAAATTAGGTAATGCACAGGCAAGGGTGCCTGGGGGCCTAGGGCCCCCCATGAGGCGCCCCTAACAAAACAAGCATTTGCAATGCAATAGGTCTCACATTTGTGAGGGTTTAAGCCAATGGCATTGAAAATGACCATGCCTTTTAATGATGTTTTAAAAACCAACACATAAATAAAAGGCATTGCCATTTACAATGCCAATAGCTCAAACTCTCGCAAATGCGAGATCTATTACATTGAAAATGCTTGTTTTATAATGCTATGAAAAGAAATGCGCTGAGAAAAGTAGACAAACACTGAACAGTAAAATGCATGCGCACTCCTAGATTGAATAAAAAGCGTGGATTCTTTTTTTTTTTTAACTTTAATTAAAGGGTTATGCATGTCATTAATTGCACCAAAACAAGTTCATAGCGGTAACGCAGAGAGGCACGAACTAAAGCTGACAGGATTATGAATTCTTTGACTGGGGCGGTGACAGGACAGCAACTCTGCACCTGCACTGGGAGCCATGGTTGCCTATAGCTAACCTGGGTGTGTGTGGGGGTGGGGGGGTGTGGCCCCCGAGCCAGAGGCTTGCAGAACAGTGTAAACATAAAGTGATATTACTAAGGTGTTAATATGGCGCCTCTCCTTCAGACGTGCAGAGAGCTGCAGAAAGGCGCTACAGGGGTGGGAAAGAAATAGAGAGTGCTGCAGCCTCCAGTGTGACAGGAGAGGCAGAAACACACAGGAGGCCATGCAAAACTGCTGACACAGCCCAGTGTCACTACTGTGTCCCTTGGCTGACTGCAGCAGGCCTCACTGTAGGTTGTGCCTACTGGGGAGACACTGTAGTGTCTGTGTGCCCTTCTGAGCCTGCAGTCCAGAGGACTCTGGTGTGTCTCGTACGAGGAGAATTGTTGCAGAAAGAGGGACTAGTTAGAGGGAAGTGTGTTATTTCTTGGCTATAGCGCTGTGAAGGAAGTAAATGTTTACACTGTTAATGTCCGCCAGTTCAGGCTGGTTTCTTTGATCCCTACTGTGCCCTTTAGTACTTAGCCCCGCTCTTGGCTGAGGCTGCTAATAAACAGTTAATGCCCGGCAGTGCACGCTGTTTTCTTTTGAAGCTCCTAAGCTTCAGACCAGCCTCTCTCTTGACTCGGTTTTCTAAGCGCATTAATGCCCTCTCTGATGCTAGTGACTGGAGCAAGCCCCATGCCGCGTTTTCATTTTAATGTGGTCCACGTCCCTTTCTTTAGACGCGGCTGGTGTAAAGAAAGGGGTGTGGCCATCATTAAAGTGAAAGCGCGGTATGGGGCGCTTTTTAAATAAAAAAAAAACATTTGTTAACAAGCACAGCACGTGCAGAAGTGGTGCGCTGTGCAGCGAGCATTTTTTAAACACAAAGAGCAGCATCCATGATCGGGCGCCGCGCTTTCAGGAAACAGGGTAGGTTACGAAGTAAACGGCTTTTGTCTGCTCACGTCACCGTCAGAAGGCTACATCAAAGTGAATTGGGTGATTAAATCTATCTAACATTGGTCAGAACACAGCTCTGTTTGCGCACTTTAAGCTCTCTGAATGTCACCATGCCTCAACGTTCGGAACGACCGCTTGAGACACTGCGCTACACTTAGAATGTTCACAACACCTCAAGCAAATTCCTTCAACCACCGCTGCAGAGCGTGGCGTTACAACAAAGGCTTAAAGTCTGTCCAAGTACATCTCTTTGTGAATTCAAGTGGTGGCAAATGAAATTCTTTTAACTCAAAATAAACACTCATCTCCATCCTGGATTTCTCCCAAGTACTGGCGATTGTCTTCCAAGACATGCTTCCTGTTCGTCTCTCGGCTGAAGCATCGCTAAAGAAAAACAAGCACTGACCCGCGACGGCGGAAAGTAAACATTTTGAAACAAAGAGTTCTTCCACACAACAGTTGAAGAACCAAAGCGCAGGGAAACTGTCCTCTACCGGTGCGTCACAGCCTTGAAGGGAAGTGACGTATCGGGAAAGCCAACAAGTTAGGAGACAGCATAGAAGAAGTGGAGTGAACCAATGGCAAGTAAGTGGTAAGTAGCAGGCGGGAAAAATATCGGATTATTGATGACAGCAGGTCTTGCAGACAGCGCATGCGCGCTGTAGCTCGACCTAAAAAGGTGCACATGTAGGGCACACACATGCCCTAGGGGCATGTGTGCGCCACATGGCACTTTGAAAAATGCAGTTTTGTGCATTTTTCAAAGTATGCACATATTAGCATCAACTTGAAGTTGATGCTAACTAGCGTTTCCTAAATGCACAGTTCGCATTTAGGAAAAGCTCCTTGCATATACATTAGGGAATCGCAAATTGCGATTCCATATTTACATTCGCAATTTAGGTAATCACAAGAAATTGCGATTACCTAAATTGCAAATAAGAAAAATTTCATGTATTGCAAAAGGCCATTTTGCTATCGCAAACGGCCAATTTTTGTGAATCGCACTGTTTGCGATCGCAAAATACCTTAATGCATGTGCCCCATAATCTCTTAAAATTAAATTTGATTATCAATGGTGTCCGTAACTTATAATAGGTAATCAATTGTGAATGTCGGATCAAAAATGTATGAGCTTCCACATGTGGAGTGTTTTTAGGGTACGATTTACTTATTAAACATGCAAATAAGGGCTAAAACACATACCAGACTAATAGAGTAGCACACAAACTATTATTTTTCTAAAAAGAAATATGTCTTGTGTCAAGTATCAACACAGTTGGAAACCATATTGCCATCATGGTTAGTCTAACACAGGTAGTATTAGAGACGAGCAAAAATGAAATGCCGGGCTGAGGGAGCATGAAATGAGTGTAATATTTGTTGACCGAATACAAATTTGTGACACCGTCTAGATGTAGTTGAATTCTCCTAAAACAATATAATATTATTCAACCTACTGATAATAAAAACCGTAATATAACCAAGTAACTACATGAGGGCATGCTAGTGTTTTAGGAAAATAATTTTGTTAAAACGTTCAAATGAAATTGTAAAGCAACACAAAAAGCATAAAAGGACATCCTTAAAAACACACCAAATTCCATTCAACACTCTTCTATTCTAAACGCTCATATCTACCATTTACACAACCTGAACTGAAAGAAATGTGTTAATATTATGAAATATGTATTACACTAATGCCTTCTGGCAAGTCAAGAGTACACCACCCCCCCAAGACATGGGTCAAAATGTGAATATTGACTATGGCCTGCAGGAATGGGTACCCATGCCATCTGCTTATCTGGTGGCCACTCCTGTTGACAATATGTTGTAAATGTGCAGTTGTGCTAATGTCAGTCAATCAATATCTTTATTCGGTCCAATATAAGATCATAACAGCACACCATTAAAAGCATTTAAATATCAGATATTAATATGCATATCTATCGCCTAACAACCAACATGTAACTTCATGATGCATACTTTTTCCTGATAATCAACGCCTGGGTTATAAAGTTTAAAACTGTGTGTTGGCCCGCACTTGTTTAATCTATTTATATCAGACTTGTCCGAAAATCTTAACAAAATCAATTCCCGTTACCACTTTCACATCTTGCTTATGCAGCTGACATCATCCTTCTAAGTTTAACCAAGGTTGTTTTGACCAAATTATTAACCGAACTCTCTGAATTCTTAACAGCAAATAAGTTAGAAATCAACATATCAAAAATGTAAACAATGCTTATCAGCAATCGGTCAGCCCTACACCACAACATCTGGCTAGACGGCAAACGTCTGGAGAACGTATCTAGTTATATGTATCTGGGATTTTATATAGATAACAAACTATCCCATCGTGAGCAGAAAAATTATATGGCATGGCGTGCAGGCGAACTAACTTTTGCTTACAGGTCGCTGGTAAAAAAATTGGAGGGTCCATCATTTAGGCCTTTGCTCTCGGTAATAGCAGCCAAAACACTCCCAACTTTAACTCATTCTAGTGCTGCCTTATACGGGAAAGATTCAGTCCTCCTTAACAACCTAATAACCAGCATTTTCAAAAGGGTTTTTCAACTTCCCCGGACTGCTTCACCAGCGCAAATGCATGTGGAATTTGGGCTAATGAACGAAACATTACCTCTATAAAGGTTTGGTATCGTATAAAACAAAACACAGAGAACTCTAGCCTTAATGAGGAACTTTGCTCTGAACTTAACAAAGATAAAAAATCACAGTTTATTCAATTCCTGCACAACGCACTTAAATCGACTTGCACTTTTGATCTTTGGAATAAAAATATGCCTTTTCCAACATTTAAGCTAGCAATAAACAAAGCTGCAACATTTCACTCGTTAATTTTGGACAAAATCATTTTTAGTCTAAGATCCCATTCATGGACGGTGATCAACAACTATAAAAGTTCTTAAACCGGCAGCTTACCTAAATCATACATTTTCTGTCCATTTAAAAAAAAAAAAAAAATTTATGGCACTGCGGTTCGGAAGGTATCCCTCACTTGCAGACGCTCCAAACTAGAAAAATGTTGACTCAAAAGTGTGTCGCCTCTGCGGCAGGCAAAAAGAAGATCGTATTCATCTGATATGTATTTGTCAGAAACTACAACCAGCACAAGTCATTTTATTAAGGAGAGCGTTCCTGGACAGAGGAATACGAACCTGCAGGTCTGCCGTTATGAAAGGGCTAGATCCATCTGACCCCCAAATGAATTGTAAATTGATAAAGTTCCTCCGAATGCATGATCAGGTTGTGAAAGCTAAGGCCAATTAAAGAGGTTTTCTCATTGGGGGAGAAACGCCAATAGTAACTCTACCTGTAAGATCATCACCGTAAGAAGGAGACTGTACAGCCCACTAATATATATATCCGGCAGCAAACACATATGACTCATCATAGGGTCACTGACTGGTCAATCCGGTAGATAAGGGATCCAGAGACTCATAAACCTTAAAATCACTCCCGATCAGAAACGCAAAGTACAAGTTTGAAACCCGACAATTAGTGCTTTAAAAATGTGCGTTTTAATTTTATTTTAATGTACAGGATTAGCTGAAACACGAAAGTCAGAGTAAAGTCCTATGCAAACTAGATGTACACTATAGGATGTTTTTACGACAGGAATTAATCTACAATTGATGTTTCACAATACTGTGTGTTAATTTTACCTTGATATTGTTGAAATGATTTTAAACCATCGTTTTAATCCCAATTGATCTATGTGTAAAAATTGTTATGGTTTTAACTAACTAAACAATAAACTTTACTTACTTAGTTAAAAACTGCAAAACAGATCATTGGGGACTCAAGGCGTTGTAAAAAAGTCAGACCCTCTTGGTATGTTTTAGAAAATCTTCTACTAAGGATAAGACTAACTAACTGTAGCCTAGGAAACGAGTACAGTGTGCAAAACAACACAAAGTGCTTCGTTGATTGGCAGGTGATCCCATTGCAGGGACAGCTCAGTAAAGAAAAAAACCAAGATCCTGTGATGGGAAAGGCCACTAGAAAGTGTATCATACTGACTCTAAACTGGGATAGGTAAAACCTGTACTCCGCTTTGAATGAATGAATGAATGATTGCATTTGTAGAGCGCGTGAATACTCGAAACGAGTGTCCCGGCACTAGCAGTCTCCATCTCACTACCCACCACGGACATCCTAACAACTAAATAACCAGGTTTTAAGCAGTTTCCTGAAAACCGTCAGGTCAGAATTAGATCTGAGGGTTGCTGGAAGTTTGTTCCAGGCTTGGGCTCCCAGGAGCCTGAAGGAGCTGCCTCCCGAGCCGGCTCATCGTATTTACCTTAGCCCATATTAAATAGGGCTCCATGCCGTTGCTAGTTGAAAGTGGAATATAAGATTGAACTGTTACCATGTCAAGTGCTTTGCTGAGTCTCAGGTTTTCTTTATGTTCTAAGTATTTTTTCTTGACCTGCACCTTGGAGTGGGAGCTGATATTTACTGTGTTTACCCAAAGATTACTCAATCTTGTGTCTCGTAGGATGTTTTTTATTTAACTAATTCAGGGGATGCCTTGTACATTACTTAGATTCAAGCAACCTTCCACTATCCTGCGGGTGAAGTTCAATTCAGGTGTTACCCAGATTTTGACCCATAACTAGATGAGAGCCAGTCCTACCAGATCTTCTAAAAAAAAAAAAAAACATCTCCAATTTGTTGTGGGAGATAAGGCTCGTTGTAGATCTGGGTAAACCTGAGAGCGTGTTCAAAAATCTATTCTCTATCGACTAGGGTTTTCGTGGAGGAATGCTCCAACACTTGCTCCATATGTGGCAACCGAAATGCATTTGCTTTTAAACAGCATAACCATCTTCTTAGAGTGCTTATGACTCAATTTTTTGGCAAACCTGAAAAAAGTTTCACATGCTGCCTCCATTGATTGTGACCTGTGGTTTATTAAACGCTCCCAACTCATATCAGCATTGAATAAAATACCCATATAGCTAAATTGTGACACTTTCATAATTGGGATACCTCCAATAAAAAAATGTTGGAATGGGTATTCTTTGGGCCGCAAGTCAAAATATAGGATTTAGTATTATTGACCTTAAGCTTCAACCCCTGCATAAAACTATAAAACCCATCTAAAAGTGCCTGTAAACCATTAGCAGTGCAAGTTAAGAGTACTGCGTCTTCCGCGTACATTAGTATGGGGACCGGATGCAAACCAATTTAGGTACATCAGAGGTAGAAGCAGTTAAAAAAGTATCTAGGGCATTGATGTAAAATAAAAATAAAAAGGAGGCCAATATACAGCCTTGTCTGACTCCTCAGGTGACTGGGATAGGAGATGTCTAATCCCCAAGCTCGGTATATCTAACCCTCATAAAAGTATCTTGGTGCAGACTTCTTAAAACATCCAATAAAAGGGGATCCACCCCTGCACGCCCCATGACGTACCACAATTTGTCTCTATCCACTAGGTCAAAGGCACAGGAGAGGTCCATGAAAACCATGTGGATGGATTCTCTCCTGGCTTTGACATATTTGCCTAGAATAAGGGACAAATTTAATGCTTGCTCGAATGTGCCCAATCCTGGGTGGAACCCATATTGAACTTCTGTAAAGAAGGATCTGTCTTCCGCCCAGGCTTCCAGCTTCACCAGGGTCACTCTCCCAAATATTTTTACAGAGGAGTCAAGGAGCTAGATAGGCCAATAATTTGAGGGATTGTTCTTGTCTCCCTTCTTATAGATAGGAGCTGTCGCCGATTCTCCCCAAGTCTGAATTGGTCCCTTAATGTTTAAGGCTCTAAAAACATTTGTAAGGAGGGGGGCCCAGAAGTCTAGGTTATGCTTAAAGAACTCTGCTGGGACCTCATCTGGGCCTGCTGCCTTTCCTGTCACGGAACTAACAATCGCTTTTCTCACTTCCCCCACAGAAATTGTCTTACTAAATTCTGCTAGGGTCGTGGGAGTAGCATCCATACCAGCCGATGCTGAAGGCACTAGTTCACATACGTCCGGGTTAAAAACCTTAGTAAAATGGAGAGCCCTATCCTTTTCCAGGATATGACAATCAGTGCCTGAGGGCGTTTTTTTCCAGAAAAGAACGGGTGATTAACTGTCTACCAGAAAGTCCTATTACCCTTTAGAAAAGCTGCACATTCCAAATCTTTCCAGTCCTTAAATCTTAACTCGTGCTTTCTTCTTTCAAGTGCTTGGGTATAGTCACATCTTGCCGCTGTAACCATCGCTTAGTCTTGTTGAATTGTGTTGGTTTCAAGTTTAAAAATTTTGTGAACATTTGCACATTCAAGATTGAATTATGAATGCTCCGGGCGGGCCATCCGTGGCTTGTCTGTTGATAACATGTCAGAGATTGATTTACAGATCTTTGTTAAATTTTCCAGTATAAACACAGGGCCTGCATTTTCTGAGAGGCAGCTCAAGATCTCTTCATAGTTAATTGAGATCTAGTCTGCAAACATTTTGTTTGGTTCAACATGTTCCTATTTTCTTCGCACCCCTTGGGTGGTTGAATAACTTATGGACAAAATCTTTCTTGGGTGTAGGGTGCTTGCGATAAAAAAGATAAAATGGCGATTATTGGACAATGATCACTGAAAGGCGAAGGAAAAACCTCATATTTTTTCAACAAAGGGGGACAAATCACCTGTCACTAATATATGATCACTTGAAGTACCTTTACCCCTCTCCACAAAATTTGGAAGTTTCACCGAACGAGCACCCATAAGTTCTGACATAAAAAACAAATTATTAATTAACATTACTCTTGTCAATGACTCCTCATAAGGAGAATGCAGGAAATGAGCCACAGGGTCGCGGTGTCCATTTGTAATACCACAAACATGGTTCCCCGAGTGAACACATTTGGTAATATTGAAGTCACCCACCCATAAAAGTGAGGCACCAGTTGGCTCTTTTCTCATTACCTCTGACACCAATAGACTCCAAGTCCTCAATAATTTTCACAGGTTGTGATGTAAAAAAGGTTATAGTAGAAATTAATTAAGATGATGTTGAATGCTTTAAAATAGAAGAGTCTCAATATCTGATAGTGAGGGGTCACAGTCAGCTCCTCAACATGTCGATTCCTGATTTTAGTTGGCACGAGTACAAGAAGACCTCCCTTCCCCTGCCTGCACTTGATGGTGCTGATCCAGCGGTATACTAACAACAGATACTCCACTACCATATACTCACCTGGGACCATAAACACAAACACACTCTGAATCGAGTAGACCGCTGGGGTTTAGTTTATAATTTCATATTTCTCAAGATTAGTTATTTAACATTTCCTAACTAACCTTTCACTGATCAAAAAGTTCTTTCCTCTGGTCGATGGACCATTAGTTGAACTAATTGATGGTGATAATGAACATAACCCTCAACTATTCTTTTAATTCTTAAAATAAATAACCAGACTCGGGAAGTTTTAAAATCTTTATCTAAATTAAATGCATGTGAACCGTCTCAAAATTACAGTGCATTCACCATCATCTAGGAAAAAGTAATTCAATCGATTAAACATCAAGCATATATTTCGGACTCATTCAATGACAAATGCTCAGGAAAGGAGAGGTCAGAGAGAAAAGAACATCTACAAACGGACAAGAAATTATAATTACCAAGGATGGTTTGAAGACCAAGCCCCCTGGCCAAAGGGCTGGTAAGGGCCCCCCGGGATAGATCAGGAGACAAAGACTTCAGGACAGGATAGTTGACCTCTCTAAATACCGACGACTGCGTCGCACCCCTCTCTGACACTCTCTTCCTCCTCGAGATTCTTCTGCGATCTTCTTATCTAACCCAATTAAATTAGGATAGAAGGTTCTGCATTCGGCTTCTTCATCAGCATCTCACAGCATCTCTCCCAGCATCAGCACCACCCACAGCACCAACAGCATCCCGAGCTCTCGACTAACTAACTAACTAAAGCTACCTCAATTATACCTTTCGTTCATCATGTACCACCCACTAAAGTTTCAATATCGTAAAAATACGAAATCTAATTGGTCAGGCAAGGGGGATGATCATCACACCATGCTTACATATTACTTTTATTCTATCAATCCATTGTTTGCAAAACCCATCCCCTTAAACTTTATTCATTTCTTTCATTCCCATACATGTCCAAACTTTATTTGTAACAAATTATAAAAAAGCATGAATAGAAATCTTCATAGTTGAACTCTTCACCCTCCGTTCTCAGGGCACATCATTCTCGTCCTTGGCTTGTGTTCAAAAGCTCGGTCATCCTTCCGGGTTAACTCTCATGTAGGCATGCGCAGACTTGAATCAGTCGGCTCATTTCGGCTAAACGTGTAAGGCCCAAATGCGCACTAATAATAAAGTCAAAAGAAGAAATATTAATTCCACAAAAAAATGATCACACTGTATACCACCCATCTCTACTCTAACCCCCTTTACTTATTAATAATTTCCCCGCATTAGCATTAGTAAAATAGCTTGCTTTCATTCCGGCTAAGCAGGTGCCATGCATGTGGGTCTTAAAGACGCCATTTTAGTGTCTTCTGCACATGCGCTAGAATTTCCCTCCAAGCGTTACCTCGTCATACTGCGTAGATGCAGTTGACGCATGCGCGGTAAAGATTCCCCATTAATGCTGTTTAGTCCTTTATCCGTTGTTAAAAGCATTAGTAAAACACATACGCAAGCTTCACTAACCCACGTGTTTCTGTGGTGCGTGTTATTATTTACGAAACATTGTTAGTAATTCGTTAATAAGTTAAACGAGAGGATTACTTCCGAGCAAGTCTCTTTCTTTACGAGTCCTTGCTCCATCCGTGCGACAGGGGAACTGAAAGATTTAAACCCATCAATTGTGACAATATCAGAGGCCCATGTCTCCTGGCAACAGATAACATCAAAAACTTCAATAAAAGGCAACCGATCCTTATTACATAATTTGCAGCGTAGCCCCGCCACGTTCCTAGAAGTTGACACTAAGTAATTTGTAAATTTTATCGATGAGTTGGCCTGTATAAAGAATGGGGCCTTATGAGCAATACTGGATGCCACTTGACTAGTAATTAATACCAGTACTGTCTCTGCTTCCTGGCAGCCCAAGAGGCCCTCCAGGTACACCCGTTTCCTATAAGTACAGATATTTGAGTGGGGCGTGGCTAGCCAGCCAAGATGGCGGATGAGAACCTTTAGCCCTCCGTCCAAATCGCCTCAGGGCAGAATCCACGTCCGATGTGCCAGTGAGCAAATCTGCCAGAACAAAGCAGCGGCAAGATGTGGTGTCGCGTTGCAACCATATAGGCGGTCCGGCCCACGTAGCGCACCGCAGACGGAAGTTGGCCGCCAGCAAGGAAGCGTCCGCGACGCCTTCACGCGTCGCTAAGTGGCAGATTACAGCACCAAAGCGCGGTGGCGGCAGGGCCATCGTAGCCCAGCCGCAACAGGCAGAATCCGAGCCCGGGAATACGCTGCGGGCAAAGATCTTTACTGCGGCGTGAAGACACCGCCCAGTGACAGCAACGCGGAGGCCACCAGCCACAGTGGTAAGGCACGGAGTCTGGGGGCAGCAGGGGATGGGCCAGGGCGGTCTGGCCCGAACGTACGTAAAGGAGCTGGCAGAGGGGGATCCCACCAGAGAGGAGAAGCTGAAGACGCGGGCAAGAAGAGAGCTTGCAACCGCCGGAGAGAGGTACAACGCCCCAGAGCTGACCCGACACAGCCGCGGAGGCCTACGCAACAGACGGCAGGACCCACGTGGGGAAGGTGTACAAGCTGGGGCCTGGACCGGACTTGCGCCGGCCCGAGCCTGCAACCCAGGGAATATGTGCCCGCGTCGAGGCCACTTGGGGGGAGCTCACGGCCCAGAAGTCGACAATCAGGTACCCACAAGAATTAAGGTGGCGACCTGCGCTGCCCAGCCCTGCTAAGAGAAGTAACCAAGCAGTGATTGGGCCATTAACCTAAGGACCGGGTGCGACCAATCCTGATACCCAAGCTAGGGGAAAGAAGAGGATGGACGGCAAGGCACACATGCGAAGGCCCTCAAGTGGTGTGAGGCCTACCCTGACCAGAGCGCAGACTTGAGGCCCACCGAGACAATCCTCACATTATAGACCCGGCGAGTAAAGCATAGGTGCAGCACTCAGTACTGCCAAGGGCCTGGACCCTCGACACTCCTGGTCCTGGTCTGGCATGCGCCTACCTGAAGTAGCACCGCTACACACAACTTGGTATCGCGGTAGGCCTAAGAGGCTCCGAATCACGCCTGGCACCAAGCAAGAGCACAAGAAGGCACAATAAGCACAAGTGAAGCACCTGGGGCGAAACTAACGTAAATCTAACGCCAGGTCCACTGCCGCCACCTCTCCGCCTGTTGATGAGGGGCGAGATCCCACAAAGCCACAGCTACCATGACACGTGCTGAAAACCTGTGGAACTGTCCTTCTCCTTCTCGGGGAGGACTTCGGTGCTTGCAAATGACAGGGCCAGAAGAAGGTCAGACCAAGCGCAAAATTGCAGTGCACCAGACCACAGACAGCAGCCTGTGGGCAACAAGAGAGCCGAGGGTCCCTTCGGCCCTACAAGGTCGGCGACCAATCTGGCACAGCTAGAGCCTAATGGACGAATACCCTGTTGAACACCTGCATGCCCTCTGCACATAAGCTAGCCATAGGTCGCTTATGCACAAACACGCAACAATCCGCTGCACACTCGGAAGCACAAGGGGCTCAGCGAACGGAGGAAGAAGGAGCAGGAGAGACCCCAAACCTTGCGCTCTCCACAAAAGTTGACTCAGTCCTAGCCGTGGTGGAGAAGAAAGGCCCTGTCCTGGACCACACCCGGGCCACATTAGAATCAAAAATATACAAGGTTGCATCTGACTTCACCCTACTGAGAGCTGATCACCGAAAGCTATTGGACAAAGTCCAGACCAATGAACAAACCTTACTAGAACCGAAGCCAACCACCCGCAGCCATGCAGCAGCACTACAAGACATAATGGACCGAGTAAGCATGCTCGAAGACCGGCTGTGAGACGCGGAAGGCCGCTTGCGTTGCAACAACATACGAGTGGTGGGCTTTGCAGAAGGAGAGGAGGGGCAAGACCCGGTCACATTCGTCGAACGCTGGCTGCGGGAACTGAACCCTGAGGATGTCCTGTCACCCCAGTTCATAGTGGAGCGAGCGCACTGGGTTCCAGCCCGCCGGCCACCCCCGGATGCCAGGCCATGACCACTGCTTTTCAAACTGCTCAACTACAGAGACAGACACTCGATGCTCAGAGAGATCCGTAAACTTGCAGAAATAAAGGTGCAAAACCAACAAGTCATGCTGTTCCCCGATTATACAATGCAAGTACAGAGATGCCGTGGATCATTTGCAGATGTAAAGCGCCAACTCCGGGCACTGGACATCCGCTACTCCCTATTGTTCCCAGCCAGACTGCGAGTAGTCACAAAAGGACGTACGCTAGTCTTTGATACGCCCTCTGAAGTCTGGGATTCGCTGGAAGACTCAGGACTATTAACGGGGCCAAACCGCCTGCGGATCCGCAATCGCCGCACCGAGGCAGGAGAAACCGCCGCCGCAGCAGAGGAAGAAGCAGCAGGCAGGCAAGATCACAGGCAGCAATACCTGACATGGAACAGAGGATAATGGAACGACAGGAGGCCCTTCACAAGGCTGAAACTATCCGAGCTGCCTCGCAGACCTCCGAAAATGAGACGCGCTCAGCTCTCTCCCACAGTTTGGCGCGGTCATCGCCGGCGCGATCCGAGGATCTGTTAAGACAGAATCTTAACAGATTACATGAGCTGGAATGCAATCTCCCAAACCGACCAAAAATTGATTAACAATGCCCCTGATCCCCTCTCCCCACTTAGAGCAAGTTGGGCCCGAGATATAGGAGAGCTGGATAAGGAGGATTGGCGGAAAGCGCTAGCCTCCCCGCGGGAAGTGGCGATCTCTTCCAGGTTCAGGCTAGTACAGCTTAAAATTCTACACAGAATGTACTACTCATGTCATACGCTGGCCAAAATGAGCGTTAGGGAGGATTCAAAATGCAGGAGACAATGTAACCAGGAAGGCACATTTTTTCATATAACATGGTCCTGTGTCCACATTAAAAGATACTGGGAGAGGGAAGTGGACTGTCTAGGGGAGGTACTGGGGTCTAGGGAAGTTGGAGCCAGAGGCTAAATGGTGCCTCTTAAATGTATGGGGGGGACGGATCTAAAAAGCAAAGAAAAGATTTGGGCGACGCTTGGAATGGCGATGGCTAAGCGAAATATAGCACGAGCATGCGGGATCCCCGAGGCGCCTTTGGTTCAGACTTGGCAGAACAATATGGACTGGTGTATGTTGGCTGAAAAAACAGTGTACGAAAGCCGGGGCTGCCCTAGGAAATGGGAACAGGTGTGGGGCAAATGGAATTTGTATAGAGGGAACATATGTACTCCACCACTAATTGATACACGCCACTTGAACAGAGAGCGGTTGGTCAGTGCAATGGAGAAGTGATATATGTATGTGTTCATGTAAAAATAACGAATGTGATGTCCAGCGAGTTGGCAACTGTCCCCTGTACTTTGCCATAATAGAGCTATGTATCGATGTTTTTTCTTTTTTCATCAATAAAAAGAGTTTATTAAAAAATAAATGGCAATTTGCTGTTTCTATGTGTGCTGCAGAATGCAGCACACATAGAAAGGGCATGAAACGAGGAGAAATTAGTTATTTCTCCTTGTATTGCCATTCTTAGACCAGGTATTACCTGGCCTTAGTTTTTGGCGCTGCCCCAGCCTTGTAAATCTGGGGCAGCGTCAAACAGCAATGGATGTTGCAGTGAAACGCCCACAGCAACACCCATTGCCCACCCCTTTGCCGCAGCAGACTGCGGCGGTAAGGGGCATATTTACAAGGTGGTGTAAATTGTAAATATGTGAAATGGTGCTCCGCCACCCGAGCGTCAGAAAAAGTGATGCTCCAATGGCGAAAGGGGCTTGTAAATATGCCCCTTTATTTTTTAGGTCTATAAAGATCTTCGCTCTATGATCTGAGGCTGGCGGAACCCCCACTAATACTGCCCAATACGGACAGCAATCTGGCAGCAAGTTTAAGGACTGTTGCACTTGTAAGGAGCGAGGGTATGAGGGGTTCCCAAGAGCTCATAGGCCATTCGTTACTAGGTACGGCAAGAGCAGTAGACTTCTGATGTTTCTGAGTCACTGGCTGAAGTCTTTCGAATGCGACTGGGGTTAGTCGCCGATAAAATGGAGGTTGCATTTGCCGTCTTGGGGCTATGGTTACCAGTGGTTCTGCGGGTGTTCTAGCCAATAGGGTTAGATGTTTGATCTTGTGGTGGTAGGGGAACTGTGACTACTGGCCGATGCTTTAGTGTGCTTGCTAAATCCTTGATTGTCACTTCCAAAGTGAACAACCTATCAATGATTGGTGCAGTAGCAGCGGCAAGGATATCTTTCACTTGTCCCAATATCCCTTACCAGGATATGTTTGACTCCCTCGTATTCAGATCTGTACTCTGAGTAGATAATGTGACCTGTTGTTTGATATTTCCTGATGGAGGTCTTTTCCAACTTATGCCGCCTGGTTGGATATCCCTGGTGAGGGGCAGAATACGCCTGGGAAACAAGGAAGACAAATAAAAGAGAGGGAATCCTTTTGGCTTTGTGTGGACTACCATTACCCACTTATAAGGAGGTTTTACATAATTTAGTTAGACTCCTTTTTTCCTTGGTATGCTTGTCCATTTTTCCAGGGTTACCCTCTTCACTGCCAACTTCACTCCTAATGCCAGCTAGTATCTAAGGTATGCCTGCTCAGCAAGAGTTCCCCTTACTTAGGGCCGACTGAAATCAAGCATCGATATTATATATAACTAAGAAGTTATGGGGAAAGGAAAGGAAAAGAGAGGAAAAAAAAAAAAACTTTTATACCCCACCCCCTCTTTTCAGTCACATACCGCAACTCTCCTGAGTTGCAGCGGCTTGCATGCGTCCTCCGTGGGCGTCCACCACTCCTCACTCTACTCTTCCAGGTCCTCGACGTCCTCGGTCTTTGAGTCACCTGTATGAGCTTCTCCTGTGGTCTCGTTCTCTTCCGCGTTCTCTGGTCCCTTTTTCCCAGGCTCTCCGCTGTCGGCGTCTTTGGGGTTTTCCAAGGTCACCTCCAGCTTCCGTCTTCCTCTCTCCTCCCTCTGGATTCGTCAGTTTCCTCTTCTCCCCTGTCCACGCTCTCCGATTGGTTCCTTGGGTCTTTGGTTCCTCCTTTCTCCTGCACGGAACAAGGCGAGTCCTTCTTCAATTTTGTGATATTGTCTTTTTTTTCTTTCCAGGTTCGGTGGGCGAAGGTTCGGGGAAGAGGCGTCGCCGAAGGCAGTAAGTAGGTAGGGCTTGGGTGAATATTCCCTGGTCCTCCCTCAATGTTTCAAAAGTGTTATGCAGTATAACATCTGGATATGTTTTAGAAATATGGAACCATGCATCATTCACATGTGCAAAATGTCCTTATCCACATAATTGTCGGTGTCACATGGGACATTTCTTTGAGCGTTTTATACATTTTCAGTCATGACTGATAATTTTCAATTTGTGCTTTGTTGTTTGAGCCCATGTGTCGGGGTACAATTGTTCTATACAAAAATATCTACCAATTGTTAAGTTAATAAGCAAAGCACTTTATATTCAACATTTCTTTTTAGAGCAGAAACTGTTAATTTGCTTTTCATCTAACATTATGCACCTCAAACACATCAAAATCAGGACATATTCTAAAATAGCCATCTTTAACACTTCTCTCATTGAACTTGCATACCTTCTCACATATCCAAAGTACCCTACACTTATATCCCATACTACACATACATGAATAGGCTTTCATGACTATTGATCACACTCAAGAATCATGACTAAAGCATGTCTTGCTGATTTATTCAAGATGTGTTCAAAATATCCATACAGCTTTCCACATACTTCACCTTTTCATTAATAATTTACACATTACCATTAGAATCCTCAAAAACTATATCGCTACTGATGGAGTGGAAATCTCACGGTAATCTCTCCTTGCAAAAGTACCATTACCCTCGTTTTCCGCTCAAGGCGAAGGGTCTTTTCCACCGTGTTATGACCAAGAGGACATCTACATAAACATGAGCATATCAATGCAAATAAATATTATAGGCAATAATGAGAGTTGTGAGTAGTTTTAAAAGGGATTTATTTTCCAATCAAAATTTAAGTTTCTCTGACTCTTCATTCCGTAGTCAAATATCAATCAGGTTACAGAATTGAAAATAGAAAAAAAGAATCAATACAGAGCATATCATAAATTGCATACAGCGAGTTCCATAAAGGAAGTAATCCCTATTCTAGGAAAATGAGGCATAAATGATGTCAGTCAGAACTCATGAAGAGTTCAAGAAATACAAGCAAAAGTGAGTTTAGCATGAAACTAAATCAATAATTAATAATTGCAAAATCTCCCATAAAGAGAAATAAAGCATAGGGCAAATAAGTCTTGGCAAACCAGTTAATCAAAGCATAAAGCTTGGGGTTTTTAGCAAAGAGCCTGCATCTAAATCTGCCCTTGTTCCCTCACAGCTGATTTTCTCTCCTCTAGTTCAGCACTATCTCCGTCTGAGCCTATCTGCTCTCCCCCCCAGAGGCTGCCCACAGCCCCTCCTCTCTCCGCAGAAGTCAAAATCCTTCTAAAAAGAACCAAAAAAGCCCCCACACCTCAGCTAGTAACAGGTATATAGTTCAGCAAAATGTTTCAAAACGTGACATTGGTCTTCCAATTGAAGTGCAGAAAAACATCGACACCTCTCGGCTGACTGCTCGCATCATCAATCAGGCGAGTTCTTGTAACACATTTGAATTTTGCCCTAAATGAGTTCATCTCCTAACTTCCTGCTAAAGAAGCAATTTATTTCAACTAAACAGAGAACATTTTTTCCAATAAGAACTTATTTTTTTAGGCCAGAAACAGTAAATACATTTTACAATAATAATAAGAAAAATGTGCTTTGCAGTTACTCTAGCAATTAAATGAATGAGGCTTTGTTTTAAGCAACTGAATACTGATAAAAGCAAGTTACAGGCTGTAAATTATAAGAAGCTTCTTTCTTTCATGGACAACAGGAAAGGGCAAACATTCCATTCTTATCTCAAGGACAGTGCTGAAGCTTCCCAAAGCAAAATGAGCTGTATTCCAGCTTTTCTACACTTTTAATACAGTACAAATATATGCTACTTTGAAAGTTCAAAACACATTTTGCAAATTAAATGTACATTCTATAGTGAGGTCAAATCTAAACTAAAAACATTTAGGTCAACCATGAATTAATTGTGCATGGTTTTACATTATTCATTAAACTGAATGCATCTGACTAGGCCTCCTGTTTTCACTTTTCCAGCACCAAATGTTTACGTGCCAGCTAGGGCCTCATATTTTCATTTTTTCCAGCACCAAATGTCGGAGTGCCACTTTATAAATGCAGTTTTATGTATGAAGCTCAAGGCAGCTTTTATCATTAGTAATGCTTAAATCTATAAGCGATATCTACGCTCTCACACTACCTATAATAAGTGTTCAATAGATGCACATTATAATGCAAATTCATATTATTTTGCCTGTCCTCACCAATGCCCTCTATAATATGGCATCCATAAAATCTGATACCTTAGTAGCTACTCATGTTGTACAGTCAATGTGATCAGCTGTTGTAAAATAGGTGGTAAATCTTATGGAAAAAGTCATTAAAAACCAACCTGAGTTTATGCTTATGTGTGTGCGGATGAATGTTTGATATTGGTGGTTATAACCGTTTTTAACTGTACTAGTTCCCTGTGTAGAGCCATATCACCTCCTAGTAGCATTGCAAACATTGTGGATAGGTCAGCTACATTCAATGTCTCATTTTTTTAAAACATATTTTTATTAGCATGTTGATCAACAGCATGTAGACAATTACAGGCAAACAGTTCTTCAGTCATCAAGTGGCATATTGGTGCATTGATTCATAACACATTTATAGAATTAAGATGGTCTATTCTATGTGAGAAAGGAGCTGCTGCAGGAATGCCCCCCATATTCTAATGTAACTAATTCAACTAATAACTGCTATATGTGCAGGGGGGCATATGGAGGGTCAGGGGTAACAGGGGTGGGTACCAGGGCGCAAGGGGCGCCATCCATCAGGACAGAAGGGGCCGCAGGGGGCCAATCGCGTACATGCCCCAGCCAGTGAACCATTACACCCCAAGCACGGCAAGGAACGGGGATGGCCTACTGGGGTTCCGATAGCCCCTTCACCCTTCAAATAGTTCCCCTCACCCCCCCTCTCCCCCCCGGGCCAGGGCCGCCCTCTGGTCCAAGGTCCCTAACCCTGGGCGTATGTTCCCCACGTGGCTGATCTCCCTTCCCGCCCCCGCTTCATCACTGTCTGCCCTCTCCATACATTCACTGTCTCATGATTCATATTACTCAAGCAAGCATATAATCTTGTCTTTATTATTTTTCAAGGAGCCACACTAACCTGAATTACAGAGTATATAAACAACTTGACAACTATCACGTGAAAGTAAGAATGAGCCTTCTGAGCTAGTTGCTTATGCATTGCTTGAACCTTGCATGAACTCCTCTTACTATTTTGGTTGTTGTCCTGCCTTCAAAGCGTGTTCTGTGTGACACGTAAATTAACCTAAATTAACATGGCTGCATCATCTCACTTGTATGTTGGGTGCAGGTTGCAGAGCAGGGCAAAGTTATCTCCTGCACACGAGATAGTCAAGGTGGGAGCATGCTTGCCACCATCCCTTGGTCAGGCAATTGGCTGAGAAAGGAGCATGCAACAAGTTCACACTTACTTGGCTGATGATGTGACCTAGGAAGGGGACCAGCTTCATCTCCTTGGATTTGAAGCGCAAGGACCTGACAAGTTAGTTTTAATTTATTCATGTAATATATATGCAATATAATGACTCAAATTTTAGCACATGCAACATGTGTCCTTGTCCTCTACAACATGATCTTCCTGTATCATGCTGCTGGTTTTATGTTGGAGGTGTCTCTCACTCACACCTTGCAATTGATTACCTTTTATTAATAGGGTAGACCTGGTGTAATTGTTCTTTTGTATGCTCAACGATGACTCTTAACTTCTACACAACTTTGCTATTTGGAAACATGTGCATAAGACACAACTATGATTTTGATATTGGAGTTTATATTTGTTTCTTTGCTCACTTTGGTAATATCAAAGTATTGTCTGTAAAAGATGTTCAGTGCTGATATATACATATATTTATGGGGTGAATGTTTAACAGATGTAAAAGGCCAACTTTTGTCCATGAAAAAAGACATAATATAATCATGACTCTAAATTAATTTTTTTATAAAAAATGTGTTTGTCGTTTTTTAACAGAAATTATGTATAATTGTAGAAATGTGGAGATTGACATTAAAGTACAAAAATGTTCAATTTGAAAGATATCCCTACATAGTTATGCCCAGGCCAAGGATATAATTTTAACAAATAGAGATTACAGCCCTAACATAGGCTATATTTGTTCTCATAGAGGCTCATCGGTTACTGTCATAAATCCAGCAAAGAGCCCCTGATAGGACGAGTATGGCATCCGATTGGTGAGCTCTGGGTCCCTTTAAAGGCCGTTCTCAGTGTCCTGAGACATTCGTTGCACCATAGAATGACAAGAACAGGCTGGGGAGATGTAAAGGCAGCATCCGGCATGCAAGTACGTCCTTAAATTTTAGAGACCACAGAGTGCCCGTGAATGTACACAATCGTGAATAGAAGAGGCGGAGGCCATCTTGCGGCCTTCACAGTGATTGTAAACCTGTAAGAGAGGCAGATATTGCATACATTCAGTAGCCCGGCAGTGGCAAGTGGTTGGAACCTGAGCAATAAGGACCCAGTGTCAGGCACAGAGTGCCACTTCAAAGGCCACATTACAATAGACACAGGAGAAAGCGGCACCACCAGTAAATTTCAGAAGGTGGTTTAAATGGCGGATTTTAAACACAACAACCGTTCTACCACTGGGTTTCACTCACATAGACAGACACATGATGAGGAAGCCATGTGCCACAGCCTAGGAGCCTAACAGACTCCTCACAATATTTGGGGGTAGAGGAAGGGGGGCAGACCGCCAGAGCACCTAAGGCTTGTAACTTGTGCTTTGAAAAGGCTAATAAGTGTAGGGGCTCACCACATGTAACGAGCCTATGGATCTTAAGACACATGAACAGTGATTACCATGTTCGGTGTGCAAAGGTCATAAGCATCTCCTTCACAGTCTTGCTTGCTGTCCCACAGGCAATCAAAATGTTTAAGTTTTTTCTGCGGGGATCGGGGTACCTTATGTTCATATGGATGTCCCTTTGCTAGCTGCCCTGCATACGGGCTTGGCCAAAAAGTGTGAATAAACAAGTGCCTAACTCTGCAAAACAGAATTGTCAACTTCTGAGGACTACTAAGTAAGTCTCCAGCAATCCCACTTTGGAGATTGACTACCACTTGTGAACAAGTTACAATGTTGTCCAAAAAAAAGACACTGGCATCTATTACAAAGGAAGATCTGCAGACCTGTTTGGGGAACCTACATGATAAAATTTCAAACATACTCATCACCGAAATGTGGGCCTTGAAGGATGATGTGGTGTCAGGCCTCTGTGATGTAACCAAGGAGATACAAGCCCTGCCTGAGAGATCATGTTTCAACCAACGCAGAGGATATTGTAACCATGAGCCGGGATTTTGAGAAAATTCAAGATTACCAGGCCAAAATGGAAGAAGAGATCTATCCGCTCCTGGAGAAATTAACAGAAGATAGCTTGGAAGACCAATTGAGAAGAGATAATGTGCGGATCAGTAATGTGCGGATCAGTAATGTGAAAGAAAAGTAAGAAGGGGATGATATCACCCAGTTTTGCAAATCCTTGTTCAGGTTTGTACTCAAGGAGAGTCAGACCTATGAGATCCCTCCAATCCGGGTGCATAAAGTAGGGGTGCTGAGGATCTCACTTGGAATCTGCCCGAAAGGTATAGCTAAGCTGGGTTTGTCTCAGCTAAAAGACAATATAATGATATAGGCCAGGAAAATTGACCACTTACTCTGTCAAGAATAATCCATCAATTTATTTCACGACTTTTACCAAGCCACCCTGACCAAATAGTAGACATTTTCATCTATCACTTCAGATTTTCATGGGAAGCACATCCGATATAGATGGACGTTCCCCTTTGCTCTGTGGTTCCAGATAAATTCAAAGTCACACACGGTTATGCACACTGAAGGAAGCACAAGACATTTTTGGGCCATCAAGGGAAAGCCCTTGATCACCAACTAGAGAAGAGAACAGCCAACTGTGGAAACCGAGAAAAAATTGGGAAAAAGTAAAGTACCTCATCGAATGACACGTAAAGGATACATGAAAGAAGCAGGTTTCTCGGGCTGATACATCTGACTTATTAATTCTATGCATTGAAGCAAACATAACCTACATTGTAAATCTGTGAGCCCTTGAGATAAGTGAGGTTCCAATGGTATCTGAAATAGCATTCAAATTGACCAGTGGCTGTTACGAAATATGTTGAGTATTACCAGGGGTGAGGGGCTTACTGTTTTGGTTACAACTGATGTTGTTCATGTATGTGAAATTGTAAATGTAAAAGTTGTATTGTGTTGTGTACAACAGCAGGGGGAACCGGGGGGCAGAGGGAGGAGAATAGCAGGCTATAACGCAACTCATCATCGCATGAAGGATGTAGATAGTCCTTCTCCTGCTGTGGGTGAGGTATGGAGGGATTGTGGGTGGGGAGGGGAAGGGAAGGGAAGGGAGAGTGTAGGCATTAAGGAGGGTGTGTTCGGTATCTCAAGGCAGATGGCTGAATGTTTTATACAGTTTAAAGCTATGGATCCTTGATTGTGTTTTAACCTTTTAGTGTACTTCCTAGGGAGAGTCTCTGGCACATCAGCGATTCAGATGCTTAGGTGTAATGTTTACCTCATGGTTAAGATTATAACACACAATTTAAGGGGATTAGATTCTGTAGTCAAGCAACACAAGATATGGAGATAGATAAGGGAGGTCCTACCAGATGTTGTATGCCTCCAAGAGACTCGTCTGAAACCCTTTGATGCTTATCCAATTAAACACTTGCTTTACCCACTCAGTACTATGTGGCAATTGAGCATAAGAAAGGGGAGTTATGATTGGTTTACATAAAGGTTTCCAATGTGAGGAAATCAAAGTTATCAGTGACACTACAAAAGGTCTTGGAAGGCAGATATCATAGGGAAGCCTATAATATTCTTAATGTTTATGTCCCTAATCAAGGCCAGGAGCAGTATCTACTTAACCTCTTGGCTAAAATCAGAAAATGGAGCTCAGATAACTTTAATGGCTTGTGAGATTTAATATTGCACCAGACGCTTTGTTAGATAGACACCCACACAATAGGTACTCCCATGGCACAATTTCCAAGGGGCTGAAGTGAGAACTGGTGGACCTAGGACTAATTGATCTATGCAGAGCAAAACACCTGGTCGAAAAGGAATCCACTTTTTTCTCACATGTCCATAGATCCTACTTAAGGATTGATAAAATGTGGGGTATTCAGGAGTTGGTGGTAGCAACAAGCTCTATCACACATTGCACAATAGCACTCTCAGATCATGAAATGTTGATGTGGGAGGAGAGCCCACAACGAGACACTACTAGGAGCACTACATGGAAATTCGACAAAGTCCAACTCAAAGATTGGCTCAGCATACAAGCACTAAGGGTCTAAGGGACTTGATCACACAGTACTTTATCGAGAACGATTCAGGTGCTGACTCTCTAAACATACTCTGGGATGCCTTTAAGGCAGTTTGCTGAGACAGTTGCATAGTAGAAAGTGCAAAACAATGCCTGACTAGAAAGGCCTATAGAGATTAATTGGAAGCAAAACTGAAGGTTGTAATAGACTTATGGGCACCCTGAAGGCCCTGCGAAAGATGACTTCTTTGAAAGCCCAGATTGACCTCCTGGCCACGGAGAAATCAGAAAAAGCATTGTTATACTTAAGACAAGGGTTTTATGAACAAGCAAATAAGACCGGCTCACTATTGGTGAGCAGGCACAGGAACCAGCGATCAGGAAAATCCCAACCCTCATAGGGAGCGAGGGCTGCATTCTTAGTAGGAATAAGGACATAATAAGAGCCTTTTGAGACTATTATGCCATCCTTTACCACAAAGACCCAGTCCAACTAAATTGGGTGGAGAATTTTCTCAGAGATACCACCTCCAAAAACTGACTGCAGCCAATAGGGCTAAACTGGAAGAGTTAATCCTAAAGAGAAGAGGTCTCAAAGGCAATCTCGGACTTGTATCCCGATAAATCTCCAAGACTATTAAAGTCAGAACTGACTCCACCCCTAGTAACGCTGTTAAACTTCTTCCTTTAGTCCCAGAAGGTAAGGCCTTCAATGGCTACTGCAAATATTACTCTCATACATAAATCAGACAAACCTGATAATAAATATGAGGCCTACCGGCCTACACCCCATCTACAATTCTCACACCAAAATCTTTACTGAAGTGTCGGCTTAGACATTAATGTCACATTTGCTGCACCTCTTAGATCCGGACCAAACGGGATTCATTCCACAAAGACAAGTGGTGGATAACATAAGGCACCTGCTCCATTTAGTTGAAAAGGCTAGCTTCAGAAAGATCACCCTTGCTGTCTTCTCCTTAGATGCTGAAATAGCTTTTATCTGAAAGAAACACATATTGATAGATTCCTTACCTTAGAATATCCCCAGGCGTCAGACTGGATCCGGAAAGTTTTCGTCAGCAGTACCCCTGTGCGTCGGCAGGTGGCGTTGTGGGGCTCCGCGTCCGTCGTTGGCGTCGTGGTCGGCGAGATGACGTCGCGGGCGCTACTTAGACGCCGCCCACGCGTGCTGACGTCAATTCTTTCTTTTTCCGCGCCAGCAAGCGCAGATCTGGGAAGAGCAGGAACCCCCAGTCAATTTTTGACTGACTTTTTGAGGCTTTTTGTCTCTGTTTTTTCATTGAGTCTTCGACTACTGGTGCAGATAGGATGCCCGGTTTTAAATCCTGCGGGGACTGTCACCGTATGATGTCGGTGACGGACCCGCACCATGTGTGTCTTTTCTGCCTGGGGCACGATCACGACCCCAAGTCGTGCCCCGACTGCCGAGCCATGGCACCGAAGACTTTGCGGGAGCGGTCCCGAAAGTTGCTGGAAGCCCGGCAGTCGGCTCCGCGCCGTTCGAGGTCCCGGTCCCGTGGGAGGTCGAGGGACTGTGCGCGGAGTCATCACCATCGGTCTTCAGGATCCAAGTCTTCGCACTCGAGGTCAGGTAAGGCGAAGCACAAGAAGTCGAATAAACGCCATCGTTCTCCGACTTCCCCTTGCCGGTCGCGTGACGTGGCTGAGGGTGCAGGTGGTGCCTCCCCCGCGGCTCCAGCGGAGCCTCTGCAGTCGCCGCCGGACTACCCGCCCTTTCAGGGTTCGTCGGTGACTCCGGCCCAAATACAGGAATTCCTGTCGGCCATGGCTCGTCTCTTTGGGCCGCCGGGTCCTGCCGGTGCGCCTTCGGGCCCCGCGGTCCCGACTGGGGGTCCTCGCCTTTCATCGCCTCCGGCATCGCTGTCGGCTCCGGCCTCGGCGCCGCAGGACCCCCTTGGATCCAGGCCTGGATCCCGGTCGACGCCGGTTGACCTTATAACACCTCCACCGATGTCGACCCCACCGGCACCACTTTTGACGTCGCCCGCTCCACGGGACGACGTCGACCCCGGTTTCAGCCCCGAAGTGGACGCGGCGTCGAGCTGGCGTCGATCGATGCCGTTCTCGACGTTGCTCGGGGATTTCTATCCCCATGTCCATGCTCCTTATTTTACACCTGTTGAACAGCCTGAGGAGCCAGGGGAGGACTGGGAGGGGTCTGAGGACCCTCTCGCAGCTGCTTGCGAGTCTGAACAGGACTGGGCTGAGGAGTTGGGGGGGTGCCAGTGGTCTGGATACCTCACCAGACCTTGGCATGCTGTCTCCTCCTACCGTGGCTACGGAGGACGATGCTAGTTATGCTGTGGTGTTGCGTAGGGCGGCCGAGGTCCTACACCTCGAGCTTCCTACGGTGGCCATCAGGACTAACCTCCTGACAGAGGTGCTTCAGCCAGCAGCTACTTCTCCGGAGCCGCTGCTTCCCTTTAATGAAGCCCTTTCTGACGTTCTTTTGGGCACTTGGTCCAGGCCCACCACAGGGGCTCCTGTGGATAGGAACGTGGCCCGACGCCATCGCCCGGCTCCGGGTGACCCCCTTTTCCTCTCCCAACATCCCACCCCCGAGAGCTTGGTTGTCCAAGCCTCTGCTTCCTCTACCGCCTTCCCGTCCGCACCACCGGATAGGGAATCCAAGAAACTGGATCAGTTTGGAAAGACATTTTTTTCTTCCACCAGTTCTGCGCTGCGGTCCGTGAACACCGCATGCCTCTTGGGCCGTTATTCCCAATCTCTGTGGGATACGGTGGCGGACGTGCTGCCCCACTGTCCGGAGGATGCCCGGCCAGCTCTCTCCCAGGCTGTTGCAGAGGGGAGAGACGCAGCTAAGTTCATGATTCGTTGTGGCCTAGACACCGCCGACTCACTGGGCAGATCGATTGCAACGACGGTGGCGGTTCACCGCCACGCCTGGTTGAGTACCACTGGATTTTCGGGGAATGTCCAAAACACACTTCTGGCCATGCCCTTTGATGGCCGTCGCCTCTTCGGCGACAAAGCAGACAGCGCGTTGGAGCGGTTTAAGGACTCACGGGCTACGGCCAAGTCCTTGGGACTCTCTGCAGTCCGCCCTCCTTCGCCTTCTGCTTTTCGCTCCTTTCGTGGTACCGGAAGGGGCGCCCGCAGCGTTCGCAACAGAGCCACAGGCCTGCGCAGCAAGCATCCCAGCGCGGCCGCTGACGCGGGTTCCGCCATGGCGGACCAAGGGGCCAGCGGGCGGGTCAGTCCACCACCACCCCAGCCACCACTGCCTCCAAACCTTCCTAGTCTGAACTTTCAGGCCCATCAAACGCCAGTGGGTGGCAGGCTTCGCCATCACCTCCCCCACTGGCGCACCATCACTTCGGACAGGTGGGTTTTAGAGATAGTCCGGAGGGGCTACTCCCTCCCCTTCGAGACTACCCCTCCAGCCATGCCACCTCAGTACCACCGCATGTCAGGGGATCACTTGGTGCTTCTTCAGCAGGAAGTTGAGGCCCTCTTGGCCAAAGGGGCCATCAAGCGCGTTCCGACGCCAGAAGTAGGTCGTGGTTGCTATTTCCACTACTTTCTGGTGCCCAAGAAGGACAAGGGCCTGCGTCTTATCTTAGACCTCCGGAACGTCAATCGCTTCCTCCGCAAAGAGAAGTTCAAGATGCTCACTCTAGCTCAGGTCTTGTCTGCTCTCGATCCACAAGACTGGATGGTAGCGCTGGACTTGCAGGATGCCTATTTCCATATCCCCGTCCTGCCAGCCCACCGGCGTTACCTGCGGTTCACGGTAGGCCACAAGCACTTTCAGTTCACTGTGCTCCCTTTTGGCCTTACCAGCGCCCCTCGGGTGTTCACAAAGGTGATGGCGGTGGTCGCAGCTCATCTGCGCAGATCAGGGGTTTCAGTCTTCCCCTATCTCGACGACTGGTTGTTGAAGGCGGGCTCGCCCCAGACAGTCGTCTCCCACCTCAAGACTACGGCCGACCTCCTGCACTTGCTGGGGTTCTCCATCAACGTGCCGAAGTCGCACCTGATTCCCTCTCAGAAGCTCCTCTTTATTGGAGCGGTTCTGGACACGGCGCAGTTTCGGGTCTATCCTCCCGAACAGTGAGTCCGGGATATTCGGCCTCTGATTCCCATCTTTCAACCCTTGTCCTGGGTTTCGGTCAGAGTGACTCTGAGGCTGCTGGGCCTCATGGCCTCCTGCATCCTGCTGATCAATCATGCCAGATGGCATATGCGGGCTCTGCAGTGGGACCTGAAGTTCCAGTGGGCACAGCATCAGGGGAACCTGTCCGATCACGTCCAGATCACGGAGGGCACTGCACAACAGTTGCAGTGGTGGCTCACGAACCGGCATTGGGTCGACGGCAGATCCCTCTCCCTTCCCCAACCGGAGTTTACAGTGGTGACGGAGGCGTCCCTCCTGGGATGGGGCGGCCACATGGGAGAGGCGGAGATCAGAGGCCTCTGGTCTCCGGCGGAGTCCAAGCTCCATATCAACCTTCTGGAGCTTCGGGCGATACGGCTTGCACTGTAGGCATTCCTTCCCTCTGTCAAGGGGAGAGTAGTGCAGGTGTTCACAGACAACACCACCGCCATGTGGTACTGCAACAAGCAAGGCGGGGTGGGGTCGTGGACCCTCTGTCAGGAGGCTCTGCGTCTCTGGACATGGCTGGAACATCAGAGCATGTCCCTGGTGGTTCAACACCTAGCAGGTTCTCTGAACGCCAGGGCAGACGAACTCAGCTGCAGGTGCATGCTGGATCACGAATGGCGTCTGCACTCGGAGGTGGTGCAAGGTCTCTTTCAGCAGTGGGGAGAGCCTTGGTTAGATCTATTCGCCACCGAAGAGAACGCACAATGTCCTCAGTTCTGCGCGTTGGAATTCCAAGGCGGCACTCGCTCGGCGACGCTTTGCGTCGCTAGTGGAGTTGCGGTCTATTGTACGCCTTTCCGCCTATACCACTTCTGCCCAGAGTGCTGAAGAAGATCAGGCGCGACCGGGCACAAGTCATCCTTGTGGCCCCGGACTGGGCTCGAAGAGTATGGTATCCCGAGCTACTCAGTATGAGCATCGATCCCCCAATCAGACTGCCTCTTCGGGAGGATCTTCTGTCGCAGCAGCAGGGGACGGTCCTCCACCCGAACCTGTCCAGCCTCCACCTCTTTGCGTGGAGATTGAGCGGCGGCAGTTGATTCCTTTCGACTTGCCTCCTGAAGTTTGTGATGTCATTCTGGCAGCCAGGTGTCCCTCTACTAAAGTGGTATACGCCTGCAGGTGGAACAAGTTTGTGGCATGGTGCACAGCAAAGGCTGTGGATCCCCTTTCTGCCCCTCTTTCTGAAGTTCTACTGTTCCTTCTTTCTTTGGCCCAGCAGGGCTCTGCTCTGGGCACTGTCAAGGGCTACTTTTCTGCTATTTCGGCCTTTCTCAGGCTCCCTGATCAGCCCTCTCTTTTCAAGTTCCCTGTTGTAAATAGATTTCTCAAAGGCATTACACACCTTTTTCCTCCTATTCCTTTCGTGATGCCTCAGTGGGACTTGAATTTGGTTCTTACATACTTGATGTGTGCTCCCTTTGAGCCACTTCATAACTGTCCTCTTCGTCTCTTGACCTTGAAGACTGCTTTCCTGGTGGCCATCACCTCCGCTAGGCGAGTGAGTGAGCTCCAGGCTCTTTCTTGTAAGCCTCCTTTCCTATCAGTCCATCCGGACAAGGTTGTGCTCAGGCCCCGTCCTTCCTTTTTGCCAAAAGTGGTTACGGCCTTTCACATTGGGCAGACTATTACCTTGCCCACCTTCTTTCCGCCTCCGCATCCTTCCAGAGAGGAAGAGAGGCTCCACCGTCTGGACCCAAAACGTGCGCTCTCCTTTTATCTCAACCGCACACAGCAGTTCCGGGTGGATGAACAGCTCTTTGTTGGCTACGTTGGCACCAAGAAAGGTCGGGCGGTACACAAGAGAACTATCTCCCGCTGGGTTGTCTTATGTATCAAAGCCTGTTACTCTTTGGCTAAAAAAGAACCTCCGGTGGAGCTGCGTGCTCACTCCACCAGAGCTACTGCAGCCACTACTGCATTGGGACGTGGTGTCCCCCTGCAAGACATCTGTCAGGCAGCCACGTGGGCCTCGCTGCACACGTTTACCAAGCATTATTGCCTCGACAGCCAAGTCCGGAGAGACAGCTTTTTTGGCCGTTCAGTTCTCCGTGACTTTCTGGTGTGATCTTGGTTCGCAGACCCACCACCGAGGTTGGTACTGCTGGGGTATCTATTCTAAGGTAAGGAATCTATCACTATGGGTTTCTTTCAGATGAACAAGTTACTTACCTTCGGTAACGATATATCTGTAAGAAACATTAGTAGTGATGGATTCCTTACCGCCCCACCCATCCTCCCCGATCTGCGAACTGATTTCTAGGGTTAAGGTCATCCCTTTCAGGGCCCTAGTTTCAATGCACCAGTGGTCAGTATCTTGCATGGCTCTGCGTTCCTGGCACAGAAAGTCGTGTACAGAACTGACGTCAGCGCGCGTGGGCGGCGTCTAAGTAGCGCCCGCGACGTCATCTCGGCGACCACGATGCCAACGACGGACGCGGAGCCGCACGACGCCACCTACCGACGCGCAGGGGTACTGCTGACGAACACTTTCCGGATCCAGTCTGACGTCTGGGGATATTCTAAGGTAAGGAATCTATCACTACTAATGTTTCTTACAGATATATCGTTACCGAAGGTAAGTAACTTGTTCGACAGGGTGACCTGGGTGTTTCTCTTCCAGCGATCGGCCTAGGTCCCCATATGTTAACCTGGATAGCACCTAGTTATAAACAGCCAATAGCAAAAGTAATTGACAACAGAGCCAGATCAGAGGGGATTCCACTGGCGAATGGGATGCAGCAGGGTTGCCCCCTCTTGCCTCTATTTGCCCTAGAGGTCGAGCAGCTGGTAGCCATGTGAAGAAATACCACAGAGATCATGGGAATGCTTTTTTGGGAGAAAGCAAATTAAGATAGAATTATTTAATGATGATATACAACTCTCTAAACAGAATGCATACGTGAGGTAGTACATTATGGATCTCTTCCAAATCAGCATCCCAAGCGGGAGCTGTTTGGGAACTCCAAGAACAATAGGTGTGAGAGGCCTAACAAAAGGAGAAAGAAGCAGATATAGAGCCATATGATAATACACAAACCCTTCTGCAAGAAATGAAAATGCAGCACCTTCTCCTCTAACTACTTCCAAAAGGAAGTTTGTTGCAAAGCATTTTAACTTTATCGCCAACCTTTCATGTGAACAAGACAAAGAGGCTCCAGAAGTTCAAGATGTAGCTCAAGTGGCTCTAGAAGGTGACAGGTGGCTAGGGTTTAATCTGGGACAGTCACTTTCCTTTAATTTACAGAGGGGCCCCACAATTTCATCCTCGCCTCACCTTGGGTTGCTGGTGAGTTCATTGGTTGCAGGGGTGTCTGGTGCCTATATGTCTCAATCCAGTTTTGACTCCCAGGAGTTATTACAGACACAAGAGCACCTGATCCCAGTGTCTGATTTAAGCCAGACATTGATCGCAGCACTCACTTGCATTCAGCCATCTGCAACATCGTCATTGCTAGCTGTCATTTTACTTATTTTGTTTAATTTTGTCCTCATTCACCTCAGATCTAATAGCCCGGCCCATAATTTAAAACTTACCTAGAGCCGGGCACCAGAGTAGACATTACCCCGGTATGGGTGCATCTCTCTCAGATTGGCCGAATAACGGCAGCTGCACCAAGAAGGAGGCCATCACAGCCAAGAGAGCTATGTAGGTGTAATTATTGGGCAAAGTATATATTATTTTGCATTTCATATATCCATCTCTCACCCTAGCCCAATTCGATAGCAAACACCCAAATCTTTTCTTCCTCAAAGTTTTCCCCAGTAAGTTAATTTTAGACATATAAAAAAGGCAGTCTAACCACTCTGAATGTTGATGGGCGTACCTCCCCCCCATTTCTGACAAATTTCTCTTCTTGCCAGTAAAATAGAGTAGAACAGGAGATCTCTGGCAATTCCTGTAATGCCTTCAATCACTCCAAAAATGATCAATGAAAGGCTTACCTTAACATGTAGACCCAAAATACATGAGTTGGTCTTACCCACTTCATCCCAAAACCTTCACTTCAAGGAATCCTGGAGACCAAAAAAGCAGTACACCTTTGGGTCCTTTCAGCTCTCCTCAGGTTATTATTACTGACTAATTCGAGGTGAGGTGAGAAGAAGGAGGATTCATGGAGGGAAAAGGCTCTCCAGAGAAACCAGGTAAAATAGGAAGAAAGGAATAGCGCAATCACTAAAGAAGGGTCTGAGGCTTAAAAGAGAGTGAAGTTCTAAACGTCCTAGTTGTATGACTGTTGTTGCAGTTGTGTCCGGTTCGGTGGAACACTCAAATCAAGTTAGAAACCGATCATCTAGTAAAAGACAGCCCACACTAGATCAAGTACTTAGAAATAACAGCAGCCCCATGCCCGGTAAGGGGAAGAAAATCGAACCTCCAAACATAGAGGGCAAGGGTAAGAAAAGGTAAGCTATCAATCCTGCTGTAACCCCCCCACTCTTAAACCAGGAACCTGTATATTGATTTTAGGTATAATCCGTAAAGGGAAAAAAGAAACTGCACGCTCTGATTCACTCTAAAAAATTGGCTATATTTTAAAAGGTCCCCTCTCTCCCTGGGATATCTTCATGTGATTTAGCCTATGTGGGGTTTTTAGCTTGGGAGGAAGCGAGGGAATTAACAAAAAATGATTTAATTTTGTCTTTGTTTACAAATGTGGGAGTCAAAGCACAATGCGATTTAGCTGCAGCAGGCCTGAGGATAAGGATTCCCGTAGATGGGGAATTTGCACTGAAAGGTTCTAATGCAAACCCTATTCTAAGCTCACATGGAGGATTAGTTCCGCTCCAATGGGAGTTTATTTGATCTTACACCTTAATAGGGAAAATAACAAATACCAACCATCAGGGTTATGGGCTGGACCAACAGCCCCCTGAGAACCTGAGAGTTGTAGTAGCTATTGATAGAGAAGTGGAGTGTAGAGGGGAATCCCATAGGTGGGGGCAGAACAATATGATTGGCCCCCCCCCCCCGATTCAATTTCAAGATAAGCAAGAATGGGAAAACTGGGAAAATGTTCCATCGAGGGTGGAGTCCTCTCACAGCCTTACAAAGCAAATCTCAGTAGCAGAGTTAGGGGTGAGAACCAAGGAATGTAGGACATGTATACCACTGGCGTAGCAAGGGGGGGGCGGAGGGGGCGATACGCCCCGGGCGGCACGAGATTTCGGGGCGGCAGGTAAATTTATCGCCAGCACCCCCCCCCCCGCTCTTAGGCGCTCGGCGGCGGCAAAAGGCAGGGACCGCCACGGGCGGCAGAGTGCCTAGCTACGCCACTGATGTATACTAATAAACATGGGAAACGACCTTAACAACGCGGTCAAAACACTGCAGTACATTTAGATCGCTGCTTTTACAAAGCAAGTCGTTACCACGACTTGCACTGGAGGGCGCTCTAGACTAAGGAATAGTGTGATTTACTATTCCAACACCATATATAAACATATACATCCATAAAGAAGAGTATTGTAGGATGAGTAAATGGATTGAGGATTTTGACTAAGGCGGTGGGAAAATTTCCGGACGCTTCGATAATTATGGCCGGGGACTTCAATGCTTGTTTGTACCCCAGGCAAAGAAATGAGTTGTTGCAGGAGGTATTAGAGTGTTATAGTATACCCCCTGCTACCTTCTCAGTGGGCATCATTAAAAAAAGAATCTAGGGTGTTGGGTCAATGGTTGGCAAACAATGGGTTGTTATGTTTAAATGGGCGCTTTGAGAATGACACCCGAGCAGCTTCCTATCGATTATGTGTTTATTGGCAATATGGACTTTACTGGGATTTTAAAGTAACGTTTTATCAGCATAGAGAGAGACTATTGGACAATTTCAGCCATTCCACACTTTGAAGAATCTGAGGTGGTCACTAAGGTTTTGCCCCTAGGTATAAGCTTCCCTTGGCGACTTAGTTAGAACACACCTTGCTCCACCATACCTTCAGCATCTGGCACCGTATCAAGTTGCTGAAGGTATAGATGTTTTCGAGGGGGCAGAGGAAGATAGAATTGTGTGATTTAATATGATTTTAGAAAAATGTGTTGACTTGTATTTGTATGAACCTTAATAAATGTGGTATTTGTATTAACCTTAAAAAACCTGTAGTGTGACAAACAAGCTTGGGTAATGAGGAAGGTTGGTTTGATGCTGGCTGTCAGAAAGCGAAACATCATCTGAGGAGGGTATCATAGCAACTCAGACTAGGACTAAGTACTGCTCCAAAGAGGAAGTGAATTTTTTTAAATCTCAGTATAGGTATCGACCAGTGAGAAAAAAAACAGATTTTTCCATACCCATTGGAATGACATGATAGAGGTAATACAGTCAGTAGACCAGACAGCATTTTTGCAAAGAATGAATGAAGCGTGTAACCCTCTTTGGGGGTGCTCACATGTATTATTGAGAAGGACGCTTGGGTTTCATACCTGGGGGATTTATATGGCTCCCCGCCAATGCTACCAAGTCTCCAGGCGAGCCCCTCTAGGAGTGTTGATCCTAGTTGCTTCTCTGTAAAAGAGATAAGATAAGTAATTGACTAAATTAAGCTAACTAGGGCTGCATATCCAGATAATATTCCAGCTGTCAGACAAATGGTGTCTGGTGGGCTAGGGTTTATTCATGCCTGTTTTGGTGGATAAGCACAACAGGACTTTATTCCCCTTTGTGGAAAGGCTCTGTTGTAGAGTCCATACTAAAAAAAGGGTACAGCACACAACCCTCACATTATAGGCTGATTAGCCTCCTGGATGTTTCAGAGAAGGTGTTCTCAAACATTTTATTGACACATCTGGACGAATGGGTGCCGGAAAATAAACTCATCCCTATTGAGCAAGATGGGTTTCGTGAAGGTCACTCCACTATATCATTGTTTTGCCCTTTGGGCCATTATCAGGAAATCCTAAGCAATCAATCAGAGGCTGTGCTGCTGTTTTATTGAATTGCATACAGATTTCAACACAGTAGATAGGGGCCTGCTGTGGGAAAAACTTTGTTCCTGCAAAATACTGTCCAACTTGCTTAGTATGATTCAGACATTACATTTTGACAGTTGGGCACAGATAGAATTCTCACCTAAATTAGGGAAGTCCATGACTGTTGTATGCAGATGATTTGCCCCTGCTAGATGACCCCCCTTGGCTTGCAAAGGAAATTGGAATCTATCGACATTTATTTAAAAAATAACTTCCTTGAAATCAACTTGGAGAAACTAAGATAATGGTTTTTGGGAAAGGATTAACTAAGTTTAGAAGGGTTTTGAACTCCTTACCGGTTGAAGTGTTGGACTCTTACAAATATTTGGGGTAGACTTTCTACAAAAACTTAAAATGGGATGTGCATATAGGCCGTGTTAAGTCTGGAACAATGTTACAAGCAGGATGCCTATCCAAATTTAATCAGAGGTATGGATTCCTGTCACTTGCCTCCCTTATGAAAGCTTATGAAGGGAAAATATCTCCCCTTGCACTGGACGAGGCCGAGATTCTTGCACTTGACACTTTCTGTAGTTGGGAACAGCTGGATGGAGCAGTCCTCAAAGGGTTGCTGCGCGCTCCACCGGGAACTATGATACAGGGCTTAAGAAGGGAACTGAAATTGGTGTATTGACAGTTGTTGGCCAATTCCCGCACATTGAGACTTTTCAACAAGCTGCCTCAGGACAAACAAGCACCGATGGTCTCCAAGTTATGCTGGGAAGAGATTTGTGTTAGTGAGAGGAAGTGGGCCAGGAATCTCCGGCTTAGGATAAGAGATCTGAAAATTATGCATTCCGTGTGGCGGACAAAAGAAGTATTGTTCCCTTTTCCAAATAAGCAAGCTTTGAGGGGATCTGCTGAGAAACTAAGTTATACACTGGATATGGATTATCAGAGAGAGAAACCCTCAATAAATGTACCACTAACACTGAAATCCTTAGGCCAGGTAGATGTTTTTTCTCTACTGGGCACATCTACCAGACCCCACGCTACGTAATGAAATTAAAAAAATTAGACTGAGGGTGTAAGGCCAAGAGGAATTAGTTCGCTTTTGTTTTGGAAATGTAATGTAATAAACAATCGCAAAATTGTCATGTTTCTGGCATAAGATCATCTTATTGACCAGAATGTCCCTTCTCGTGGACCAAAATGTGCGTCTGGAGTGGCTTCCAGACATCTGTAAATAGATGCAAGACACACAACATGTAAGGAAATAAAAGCATGCAGACATCGTGCAGTTTAAAATCAAGTATATCTCATATTGGTGTTACAGCAATTAGCCGAATCAGCCAGGTTTTCATAAAAGCTGATGCCCTTGTGTGGTTTATATCTAGTCATTTAGTAATTTCTTGCACTCATCATACTGCAATCGGAACAAAAGATCTCCGCCAAAGTGACCCTTCGGGGGACCCGTAGGGCATTGCCGCGCCTGCCCAACGAGGAGCAACAGCCCTATGATGAAGCATGACATCCCTCAGGATGTGTGAGGGCAACATGATACAGTCTTGTTGACTGTCACTCTACATGTGCCAAAACTTTGTTCAATCTGGCTATACCTGTCCTTTCTCACTACTAGGATCAGTGACCCCAGTTTTTGCGTTTATCTCAACCCCAGGAGCACAGGCACTGGACCTCCTTCCAGCTCCTAGTCCCCCCTCTCGTACTTTTTGATAGACCAGCGAGTTTATAACCTCCCACTTACAAAATGTTAATATATAAACGTAAAAATGAAATGACGAGTGTGCACAAATCATGATTTAAGAGATTTGAGAAAACACAACTCCCTCAATGCTTTAAGGGCCAGATATACGACCATTTTTTGTGGTCGCAATCGGGAAATCGGCCCGTTTGTGACCGCAAAATAGGTCTGTGCAATGCACAAACCCCAATTTTGCGAGTCAGCGACTCGCAAAATAGGGTTTGCGACTCACTATTAGGAAGGGGCGTGCCAAGGGCGTCCCTTCCTAATAACAAATCGCACTTCTATGTACGATTGTTTTGCAACCGCAATTGCGGTCGCAAAACAATCACAGTTTACCACCTATTTCAAAAAGGTGGTAAGCCACTCGCAAACCGGAAGGGGTTCCCAGGGTACCCCTTCCCTTTGTGACTGGCAGCGAAAATATTTTGTAAGAGCCGGCATGCCTACTCTTAAAAAATGGAACAGAAATGTTTCATTTTTCTTTTTTAAATGCATCCCGTTTTCCTTTAAGGAAAACGGGCTGCATTTTTTTTTTAACTGCTTTATTTTAAAAGCAGTCACAGACAAGGTGGTCTGCTGACCCCAGCGGGCTACCATCCCTCTGAGTGCTGGCCGTTCCCAATGGGGTCGCAAATTGCGACCTGCCTCATGAATATTAATGAGGCAGGTCTCTTGCAATCCCATTGGGAAGCGCAAACAGTGTCTGAGACACTGTTGTTCATTCCATTTTGCGAGTTACAAATTGCGAGTCATAAAACAATGCAATTTGTGACTCACAAAATTGAAGGATTGTACATCTGGCCCTAAGAGTGTTACGTTCTTTGCTGCTGTGCCTGCATCAGTGGGAGAAGCAAAGGCGACACGTAACCTGAACCTGGCGATTTGTTGGTTGCAGCTGAGGACATTTGACGGGATTTTAGTGCCTGGGGGAAGCCGCTGTGGGACCGACCGCCGCTGGAGGACTTCATGCCCCATAATCCCTTGCTACCTAGGCATCTTTAATTATTCTATTGCGCTTCATAAGGCGCTGCGCAGTCCCGCACCTTAGGGTTGTGCCTGCATCGGTGGGAAAAGCAAAGGCGACACGTAACCTGAACCTGGTTGGTTGCAGCTGAGGAGGACTTTTGCCATGATTTCAGTACCTGGGGTAAGCTGCTGCTGGACCAGCCGCCGCTGCTGGAGGGACTTCATTCCCCATAATCCCTTGCTACCTAGCCAGCTGTAATTAATCTCTGGCGCTTCATAAGTTGCCCGCGCCCGTCAGTGACCAGAGGAGGCTGGGCTGGGCCACCCCCTTGGTTCTTCATCTTGTTGGACCCCAGCTATATAGTGAGTCCCATTGGGCTGTGAAGATCATGGAGTGCTATAGTCTCTTTGTACATGCTGACTTTTGTGTCCATTAGTAGAGTCATGGTAAAGCGCAAGCTCCCTGGGGACCGTGAGCGGGTGGATGCTAATGCCAAGCAAGCTGGTGGAACTGTTACAACAATTGATTCCTTTTTAAGATGGGCAGCGGGTGTTCTTGCAAAAGAAATGGACCTTGCTGAGCGACGTCTTTCACTCAACTTGGGAGAGACTCTTAGCTCCACCCTTGTTCCTACTGTGGACAAGGGCGGCCGGCACGGCTCGCAGGTGGGGGGGGCGGGCGCAGGGGGGGAAACGGGCTCGCGGGTTGCTTTAAAAAACAAATAAATTAATTAAATAAAACCTACCTAGCCGCCGCCGGGTCCCGCTTCTTCTCTCCTGCTGCCTGTATCCTACTCCAAGTCGGAACAGGAAGCAGGCAGCCAGGCTCCCACCCCTAAGCCGATCACAACGCTCCAATGGAGTGTTGTGATTGGTCTGAGCGCCGTGACACGGCACTCATCCAGGGGCTGTAGGGGTGGGCATGGTTTCCATGCAGGCTGCAATGCATTGGAGTGCGCATGACTGTTTTGGGCGGCCCGAGAGGGCCGACCAAAAAGTCATTGCGCACTGGAGTGTCTCCCACTCCTCCCCTGCAGCTCCGCCCTGCCTCCTCATGCACTGCCACAGCAGGAGGAAAAAATAAAATGACGCCTCAGCCTTAGCGGAGGAGCCGCCACTGACAGTGGATCAGCCGGACCCTCATTTGGTAGCAGATTTAGAGGGTTGCTCGGAGGGTTGCTCAGAGTCCATGCCATGCGACCAACGGTCTAATACTCTGGTCTACCAAGTACCAGCTGATGGGTCTGTTATATTGACTAATCCTGTCCTAGTAAGCAACATTGTTAACTGTTCTCCCGTTAGTGACCCCCTAGCCAAAAGGAAGCGTAACATCAAACAAGGGGCTCGTACACAACTAGACAGACCACAAAGGGGTTTTCCCAAGCCATCAGAGTCCATTACGACAGAGTCTGTTCCAAATTGCTCAACTGTGACCCTTACCCCTGGTATGCTGGTGCTGTTGTTTACCCCAATTAGACCAGGTTGTTGGACCATATAAAATCTACAGTGGCTGATTGTATTTCCCCTTTATTGATTCAGCTACAGAACTTGGAGGACGTTATTGCTTAGCTATCTCTGTCCCAAACTAAGTATTTTACCCAACCGAGTTCTGTACAGACATCTGCACGCGACCTAACTAGGTCATCGTCCCTGAGCACTGCCCCCGCCCCTAGACATACCATCATGCGAGGAGCTTCATCTGTCAATGATTTTCAGCCCTCTCCTGTGAACAATGTGGGAGTCCTGCCTGCAGGACCTCTAGTGCTGGGGAACATCGCCGATCTGAGGCTCAGGCCGATTTTCAACAAAGAGGATTTGCTTCGGGCATTAGTTCCTTTCCCACTAAGTCCTGCCTCAACCTTCCACCTGAATATTGCCCCTATGTAGCTGTGCTAACTGGCGTGCCGTATTTGCAAACTACTGGGGAGGAACATACCTTGGAACATAAAAACAAAGTTTGTCACTGGCTGTCTTGTAACTCTGATTTCAAACTGAAGGAGTTTAATGACATCCTGTTTGTCAGGAGGGTTGGTCCTGCAAAAAACACAACTTAATGGGGACTGTGTTGTTATCAACTGCAAATATCCCGGCTTAGCCAAACGTCTAATACCAACTGATACTACTAGGAACACGCTGGGAGGTGCAATCAATATTGTCCCACTAGGTTATTTCTATCAGCATTTACAATCTATGAGGGGGTGGGGGCAAAGGCCTGTATTTTCTAGACCTGTTCAGTTGTTTAGCCCTGCCGTTACCACCTCCAATCGTTTCCTCCCTCTGTCTGACTCGTCGAATGTTGATTGACACCCCAACTTTACTGGGTGTATCAGAGCTTGGGTTGCAGGGGGACAACCTTAATGCATACAATTTCTGTTATTAGCAGTTCTGTGGTAGTAAGTACAACCCATCCTCTTTCCTCCATTGTAGAAACATTCCCACCGGGGATTGCTGGGGACTCCACGGACCCCAGCCTAGTAGAGCTTGGGCTTCAACAGGAGGGTCTTATTCAGCCTGTTTCTGTTATCAGCAGCCCTGTGGCAGTGAGTTCAATCCATTCTTTTTCTCCTATTGTTGAAGATTTACTTGTGCCTTCTATCAAGTTTCTTTCTTGGAATACTGCAGGCCTAGCCTCCAAACTCCCATGTGCTGAGTGGCGCAAGTTCATTGGGAAATTTGACATTTGTCTTTTCCAGGAGACTTGGTCCCTTTCTCCTTTGTTTTTCCCTGGTTACGCTGACTTTGTTAAGGCTGCCACTTCTATGGGGAAGGGCTGTCCCTCTGGTGGGTTGACTACCTGGGTGAAAAACACCTTACCCTGTTCTGTTGTAGTTGAGGTGGGATTGCCTGACATTTTATGTGTTAGCCTGCAATTCTCCGCCAAAGTGACATATTATGTTTATAACGTATATCGAAGGCCAGGGAGTAGTGGATCAGAGTCACTTATTAGTGATACACTGAATACTCACTTGGCAGCCCTTCCCCCAGATGCTTACACAATAGTTGCTGGTGACTTTAATTATCGGTTTGAGCATTTAAGTGCTAATACTGAGGAGGATTTTGTATGTGAAGAAGACCAGGGTGGGTTAGCCACCGGATGACTCTCTTCCCTGTTAAGAGGTGGTCAGCAATTGTAGTTCAGCTAAATGCCCTTACCTTAAATCAAGGCCTTAGGGCTTGTGAAGGGAGAGCCCCTTCCGATAAAGAAGGGATGCAAGTCTCCTGAGGCTTGAGCCGGGAGGTAGTTGTGAACTTCTGTTCTTTAAAAATTGTATTTTGCACATGTCCTGAAATCGTATTGGAATAAATGTTTTAATCGTTTATAATCTTTTTTAACAATACGGTATTGCACTGAATTTTGGTTTTAACCACGGGTACCTGTACCACCTGTGTGGTGATTTCTGGGCTGCGGAGGCGGGGTGGGGGCTTATTCAAGCTTGCTCGGTGGAGTCAGGCGGGGCCGCCATCTTAGGGGTAGACAGGTCAGCGGACCAGCCTATTTCCCTGACCAGGAGTTTAAAACCGATGCAGGTGCGAGCGCGCAGCAGTAAGTCTCCTGAGGCTTGAGCCGGGAGGTAGTTGTGAACTTCTGTTCTTTAAAAATTGTATTTTGCACATGTCCTGAAATCGTATTGGAATAATTGTTTTAATCGTTTATAATCTTTTTTAACAATACGGTATTGCACTGAATTTTGGTTTTAACCACGGGTACCTGTACCACCTGTGTGGTGATTTCTGGGCTGCGGAGGCGGGGTGGGGGCTTATTCAAGCTTGCTCGGTGGAGTCAGGCGGGGCCGCCATCTTAGGGGTAGACAGGTCAGCGGACCAGCCTATTTCCCTGACCAGGAGTTTAAAACCGATGCAGGTACGAGCGCGCCTAAGGCAAGCCCGTCTGCGCCCGTCAGCGCTCGGAAAGGGCTCAGGGCCAGGATCGCTGGTACTGGTGGGTCAGAAAAGCCCCTTCCGATTACTTTTACAACAAAGATGCTGTTAGAACTAAAGGGGGCAGATAGGGCCCATAACTGTATCTGCCTCTCTTGTGACTGCCTACCCACACCACGAACACTGGTCCCCATTGCACAACCACACTTCCCAAACTCTTGGACCTGCCTGTGGTCTCTCTGAACGATCAAGGAGCCGGATCAGGTGGGGATAACATCCAAGTAATCAAATGTTTATTGCTCAATGCGAGATTGCTAGTTAAGCATAGCATAGAATGCGCTAGGCTCATTGAAGAATGGGATATTAAGTTGGCCTTTATCACGGAGACTTGGATGGATGACTCTTCTGGTCCGGACATATTAAATGCTACTCCACCAGAGTTTCTATGCTATACACGAAACAGATTACATAGGAAGGGGGGGGGGAGTGGCCGTGATTTATCACAGGGATATCAGGGCGACTTTTCAGTCGGTCACATCGGATTCATGTGAGGCCATATCCTTTAACTTTAAGCTCTCCAACCATCATTCTTTTAAAGGTATTCTCTTATATAGACCACCGGGAGCTAGGAATACCTTTCTAGCCTCTTTAAGCAACATCCTAGAAGAAGGCATTTGTACAGAGGCCTATACAATCCTGGGAGATTTTAACTTTTATCTTGAGAGCTTAATAGACCCTGATACAAGGACACTGTTAGATACTATGAACAATGCAGAATTGAAGCAGCAGGTTCTTGGTCCTACTCATTTGGCAGGACATACCTTGGATGGTATTTTTTCAAACCATCCAGGCCTACAGTTTATAGGCCTCTTGCCTCTTGTATGGTCAGATCATGCGGCTGCCCGATTTGAGCTATCATTTAACATCCGACCTACAAATGGCTCTCATCTAAGAGGTCGAATAACAACCAGGGCTTGGAAGAACATTGAAGCTACGGCTTTACAAGAGTTTCTTACCGCCACGGATATTCAGATGCCGGATAGTGTGGAAGAAGCCGCCATGATTTATACAAAATGGCTTGAGAAGGCGTGTGACAAATTAGCTCCAAAAAATCTGTCCTCCCAAGAAGACTACACCTATCAGCTCCATGGTATACTGACGCTCTGAAAAATCACAAACTTACCTGCAAACGGCTTGAACGAAATTGGAGAAAGGACTATAAAGAACTAGATAAAATATTGTATAAAATGAGTCTTCTCAAATACAAACAATCTATTCACCAAGCCAAACAAGAGTTCTATGTGGCACGCATAGATCTAGCGAAAAGCTCGACCAAAGAATTATTTAAAACGGTCTCTAGATTGGCTACTCCACACCCTGCGATAGTTGAAGCAAGCCAAGATCTTTGCGAAGAGATTGCTACGTTTTTTGTCAACAAAGTGGAAACCATCTTCTCAGCCTTTTGTGGCTTGACTAATGTCACGCTGGACCAGGATAATGAGAAACTCAAGCCCCAAAAAAGCTCCACTGAGACCTTGGATAGTTTTAGGCCAGTATCCTCGGATAATTTGGAGAAGCTACTTATGGCCGCCAAATCAGGATCTCCACATGATCCTTGTCCGGTACAAGTAGCTCAACTAGCCCCAGGTCCTATTGCGCGATCTCTGGCGGCCATTTTTGAGGGAATGTGTGAAACGGGGCACTTTCCCAGTTGCTGGAAAGTGACCTCCATACTGCCCCTGCTGAAAAAACTGAGCCTGGACTCCAAAGATCCTAACAACTTCCGCCGATTTCGCGCATCCCATTACCGGCTAAACTGATAGAAAAAGTTCTTAACATCCAACTTAGCTCTTTTTTAACGGCAACACAAGCATTAGACCCTTCCCAGTATGGGTTTAGAGGGGGCCACAGCACTGAGTCCGCTCTTATTAAGGCAACAGAAGAGATCAGAGTAGCCGTTGACCAAGGAGGGAGGGCAGCACTGATCCTGTTGGACCTGTCGGCGGCCTTTGATACGGTCCATCATGGCATTTTGATGGACCGTCTAAAGGAGTGTGGGATTCAATCTAAAGCATGGGCGCTGATAAGTTCCTTCTTGTCCGACAGAAGACACACGGTGGCACTGAGTAGTTGCCAATCAAAACCCTTTGTGCTTCCTTGTGGGGTCCCACAGGGGTCCTCCCTTAGGCCCACCCTTTTTAATGTTTATGTCTCCTCCTTGGCCCCCATTGTTAGATCATTTGGGTTCGGTCTCACGTCCTATGCGGACGATACCCAAATTGTCGTGTCATTACTTCCGGGCCAGGATGTAGGCATAGACAAACGTTTTCAAACATGTATGAAATCTGTTGGGAAATGGATGGCAGAGAACTGTCTAAAACTTAACTCAGGCAAGACTGAGGTCCTTCTGTTTGGAAAGGACACTAGCTTTTGGGCCCCAGGCTGGTGGCCAGACTCGATGGGCTCTCTCCCCACGCCTTCAAAAAAGGCAAAAAATCTGGGGGTAGTTGTGGACGAGAGACTAACCTTCGGGGATCAGGTCAATGCAGTAGCATCTTCAACCACTTACGTGCTTAGAACAGTGAGGAAGGTAATGCCATTCTTACCCCTGAGTAGTCGACAAACAGTGGTCACAGCCTTGGTGTTATCCAGGCTTGACTATTGTAATAGCTTGTATTTGAATATCCAACAGAAAAGTCTGAACAAACTACAGCTGCTGCAAAATGCAGCAGCAAGACTTCTGACGGGTACACCCAAATTCTCACCCATTTCCAATGGTTTAAGGAATCTCCACTGGCTTCCAATACGGGACCGAGTGCGTTTTAAATCCCTATGCATGGTCTTCAAAGCCCTCCACGGCAAAGGCCCAGACTACCTGAACCAGCTGTTCCACTGGTACACTCCTTACAGAGCACTCCGCTCGACAGGTGCTAAGTTGGTCTCAGTTCCACTCAGAAGGACTGCTTTGTGGGGGGACAGAAGCTTCGCTGTCAGCGCAGCGAAGGCCTGAAACGCCCTGCCTCTTTACCTCAGAGACGCTACGGATCTCCTAAATTTTAGGAAGGGCCTAAAGACCTGGCTCTTTTCTGAATAATTCCTCCCTCCTTGTTTTTTTGCCTCAGGACGTATTTGCTAGCGCCAGGACACCCATGGGTAATCGCCGCGCTTTATAAAAGTTACTAACATAACATAACATAACACACATACGATCGTCCAAATTATACTTGTTTAATTGGTTATATATTGCTGGACATTTGACCCTCGCCCAAATTGGTCGATATGTGCATTGTCTCCCGGCAGGATAGTGATCACATTGCACTAGACCTAACACTAAGTTCATTGGAGACCGCCCTGGTCAGTACTTGTACCAAACCCTTCGATAGGTTGCTCAGTCTCTCTAATAATAGGCGTATATTAAAGTGAAGTTCCGTTGCGGGTTCCCCTGCTGTAACTAAAGAGGCTAATGGCATAGTGGCCACAGGGTTTGAGGCTGTGCAATCTCTGGCTCAATCCCAGGAAGACTTGTCCACGGCATAGTCCATTTGTTCTGTTCATAACGATATGTTCACATCACTGAGGGATATTTTCTTTGTGGAGTCGAAAACACATACAAAGAAAAAGTCTCCGAAATCATGGTATAACAAGTCATCTACAGTAGCTAGATGCTCGTTATCTAAAGCTATTCAGGACCAGGATAGGCCATTGATATTAGAAACCAGGCAGGCTTACAAAGCTACTGTAGCTCGAGCTAAGAGAGACTGGGTCTATGATAGCTAGCCATCCATGCTTCATGCCATCAAGGAAAGCGACCACCGTTCCTTCTGGTACATTTTAGCCATTGGAGGATTGGAAAGTTCTTCCCCCTTGGAAAACATCTTGGCAGCAGATTAGGTCGCCGATTTTTCTGAGCTTTATTCTCCTGTTACCGATTTTCCTAAGAGCTCCATAACCAGCTGTGGCCCGACGGGTCTTGGGCCAGTTCATCCTCAACTAGATCTCTCTGATTATGCCAGCAATCTTATTACTATTTCCGAGGGTAGGACTGCCCTGGATTGGATTATCCCAAATAAAGCCCCAGGTTTGGATAAAGTCCGAGGGGATTTATTCAGGACTGAAAAGGACATTTGGTGCCCATACTTAGTTTTGTTTTTTAATGCTGTCTTGAAAGGTGCACCAATGCCTCCCACCTGGGCAGAGGCAGAGATTATTCTGATTTTTAAAAAGGGTTCCAGGTCCCTCCCCTCTAATTACTGGCCCAGGAGCCTTATTGATAGTACGCAGAAATCTTTTAGTAGGGTTATCCTGGGTAGGTTGCGTGATTGGCTTATGGACGTTGCTATATTGACACCATTACAAGCTGGCTTCAGGGAAGATATAAGTTCATTTATCAAGTGTTCCAACTCCAGTTATTGTATTGGAAATATGTTACACTTGGGGGAAGTCTATACGTGATGTTCGTTGACCTCCGGTCGCCTTCGACCTAATATCTAGGGATGTTCTCTCGAAACTATTGGAAAAAATTGGTGTCCCCCAGTATCTCTTGATTAGGCTACACACTGGTAATTTTGCAAAGGTTCGCTGGGGGTCTCAGGGTGAACGTACGGACGCTATCCCTGTTAATAGGGGATTCCGACATGGGTGCGTTCTTGCCCCAACCTTATCTTTGTTATTTATCAATGGTTTGGCGCCGTATTTAAATAACTGCGAGAATGACGCACCGAGGCTTGCCGATGTTAGGATCCCCGCCCTTCTGTTTGCAAATGATACCCTCCTGATCTCTAGATCTCCAATAGCTCCTGGTTCAGTTTGGGTGCTTCTGCAAACAGAGGGGCTTAGAGGTCAATATCGGCAAGACTAAGTATAGGATTTTTAATCCTCGTTCAACATCCAGGCCCAATCCTGAACTCCATGGAGATGTTTGGAGCGAGTTACAATCTTTGATTATTTAGGGTCACACTTACAGAACATTTTGATTGGGCTTCGCACATTCTAAAGCGTAGGCTAAAGCTTAAACAGTACTCCAGTGGAATCATAAGGTCTTAAAGGGGTTCTTAATTTTGCCCCTTTTCTCCAGTCCTCCAAATTTATAACATGCAAGCTGTGGGGACTGCGGTGTATGGTGCAGAACTTTGGGGCCACCAAGAATGCTGTTTGTTGGAGAAAGTAGAAAATCGCTTCATGCGTTCATTGACCAATCTCCCTGTTAGTACCCTGGTCATACCCCTGCGTTTAGACCTGGGATTGAGAGCGCTCAGTGCAAAAATAGGTTTTAGACCACTTTAGTATTGGCGCAGAATTTGGGTGACCCCTGATCTGCTCCTCTATCGGCAGGGTTTAGAGGATGTTCTTAAGTTACCTGGTACTTTAAACATACCATGAGTTAGGCATATTAAGCAATCCTTTATCCAGCAAGGTTGTGAGAACCTTTAGTTTACCCTCATAGATCTTAGTGGGATATATAAGGCTGCTTTAAAGGGTTTGTATTGGCATTGTAAGTCATCCACATATATTGGACAACCGGGAGCAGGCTCCTTAGCCTCTGCATTTCTTGATTTTAAAGTAAATTTTAATTTGGAACGAGTCCTTGATGAGGTTGAGCCCCCTTTAGCTAAGACACTATATTTGACATTTCATTATTGGATTTTACCTCTATGTTCTTTTACTTCTGAATGGCAGTAAGTAACTAGGGATTTGGAAGGGTTCTGTCCCTTTTGCGCTGGGATCATTGAGACTATCGAGCATGTTTTACTTTTTTGCCCAGCTTACATGGGACATCGTAAAAAATGGATTATTCCAATTTGTCGACTTTTGGGCATACGAGATTATAGGGTAGCGATTAGGATTTTACGAAGTGATACAAGGCAACCTATAGTGTTTGCAGTCTCACTATTTCTGTTAAGTATGTGGAGACTAAGGCTCCATAAACCTGTAGTATAGTGATCCTGCCTCTGCTGTTTACCTGACTTTGCTTTATACCCTGTATTTAATTTTGTTGCTGTATTTTAGTATACTGTACTGTTGCAATGGAGTTAACCATTTCTATCTACTCATGTATCGCATTTATTGTTTTTAACCACACAAAATTTTATGATTTTTATGTATTTTTATGGCTTGTTGCCAAATAAAGATTAATTAATGAATAAGTGATCTATACAATTTGTGTGGCAGCGAGTTTATAACGTCCTACTTAAAAAATATTAATATATAAACATAAAAATGAAATGACGAGTTTGCACAGTTCATGATTTAAGAGATTGGATAAAACACAGCTTCCTCAGTGCTTAGAGAGTGTTACATTCTTTGCAGCCTTTTTGCACTGTAAGGCATTTATCTCACATCAAAAATACCAATGTCCATAATTGACAAACGTCTGACACACATATAAAGAAAGGACAGATCTGTAGTCAGATTTTTGTGAATAAGTGTTTAGTTAAAAAATATACAATGAAAAATTAGATTTAATGAGCTCTATAATTAAGTTATATAGAGGTTTTGAGTTCTCTCTAATAGCGGTGGTTAGATGTTGAAGTTCAAGCAGCTGGAATGGGAGTTGTTTGAGATGCCAATTCTGGAGAAGGAATTGTTCCTCATATCAAAGTCTACTTCACCATAAAAACATCTTCGAGGAAACACATTTTCCACATGGTAAATGCAGTAACTTCTAGCATATGATTGTGGAAGAGTGTGGACAAAAAGTGGCAACAAACAGAATACGGAACAATGGCATCTTTAGCACACAAAGATCCAGATTACAGTTACCTAGTAGAACACACAGCGCATTGACACATTTTCATCTTCTCAATTGTCCACACGCGCCTCAGTTGTGGATGCGGTGGTGGGCACAGGTTGCGATGACTGTGTGTGAAACACACTTTAGATTCAAGAGGTAGTCATGTTGCCTCCATCACATCAGAAATGTGCATGTGAGCGAATGAGGGAGTTATCTGTCTCACAAGGTCTTGGCCATCTTCCTAAGGCCATTCACTAAGTCAACCAATTTTAGAAGTATTGTCAGTTTTTCAGCTTTGACGACCTGGACTGATTCTTGGATGGAGGCATTAAAGTGATATATAGTTCACCAACTAAGGAACTTTGGGCCTAATTTTGAGTTTGGCAGCTCATTAACAGTGCTACAGGATATAATACCTTATAGTAAGGAAAATCAGGCCCCCTGTCCAAAGCATCCTGCGTATCCATCCATGTACATCCATGCCATGGATGAAAGAGTAGAGGTCTGCTATCTTTTCTGGGGCAGCCTTGCCCACCTTCAGGCTGTCAGTAAGCTCCTTCATGTTGCCATTTACTGTTACCAGATCCTCTTTCATAATTTATAAATTGCTGTTGAGTGTTGTTTATGCACTTTTCAAATCAAGAACAACCCACCAGAGTCCATTGGCTGTCTATGTGGTCTTGAGCCAGTGGAAGAGTAAGTTGTTGTGGGTCCTTAAGACCCTATCACTGCTTCATTTGTAAGAGTTGTATGTTCTTTGTTCAGGTTCTGATACATTAAATATATTGTCTGCTTGTCCAAGGAGTTCAATGAGGACCCCTGTGTGTTCAACTGTTCTACATCTGTGGCTGGACAAGCAAAATAAACAAAGTAGAGGAACAATGTAAGTAGTTGTGACCGAATGGAGCGCATATTATTGTCAGTATTGTTTAATCATTCTCCTTTGTCTATTTAATATCTGTGATAATCTTGAATGGGGATTACGAAGATTTCTATTGTTAAAGTCATTGTCATGGGACACACTGTCCAATATACATGCAGCAATGAGAATGAATCATGGAGCTATGGAGCTGTGGCATTACATATGTCTTGCATGGTCTCAATTAATGTCAAATCTATAGATGATGACTGATTCCAACATAAATGTCTTTAAAATCTTTCATCATAAGAATGCATGTATATACTGTCACATTGGTGTTGTATGTCTAGGACATACATTTAAGTGTTACTCATTTCTTTGAGAAAGTGTGTGCACATTAGAAGAACAAGCTTGTGCCCATTGTGTAAATGCTGTTTGAAATCTCTCACTGCTCCCATCCTTACGCAGGGATGTTTGCTTTGTGTCCCAGGAGTGCGTTGAAAGTTTTTTATGTTTTTGATGTGGACAAATTGCAAGAAAATATTCATAAACTAGCATTTACCATAAAAAGCAAATACATTCCTTAATAAATACATAAATATTAATAAACCATTGTTAATATTATTGGCAGATCTTCAAAAAATTCAAACAACCATTCAAGCATATCGTAGAACATTAAAATAAAATGGACCTGAACCGCGCCCTCTCCCTTACACCACAGCCACTCCCCCTCCCCTTCCCCCCGCTCCTCCCCATCCCTTCTCCCCCCATGTGTTTCCTTCATATTGCACCATTCAATGCTGTGATTCACTGTTGCATTCCTTCTGCATTCGAAACCCTGTTGTACACCTCTATTGCAATAATAAAGAATTATGACAAAAAAATGGACCCTCTATTCTACATAGTGGCCTGCCGTCCACTGGCCCTTTAACATAAGAAATATTGACTTCCAAAACAATAATGACACTTATAGTTGCACCACTTATCCATCTCGGGGACTGTGGACCCAAGTTTGTCAGACCATTTTTCAGCCTACCTAAGCCAACAACATCTTTTTTTTTTTTGCGCGCGCACTAAGCAGGTGTTATAAAAGGTCGACACGGTCCAAGCACATATGAGTGTCTGCTTTTTTGCAAATAAAGTCTGTATCTACATACGTTAATAAAAGCTATGCCGAGGGAGATCATAGTCGCTTTGAAAGTCTGAACGTAAAGGACGCTGGCAGAGTAATGGAGCGAAATAAATTAAAAAATCTAGGGAGAATATTCACTTTTAATAATGTAGTGACAGACAACAGTAATCGTGCCAGTGACGCATTTGAGTGATGCATTGTTTGAGAAAAGCCTCATAATTAAAACGGGCTATATCTGTCTGTCAGCACTACACATTTTAATTCCTAAATACATCATCTTCGAAATAACCTAATTATCTCACCGTTCAGATGCAAAATTACCAATCAGTAGGGTTTTAGCAAAATTTTACTTATTAACACATACCTCCCCGAAGCACTCAGCCTCCTCCTCGAGGAAGAAAATGACCTGGTTAACCACAGACCAATAAACACCAACGTTGTTAATAAAAACTGTGATTTTACTCTCAATCCCTTTAAGCCCAATAGGTGATTTGCTCATATGTTTTAAGATGTAAGGTAAGTCCGTTTTTATATAGCGCAGCTACTCACCCTTACGGGTCTCAAGGCGCTGGGGGCTCAAGATAGCGAATAACACTGGAGAGCTAGGGAACCCTTAATGCGCACAATGAGTAAACTGTAACCAGCTAGATGCCAGACCCATCAAAATCACCTTGGTGGTTGGAGTAGCATTCAAGGCCTACACATGCCGAATAAATAATTCACCAAATCCCACCACCGCAATAACTTTCCATAAAAAGCACCAAGAGTTCCTATAAGAGGCCTTCTCTGCACTGCATCAAGTACAAAAATACAATTGTTAATATGAGTACTGGAATATAGCTGTGCTGTTGCAGACAGACCAATTGTTCTGTAACCCGGGACAGCAATAGGGCAAGAAATGTACGCAAACAACAATTTGTGTTCTGATGAATGTTAATCATTTGTTCCTACTTATGCTTACAATTCTACATTTTTCTTTTTCCTAATTTTGTAGCGTCCCCCAAACAGTGCACCTACCAACCTCCAATCTGAACCACACAAACCAATCTAAACCCAGAGAAATCATTGAAATCATTCCCATATTTGCCAGAGAATGGAATTATTGCAGATCAGGACCACAATCATCCCGGGTCACTACTCCTTAAAATATTCAAGAAGGAGAGAGAGATTCCTCATTTATCATAAAGTCAAAGCCAGTGCTGTAGCTGATAAACAGTCATATTAATGTTCAAAACTGTGACAATAATACTAATATTGCCCCAATACAACACAATGACAGCCCATACAATGAAAATTCGAATCAACATCGCTAGAAATGCACATATGTTTGTCTGATTTGGAAATATTATCCTTTTACTACAGGCTCAGCAAGTCTTAGGCTTTGACATCTGCATTGCAGAAATACATTTGTCCATGTCTCTGTCAGGTAACTCACCGGATAGTGCCAAAGTTCCACAGGAGCAGTTGCTAGTTCCCTAATCCCCCCTGCGTATGCCGGCACAGAAAATTAGTAATCTGCACCAAACACCCACATGGGGTAAAGGGGAATGGGAGAGAAAGAGAGACTGCCTCCGAATTCTGGAATTCTGCCTGCACCTCCTCCACAATCTTGAATGGAATGATGGATGTGTTCTTAATTGATTGGTAGAGCTACAAGCAGAACCTGCATTTAAATAAATAATCACTATGATTAAAACAACTCTCCCAAGATCATTTAACAACTCATTTAATTAATTTACTCTATCTCACTGCATACCTGAATCATTAGAAAAGGCTAGCCCCTCTCTGTATAAGGAATTGGTATTAAGTCTTTTCTATTCTAGAACCCAACTCCTTGGAAAAAAGGTTAATCAGAATAGTTTGTGCAGTACAACAATAGGACTATTCAGTACAACCAAAATGAGCAGTTCTTTGGACTCTTCGTTTTAAAGTTCTGAGAGTCGCATGAATAGATATATACACAATATTAGATCCTGGAGTTCAAAAAGTCATAGGATATGAATTATATAAATCAATTATTTTGATACTGGAAGGAGCTTTTCTAAAACAACGTCCAGGGACCAAAAGTCTTACTGTCCGTCTGGTGAGTATTGCTGAAGAAGGCTTTCCGATCTCTGGAATTCGTGTGGAAGCCTCTAGGACGCTCAAAAACAAAATGAGACACTAGTCACCAAGGAGGGAGTGACCCCTGGTGAGCACACCGCTCCACTGAAGGCGCAGCCCAAAAACGACACAGCTGAACGTAAGAAATTCCTCCTCAGAGCAGGCACGACTTCCGAACGCTGCTCTGTTCTTCGGATAAACAGTTGAAGTGCGCAGCTTCAAATTCACACGCACATGAAGAAACGCTACAGTGCAAGGACTAAGCAGGAGTGCTAGAATGCTGACTCCGATATCATGGCAGCCGCCATCTTGAGAGACTGAAAAGGTTGATGCAGGCAAGTTTGTGCAACAGTTTCTAAAGGAACAGCCTAGAATGTAAACGCTGGAATAACCACCGAGGGTACTGAGGAAAATGTAGCCTCCTCTGTCTAGATGAGTGGTTTAGAATGCAGGCAGATAATCTTCCTGACAGTACCCCCCTTTAAAGGAGTCCCTCCCACAAAAGGCTTGTTGGGAAATGTGTTGTGGAATTGCTTAAATAATCTTGGAGCATGTACATTTTGAGAGGGTTCCCAAGATCTTTCCTCTGGGCCAAAACCCTTCCATTCTATGAGATAAAACAACTTCCCATTTTTGAACTTCGAATCAAGAATTCTGCTTACTTCGTACTCTGAGTGTGAATCTATGATAACTGGTTTTGGAAGGGTAGTCGGTCTAAAATTTAGAGGACTCTTTTTTAGCAGTGACACATGGAACACAGGGTGAACCTTGATCTGAGGGGGTAAGGCGAGTTTGACTGTTACCGGATTCATCATTTTATTGACTTTAAAAGGTCCTAAATATCTTGGTTGAAATTTTTTGTTTCCTTTTAGATGAAGGTGTCGAGTCGACAACCAGACCTTTTCTCCTATAGAGAATTTGTATTGCCTCTTCTCTTTTTGTTAGCATGTTTCTTATAAGAAACCTTGGCCTTTGTTAGATGTTCTCTAGCGAATTTGTAATTTCTTTGAATTCTTTTGCTAAACTCTTCCACAGCTGGGACTGTGTCATCGGATGTTCCTAAAATGATATTTGGATGTCTACCAGTATTCAAATAGAATGGAGAGTAACCAGTGGATACATAAACGTCATTGTTATATGCAAATTCAGCCGTCCAGATGAGATCTGGCCACTCTCCGTCTTGGTCTAAAAGATACAAACGCAAATACTGTTCAATCTCTTGCTTAACTCTTTCAGTTTGACCATCCGTTTCCGGATGGTAACTGGTGGAGTATCGTGAGTCAATTCCTAGTTGTTGCATGAAGTACCTCCAAAATTGGGAAACAAATTGAGCCCCTCGATCTGAAATTACAACCACTGGGATACCATGTGCCCTGACCATGGGTTTCAAGAATAGCTGAGCTAGTTGGGGAGCCCTAGGAACCTTCTTAAGTGGAATAAAATGGCTCATCTTAGAGAAGGTGTCTACAAACACCAAAATGGTGTCATAGCCCTGGCTGGAGGGTAATCCACAATAAGGTCCATAGTTATGGTGTGCCATGGGTAAGGTGCAGTATGGAGAGGCAGGCGCTCACCCTCTGGTGCTTGTCGATTTGTCTTTCCTCATATGCATTTATCACAGGTTAAAACGTATTGTCTTATTTGAGGGATAATGTCTGGCCACCAAAAGTGCCTCTTAATTAATTCTGTGGTTTTCAAGATTCCTTTGTGTCCGGCTAAAGGGTCATCATGGCAAGCTTGAAGAGCTGCTTCTTGCAAATCACGAGTGGGCAAGAACAAGGCAACTTTAACATACGGAAGATTTTCATTAACTCTCTATTTTTGTTTTCTTGGTCCCAACCCACAATTTCTTGCTCCGGCATGTATTCTCGTATCTTTTCTTTAATCTCTGAAAATTGTAGGGCACAAGCAAATTTGTCTGCGGGAATGATTGGGATTTCATTGATTTCTCCATTTCTGAGCAATGTATTCATTCTTGATAGGGCATCAGCCTTACCATTAGCAGCTCCTGATCGGTAGGTGATGGTAAAATTCAAATCTGCAAAGAACAATGCCCATCTCAGTTGCCTGGGAGTTAAGGTTTTAGCGGATTTCAAAAACTGAAGATTTTTATGGTCAGTGAATACTGTGACCACGTGACGAGCTCCAAGCAAGTAATGCCACCATTCTTAAAAGGCATCCTTTACTGCCAGCAATTCCGTGTCTGCGATTGAATAGTTGATTTCAGGAGGCGTCCACGTTGTTGCCCGAAAAGCCACTGGGTGGAGTTGACCTGTTTCCTTGTGTCATTGGGACAAAACCCCGCCAATGGCCAAGTCTGAGGCATCGGCTTCCACAAAAATTGGCACTTCAGGATCCGGATTGAGAAGAATGGGTGCTGTGGTAAAAGACTTCTTGAGGAACTTAAAGGCTTCTTTGGCGTCATTAGACCAGTGAAATTGTATTCCTTTCTTCAAAAGCCTGGTGAGTGGAACAATTTCTTTTGAAAACTCCTTGATAAAGCAATGATAGAAATTGGCAAAGCCAAGGAAGCTTTGTACTTCTTTTACATTCTTGGGAGAAGGCCAATCTAAGATCGCTTGAATTTTAGCACGGTCCATGGAGATTCAATTTTCCGACCAGACGAAGCCCAAAAACTCCACCTCTTTTACGTGAAAAGCAAATTTTTCTAATTTCACCTACAGGTTGTTTTCCAATAGATTCTTTAGGATTGCTCTAACATGTTTCACATGCTCCTGCTGATTCTTAGAGAAAATTAGGATGTCATCAATGTAGGCCACTGCAGCTCGATCTAAGAATTCTCCCAATACGTCATTCACAAAGTGTTGGAAAGTGGCCGGGGCGTTGCATAACCCGTAAGGCATCACTTGGTACTCGTACAATCCAAATCTAGTGCAAAACGTGGTTTTCCATTCATCCCCCTTAGCAGCACCAATCAAATGATAGGCTCCTCGAAGATCCAATTTTGTGTAGATCCTAGCCTCTCAAGCAATTCTGAGATCAGAGGCAATGGATATCGGTTTTTAATTGTCACTTGATTCAATGCTCAATAGTCAATGCAAGCTCTTAATTCTTTGTTCTTCTTCGGTACAAAAAAAAGAGGTAATGAAACCGGGGATTGAGAAGGACGAATGAAGCCATTTGCCAAGTATTGTTCTAAGTATTCCTTAAGGAATTTGTTCTCTTTTTCGGTACGGGCATAGATTCTACTACAAGGCAAATTCGCTCCTGGTTCCAATTCGATCTTACAATCATAAGGCCTGTGGGGAGGCAGTTTCTCAGCTTCTGCCTTGTCAAAAACTGAAGCCAAATCTTAATAATCAGGGGGAATGGCCACTTTCTCTAAGGCACAGACCATGTTAGAATTGGCAGCTAAAAGCTTAGCTAGAGAGATATTGCAAGTTTCTTCTGAAAAATTATAGCAATGCTTCTGACAATAGCTTGAATTTAATCGCCCTGTTCTTTTTTCCCAATTTATCTCTGGGTTGTGTTCAGTTAGCCATGGCAGACATAAAATCAACTGGAATTGAGGAGCATCTATGAGATTGAATTATATTCTCTCTCGGTGTCCTTGATGGTCTTTCAGCTCAATGGGTTCTGTCTCATCGGTGATCGGACAAGAAGGCAGGTTTGTGCCATCCACTGCGCGCACCGGCTTGGCAATCATCTTTTTAACAAATGGCATTCCAATCCTTTTGGCATACTGGATAGCACAGAAATTCCCAGTAGCCCCTGAATCAATCATCACTGAGACCTCTGGTAACCTCCTTTTGCTGAAACTGACTTCAAAAGAAACTGTAAGGTGGGGGAAAACAACTGTAAGGTGTTGCCCACTTGTTGATGGTCTGGGGTTGACTTTTGCTGAACATCCATCAGGGCAACCCTTTTCACTGATGGGGTTTCTCTTTTCCCAAATTATTTATTTTTGGCTTCTTGGGGCATACCTTCACAAAATGCCCCGGTTGACCACAGTATAAACAAAGATTTCCTGATCTTCATTTATAATTTTCCTCTTTTGATAGAGGACCTCTAACCCTGTCTCTCTGCAGGGGGTCCTCAAAAGTATGTGTCTCAGGGGTCTTAGCACCTTCTGCCTTGCTCCTGTCAAATCGTGGTGGTATGGGACGATATTTCCATTTGCTTTCTGTTCTTCTTTCAAACAGGTATTGATCAATTTGTAATACTAGATCAATTAATTTAGACACCTCCGTAGGTCAATCTGGAATTAGGGATAATGCGTCTTTTAATTCTTCACGCAACCCTCGGTAGAAGATTGCTGCCCTCTTGCTTTCTGGCCACTCAGTTTCTATGATTTGTTTGTTAAACTGTGCCAGATATGAAATCAGATCCTGATTACCTTGCTTGAGGTCAAGTAATTTGTTGTCAGTAGCTTGCGATATTTCTCTTCGGTCAAAAATTCAAAGAAATTCTGTTTAAAATTTTTCAAAATCATATAACATCAGATAATTTCGCGAAACCAAAGGCATAGACCAAGATGCAGCATCCCCACTCAAATAAGACAATACAAAGGCGGTTTTTGACTGGTCATCTACAAAAAGGACAGGTCTACAAAGGAAGTGAAGCGAGCATTGTGTAAGGAATATCTGTGCCCTGTGTGGAACTCCATTAAAACGTTCGGGAGGAGCGACAGGAATAATAGGATAAATGGAATGTATAACCTGAGTGGAGATGTCTGAAGCTTGGGTAGGGAAAGTTTTACTCGCAGAACCACTTGCCTGAGGGGAACTTCCTAAGGTCATGTCATTTAACTTTTGCATTAGCTGTTGAGCCTCAACATGGGATCTTTTTATTTCTTCCCTTAAATTCTTGTTTTCTTCTATAGTGAATGTCAATTGTTTTTGCATACTGTCCATAAGCGCTGCTATGGCATTAAGATCTATCCCTTCAGTCATTCTGCTCGGGTGGAATGAGTAATGGCACTTCAATCTGTCAGGTAACTCACCTGCTAGTGCCAAAGTTCCACAGGAGCAGTTGCTAGTTCCCTAATCCCCCAGCATATACCAGCACAGACAGAAAATTAGTAATCTGTGCCAAACACCAACATGGGGGAAAGGGGAATGGGAGAGAAAGAGAGACTGCCTCCGAATTCAACAATTCTGCCTGCGCCTCCTCCACAATCTTGAATGGAATGATGGTTGCGTCTTAATTGATTGGTAGAGCTCCAAGCAGAACCTGCATTAAAAAAAATAATCACTATGATTAAAACAACTCTCCTAAGATCATTTAACAACTCATTTAATTCATTTACTCTATCTCACTGCGTACCTGAATCATTCGAAAAGGCTAGCCCCTCTCTGTATAAGAAATTGGTATTAAGTCTTTTCTATTCTAGAACTCAACTCCTTGGAAAAAAGGTTAATCAGAATAGTTCATGCAGTACAACAATAGGACTGTTCAGTACAACCAAAACGAGCAGCTCTTTGGACTCCTCGTTTTAAAGTTCTGAGAGTTGCATTAATAAATATATACACAATATTAGATCCTGGAGTTCAAAAAGTCATTGGAAAAGAATTATATAAATCAATTATATTGATACTAGAAGGAGCTTTTCGAAAACAACATCCAGGAACCAAAAGTCTTACTGTTCCTCCGGTGAGTAATACTGAAGAAGGCTTTCCGATCTCTGGAATGTGTGTGGAAGCCTCTAGGACGCTCAAAAAACAAAACTAGACACTAGTCTCCAAGGGGGGAGTGACCCCCTGGTGTGCACACCGCTCCACTGAAGGCAGAGCCCAAAAACGACACAGCTGAACGAAAGAAAATCTCCTCAGAGCAGGCGCGACTACTGAACACTGCTCTCTTCTTCAGATAAACAGTTGAAGTGCGTGGCTTCAAAGGCACGCGCACAGTAAGAAACGCTACAGCGCGAGTACTAAGCAGGAGTACTAGAACGATGTCTCCGATTGCATGGCGGCCGCCATCTTGAGAGACTGAAAAGGTTGATGCAGGCAAGTCTGTGCAACAGTTTCTGAAGGAACAGCCTAGAATGTAAACGCTGGAATAACCACCGAGGGTACAGAGCAAAATGGAGCCTCCTCTGTCTAGATGAGTAGTTTAGAATGCAGGCGATCGTCTTCCTGACAGTCTCATTGCCTTTAATGTAGCAGGCTCCTGGAGACGAATCTGGGTCCCAAACTCCTGCACAGGTTGTGTCATTCGGCACAAGGGACATCTCCATTCCACAGTAAATTGGCAAAAATTACAATGAGCAGAAAATGCAGCTGTGCCGACCATGACAGGGGCTGAAGATCAAGCCTTAGAAAAAATTGACAACATAACTCAAAATTGATCGAGGTTGTGTCTCAGATTTAACTCTTTTGTAAAATGGGAGCTGATAGGTATGCTTAATCTGAGAATAAAAATCCTAGTGTTATAAGTCAGGGAAAGCTTTTTGAAAAGTATAATTTTGCAAGGATCATTGCCTTCAACAATACCTTAATCCCTATTATGTGGAAATTGTTCCTCTGATGTCTATTCGCCAAATCTTCAATTTTATATCTGGTATCAAAATAATTTGCTTGTCCGAATGAACCATCATACAAGCTGTTGTTTTTTCATATTCAGCAGTTCTTTTTTCAAGTTTCAACATCCAGCAAGAGATAGGGTTAAAAGTGTTACCGATTCTATGGGCGGAATGCTGTGTCTTCAAGTTGTCAGCTTTGACTTCTTTATAATGATATTGTGTATCAGACCAATGAGTCTGTATTGGTTGAAAGATAGCCCCTTTTGAAGTTTCAGATGTTTCAACAAGTCCATGCCTACATGTTGATTCATCAGGAGCAGTGAATATACATTAGAAGTAGTTTTGTCAGAATCCAGTAAAATCTGGAATGGAGAATCATCACCATCTTCCTACCCATTAAGAGTACCGGTCCTTGAATCTAGAGCCTGGAGATCTCCATCTCCATCTCCCATCTTAACTATCTTACATTTATGAAAATAAATGGAGGCCTGTACTTTGACCACAGCAAAATATGTCAAAGTGTTTGCATGTCTAAGTTTGGTCCGACAGTGACCCCATGGGACATAACATGACTGTAATGTCCATTTTTGTTAGCACGAGAAGAAAGGAGTGGATTGCTCTAATTTCCTTTTACTAGTCAGGCTGAGAGCTTTAATAAACCAGCAGGTGCGCCCATAGGATTGTTGGGTCAAGTTTCAAGTAATGTAGAGACTTAAACGGTGTCTTTGTGCTACCATTTCTGAGCGGCTTCTGCCGTTTCTGTGGTTGTGACTTTCCTTGTTGACTCTCTGATTTAATAGCGGATTAGGTGTTTCCACCATCGAGGACCTCCTCCTTGAACACCTTTAAAGAAGTCTGTCTTGATATTATTTCCAGAATCTCTGGTTTATAACAGACAGGGTCCAGTGTCGGTGGTACCAATGAAAGAGTCTCTTACTCAGATAAATGATTGAATACTACAGTATTTGCCACAAATAAATATATTTCTTTCCGTCCTTCTGAAGAGATAAGCTGAGTGTTCAGTTCCTTGAACCCATCTCCATTATGGGAAGGCCAGCATCCAATTATGAGCTCATTAAGCTGGATGTATGAGTTTAAGAAGGATCAAGTTCTCCAGCTGTCTCAATAGCACATAATGGGGAACATTCAAGTGAAGGATTATCCAAAATTACATTTGATTTCATTACCTTAATCTGTGTTTCCTGGCAATAGTTTGTTGCACCCTGACCAGTGCTGCCACAGCCGATCTCAACCCTAAGAGAGTTCCGCATCCAGGGGAGATCTAGGAGTCGGCCAATCTTCAGTGTAGGCAACTTCTTGACATCATTGGCTTTGGCAGCAGTGGTGGTTCCACACTGACTATTACTGCACCCAGGGCAGCATCCATGGCCACAGAAGCTGCAGATGGCCACCATTGTGTAACTGCGAAAAGAGACAAAAACGCAGCTATTATTTCAATAGGAACAGATATATGAATATAGTGCACGGGCAGACAAAGAAAGTTTCCTCCTAGACAATGCACATAGCTGGGAAGTGGAAGGCTTAGAGCAGCATGAGTAACCGCACGGTGAAGCAGGCAGTGTGATCCAACAGCCGTCAGTTAGCAGCCGCCATCTTTTCCCCTTGCCAAGGCACTACAAAATCAGGCTGATTGGTTTAAGACATGCATGTGCATTTATTACTCACAATTACTCATGCAGTTTGAATGGTGCATGGTTTTCTGACGGGATGAAGATCAAAGTTCATGTTAGAGTTCTACCCGACAGTCAAACATTTGTAAAAGCAACATGCTTCATTATAATAAGAAAATAATTAACACGCGATTTTACGACTGGAATTGTAGACTTCATTTTGAAAATGTATTAGGGTTAGCAATGTGTTATTAAAAACAACATAGGGCAGTGTGGGCAGGTGTCTGGAGTTTCATTGGGATTCAGTGACTGATATTTTGTCAGACATAATGACAATCATAGTCCTGCCTTAAACTTCAAAGGATGAAAGGACGTTGTGTTCAGCTGCTTAGCCAGGGTATCGTGGGCCCTAGTGCAAGAAAGTAAATGGGCCCCGGGCCGCTATTTCAACAGTAAAAACAGCAATAGTCCGGTTCAGTGGGCCCCTCAGGCCTCCGTGCCCCGGTGCCACTGCGCCTGCTGCACCAATGGAAGCTACGCCCCTGGTTCTGTTAATATGCCATTCGGTATACTCCAATTCTCATCATGCCATCGTGATTATTCATAAACAGATGTGATCAGAGGTTACACATGTGACATGTGATTTGGTTACATTTCTTTTTCCAACCCCCTTGTTCAAGGCTGGGAATACTCAGATGTATTCCTGAAAGGAAAATCTATATGCGCATTACACTTGCAGGGGATATGTGCACATATGTGAATGACAACAAGAATGCCATCCCTGCTTTCATAAACATTTTCAAAGGGGCCAGAAGGGTATTGTTGGCAAGTGTCTTCTGTCACGTGTAATATCTGTAGCCATTACCGTATTTTTACCCAATAGGACTTTGCATGCTCAGATTGTGGGCAGGCTCAGTTCTACAAATTGATTTTTCACACTTTGTGTTGAATTTTATGGCAAGATCGGATGCTCATATTACTGGCCACTGTGTCTTTAATAAAATTAAGACTTTCCTTCATGAGCACTAGAAAAACCTACATTTTTAATAATATAGGCATAGGTTGTTTATACTTTCTTTGTGCACAATTGGTTTGTGTGATAGGGCGTCGACTCTATGTATTTATAACAAAGACTACTGTGACAGTCCAGTTTGCTATGTTAGTATTATTTAAACTTTGGAGACATATTGCCCCATTGGCAACATGGTCAATTAGTTTAGACACCTCACATAAAATTCTTCAGTGAGATCTCATTAAATATACATTTTAATTCACATGTATTGGTATGTGATTTAGCTTACCCTGAGCTGTGGTGTCTTCCTTGTCAACAGTGTCTGGTGCTTCAAATCCACCAACCAGCTTGGCCCCAGTTACTGCTGCCACTTTCTCCTCCATGCCCTTCAGCTGTACTTGTGACTTAGGTGTACCAGTGGCGGCTGGTGGAATTTGAAACTGGTGTGGTATATGCAGAACGAATCAACGTATGCAAGCGAGCGCAGCGAGCGAGCACGACGGCAATCAGGAGGGTGCGGGGGGGTTCTCCCCCGCGAAGAAATTTTTTAAAAATTGGCATCTTTTTGGTGTGATTTTCAGCACTATTTCTGTGATAAATGGACAAAAAATTCAGTTCTTCTAGGCATTCATAAAAGAAAACTCATACATTATTTCAGAGAATTTCTGGGTTGCCAAGCAAGTCTGACTTCTGAAGAGGGCTAGGGTACTAAGCAAGACTGCTTTTGCTCTACCCTTTCCAATAGAAAACACTAGTTAGCGATGTGAACAAGTTCAAAGGACAAACCTGGGGTCTAGGGAGAGTCCCTCTCCTGAGAAAGAAATTTAAAAAAGATTGGCAAATGGTGCATTTTAAAGCAAATGAATGCAGCGATAAAGCAAGGCTTATTAAGCAGTGGGAACGTATAGTCTTGAAATATTAAACACATTAAAAACTGCCCCGTATCTTCTTGCATTAATTTGTTCAACAGTTGCTGGAATATGTAAATTGTTCTGCATGACAACCTTAGCCCTTTAAAATGTATGCTTGCCTAGTGTCTTGCACTGCATGCAGCATTAACTTTGGAAAAATATGCTCTAACCAGACTTCGGGAAGCACCCACAGCTGCTGGATGTAACCAGTCATATAGAAATATGTGCAAACAGGTCTTTAAGTGAGATGAAAAAATTGGGTGCTCCCTATAAAGGAACATGCCAAATACATTTCTGTGATTCCCATAGTGTGCCATCAGACCTGTATTTTGGTTTCTCGCTGAGAAGTAATTTTATCCAGATAAATGGCACAGCAACTGACATACGCCTAAAGCCTGTCAGTATGATTGGCTTTGTCACTGGGTTTTAGCTGTTTAACATAAATGAGTAACAACAATGATTTCTTATAAATAATTAACATTGAAAATGTTTAAATTCTGAAATAGTGAGTCTGTGAATTAAATAGCATTGAGGCCTGTGGAAGGAGTTTTGGACTTCAGTTATGTGTGCTTTATGTTAGATATGTATCCTATTTTTCTCTGCATATCTTGTCCATCTGCACTTCTTCAACCACCTCTCTTTCCTCTTCAACATCCTCTTTACACTCTTCCCCGAATGTCCTTCCTCGCATCTGTCACTTCACCCCCCCAAGATGCACTGCACTCCCTCAAATTTAAGCACTTTAATTTCTCTTACTTTTGCCTTGCAAATATTTTGACATCAGTGTACCCCCTTCACACACACACATCCACAGAATTTCAGTTGCAAATGGAATACACAAACATTGTTCCTTCTGTGTGTTCTCCAGAGAGGCCAACACAGTGACCGGCACTTTGTTTGGCTTCAGCCTTAGCGCTCAATCAAAGCCCCTCATCAACACCTGGCATGGCTCAAGCTTCAAAGCATACACAGAAAAAAATACAGATAAACAACAAAATTATAAAATAGCTAATTCGTGGGGAATGCAAGATTAAGTAAAGCATGTAAGATATGAGAGGAACTAAATCGCTGAAATGTATTCCCTCGACGTTTTTAACATTCATTGTTTGCAAGTCAATCGATGTTTTTGGCATCACTGTTAACTCAGGGGCATGTACACAGGGCCAGTTTTAATGCAATACATCAGAGAACTGGCCACTGTAAGCACATGTTACACAGAAAGCACATATCTCTCGTTTCGGGCCTGGATATTTGGATCCATTTCACAAGGGAGCAAATGCCGCAGCTCCACTTCTAATGGAGCCAGCAATCTTCAGCAAGGGCCTGGGGTGTCAGTGGGGGAGGTTAGAGTGATGAGGGGTCTCGGCACAATATACAGAACACAGCATTAGTTTGCAATCACTTACCATTACAGAGAACGAGGCACCAGATCAGACGTGCTTGCATCCACTCTCTCTCCACCTCTTAATCCTGATGTCCAGCTGGTATGTCACAGGCTCCATGCAGTCTGTGCAGCTCTCCCCTAACTTTTGCTTGGCCGGTTTCGAGATAACAGGGGAATCCCTAGAGATCAGATCCCCACGCCCTGCAATCATTAGAGCAGCATCCCTTGCCCCGCACGGCCAGTCAAACGGCCTGCTCTGAGAAAGGTAGACTTGGCCTTAAGAGATGTAACAACAACACTGACTTACACTAGAAATAACACCTTGTTATTTTCCGTCTGAATTGTTTTCGTCTTATCGACCTGAGAAAGATGAAAGGCTGCTCAGAACCAATAGGATATGAACCTTTGACCTGCACAGTAGACACAAATCTCTGTAGTGGTCGCTCAACTCACTGAGTTACCTTACTGGCTTGAACTCCGCTCTGACGCTGTGGATGTTTTTTGCACACTTGGGTTGTGGAATGTCTGTGTTTACATCTTATTAATTCCACAGACTTGGTGGAGCCTGAGTCCCGAGGCCTTACCTGTGAGTCAAGCAAACTCTGTACAGCCGTACACACTTTCCTAAACATCGATCGCTTCCTTGATTGTGTAATCACTGCCACAGTGGCCAATCAGAATTTAAATCTGTTGAGTAATTCCACTGGAAGGCCTCTGTGCAAAATTTTAAAGAAATAGAACAGGGAACCCTCTTTGCTGCACCGTGATGATATTAAAGTAGGGTTCAATTTCTACTGGTCAAGCTAGTTCCATGAACTGAGTCAGCGCAGGACAGGGCCACGTGGCTGCAGTATCCGGCGTCAAGATTACTGCACTGCTCTCAGCTCACGCACTCCCGCGGCTCCCTGCTCAATCTCGTGTCTTTAGCAACAATGGAGCAGCGCGAGCACTGGGTCAGTATTACTTATACTGCACCCGAATTCCCAAAACCATTTGAGTAATTTGCGTACCGAAGTTCAACGTAGGGGCACAAGTGTCTTAATTTAGGCGTGTAAATGTACATTTGAAAATCCTAAAATGTGGGGGGGGTGCGTGTCGCGCAGGGGTGGGGGGGTTTAAATAAAATAAAAAGAATCTTACCTGGTCCGCGCCGCCTCGGGTCCGTTGGCGCCTTCAAAAGCTGCATCACTGCGCAGTGCTGGCAAGTGAGTGGCAACCCCTCTCAGCCAATCCTGGCTGGAGCAGCGCCAGGATTGACTTAGGGCACGCTAACTCTCCGCCCACCAGCCCATTAGGAGACCGAGGTTTGAGCCTTTGCTCAGCCTCGCTCTCCTAATGGGCATGCGCTCAACCTGAGCAGGCACCAGTGCGCATGACTGGGCACGGGCGAAAAATTCGCTGACCTTCCCCACTCATGCGCACTTGTGCTGCTGCCTGCCCCTGACAATGCCTGTCAGTCAACTTGACGCCGGACCGCCCACCCCTTCAGACTCTGAAGGGGTGGGCGGTCCGACGTCATGCTGACTGACATGCATTGTCAGTTCTCCCGGCGTCTCTGAACGTAAGTAAACTGAGAGTTTACTTAAGTTCAGAGACGCCGAGGGAGCTGCGGGCGCGGGCGGCTGGTGTGGCAACGCCCCTGAGGTGTACCCATGGCAACTAATCTGTTGTGTGCTAACATCTCCTTTGGTCTATGTTTTAATGATAACACCTCTTTTTACACTCCTCCACAGTCCTGCGTGTTGGTGCCACTGCATCGATGTTGTCAAGGATCCCTTTCTACAAGGCAGCCTTCTATACCGAAGGCAGCTTAGCTGTAACCAGCAGTTGAATTTGAAGTGAGCCTGGGAACTCCACGAAGTGACAAAAAAACTCTGCCAAGCTACGCGGAGTTCCATGAGCAGCGGAGTGTGTTACCTTGCACCGTTCGCACTGATTTTTAGCACCGGGTGTTTGTCCCGTGCTGTAAAATCATTGTGAACGGCTTCCCGCGCAGCTGGAAAAGCGGTCTAACGTTGGATTTTCCTCACTCGCACTCGCCAACTTACTGTTAGCGAGCGTGAACGAGGAAAAAACTCTGCTCTGCGGAGTGAAGTTTTTCGGAACTCTGTGAGCTCCGTGAAGTGTGAAAAACTCTGCAAACTCCACGAGCGGAGTTCCCCACCCAGACCTAATTTGAAGTCTTATCACCCTAGAGATCAATGTCTCAACCTCATGCTGCATGATCTTACCCTTCTTTTTTCCTCCTGCCTCCTAGGTTGACTCCAGGGTTGGTTCCTGGGTTTCTTCCTGTGTTTTCTGTTGGGTTGGTTCTAGGGCTCCCTGCTGGGTTCCAGAATTTAGCACTGTATCATTTTTATTGCTTGATTGTTTGTATTGGGAGCTTATAAATATTTATGGAGAGGTTCCTTTTGTAGACTATCTTTAATGTCTATAGGCAGAAATTAATTTTATTCGGTATATTGATATGCTCTTTGTAGGTTGATGCAAATATTCCAAATAAAAATATACAAAAAAATGTAAAATATAGAGGTATGCTCCATGCATATAAGAAGCCATTCAGCAATTCAAGTTATGGATGGCCTGAATGACTGTAATGTTTTTACTATCTTTTAAAGAAAGATACAAGGTCGCTTGGGCATTGGAATTGCTATTAAACTTAAAAATTATGAAGCAGATAGGATGGTAGAGGAACCGTGACTGGTTAACTAATCGAAAGATATCAGTCTTGTTAGGAACAATAGCTAAGCTCCCACTAGGTTGAACAGTTTTGTGCTGGAAAGTAACAGGTTTCTGGGCGGAATCATAGACTTCTGCTTTGCAGCTTGACACAAGGGCGAGACTTCCCACAGGGAAGGAAGGGCCTTGTCTGTGGTATATCAACAGTGTTACCAAAAACGTTATAAATACTGCAACATTTCCAAACCAAGTTAGTTAGGATTAAATACTTTAATGATTAAAAGATGACACAAAACGAAGTAATTCCGTTGTAGGGGTGAGGAGATAATAGCAAAATAATGTTGTTGCTTTTTGCATTTGACGTGATTTGAGGTGTAAAAATTTTATCAATGACCGGTTGTGCTTTTCAAAAAATACCCACTAGGGGGAAGCAGTGCATTCCTTTCTTAGCACTGAAACAAAGCAATCCCTTCAAATGTAGGTCCTTTCAGCACTGAAACAAAGCAAAGCCCTTCAAAGTGAGGTTTTAACGCTGTTTGGTGTTTAGAACAAGCATTTGGAATGCAATAGGCATCGCATCTACGAGAGTTTGAGCTATTGGCATTGTAAATGCCAATGCCAATGGCTTAAACCGGTGGTTCCCAAACTTTTTGACCCGTGGCTCCCTTGACCAAATTGACAGTTGGCCGCGGCTCCCACCATTTTTTTACCGGAAGCCAAAACTTGCTGCTGTGTGTATTTTGTGCATATTATTATATCTGTCCTCTTCAATCCTTCCACTATCCTTTTTCAATCCAAATTAAAATCTCACATGTCCACCCCGCAAATTAATTTCATATCTCCCAATACTAATTCACCACTAATCCTCTTTGGATGCGTGCTACTCGCTGAAATAGTGCTTCGACGCTTCGACAAGTGTAGTAAGCGCTAAATAAATGCAATTACAATATAGACATCGATTGTTGTTACCGCAAAATAGCACTGACCGTAATCGTTCTGAATTCACCGGGAAACCCAATATAGTAGTTTCACACCCGATAGACACTGCAGAAATTGGAACTTCTGAACGCGAAATGACTTTTGTATTTTCATATTTCCTTCTGCTTCTTCCCTCGTCGCCCAGCCAGTCCTTATACCCCATCCCAGTACTGCCCCATCCTCTTCCTGCAGCCTCATAACTTCCCAACCTGCTTGCTCATCTCAAAAAATTACTCGGGATACGGATTTGGGAGACTCTCCCAATTCCGCTCAAACAGGAAATTCACTGAAGCTTGGATTACGGGCCAATGAGAAATGTCATCAAACAGAAGACCTTTACTGTTAAGGCAAGCAATAGACAGGAACGCAGCTTTCACATCATTATATGTTATCCTGCATTAAATGTGCAATGTGCGGCAAGCGTCAATATCACTATACACGGCCACTCCGAATAAATACATAAAGAGGTCAAGTACATTTTATCAAAAACGTTAATTCTCCGTAACCTCCCATCACCCTCAAACCCACTTGCCTTTCACAGGCTCTCTAAGGAATGTGCTCCATTCACCTTACCGATTTCCTTGTGAAGAGGATCCCACGAGGCACGGCACAACACGGCGGGCAGCAACAACGCGCCTCAAACGCTCCGAGCTGCGTATGTATGCCACTAATACGGGTCGGAGACTACGCTTCTAAAAGCACGTACGACGCGTGCGTACGTACGCACGTATGCGTATGGCGGCAGTGCGCTCTTGGGCCAAACCATTTGGAAGGTGGCATTTCAACCCCCCCTGCATCTTGCGATGCGGCTACAATTTCCCACATCGTGCGCGGCGCCCCTGGCTTCTCATCACGGCGCACCGGGGTGACGCGGCGCACAGTTTGGGAACCACTGGCTTAAACTCTCGCAAATGCGAGACCTATTGCATTGCAAATGCTAGTTTTGGAAAAGCGCCCCATGCCGGCTTTGACGTTAATGACGGCCACCATTAAAGTTAAAGCGTGGTATGGGGGACCTTTACAAAAAAAAAACCATCTGTTTTTCAACTTGACAAACGCATTTCTTTTGTAAAAGTTCCCCATGCCACGATTTCACTTTAATAGCAGCTGCGCACCTTTCTTTAGAGGAGCTGTGTCTAAAGAAAGAGGCGTGGCCGACATTAAAGTGAAAGCACTGTTTGGGGCGCTTGTGAACCAAAAACTGAATAGTGAGGGGAAAAAAACACACAGCCGCGTTCAGGCCGCAGACAAACTAAAGGCATGGCCACCACTGTATCAGTGTGGTGTGCCGTACTAGGAAAACAAAAATAAAAGCGTTGGGAGAGAGCCTGTCCTGCCTGCAACAGCAGGCAGGATCAAACCATTTAATCAAATAGCGCTCGGAGGCTGTAAGTAAAGCCTACCGAGCAGCAACACATGTAACAGTGGATGTCCTGATGGGAGGTTACAAAATGAGACAAGGCGGTAATAAGGAGGGACTACTTAGCCTAGTTGACCAATGAAAAGCCACAGTTTACAATAAAAAATATGGGCAGAGAGTGGGTGGAGCTTCAAATCCATACCTCTATACAGCATGCCTCGCAGAGCAGCGCATGTGCTGCCCAGGCTTGACCCAAAAATGATGTGCTTTTGTTAGAAATATGATTCACTGACTTGCAGCAAACGTCAGTGAGAGCAACTACTGCAGATGAATGCCCAAACTCTCAGAACTTAGTTGCTAAAACTCTAAACATTTAGTTCTAGTGCTTCAAAATGTCCCCTTCATTCCAGGGACTGTTCCTGGGATACGACGACACCATGAATATTAGGGGGTGTGCTGGTTCTTCGTGCAAAGTTACGCCAATTATCTTCTCCGTGTAAAGTCTGCGTGCTAGCTTCCCTGTCCCTGCAAATATCTTATAGAATTTGGGATTCATAAGGAAGTAGGCTTCATTCCTCAGTCCTTTCTTAGGTACATTGTTTCTCCAATAGCAGTCTTCTTTTCAGATTCTGGCAGCATTCATACTTCAAGGAGGTATGAGCACATTTTTAGGTCTCGCGCCTAGCGTTGCAGTGCGCAACACTGCTCGCGCAGCGCGAGACCTCTAGAAAGGGCTTCTGAAAGCTAACCACACGCTCATGCGTGTGGTTTTGCTTTCCGCGGCTGCCATTGGCTTTCGCGTGCTTTTAAAAAAAAAATCCAGCACGCAATTGGGCAAAGGCGGGCGCATGTCCCGCCTTTGCTCCGCCCATTCCCGTCGGTGGCCAGCACGCGCAGCAGCGCGCGTTCGCTTCGCTGCCGCGCTCCCTAGCCCCCGCTCCTCTGTGGTGCGCGCGCACCACTGGTTTTTATAGTGAAAGTAAAGCATGAAAAGTGGGTAAGGAAGGAGCTGTGCTCTGTAGATAATTCTCATAAGAGCATCGCAATTTAAGATTGATATAGATTATTCCCAGGACCCTTTTCTCTGACTAGGCCTATGCAGATTAACTATTAAGGGCCATTGATTTAAGTCCCAGGTGAGCGAGCACCATTTTAAGAGGGACACACACGTCTTGCACTAGGAACAGGATGTGTTAAGACAACGGAGCCTAAAATTTGCATTATGACCTACTAACTGCCAGACCTCTAATTGTGCTGCGTTTCTGTGCAGCAGAGGTGCTATGAAGTCTGGGTTGGTTCCCACTTACCTGTCCTTGCCACAGTACAACTCGATTTTGTTTTATTCGGGCACCGGGAGCGTGAAACACTTTGCATGGTTTTTGTAAAACGGACAGTGTTTTATGAGTTAGTAGACCAAGGGCAAACACTCTGGTGCATGTTGGCACCCGGGGGGGGGGGGTATATACCCCGCTGGCTGGGACCCTTTTAAACCACGGGGGGGCTCTAGGCGACATTACCTCACAGCCCGTGCCTCTCCATTGCATACATAGCACTCTAATCACTGTGTTCTCTAAGCCCCGTCGAGTCGTGCCTGCATGCTTACAGTGTCTCAAAGCGCTTTGAAACAGCACGCAGGCAGCATACGAGCGCTACATCACAATTTTTCAACAAACAAAACAGTTAAGGCAATCTTTGTCACTCTTGTTCTTTACAATGCTGTCCTCTTTGTGTTCGAAACCAGACCATTAACCCCCAAACACACACATAGTGCCCAAAAATATTAAGAGGAGCTCAGGTCACCAGTCCGGTAATAGCGCCAGAGGTACATGAGGCCGGGTGTGAGGTTGAATGAAATTCATTTATTTCCCTGTGCGCCTCGCTGCGCTTTGTTAGCATTAAGTGCGACATTCTCTTTTCACAGGGCACTGTATAAACTGGATCGCTTCTGGGTGCTATATTTAAATGTAATGCAGCGAATGATGTCCCAATGAGAACATAGGAAATGAAATTGATGCAACGCAATGGCAGATCACACGCTTTTCGGGTTGGGCAGGTCCAGCCCCCTTTAGATTCATTTCACGCTTTGCATCATGGTATTCGTAGTCTCAAGTGTCAGTCATTCATTCGCAACACTGTAAGTCTTCACAAACATATGTTGATTTTTCTTTAATCTTTGTCAACAAAAAAAAGCATCTACTCACAGTGTAAACAATGACGCAGTTCAAAGGGCAAGGGACAAAATTGCCTCCCCGGGGGTGCATGCACCCCCGCGCAGGAAGCAAGGCTCCGACGGACCACGTTCATATGCTTGAAATCGTGAGAGCTCACCCCGACAAATCAGCTCGTTCAACATTTAAAAGTGCTCGGCCCCCGTTAAGGGATTCATTTCACCCGAGGCATTATGGGACTTGTGGTTTTTATATTTTCCATTCATTCATGTTTTTCGTAATTGTAATTCACGACATGTACAGATACTTTGCTTTCTTTTATGCTAAACAATTAAAAACCCAAATTTCCATGCAGTTAAATAATTTGAAAGGCAAATAGAAGAGTCCTTTACATGACCACGCTGATAAGATATTCCCTGCTGTCCATTGTTGTGAATATAATTTGAAAGATGCGTTTGCAGCCAATTTATCAATAACCCCAAAAATGAAGGAAACACGTTTAAATGTCTTTTACGTCATCTTTCCTTGCATTAGTTCCACATTTCTTTTTTACTTTTGCACTTTCTATTGCTACCGGTAACAATGATTGGGGAAGTGAACAAAGTGTAAATAGCGCTTCACACCACATAGGCGCTATGCTGAACACAGAAGTAAACATTATTTGCACCAATTGTTAGGGCGGGGCCAACATCTGAGTTAGAAGTGGGCAGTTTAAACTTCATGCGTCTCACTATGAGGCCTCAGTTGAGACAGCCCACGGGGTGCAAAGCCGCCTATGAATCCTTTCTGAAGAGGAAGCCGAGCCCCTCAAACAAGCATTGGCAACACCAATCTATCTGGACTTGGCCAGCTGCCTCAAAGGTTATTTTTTATTGCAAGCAAGCGCCAGAAAAAGAGAACCTGACCTATCCACTATATGCTTGCAATAAATATTGTAAAATTAAAAATAATAACAGCTGACTGTTTTACTAGTGATGTTTTGTAACAAGCATTTCAGTTGTATTGTGCATTTTGTTATTATGTGAAAGGGAGAAAAAATAAATCAAAACCCTACCGAGCAATTAAATTAAAGGGAGCAATTATAAAGACAATGTTTTGGGTTGTGCCTCCCAGACCGTGCAGGAGGTCTGGTTGCAAATTACCTATTGTTGGCTCATCAAGAACTTAGAGGGCCTTGCAGCCCTCCCCCCTGTTTACAATTGGTTGGCTTTATTGTCACTCTCATTTTCTTGCTTCTTATTTGATTGATTTCCTTGTCCCAGCGTCCATCTTGTGTTTGTCCCTCCCCTAGAGTCCAGCCTTTTTACATTCTCTCGGATTGCCTGTCTTCTATCCTTCCAATGGACAGTTTTAGGGATTTTTTTCTTTTTGGTTAACCGGTTCATGAGGGTGCATGTGTTTTTCAGCTCTCTCCTTCTTTCCCCATGTTCTCCCGTAAATGGCCACCCCCACTCTGTGTTCGCTTGCTACCCTGTGACATCTCACTTTGACATTGAATATTTTTACAGCACCATAACGTTGAAAACGCTCTCTAGAAAGGGATTCGTTCTGGTTTTGCAGGTTACCTGTGTCCCCACAATCTAGCACCACCTTATAGGATGGCAGCTGCTTTATACTTGAAGTATGGATTTGATTGAATCGGCTCCCAAATTGTTCTTCCAGCATTTTGGCACTTGTTTGTGATCTTCTCATCTGCTTAGCCCTGGACAGTTTGTAATTGAAATGGGTGCCTATGTAGTTGAACGCGTAAAGATGCTCCAAATATTCACCTACCACCACCAATCGGAAATGTTTTCTTTACTGAAGTTTTGGATTTGGGACCATAAGCATTTTCTCCATGTTGATAGTGAGTGTTTTGGCTACACAGAAGCTTTTGAAGCCCTGTAGTAAGCGATGCATTGCTATTTCTGTTTGTGCCATCATTACTGCATAGTCGCTGAATAAGACATGGGCTTTTTTGCCGCCAATTGTTGGGACATCGGGATTTAAGTCTTCAAGGTACTTACCTGCATAATCTATATGCAAGTTGAGTAAGATCGGGGTTAGTATGCAGTCTAGGCAGACGCCAATTTGTGTCAGGAACTCCGTTGTGCATTCCAGCTTTTCTCTGCATCTCACTCTTGCTGCAGTGTCTTGATGAAGCCTTTGTAGGACTCCGTATTCCTTGGTCGTCCAATGTGCTCCATAGAAGGTTTCTATCGTCTGAGTCAAATGTCATTTTCAAGTCCACACATGTCCAGAATAGCTATATAGTCTTCAATTTTGTGTATTTGGTGCAGGTGAGATATTCTCATTGCCTGATCTACAGTGCTGATTCCTTGTCTGAAATGGGCCTGTAGGTTGTGTATGAGCGAGTTACTATCCGCCCAGGTTCACACATGATTCTTTTTTTTTTTTAATTTCTTTTTATTGTTTTATTGTAACAAAACAATAGATTGCACAGTGATTTAGTCATAACAGTGACAACGCAGCTAGATTGACGATATAACCCTTCCGTAGATATTAAGGAAGAGGCGTCAAATCACTGCATCCCACCTCTAGAAGTGTAGCAGTCAAAACGTTTGGGGCAGTGCATCTTGAAAATAATCTGCCTATTTACCCAATATCCTCTTGTGCTTTCCCAGACAACTGCCAGATTTACAGATGGTACCTTCAGTCAAGGTCCAATGTACCATCACTCGTAGCTACTCTACTACTGTGGGTGGCACAGGTGCTTGCCAATGTTTAGTAATATCTCTTGGCCAGCAAGCTCGCCCATTAGTCAAGATGAGTTTCCATAGATTTTTCGAACACGGTCGAGTAGTGAGATTGGTCGATAGTTCATTGGGGCGACTTGGGGCCATTTTTAGGTCTCGCGCCTAGCGTTGCAGTGCGCAGCCCTGCTCGCGCAGCGCGAGACCTCTTGTATGGGGTTCTGAAAGCTGACCACACGCTCGTGCGTGTGATCAGGCTTTTGCCGGCAGGCATTGGCTTTCGTGTGTTTTTTTGTAAAAAAAAAAGGCCCGCGATTGGGCAAAGGCGGGCGCATGTCCTGCCTTTGCAACGCCCATTCCCGTCCGTGGCTAGCACGCGCAGCAGCGCGCGTTCACCTTGCTGCCGCGCTCCCTCGCCCCTCTGTGGTGCGCGCGCACCACTGGTTTTTTCCAGATAGTATCTGAAATAAGTTTCGCAGCTGCTTTTAAAAGTGTTGAAGTATTGAAGTATTATGCATTGCACTATGTTCACTATGTTCACACAGTATAAAAATGTCTGCCCCATCTTTAGGCCGCTCCTCGGACTTCTGTGAGGCAGAACTCCTGTGTTTTCTGCTGACTGTCTTTGGCGTGGATGTACGGAGGAATGTTTGATTACAGTGTAACAGGTTTGGTGGCGAACTCCAGATAAATGTACACCAGCACGCAAAATGTTCCTTTGGGCATTCAGTTCAGCTACTTGCAGCGGTGGAGGGCTCTGCTCTTCGATGTACTTCCTGACAGACTGCTAAGTTTGAAGTGCCTGTCGGGCACAGGTTGCTCTCTTCAAACTTTCTTAGATTTTTCACTGAGGAACAGTGCCGATGCCAACAATGAGAATAGCACTGATGATCCCAATGGGACTAGTGCCGATGCCAACAATGAGAATAGCACTGATAACCATGAGACTAGTGCCCATGACAACAATGAGAATAGCGCTGATGATACCAATGGGACTAGTGCCCATGCCAACAATGAGAATAGCACTGATGATACCAATGGGACTAGTGCCCATGACAACAATGAGAATAGCGCTGATGATACCAATGGGACTAGTGCCGATGCCAACAATGAGAATAGCACTGATGATAACAATGGGACTAGTGCCGATGCCAACAATGAGAATAGCACTGATGATAAGAATGGGACTAGTGCCGACGCAAACAATGAGAATAGCACTGATGATAACAATGGAACTAGTGCCCATGACAACAATGAGAATAGCACTGATGATAACAATGGGACTAGTGCCGATGCCAACAATGAGAATAGCACTGATGATAACAATGGGACTAGTGCCGATGCCAACAATGAGAATAGCACTGATGATAACAATGGGACTAGTGCCCATGACAACAATGAGAATAGCACTGATAACCATGGGACTAGTGCCGATGCCAACAATGAGAATAGCACTGATGATAAGAATGGGACTAGTGCCGACGCAAACAATGAGAATAGCACTGATGATAACAATGGAACTAGTGCCCATGACAACAATGAGAATAGCACTGATGATAACAATGGGACTAGTGCCGATGCCAACAATGAGAATAGCACTGATGATAACAATGGGACTAGTGCCGATGCCATCAATGAGAATAGCACTGATGATAACAATGGGACTAGTGCCCATGACAACAATGAGAATAGCACTGATAACCATGGGACTAGTGCCCATGACAACAATGAGAATAGCGCTGATGATACCAATGGGACTAGTGCTCCTGACAACAATGAGAAAAGCACTGATGATAACAATGGGACTAGTGCTGATGCCAACAATGAGAATAGCACATACCAATGGGACTAGTGCTGATGCCAACAATGAGAATAGCACTGATAACCATGGGACTAGTGCCCATGACAACAATGAGAATAGCGCTGATGATACCAATGGGACTAGTGCCCAGGACAACAATGAGAATAGCGATGATGATACCAATGGGACTAGTGCTGATGCCAACAATGAGAATAGCACTGATGATAACAATGGGACTAGTGCCGATGCCAACAATGAGAATAGCACTGATGATAAGAATGGGACTAGTGCCGACGCAAACAATGAGAATAGCACTGATGATAACAATGGAACTAGTGCCCATGACAACAATGAGAATAGCACTGATGATAACAATGGGACTAGTGCCGATGCCAACAATGAGAATAGCACTGATGATAACAATGGGACTAGTGCCCATGACAACAATGAGAATAGCACTGATGATAACAATGGGACTAGTGCCCATGACAACAATGAGAATAGCACTGATAACCATGGGACTAGTGCCCATGACAACAATGAGAATAGCGCTGATGATACCAATGGGACTAGTGCTCCTGACAACAATGAGAATAGCGCTGATGATACCAATGGGACTAGTGCCGATGCCAACAATGAGAATAGCACTGATGATAACAAAGAGACTAGTGCCGATGCCAACAATGAGAATAGCACTGATGATAACAATGGGACTAGTGCCCATGCCAACAATGAGAATAGCAGTGATAACAATGGAACTAGTGCCCATGACAACAATGAGAATAGCACTGATAACCATGGGACTAGTGCCCATGGCAACAATGAGAATAGCGCTGATGATACCAATGGGACTAGTGCCGATGCCAACAATGAGAATAGCACTGATGATAACAATGGGACTAGTGCCAATGCGAACAATGAGAATAGCACTGATGATAACAATGGAACTAGTGCCGATGCCAACAATGAGAATATCACTGATGATAATGAGAATAGCACTGATAACAATGGGACTAGTGCCGATGCCAACAATGAGAATAGCACTGATGATAACAATGGGACTAGTGCCGATGCCAACAATGAGAATAGCACTGATGATAACAATGGGACTAGTGCCGATGCCAACAATGAGAATAGCACTGATGATAACAATGGGACTAGTGCCGATGCCAACAATGAGAATAGCACTGATGATAACAATGGGACTAGTGCCCATGACAACAATGAGAATAGCACTGATAACCATGGGACTAGTGCCCATGACAACAATGAGAATAGCGCTGATGATACCAATGGGACTAGTGCTCCTGACAACAATGAGAAAAGCACTGATGATAACAATGGGACTAGTGCTGATGCCAACAATGAGAATAGCACATGTACCAATGGGACTAGTGCTGATGCCAACAATGAGAATAGCACTGATAACCATGGGACTAGTGCCCATGATAACAATGAGAATAGCGCTGATGATACCAATGGGACTAGTGCCCAGGACAACAATGAGAATAGCGATGATGATACCAATGGGACTAGTGCTGATGCCAACAATGAGAATAGCACTGATGATAACAATGGGACTAGTGCTGATGCCAACAATGAGAATAGCACTGATGATAAGAATGGGACTAGTGCCGACGCAAACAATGAGAATAGCACTGATGATAACAATGGAACTAGTGCCCATGACAACAATGAGAATAGCACTGATGATAACAATGGGACTAGTGCCGATGCCAACAATGAGAATAGCACTGATGATAACAATGGGACTAGTGCCCATGACAACAATGAGAATAGCACTGATGATAACAATGGGACTAGTGCCCATGACAACAATGAGAATAGCACTGATAACCATGGGACTAGTGCCCATGACAACAATGAGAATAGCGCTGATGATACCAATGGGACTAGTGCTCCTGACAACAATGAGAATAGCGCTGATGAGACCAATGGGACTAGTGCCGATGCCAACAATGAGAATAGCACTGATGATAACAAAGAGACTAGTGCCGATGCCAACAATGAGAATAGCACTGATGATAACAATGGGACTAGTGCCCATGCCAACAATGAGAATAGCAGTGATAACAATGGAACTAGTGCCCATGACAACAATGAGAATAGCACTGATAACCATGGGACTAGTGCCCATGGCAACAATGAGAATAGCGCTGGTGATACCAATGGGACTAGTGCCGATGCCAACAATGAGAATAGCACTGATGATAACAATGGGACTAGTGCCAATGCGAACAATGAGAATAGCACTGATGATAACAATGGAACTAGTGCCGATGCCAACAATGAGAATATCACTGATGATAATGAGAATAGCACTGATGATAACAATGGGACTAGTGCCGATGCCAACAATGAGAATAGCACTGATGATAACAATGGGACTAGTGCCGATGCCAACAATGAGAATAGCACTGATGATAACAATGGGACTAGTGCACATGACAGCAAAGAGAATAGCACTGATAACCATAGGACTAGTGCTCATGACAACAATGAGAATAGCACTGATGATACCAATGGGACTAGTGCCGATGCCTACAATGAGAATAGCACTGATGATAACAATGGGACTAGTGCCGATGCCAACAATGAGAATAGCACTGATAACCATGGGACTAGTGCCCATGACAACAATGAGAATAGCACTGATAACCATGGGACTAGTGCCCATGGCAACAATGAGAATAGCGCTGATGATACCAATGGGACTAGTGCCGATGCCAACAATGAGAATAGCACTGATGATAACAATGGGACTAGTGCCAATGCGAACAATGAGAATAGCACTGCTGATAACAATGGAACTAGTGCCGATGCCAACAATGAGAATATCACTGATGATAATGAGAATAGCACTGATGATAACAATGGGACTAGTGCCGATGCCAACAATGAGAATAGCAGTGATAACAATGGAACTAGTGCCCATGACAACAATGAGAATAGCACTGATAACCATGGGACTAGTGCCCATGGCAACAATGAGAATAGCGCTGATGATACCAATGGGACTAGTGCCGATGCCAACAATGAGAATAGCACTGATGATAACAATGGGACTAGTGCCAATGCGAACAATGAGAATAGCACTGATGATAACAATGGAACTAGTGCCGATGCCAACAATGAGAATATCACTGATGATAATGAGAATAGCACTGATGATAACAATGGGACTAGTGCCGATGCCAACAATGAGAATAGCACTGATGATAACAATGGGACTAGTGCCGATGCCAACAATGAGAATAGCACTGATGATAACAATGGGACTAGTGCCGATGCCAACAATGAGAATAGCACTGATGATAACAATGGGACTAGTGCCGATGCCAACAATGAGAATAGCACTGATGATAACAATGGGACTAGTGCCCATGACAACAATGAGAATAGCACTGATAACCATGGGACTAGTGCCCATGACAACAATGAGAATAGCGCTGATGATACCAATGGGACTAGTGCTCCTGACAACAATGAGAAAAGCACTGATGATAACAATGGGACTAGTGCTGATGCCAACAATGAGAATAGCACATACCAATGGGACTAGTGCTGATGCCAACAATGAGAATAGCACTGATAACCATGGGACTAGTGCCCATGATAACAATGAGAATAGCGCTGATGATACCAATGGGACTAGTGCCCAGGACAACAATGAGAATAGCGATGATGATACCAATGGGACTAGTGCTGATGCCAACAATGAGAATAGCACTGATGATAACAATGGGACTAGTGCCGATGCCAACAATGAGAATAGCACTGATGATAAGAATGGGACTAGTGCCGACGCAAACAATGAGAATAGCACTGATGATAACAATGGAACTAGTGCCCATGACAACAATGAGAATAGCACTGATGATAACAATGGGACTAGTGCCCATGCCAACAATGAGAATAGCACTGATGATAACAATGGGACTAGTGCCCATGACAACAATGAGAATAGCACTGATGATAACAATGGGACTAGTGCCCATGACAACAATGAGAATAGCACTGATAACCATGGGACTAGTGCCCATGACAAAAATGAGAATAGCGCTGATGATACCAATGGGACTAGTGCTCCTGACAACAATGAGAATAGCGCTGATGATACCAATGGGACTAGTGCCGATGCCAACAATGAGAATAGCACTGATGATAACAAAGAGACTAGTGCCGATGCCAACAATGAGAATAGCACTGATGATAACAATGGGACTAGTGCCCATGCCAACAATGAGAATAGCAGTGATAACAATGGAACTAGTGCCCATGACAACAATGAGAATAGCACTGATAACCATGGGACTAGTGCCCATGGCAACAATGAGAATAGCGCTGATGATACCAATGGGACTAGTGCCGATGCCAACAATGAGAATAGCACTGATGATAACAATGGGACTAGTGCCAATGCGAACAATGAGAATAGCACTGATGATAACAATGGAACTAGTGCCGATGCCAACAATGAGAATATCACTGATGATAATGAGAATAGCACTGATGATAACAATGGGACTAGTGCCGATGCCAACAATGAGAATAGCACTGATGATAACAATGGGACTAGTGCCGATGCCAACAATGAGAATAGCACTGATGATAACAATGGGACTAGTGCGCATGACAGCAAAGAGAATAGCACTGATAACCATAGGACTAGTGCTCATGACAACAATGAGAATAGCACTGATGATACCAATGGGACTAGTGCCGATGCCTACAATGAGAATAGCACTGATGATAACAATGGGACTAGTGCCGATGCCAACAATGAGAATAGCACTGATAACCATGGGACTAGTGCCCATGACAACAATGAGAATAGCGCTGATGCTACCAATGGGACTAGTGCCGATGCCAACAATGAGAATAGAACTGATGATAACAATGAGAATAGCACTGATGATAACAATGGGACTAGTGCCGATGCCAACAATGAGAATAGCACTGATGAGAACAATGGGACTAGTGCTCATGACAGCAATGAGAATAGCACTGATAACCATAGGACTAGTGCTCATGACAACGATGAGAATAGCACTGATGATAACAATGGGACTAGTGCCGATGCCAACAATGAGAATAGCACTGATAACCCTGGGACTAGTGACCATGACAACAATGAGAATAGCGCTGATGATACCAATGGGACTAGTGCCGATGCCAACAATGAGAATAGCACTGATGATACCAATGGGACTAGTGCTGATGCCAACAATGAGAATAGCACTGATGATACCAATAGGACTAGTGCCCATGCCAACAATGAGAATAGCGCTGATGATACCAATGGGACTAGTGCCGATGCCAACAATGAGAATAGCACTGATGATACCAATGGGACTAGTGCCGATGCCAACAATGAGAATAGCACTGATAACCATGGGACTAGTGCCCATGACAACAATGAGAATAGCGCTGATGATACCAATGGGACTAGTGCCCATGACAACAATGAGAATAGCACTGATGATAACAATGGGACTAGAGCCCATGACAACAATGAGAATAGCACTGATAACAATGGGACTAGTGCCGATGCCAACAATGAGAATAGCACTGATGATACCAATGGGACTAGTGCCGATGCCAACAATGAGAATAGCACTGATAACCATGGGACTAGTGCCCATGACAACAATGAGAATAGCGCTGATGATAACAATGGGACTAGTGCCAATGCCAACAATGAGAATAGCACTGATGATAACAATGGGACTAGTGCCCATGACAACAATGAGAATAGCACTGATAACAATGGGACTAGTGCCGATGCCAACAATGAGAATTGCACTGATGATAACAATGGGACTAGTGCCGATGCCAACAATGAGAATAGCACAGATAACCATGGGACTAGTGCCCATGACAACAATGAGAATAGCGCTGATGATACCAATGGGACTAGTGCTCCTGACAACAATGAGAAAAGCACTGATGATAACAATGGGACTAGTGCCGATGCCAACAATGAGAATAGCACATACCAATGGGACTAGTGCTGATGCCAACAATGAGAATAGCACTGATAACCATGGGACTAGTGCCCATGACAACAATGAGAATAGCACATACCAATGGGACTAGTGCTGATGCCAACGATGAGAATAGCACTGATAACCATGGGACTAGTGCCCATGACAACAATGAGAATAGCGCTGATACCAATGGGACTAGTGCTCCTGACAACAATGAGAATAGCGCTGATGATAACAATGGGACTAGTGCCGATGCCAACAATGAGACTAGTGCCCATGACAACAATGAGAATAGCACTGATGATAACAATGGGACTAGTGCTGATGCCAACAATGAGAATAGCACTGATGATAACAATGGGACTAGTGCCCATGACAACAATGAGAATAGCACTGCTAACCATGGGACTAGTGCCCATGACAACAATGAGAATAGCGCTGATGACACCAATGGGACTAGTGCTCCTGACAACAATGAGAAAAGCACTGATGATAACAATGGGACTTGTGCCGATGCCAACAATGAGAATAGCACATACCAATGGGACTAGTGCTGATGCCAACAATGAGAATAGCACTGATAACCATGGGACTAGTGCCCATGACAACAATGAGAATAGCACATACCAATGGGACTAGTGCCGATGCCAACAATGAGAATAGCACTGATAACAATGGGACTAGTGCCAATGCCAACAATGAGAATAGCACTGATGATAACAATGGAACTAGTGCCGATGCCAACAATGAGAATAGCACTGATGATAACAATGGAACTAGTGCCGATGCCAACAATGAGAATAGCACTGATGATAATGAGAATAGCACTGATGATAACAATGGGACTAGTGCCGATGCCAACAATGAGAATAGCACTGATGATAACAATGGGACTAGTGCCGATGCCAACAATGAGAATAGCACTGATGATAACAATGGGACTAGTGCGCATGACAGCAAAGAGAATAGCACTGATAACCATAGGACTAGTGCTCATGACAACAATGAGAATAGCATTGATGATACCAATGGGACTAGTGCCGATGCCTACAATGAGAATAGCACTGATGATAACAATGGGACTAGTGCCGATGCCAATAATGAGAATAGCACTGATAACCATGGGACTAGTGCTCATGACAACAATGAGAATAACATTGATGATACCAATGGGACTAGTGCCGATGCCTACAATGAGAATAGCACTGATGATAACAATGGGACTAGTGCGCATGACAGCAAAGAGAATAGCACTGATAACCATAGGACTAGTGCTCATGACAACAATGAGAATAGCATTGATGATACCAATGGGACTAGTGCCGATGCCAACAATGAGAATAGCACTGATGATAACAATGGGACTAGTGCCCATGACAACAATGAGAATAGCGCTGATGATACCAATGGGACTAGTGCCGATGCCAACAATGAGAATAGCAGTGATAACAATGGAACTAGTGCCCATGACAACAATGAGAATAGCACTGATAACCATGGGACTAGTGCCCATGGCAACAATGAGAATAGCGCTGATGATACCAATGGGACTTGTGCCGATGCCAACAATGAGAATAGCACTGATGATAACAATGGGACTAGTGCCAATGCGAACAATGAGAATAGCACTGATGATAACAATGGAACTAGTGCCGATGCCAACAATGAGAATATCACTGATGATAATGAGAATAGCACTGATGATAACAATGGGACTAGTGCCGATGCCAACAATGAGAATAGCAGTGATAACAATGGAACTAGTGCCCATGACAACAATGAGAATAGCACTGATAACCATGGGACTAGTGCCCATGGCAACAATGAGAATAGCGCTGATGATACCAATGGGACTAGTGCCGATGCCAACAATGAGAATAGCACTGATGATAACAATGGGACTAGTGCCAATGCGAACAATGAGAATAGCACTGATGATAACAATGGAACTAGTGCCGATGCCAACAATGAGAATATCACTGATGATAATGAGAATAGCACTGATGATAACAATGGGACTAGTGCCGATGCCAACAATGAGAATAGCACTGATGATAACAATGGGACTAGTGCCGATGCCAACAATGAGAATAGCACTGATGATAACAATGGGACTAGTGCCGATGCCAACAATGAGAATAGCACTGATGATAACAATGGGACTAGTGCCGATGCCAACAATGAGAATAGCACTGATGATAACAATGGGACTAGTGCCCATGACAACAATGAGAATAGCACTGATAACCATGGGACTAGTGCCCATGACAACAATGAGAATAGCGCTGATGATACCAATGGGACTAGTGCTCCTGACAACAATGAGAAAAGCACTGATGATAACAATGGGACTAGTGCTGATGCCAACAATGAGAATAGCACATACCAATGGGACTAGTGCTGATGCCAACAATGAGAATAGCACTGATAACCATGGGACTAGTGCCCATGATAACAATGAGAATAGCGCTGATGATACCAATGGGACTAGTGCCCAGGACAACAATGAGAATAGCGATGATGATACCAATGGGACTAGTGCTGATGCCAACAATGAGAATAGCACTGATGATAACAATGGGACTAGTGCCGATGCCAACAATGAGAATAGCACTGATGATAAGAATGGGACTAGTGCCGACGCAAACAATGAGAATAGCACTGATGATAACAATGGAACTAGTGCCCATGACAACAATGAGAATAGCACTGATGATAACAATGGGACTAGTGCCGATGCCAACAATGAGAATAGCACTGATGATAACAATGGGACTAGTGCCCATGACAACAATGAGAATAGCACTGATGATAACAATGGGACTAGTGCCCATGACAACAATGAGAATAGCACTGATAACCATGGGACTAGTGCCCATGACAACAATGAGAATAGCGCTGATGATACCAATGGGACTAGTGCTCCTGACAACAATGAGAATAGCGCTGATGATACCAATGGGACTAGTGCCGATGCCAACAATGAGAATAGCACTGATGATAACAAAGAGACTAGTGCCGATGCCAACAATGAGAATAGCACTGATGATAACAATGGGACTAGTGCCCATGCCAACAATGAGAATAGCAGTGATAACAATGGAACTAGTGCCCATGACAACAATGAGAATAGCACTGATAACCATGGGACTAGTGCCCATGGCAACAATGAGAATAGCGCTGATGATACCAATGGGACTAGTGCCGATGCCAACAATGAGAATAGCACTGATGATAACAATGGGACTAGTGCCAATGCGAACAATGAGAATAGCACTGATGATAACAATGGAACTAGTGCCGATGCCAACAATGAGAATATCACTGATGATAATGAGAATAGCACTGATGATAACAATGGGACTAGTGCCGATGCCAACAATGAGAATAGCACTGATGATAACAATGGGACTAGTGCCGATGCCAACAATGAGAATAGCACTGATGATAACAATGGAACTAGTGCGCATGACAGCAAAGAGAATAGCACTGATAACCATAGGACTAGTGCTCATGACAACAATGAGAATAGCACTGATGATACCAATGGGACTAGTGCCGATGCCTACAATGAGAATAGCACTGATGATAACAATGGGACTAGTGCCGATGCCAACAATGAGAATAGCACTGATAACCATGGGACTAGTGCCCATGACAACAATGAGAATAGCGCTGATGCTACCAATGGGACTAGTGCCGATGCCAACAATGAGAATAGAACTGATGATAACAATGAGAATAGCACTGATGATAACAATGGGACTAGTGCCGATGCCAACAATGAGAATAGCACTGATGAGAACAATGGGACTAGTGCTCATGACAGCAATGAGAATAGCACTGATAACCATAGGACTAGTGCTCATGACAACGATGAGAATAGCACTGATGATAACAATGGGACTAGTGCAGATGCCAACAATGAGAATAGCACTGATAACCCTGGGACTAGTGCCCATGACAACAATGAGAATAGCGCTGATGATACCAATGGGACTAGTGCCGATGCCAACAATGAGAATAGCACTGATGATACCAATGGGACTAGTGCCGATGCCAACAATGAGAATAGCACTGATGATACCAATAGGACTAGTGCCCATGCCAACAATGAGAATAGCGCTGATGATACCAATGGGACTAGTGCCGATGCCAACAATGAGAATAGCACTGATGATACCAATGGGACTAGTGCCGATGCCAACAATGAGAATAGCACTGATAACCATGGGACTAGTGCCCATGACAACAATGAGAATAGCGCTGATGATACCAATGGGACTAGTGCCCATGACAACAATGAGAATAGCACTGATGATAACAATGGGACTAGAGCCCATGACAACAATGAGAATAGCACTGATAACAATGGGACTAGTGCCGATGCCAACAATGAGAATAGCACTGATGATACCAATGGGACTAGTGCCGATGCCAACAATGAGAATAGCACTGATAACCATGGGACTAGTGCCCATGACAACAATGAGAATAGCGCTGATGATAACAATGGGACTAGTGCCAATGCCAACAATGAGAATAGCACTGATGATAACAATGGGACTAGTGCCCATGACAACAATGAAAATAGCACTGATAACAATGGGACTAGTGCCGATGCCAACAATGAGAATTGCACTGATGATAACAATGGGACTAGTGCCGATGCCAACAATGAGAATAGCACAGATAACCATGGGACTAGTGCCCATGACAACAATGAGAATAGCGCTGATGATACCAATGGGACTAGTGCTCCTGACAACAATGAGAAAAGCACTGATGATAACAATGGGACTAGTGCCGATGCCAACAATGAGAATAGCACATACCAATGGGACTAGTGCTGATGCCAACTATGAGAATAGCACTGATAACCATGGGACTAGTGCCCATGACAACAATGAGAATAGCACATACCAATGGGACTAGTGCTGATGCCAACGATGAGAATAGCACTGATAACCATGGGACTAGTGCCCATGACAACAATGAGAATAGCGCTGATGATACCAATGGGACTAGTGCTCCTGACAACAATGAGAATAGCGCTGATGATAACAATGGGACTAGTGCCGATGCCAACAATGAGACTAGTGCACATACAATGAGAATAGCACTGATGATAACAATGGGACTAGTGCTGATGCCAACAATGAGAATAGCACTGATGATAACAATGGGACTAGTGCCCATGACAACAATGAGAATAGCACTGATAACCATGGGACTAGTGCCCATGACAACAATGAGAATAGCGCTGATGACACCAATGGGACTAGTGCTCCTGACAACAATGAGAAAAGCACTGATGATAACAATGGGACTTGTGCCGATGCCAACAATGAGAATAGCACATACCAATGGGACTAGTGCCGATGCCAACAATGAGAATAGCACTGATAACCATGGGACTAGTGCCCATGACAACAATGAGAATAGCACATACCAATGGGACTAGTGCCGATGCCAACAATGAGAATAGCACTGATAACAATGGGACTAGTGCCAATGCCAACAATGAGAATAGCACTGATGATAACAATGGAACTAGTGCCGATGCCAACAATGAGAATAGCACTGATGATAACAATGGAACTAGTGCCGATGCCAACAATGAGAATAGCACTGATGATAATGAGAATAGCACTGATGATAACAATGGGACTAGTGCCGATGCCAACAATGAGAATAGCACTGATGATAACAATGGAACTAGTGCCGATGCCAACAATGAGAATAGCACTGATGATAATGAGAATAGCACTGATGATAACCATAGGACTAGTGCTCATGACAACAATGAGAATAGCATTGATGATACCAATGGGACTAGTGCCGATGCCTACAATGAGAATAGCACTGATGATAACAATGGGACTAGTGCCGATGCCAATAATGAGAATAGCACTGATAACCATGGGACTAGTGCTCATGACAACAATGAGAATAACATTGATGATACCAATGGGACTAGTGCCGATGCCTACAATGAGAATAGCACTGATGATAACAATGGGACTAGTGCGCATGACAGCAAAGAGAATAGCACTGATAACCATAGGACTAGTGCTCATGACAACAATGAGAATAGCATTGATGATACCAATGGGACTAGTGCCGATGCCAACAATGAGAATAGCACTGATGATAACAATGGGACTAGTGCCCATGACAACAATGAGAATAGCGCTGATGATACCAATGGGACTAGTGCCGATGCCAACAATGAGAATAGCACTGATGATAACAATGAGAATAGCACTGATGATAACAATGGGACTAGTGCCGATGCCAACAATGAGAATAGAACTGATGATAACAATGGGACTAGTGCCGATGCCAACAATGAGAATAGCACTGATGATAACAATGGGACTAGTGCTGATGCCAACAATGAGAATAGCACTGATGATTACAATGGGACTAGTGCCATGGGACTAGTGCTCCTGACAACAATGAGGATAGCACTGATGATAACAATGGGACTAGTGCCGATGCCAACAATGAGAATAGCACTGATGATAACAATGAGAATAGCACTGATGATAACAATGGGACTAGTGCCGATGCCAACAATGAGAATAGCAGTGATAACAATGGGACTAGTGCCCATGACAACAATGAGAATAGCACTGATGATAACAATGGGACTAGTGCCCATGCCAACAATGAGAATAGCAGTGATAACAATGGGACTAGTGCCCATGACAACAATGAGAATAGCGCTGATGATACCAATGGGACTAGTGCTCCTGACAACAATGAGGATAGCACTGATGATAACAATGGGACTAGTGCCGATGCCAACAATGAGAATAGCACTGATGATAACAATGGGACCAGTGCCGATGCCAACAATGAGAATAGCACTGATGATAACAATGGAACTAGTGCCGATGCCAACAATGAGAATAGCACTGATGATAATGAGAATAGCACTGATGATAACAATGGGACTAGTGCCGATGCCACCAATGAGAATAGCACTGATGATAACAATGGGACTAGTGCGCATGACAGCAAAGAGAATAGCACTGATAACCATAGGACTAGTGCTCATGACAACAATGAGAATAGCACTGATGATACCAATGGGACTAGTGCCGATGCCTACAATGAGAATAGCACTGATGATAACAATGGGACCAGTGCTGATGCCAACAATGAGAATAGCACTGATAACCATGGGACTAGTGCCCATGACAACAATGAGAATAGCGCTGATGATACCAATGGGACTAGTGCCGATGCCAACAATGAGAATAGCACTGATGATAACAATGAGAATAGCACTGATGATAACAATGGGACTAGTGCCGATGCCAACAATGAGAATAGCACTGATGATAACAATGGGACTAGTGCCGATGCCAATAATGAGAATAGCACTGATGATAACAATGGGACTAGTGCTCATGACAGCAATGAGAATAGCACTGATAACCATAGGACTAGTGCTCATGACAACAATGAGAATAACACTGATGATAACAATGGGACTAGTGCCGATGCCAACAATGAGAATAGCACTGATAACCCTGGGACTAGTGCCCATGACAACAATGAGAATAGCGTTGATGATACCAATGGGACTAGTGCCGATGCCAACAATGAGAATAGCACTGATGATACCAATGGGACTAGTGCCGATGCCAACAATGAGAATAGCACTGATGATACCAATGGGACTAGTGCCCATGCCAACAATGAGAATAGCCCTGATGATACCAATGGGACTAGTGCTGATGCCAAGAATGAGAATAGCACTGATGATACCAATGGGACTAGTGCCGATGCCAACAATGAGAATAGCACTGATAACCATGGGACTAGTGCCCATGACAACAATGAGAATAGCGCTGATGATACCAATGGGACTAGTGCCCATGACAACAATGAGAATAGCACTGATGATAACAATGGGACTAGTGCCGATGCCAACAATGAGAATAGCACTGATGATACCAATGTGACTAGTGTTCCTGACAACAATGAGAATAGCGCTGATGATAACAATGGGACTAGTGCCGATGCCAACAATGAGACTAGTGCCCATGACAACAATGAGAATAGCACTGATGATACCAATGGGACTAGTGCCGATGCCAACAATGAGAATAGCACTGATGATAACAATGGGACTAGTGCCGATGCCAACAATGAGAATAGCACTGATGATAACAATGGGACTAGTGCCGATGCCAACAATGAGAATAGCACTGATAACCATGGGACTAGTGCCCATGACAACAATGAGAATAGCGCTGATGATACCAATGGGACTAGTGTTCCTGACAACAATGAGAATAGCGCTGATGATACCAATGGGACTAGTGCTCCTGACAACAATGAGAATAGCACTGATGATAACAATGGGACTAGTGCCGATGCCAACAATGAGACTAGCACTGATGATAACAATGGGACTAGTGCCGATGCGAACAATGAGAATAGCACTGATAACCATGGGACTAGTGCCCATGACAACAATGAGAATAGCGCAGATGATACCAATGGGACTAGTGCCCTTGACAACAATGAGAATAGCACTGATAATAACAATGGGACTAGTGCCGATGCCAACAATGAGAATAGCACTGATGATAACAATGGGACTAGTGCCCATGATAACAATGAGAATAGCACTGATAACCATGGGACTAGTGCCCATGACAACAATGAGAATAGCGCTGATGATACCAATGGGACTAGTGCTCCTGACAACAATGAGAATAGCGCTGATGAAACCAATGGGACTAGTGCCGATGCCAACAATGAGAATAGCACTGATGATAACAAAGAGACTAGTGCTGATGCCAACAATGAGAATAGCGCTGATGATACCAATGGGACTAGTGCCGATGCCAACCATGAGAATAGCACTGATGATAACAATGGGACTAGTGCCCATGCCAACAATGAGAATAGCAGTGATAACAATGGGACTAGTGCCCATGACAACAATGAGAATAGCACTGATGATAACAATGGGACTAGTGCCCATGCCAACAATGAGAATAGCAGTGATAACAATGGGACTAGTGTCCATGACAACAATGAGAATAGCGCTGATGATACCAATGGGACTAGTGCTCCTGACAACAATGAGGATAGCACTGATGATAACAATGGGACTAGTGCCGATGCCAACAATGAGAATAGCACTGATGATAACAATGGGACCAGTGCCGATGCCAACAATGAGAATAGCACTGATGATACCAATGGGACTAGTGCCGATGCCAACAATGAGAATAGCACTGATGATAACAATGGGACCAGTGCCGATGCCAACAATGAGAATAGCACTGATGATAACAATGGAACTAGTGCCGATGCCAACAATGAGAATAGCACTGATGATAATGAGAATAGCACTGATGATAACAATGGGACTAGTGCCGATGCCACCAATGAGAATAGCACTGATGATAACAATGGGACTAGTGCGCATGACAGCAAAGAGAATAGCACTGATAACCATAGGACTAGTGCTCATGACAACAATGAGAATAGCACTGATGATACCAATGGGACTAGTGCCGATGCCTACAATGAGAATAGCACTGATGATAACAATGGGACTAGCGCTGATGCCAACAATGAGAATAGCACTGATAACCATGGGACTAGTGCCCATGACAACAATGAGAATAGCGCTGATGATACCAATGGGACTAGTGCCGATGCCAACAATGAGAATAGCACTGATGATAACAATGAGAATAGCACTGATGATAACAATGGGACTAGTGCCGATGCCAACAATGAGAATAGCACTGATGATAACAATGGGACTAGTGCCGATGCCAACAATGAGAATAGCACTGATGATAACAATGGGACTAGTGCTCATGACAGCAATGAGAATAGCACTGATAACCATAGGACTAGTGCTCATGACAACAATGAGAATAACACTGATGATAACAATGGGACTAGTGCCGATGCCAACAATGAGAATAGCACTGATAACCCTGGGACTAGTGCCCATGACAACAATGAGAATAGCGTTGATACCAATGGGACTAGTGCCGATGCCAACAATGAGAATAGCACTGATGATACCAATGGGACTAGTGCCGATGCCAACAATGAGAATAGCAATGATGATACCAATGGGACTAGTGCCCATGCCAACAATGAGAATAGCCCTGATGATACCAATGGGACTAGTGCTGATGCCAAGAATGAGAATAGCACTGAAGATACCAATGGGACTAGTGCCGATGCCAACAATGAGAATAGCACTGATAACCATGGGACTAGTGCCCATGACAACAATGAGAATAGCGCTGATGATACCAATGGGACTAGTGCCCATGACAACAATGAGAATAGCACTGATGATACCAATGGGACTAGTGCCGATGCCAACAATGAGAATAGCACTGATGATAACAATGGGACTAGTGCCGATGCCAACAATGAGAATAGCACTGATGATAACAATGGGACTAGTGCCGATGCCAACAATGAGAATAGCACTGATGATACCAATGGGACTAGTGTTCCTGACAACAATGAGAATAGCGCTGATGATAACAATGGGACTAGTGCCGATGCCAACAATGAGACTAGTGCCCATGACAACAATGAGAATAGCACTGATGATACCAATGGGACTAGTGCCGATGCCAACAATGAGAATAGCACTGATGATAACAATGGGACTAGTGCCGATGCCAACAATGAGAATAGCACTGATGATAACAATGGGACTAGTGCCGATGCCAACAATGAGAATAGCACTGATAACCATGGGACTAGTGCCCATGACAACAATGAGAATAGCGCTGATGATACCAATGGGACTAGTGTTCCTGACAACAATGAGAATAGCGCTGATGATACCAATGGGACTAGTGCTCCTGACAACAATGAGAATAGCACTGATGATAACAATGGGACTAGTGCCGATGCCAACAATGAGACTAGCACTGATGATAACAATGGGACTAGTGCCGATGCGAACAATGAGAATAGCACTGATAACCATGGGACTAGTGCCCATGACAACAATGAGAATAGCGCAGATGATACCAATGGGACTAGTGCCCATGACAACAATGAGAATAGCACTGATAATAACAATGGGACTAGTGCCGATGCCAACAATGAGAATAGCACTGATGATAACAATGGGACTAGTGCCCATGATAACAATGAGAATAGCACTGATAACCATGGGACTAGTGCCCATGACAACAATGAGAATAGCGCTGATGATACCAATGGGACTAGTGCTCCTGACAACAATGAGAATAGCGCTGATGATACCAATGGGACTAGTGCCGATGCCAACAATGAGAATAGCACTGATGATAACAAAGAGACTAGTGCCGATGCCAACAATGAGAATAGCGCTGATGATACCAATGGGACTAGTGCCGATGCCAACCATGAGAATAGCACTGATGATAACAATGGGACTAGTGCCCATGCCAACAATGAGAATAGCAGTGATAACAATGGGACTAGTGCCCATGACAACAATGAGAGTAGCACTGATGATAACAATGGGACTAGTGCCCATGACAACAATGAGAATAGCACTGATAACCATGGGACTAGTGCCCATGACAACAATGAGAATAGCGCTGATGATACCAATGGGACTAGTGCTCCTGACAACAATGAGGATAGCACTGATGATAACAATGGGACTAGTGCCGATGCCAACAATGAGAATAGCACTGATGATAACAATGGGACTAGTGCTGATGCGAACAATGAGAATAGCGCTGATGATAACAATGGAACTAGTGCCGATGCCAACAATGAGAATAGCACTGATGATAATGAGAATAGCACTGATGATAACAATGGGACTAGTGCCGATGCCAACAATGAGAATAGCACTGATGATAACAATGGGACTAGTGCCGATGCCAACAATGAGAATAGCACTGATGATAACAATGGGACTAGTGTGCATGACAGCAAAGAGAATAGCACTGATAACCATAGGACTAGTGCTCATGACAACAATGAGAATAGCACTGATGATACCAATGGGACTAGTGCCGATGCCTACAATGAGAATAGCGCTGATGATACCAATGGGACTAGTGCCGATGCCAACAATGAGAATAGCACTGATGATAACAATGGGACTAGTGCCGATGCCAACAATGAGAATAGCACTGATGATAACAATGGGACTAGATCCGATGCCAACAATGAGAATAGCACTGATGATAACAATGGGACTAGTGCTCATGACAGCAATGAGAATAGCACTGATAACCATAGGACTAGTGCTCATGACAACAATGAGAATAGCACTGATGATAACAATGGGACTAGTGCCGATGCCAACAATGAGAATAGCACTGATAACCCTGGGACTAGTGCCCTTGACAACAATGAGAATAGCGCTGATGATACCAATGGGACTAGTGCCGATGCCAACAATGAGAATAGCACTGATGATACCAATGGGACTAGTGCCGATGCCAACAATGAGAATAGCACTGATGATACCAATGGGACTAGTGCCCATGCCAACAATGAGAATAGCGCTGATGATACCAATGGGACTAGTGCCGATGCCAACAATGAGAATAGCACTGATGATACCAATGGGCCTAGTGCCGATGCCAACCATGAGAATAGCACTGATGATACCAATGGGACTAGTGCCCATGACAACAATGAGAATAGCGCTGATGATACCAATGGGACTAGTGCCCATGACAACAATGAGAATAGCACTGATGATACCAATGGGACTAGTGCCGATGCCAACAATGAGAATAGCACTGATGATAACAATGGGACTAGTGCCGATGTCAACAATGAGAATAGCACTGATAACAATGGGACTAGTGCCGATGCCAACAATGAGAATAGCACTGATGATAACAATGGGACTAGGGCCGATGCCAACAATGAGAATAGCACTGATAACCATGGGACTAGTGCCCATGACAACAATGAGAATAGCGCTGATGATACCAATGGGTCTAGTGCTTCTGACAACAATGAGAATAGCGCTGATGATAACAATGGGACTAGTGCCGATGCCAACAATGAGACTAGTGCCCATGACAACAATGAGAATAGCGCTGATGATACCAATGGGACTAGTGCTCCTGACAACAATGAGAATAGCACTGATGATAACAATGGGACTAGTGCCGATGCCAACAATGAGACTAGCACTGATGATAACAATGGGACTAGTGCTGATGCGAACAATGAGAATAGCACTGATAATAACAATGGAACTAGTGCCGATGCCAACAATGAGAATAGCACTGATGATAACAATGGGACTAATGCCGATGCCAACAATGAGAATAGCACTGATGATAACAATGGGACTAGTGCCGATGCCAACAATGAGAATAGCACTGATGATAACAATGGGACTAGTGCCCATGACAACAATGAGAATAGCACTCATAACCATGGGACTAGTGCCCATGACAACAATGAGAATAGCGCTGATGATACCAATGGGACTAGTGCTCCTGACAACAATGAGAATAGCACTGATAATAACAATGGGACTAGTGCCGATGCCAACAATGAGAATAGCACTGATGATAACAATGGGACTAGTGCTGATGCGAACAATGAGAATAGCACTGATGATAACAATGGGACTAGTGCCCATGACAACAATGAGAAGAGCCCTGATGATAACAACAGGACTAGTGGTGATGATAACAATGAAAATAGCTCTGATGATAACAATGACTATAGCTCTGATGATAACAGTGGGACTAGTGCTAACGAGAACAGTGAGAATAGCGCTGATGACAACAATGAGACTAGTGCTGATGACAACACTAATGACAACAACGAAAATAGCGCTGATGATAACAATGAGACTAGTGCCGATGACAACGAGACTAGTGCCAATGACAACGAGACTAGTGCCGATGACAACAATAAGAATAGCGCTGATGATAACAGGACTAGTGCAGATGGCAAAACTGCATGATTAAGAGACTGTTACTCAGGGTCCGCACTGCTCAATCATAGGAGACACTGTCTTGGACTCACATGCCTCTCATCAGTGTGCACACTGGTCTTTAACCATATTCCTCCAACAGATTCTAGCACATTATTACAGGTTAATATGTTCCTTGTGAGGCCTCCTGACTCCTGCCATTGGGATTTAAGTTCTGCCACTATGTTGATTATAATTCCAGTGCTGGAGCATTGTGCTTTTGGTTACACAAAGCCATCTCATGCTTTACCTGTACTTGTTTGTTTTTGTGAGTAACGTTAAAGGAGCCAGTATGCGCTGTGGAAAGGGCTTTTCGGTAACAACAAGCATTTGCAATGCAATAGGTCTCGCATTTACGCGAGTTTGACCCATTGGCATTGTAAATAACAATGGCTTTTATTTATGTTTCAAAAACCAAAACATAAATAAAAGGCAATGTCATTTACAATAAAAGTAGCTCAAACTCTCGCATTATTAAAGTTTGAGCTATTGGTGTTGCATTATTTAGCAATGCCAATAGCTCAAACTTTAATAATGCGAGACCTATTGCATTGCAAATGCTTGTTTATAATTCCTATCCACTGTGAATTGAAGATGTTCCCTAAGCCTAGCAGAGGAAAATTAACATGCAATCTCTACCTATGTTTTGCTACACTTCCTGCATCTTGTGCCAAAAACTATCTTTTAAAGCAGTAGTCAAGTCTTGTCAATAAGCTTTATTCGACTAATAAAAGCCATAGAAGCAAACATATGATGAATACAAGCTCATAAAAATACACTATCACACAAAAGTTAAAAGCAGATAAAATTGCATTAAAACAGAAACACATTCATGACATGTATCAGGCATAAAATCATCACATCAGTCAGGCAACCTCTTCATGATCCAAAGAGCCCCTATCAAGAAACTTGCTACGTTAAAACATATAAAAGGGCTGGTCAGCATTTGTAAGTACACCAAAGCTGGTCTCACTTGTTCAAAGGGTTGATCCTTAAATAAAGGCAGCGTGCTGCCCTAAGTCAAAAGAAAAGGGCAGGAATTCTCTGTATCTACATGATACAGTGCATTTTTTACCTTTCTGCCGGTGCTCAAACTGCAGCCGTGCCCCAACACAGGCACCCTTGCACCATGGTGCAAGGGTGTCTGTGTTGTTGACATGATTGTTTTTGTGCAGGAAGGGACACCTTACTGCACAAAAACAATCAAAAGAGGCATTTTCCTCATTCTATGTGTGCTGTATAATGCTTACAAGGCCATGAAAAGTCATACATGGTGGCTTTGCATGGCCTTGTAAATATGGACCAGCAAACTGCGCCTCCAGAGTGTCACAAAAGTGACGCTCCGGCGGTGTAAAAGTGACGCAGAGGCATTGTAAATATGCTCCTAGCGGTGGACTATAGCATCCATCCTGAAAAAAAGCCATCCTTTTTTTTTAAAATCGGCTGCCCACAGCCTGTGGAGTCCCATTGTGCAAATAGCCTGCCATTCACTTTGCTTTATAATACAATCTGTAGCGTTTCTGATTTTGTCTGCCCTAGTAATCTGAAGGGGAGTGACTTTCAAATCAGAATTGCTACTCCTCGAGAACCAGTGGTGAAGTTGGCCTGAGCTAGTGTGGTGTAAGCTCCTCTGTTGAGGAACCGACTCCGGGCCCCCATGAGATACTTCTCTTGTAGCAAGACTACATCTGGTTTCAGCCTCATGATATAGGTGGTTACCAGATCTCGCGTCACTTTATCACCCAATCCGTTTACATTCCAAGATAGAATGGATAACTCTCTCTGCCCTGATCCCTCACTATCTGCCATTGCTGCATATCAATTCCGTCGAACTGCCTGTCCTGGTCACAACCAAAATGCACCTCTATTCCACTCAGCCTGACTCCTGTGACTGAATAGTGAACAACTCTTAAAACAATAAAACAACATTACAACAATTCTCCTTTCACCTACCCCCTGCCCCACCCCACTGCCCCCCGAGCGCTAACACCTCCATGTCTATTTGAGACAACTATGCCACAGGGATGGCCAGAGAGGTCTGTAAGCCTTCCCACTCGAACAGGTTAACAAAGAATATCTATAACTATATTTAAACCAAGACACTCACTCGTGTCACTCACTTGATTCGCAACCGTCACCTCCTCTTGCTCACCCAATCCAATCACACTCAGTTTCACCTCGTACCATTACCCCAAGTCCAGTCCTGGGGATTTTACCGACATATACTCGTTTAGCCACTCCTTCCATGCATTCCTACCACCATTCATCCACACTCAATCTCACTCAGAAACTCACACACTCATTCTACCTCTTTCACACGTACAGTCTCCCCCCATCAATTTCTCAACTTGTAGTGGCCCAAAGGTGAGAGGGGCGGCAAGCAAGTCCTGTCCCCCGAATGAACTCCTTCCAGGCCATTAGTCCATTGACTGTTCCGTCAGAGTCTCTCACCAGTTCCCCCATTATCTTCCCCCCCGACTCCTCCCGTCTGGATGCGGGATGTTTAGTATCATCTTGCATATCTTCCTGCTGACAAACCCCCAGCTCCTCAGTTTCAGAGTCACTATGTGCCACTACAGTGTCTCTCTCTCTATCCAATGTTCACCTCATCATCCTCAGCATCACGTGGTCGCCGATTCCCTTGTCGGCAGACATCTTCCTTGGAAGCAAGGATCCTCCGCCGCTGAGTCTGTCTCTGGGGATTTTTATCTGCGGTGAATCTCTCACTTTTCTCGACCGGGTGCTTTTACATTTAATTGAGGACCAGAGCTTGGGTCTAGCACCCAGTCTGCATCCGTCCGGGTGAGAGGGATCAAGTGTTTGTGTAGGTTTAAGTTGTGGTCTCTCTTCCAGCCAGCACCACGCCTCTTCTGGCGTGTTGAAGAGGTGTGACTTGTTGTTGTAGAGAACTTTCAATTTTGCTTGAAAGAGCAGCATGTACTGCAGATGTAGAGAGCAGAGTTTCACCTTGACCTAATCAAGCCTTCGCCGTTGCTTTTGTACTTCCTGTGAATAATCAGGAAATGTCATGATAGTGGACGATGCGTATTTGATTTCTCCCATTTGCCTTGCCTCTCTAAGGATCATGTCTCTAGCTTGGAAATTCAGTAGATGGGCTATGATGGCCCTTGGTGCGTTTTATGGTGGTGGTTTGGCTGCCAGTGCTCTGTGCGCCCTCTCTATCAGAAAGCAACTGGACAATTTCTCAGTACTAAATGTAGACTAAATCTAGTGGCTGAGGAAGCCCATCATATCACCATCTCCACCCCTTCTGGAAAGCCCACCAGTCTTATGTTGTAGCGTCTTGCCCTGTTTTCCGCATCATCCACTCTCCAAAGTAAGTCCTTGGTCACCTTCTGCAGTTCTCTTACTTCGCTGTGCATGCCTTGTGTCACATCTTCTAATTCAGATACCCTCTCCTCAGCTTTGGATACTCGGTCTGCCATGTTGTGGAGATCTTGTAGCAACAACTAGACCTCCGATTGTACCTCTCCAATCTTAGTTTCCAGGGCTGTCCTCGAGAGTTGAATGGCACTAAGGAGGGCCGTGCTATCAGGCATCTCCGGTGGTGCATTTAGACCAGGCATTGTCTCTACCAACTTAGCGTACCTGTCTATTTTCCCCAGGCGAGGCGGCTTTGAATCTTTGTCTTTCGCCATAGTCTGAAGGTGTGTCACCTCCGGCACTATCTCTGTGAATTGTCTAGTGCTACTGCGATGAAGAGTCTGTGGTGCGCTGGAGCAGCCCGAAGTGCACTACAAGGATGTTGCCAAGCCACAAGAGAAGGACCGAACCAATCGCAGCCACCCCTCTGCAGGGATCACCCAGGGCTGGAGCCCCAGGGGGGTGGTTCAACTGTGTGTCACCAATTAGCAGAATGGCGTTTCCCGGGTCCCCCATGACAATTGGCACTTAAAACGACGGTATGGCAATCATTCCTCTAGGGTTCATTCACTTACAGTATTCCTGTGGGGCTCTCAGTCTGCTGTATATTGGCTTGGTTACTGGTGGGTATCCTCAGCTGAGCCCCATCCCTGCCTCTTCCCCACTCATCAATTCTTGGTCCAGGTGAGGTACGCTGAGTAGTGCAGGCCAGGACAAAGAATATTTCTAGTCACTTCACCGTGTGTCAGTCCAGAGCTTGTACTGGTGACTGGCTTGTTGCAGTTTCAGGAGGCCCGCTTACAGGTGGGAAGCAAGGGCATATGGCACTAGTTCTCCGATTCCCACGGCGGCACACCGTCACCTGCAGTGCTTCAGTTTTCTCCTCACCACCGGCTATTATCTGCCCCAGCCACTCCACACCACTTCCTATTCCAGTCTTCTATGTAGGGTCCTGCTGCAGACTGCGAGATCAGTCGCCCTGCCCGGGGGGGTGCAAGCTGCCGTCTCACACCTCTCTCGCCGGCAGCAGTTCTGCCTCCAGAGTTAGACTGCAAACAAGCAGTCACTCTCTTCACCCCCTCCTCTCTGACACCGCCACCAGACCACCACAAGGCAATATCGAGGGAGGGGGGACTTACCAGGCACGGATCCTGGTTCAGGGCATGATCACAGCGGGCCACTCAGACTCGCCGACAGTAGTTCCGCTGCATCACTCCATGCGTCCACCACACCACAAGGATGCCCCCAGCTCGGTGTACAGCCCTCCACCAGGGTTCTCACCAGGCAAACGGCCGCCACGATGCTAGGTGCAGGCGGGACACCTCTCCGGCGCCTGCAGTTGCCACCTCAGGTCAGACTCTTGACCCAGCCACCGCATCTCCAGGTTTTACTGTTGCCATGTTGAAATCAGGCGGCGGCAGGCTTCTCTTCCTCAATCCCACCGACAGTGGCTCCCTATCAGCTGAAAGCCACCTCAGGGTGCGGGATGTTGCTGGGGGTCATGAAGGGCGAATCCTGGGGTCTATGAGGCTCCACAGCCATGGATTAAAGCAGGATAACTGTCTGCCCTGCTGGAGCTCTGGGACGGCATGTCTACTCCGCCATATTGCTGGCCACCCCCCTCCCCATACTACCAATCTTAACATCTGAAAATCTAAAACCTACACTAATTATACCTATCTAAACTATACCTAAAGTAACCTAATCTGACTTACCTAGACTATCCTACCTTAAAACTAACCTACCCTACCTAACCTTAACTTAGCCTACTCTACACATATAACACAATAGACAGGTTAAACATCAACCCCCCACCCACTTAACAACCTACCACCCATATCCCCACCTAAAAACAGATAAATAGTAAAATCTATAAAAACACTCTTTCCACTCAAACGTCTTTTTTAGTGGTAATGCATGACTTTCCATACCAAAAAGTCGTGTTTAGTACAGTAAAGTCACGTTTCATACTATAGAGTCACCTTTCCTACTCCAACGTCACATTTAGTGGTAAAGCTTCACTTTCCATGCCAAAGAGTCACATTTACTACATTAAAGTCACCCTTCAAACTATAGTGTCACCTTTTGTACTATAGTGTCACCTTTCCTACTAGAGTGTCACCTTTCCTACTCAAACATGTTGATTTACTGACACATTGCTTTGGAAATGGGCAAGGCGCAAGTGACACACAACTTATGGCAAAGCGCAGTGCATTGTTTCTGGGGCTTTGACATTGATGCCTGGCTACCAACCTAATTGTAATCTTCTGAGGGCTGCTTCCAGTTGATGAAATGTGTGTACGTAGATGTTTCCTGGGACGGTGATATAAACGCAAAGACAAGTAATGGTTTCAAACATTTAATCTCATGTTGAACCCTTATGCAATGTTTGTTCATTTTCCATTCCCAAACATAAAGAAATGTTGCACAATGTATGTGCGACGGCGGTTTGCCTGTCATGACATTGGTAACTAGTGGGTTTGCCTGACACATGTACCATGATGCATGGTGCATGTATGAGCCTCACCCCTCTTACTTATGTTCCTAACTGCGTCAACAGACACAGTGATGGGTATTATGTCATCCATTTCTGTAAAGTGGGTGTTTTAGGTATTTGAGTTTTGCTTACCTACAAGTAAGCCATTCCATATTGTCCATTCTGGAACCGGTCATTAATGATGGAGTGCCTGAACATGTAAGCATCGTGCACACTCCAAGGCTATTTGGCCAGCACGTTGGTAAAGAGGCCCCGATGGCCACAATGGCATGGACATTTATGGAGTGGGTGTGCTTACGTTTCCTGTACAGATGGGATGTGGCTGCAGGGTGTACAATTCGCACATGTGTGCAGTCCATGTTACCAAACACCTGTGGGTACCCAGCAATGGCATAGAAGCCTTGTTTGAAATACAACTGCAGTTACTGGGTGTTGAGGAAGAGGAGGTAGCGGGGAGTCAGATGGATGATGGCATCCAGGACGGAGGGAAGGAATAATGAGAACGAAGGCTAGGAGATTCCAGCCACTACGGAGGCTGTTACCTGGAAGGACCCCAATGCCAGCATGGTTCCTAATACCCTGTGCATGCCGTGATCCAGTCCTGGTCTTCTGATTGTCCGTTCCCGCAGTTCAGTGCAGCGTGATAGCGAGGAAGCCCGCCGGAAGGCTTCCTTCAGATTCTTCGAGCCCGCAGCAGCCCCTCCGCTTCGCCCCCCGATTGGCTCCATCTCTCCATCTCTCTGCGAGGAAGCCTGCTGTGAGTGCCGCGGGTGGCTTCAAACAGCCCGCAGCAGCCTTATCCCTCGGCTCACAGTGTGGTGCGGCAGCGAGGAAGCCTGCTGTGAGCGCCGCGGGTGGCTTCAATCAGCCTGTAGCAGCCGCCGCTTGGCCCCCACTGGCCCCCGCTTGGCTCCATCCCTCAGCTCGCAGTGTGGCAGTGTGGCGCACTGAGGAATTCGCGAGCAGGGGAGAAGCGGAATTCGCGAGCAGCGGAGAAGCGGAACTGAGAGGGCTTGCTGTTCTCCCTGATGTGGTGGGTGTTGGGCTGTGGTTTCCCTCCTCTCTGGCCCGTGTGCCCGTCGTGGACGCTGGGCGCTGGACTTCTTGCCTCAGAGCCACGTGAGGCGTAGTGAGAGTTGTGCGAGGAGAGAGGAGAGGAGCGGTGTGCTGTGGCAGGGTGGTCCCAAGGCTTGAGGAAGGCTTGAGGAAGGAGTATCGGGGCTCTGGCATAGTCTGGCAGAGTTGAGCTGGGGAGCTGTTGCAGGTAGGTGGAGAGAGAGCGTGACCACGGCCGTTTCAGTGGTGACCGCTGAGTGAAGTGCCAGACGAGCCCAGGCCCAGGTTGAGTGCGGCTTACGGAGCCCCAGCGTGCCCTGCTCTTGTGCCTCTCTCTCCCCTCTGCCCCCTCCACTTTGCCCCTGCTCTCACTATCTCATCAAGGCCTGGTAACTGCGGACACTCCCACCAGTGCAGCCTTCACCAGCCATCATCATCGCTAATCGCCACCTGTACTCCATCTGTGTCCCATCTGTATCCTACCACACTCTGCCACACGCCGCCTGGAGCAGCCTGGTGCTGTCGTAACATACTTGGACTACGGTGTTAATACAGTCATGAGGTCGGGCCGAGTAAGGAAGACTCCCTTAAGGGCAAAAACCAAATCAAAAAAAGAAAAAGTAACCATAGAGGTTTCAAGTGCCCTTGGATTAGGGCCAGTATCCACAAAACAAGCACAGAAAGCAACACAGCCAAGGGCGACACCAGCACTTGCTCCGGCATAATCTCTTCCACCAATGGCGAAGCTGCCAGTGAAGTGCGAAGAACGGGGAAAATAACTTCTCATCAATTAGCTGACTTGACGCAGTTACCGGGAACCCAAACGGACAAAGATCTTATAAGTATTGACGGGGCACCCCAAAGGAAAAACCCCTGTACTTTCCAACCAAAAATGTACACAAAATTTTCCTTCTTGAAAGATCCTGGAACAGCAATTTACTCCAAAAGTGAGAACATAAAAGGGCTGCAAACGCCTTTACAGCCAGAGAAGTTCGGATCAACTCATCAGCCTCTTACCGCGTCCTCGGAACCCCTATCCCACCACTATGTTAAAAACCATCAAAGGAGCGCGCTTACGGTGGGTGACCAGGTTACATTAAAACATACCACTGACACCCAGGCAGGCGGAGATTCCGAAGAAACAATAGGTGTAAGAGTCGACAGGAATGACAGTGTGCCAACCCAGGCGGCAGCTGCCGATAAGTTAGGCAGTCTTAAAAACTATCTAAGGCCTGGGAAACCCCAACAAGTGGATACAAAAGGTCAACAAAATATAAGCATTCCAGAGGTTTTGGAGAATCCGGAAACTGAAATCGATTTACGTGGGGACATGAGGGACCCTTATGTCTACCCCTTGGTCCCAAGCCAGTCGGCAGAACACTTGGGAACGGTCCCCCATTTGCAGCCAAAAAACAGCTCTCCACTACAGCTGCAAGAATTACAAGCAGGTGCCCCGACAGTTTTCAATAGCCCACTGGACAGCAAACCATCGGAACGCTGTATGATGTCTCCCTATGAAAATTCTCACGCAACAAGTCCGGACATGTCTTTCCTGGCCTCACAGGAATGGGAGGAGCTCGTTGCTTCTTATAATTTAAAACCTGTTCAAAACCATACACCTCCTGTAACAACAAACACACCGTTGTTGGAAAGATGCAACCTTAGCGATGCCATGCACACGGAATCTATTTGGGTGGCAATCTTAAATACAATGCAATATTCAACTACAGCCCTACAATACCAATCGCATAAAATGGATTTACAGCTCACGGTTCTTCAGACCTTGGCCGACTTTACGTCAGGGATTGATAAAAAGTTATTAGAGCTTAATAGCTTAATTAAAACCTGACTGGTCGGGATGAATAACAGAGGAGATGACTGGACGCAGTCTATTAGCTAGCGCCTTGGCTAAAACTTTGGCTTCGAAGCTCAGCAAGGAGATGGGCCTTTATGAGCCACATTGGTCCATAGGTTTGTCATTTTTCAGGATGACTACTATGGTGGCTAGTCTGACATCTTCGGGCAGCTGCCCGTTCTCCCTTGCCTTCTGAAACATGTTGAGCATCGGTTGTGCCACTTTGTCTGCTACACATTATACAGTTCCACGGGCAGCACGTTCAGGCCCATTGCCTTACCAGACTGTATGTCTCTTATTGCACGCCCTATTTCCTCCACCGTCGGGTCCTTGTCTAGTTCTTCTCTGTCTCCCGTTGTTAATTCCAACAGGGAGATATCTCTGACCTGATCTGTCGGCCACTGATTGATACAGCGCCTCATAGTACTCTGCAAAAGCCTCAGCTATGTCCCTCCCTGTGGTGCATGAAGATTTGCCTGGAATTCTAAGCTCCAGCACCCAGTTCATACCTTGATCTCTCCTTTCCAGTTATGCAATCAGCTTATTTGCTTTGTCTCCCAGATCATATATATGCAGTTGCGTAGCGATGGTATGCATTCCAGCAGAATGTTCTTCTAGATCTCTCAGCTCCCGCTGCTTAAGGCGCAATTGGTGTCCCATTAAGTGTTCAGGGTCCCCCTCACACTCCATTTTGAACTCCAGCGCTTCGAGATCCCTTTCCAGGGCCTCACACTGGGAGTGTCGCTCTTTCCGTGCCCCTCCTATCACCGTCTGAGCGTAGCCCCTAACCATTGCTTTGTAATCCTCCCACAGGCTGCAGGGTGAGTCAACTGTCCCTGTGTTTTCCAGGAAATATTGATCTGTCCTGTCCATTAACTTTTCCCTGAACCTTTGGTCCTTGAGATGCCAGGGATCAATGCGAGGCAGTAGGGTATAGTCACGGGTCGGCCCCAAAAGTTGTACCTCCACCGGGAAGTGATCAGAGATACCCTGCATTTGTGCATTGTGTGAAGATGTAGTCTAGACGGGACCCACCACCATGTGCCGCCGACAGGTGTGTGTATATCCAGGCCATAGGATTATGCACGTGCCAAAGGTCCGTAAGCCCCATCGCCTCCACAAATGCCTGCAGTGGCTCCTGGACTGCGCCCTGGGGGGAAGTCGACCTCCTGTCTATATCCGGGGACATCATAGCATTCATATTTCCTCCCAATATCAGGACCCCGGGGGGCATATCCATCAGGAATTTACTGAGCTCCGTGAGAGTATCTGCATGAAGTTTTGGTGGTATGTATATGGATCAAAGGTTTAGTGTCTGACTCTCCCAGGTCCCTGCCAGTGCCACATATCTACCCAAGGGGTCTTGCCAGGTGCATCCCGGGAGGAAGGTAACTGAGTTCTTTACCAGAATAGCCACCCCTCTAAAGCCCGAAGTAAACCAAGCGTAGGCCAGGAGGGTATAGCCAAATCTATTCATTGCAAGGTAGCAGTTTCCCCTCCGGTTGGTCTCCTGCAATAGGACTATATCTGGGGACTGTCTGCGCAGGTATCGTAGGACTCTGGTACACTTCATCTTATCACCAAGGCCATTGACGTTCCACGTCAGGGCCATCACTGGTTGTACTGCTGTTATGTTTCATACAGGTACCCCGATATAGGCTCAGGCAGTAACCAGACCTTTCACCTATATTTCTCCTGCCGTTACACTACATAACGGTTCTTGGTACTGACCTTTTACCTAGTTACGGTACTGCTTAAATGACGTGGGGTTTTCTCCGAAAACTAGCCTCATTCATTATGCATGAGGATTCTTGGAATCTCAGCAGGACTACCATCTCCTGCATAATAACTATGTATAAGGGTCATTCCTTCCGTCATCCTAGTCCGACATGACACAGCAAAGTAGATCCCCTGAGGTTACCACTTTGGGTATATAAACACCATAACTTTGCTGAGGCAGGGAGAGGAGAAAAAGGACTTCCATGCTGACACACTGACGCAAGACGCTGAGGTTCCTGCACGCAGACACTCCAGCTCGCAGTGGTCTGACATCCCTTGCAGGGTGTCCATCTCGAGACCAAGACGGGGTCCCACAGTCTCTCACTTCAGGTAATGGGGTTGGCTTCAGCCTAGGGGGATTCGTGGCTCTATACCTACATACATGCTAGGTACACTTAGGTACATCTAGTTAGGGTTGCATCGTAGGAGTACGCATTATTACAGTCATGTATTTATATACCTGCCTGTATTAATTGTTTTAGCACTATGGTAGGAATCTACCATCCTTTTACTCTGTTGGTGCTTGTAATCATTTATATCTGTTTCTGTCTTATGGTTGTTTCAGCACACCTATTTTTCACTAGAATGACGCTGGTTCAAAAAATGCTTATTGAAAAACGTCCCCACTGTTTATTCTGTGTATCTCTCTGAGACAAAGTGAGCACGAATAACAGAGCGAAAAGTACTGTACTGTGTCCATGATCCCTGATGGGACAGAGATGTCATGTTCGATAGTTGCCTAGAACTATTCTCTCCTTGGTAAGAGGAGTTTACAGTGGCACTGTGAGCTAGCTGGTATACAGGCGAACATACCCGGTGGGGGTGTCTGGAATAAGTCTGGACACCAATCCCACAGTCTATGTTGTCTAAACGCGCAGATCCTTTATATGTTTATAGGAACTACACAACACTGCCATGTCTTATCTAAAATGAACAGGGTACCTACCCCCCTTGTTCCCTTCCCACCCCTCCCTCCACCCCTCTGTGTCTGAGTGTCGCGCATGTGTTGGATTGGTGTCTCCATAGCGTTATCTGCGACCACAAAATACGAACATAAATCACAAGTTTGTGAACAATCCCCCTGTAGAAACGCCCCCTCCTTGCTACCCTGCACCATAGGTCTAAAACTACCCCTATACCCAATTTGCGGAGCTCCTGTCGCCCAAAAACAGCTATCACCATAACTTGGGGTTGGCTAGTACCGCGGTTCCTGACCCCACGAGTGTCCATGTAACAGTTTTTGTCCATCTACAACCCACAGTTATCTAATCTGCACTTACATACATTCTGCAGTGGTAGGTAGTCCAATATACACCTCAGGTCAGGCTCCTGGGTAGGTGCCTGGAACGGCCGAGCTTGGGTCAAAGCCGCAGCCGCCACCAGGCAGACTGCAGATAGGGTTCAGGGGACATACCCCCGCTTGGTCACTTTGTCGGGCTCGGAGAGTGCACCGCTTGATCAGACTCCTCATTAGCAACGGCTTCCTATGTCCCGCGTGGATTGCCCTCCTTTCGATCCCGCTGCCGCCTCTGTTCCTCATCCAATCTCCTCTCCAGCCAGTCCCTCACCTCCTCCAGTGTCGTAAAGTACCAGGACCTGCTGTCATCCAGCACCCTGCGTTTTGGCAGGAACATCATCATGTATTTGATGTTTTCTGCTCGGATTGCTGTCTTGACCTCCGCAAAGGTGCGCCTTTGCCTCGGCACCAGCAGCGTAAAGTCAAGAAAAAATCGGATTGTGACATCATCATGGATCAGGTCCCCCTGGATGCGGGCTGCCAGCAGTATTGCATCTCTGTTCCTGTAGTTAAGGATTCTGGCTATTATTGTCCGGGGAGGGGCACCGGGCTTTGGCGGTGGGATCGGTGCTCTGTGTGCCCTTTCAGACATAAAGAAAGTTGAGAGATGTTTAGGCTTCACTTTCTTGAGGATAAGATCTTCCAAAAAAAGGTCCACACTGGGCCCCTCTGCTCCCTCTGGGACCCCCACCACTCTTATGTTGTTTCTGCGAGCCCGTCCTTCCTGATTATCCTGCTTTGCTGCCATGAGTTTGTGCTAGTGGGTCAGCTGCTGCACCATTTTTCCCATTGACATGTTGTGGATTGAAGTGCACCGATGTTTTTCCCAGCCTCGGAGACCTTTTCAGATATTTTGTTAACATCTTCGCGGAGGAGGTTGACGTCTACCGTTTCCTTGTCCAACTTGAGATCCAGGGTGTTTTTTAGATCAGATATGGCCACCATGATGGCCCTTAATGAGGGCTCCGCCGCCACCTGTCCCACCGTGACCGCCGCGCCCTCCTACGCAACCTCTCTGGGTATCGCGTAATTGTCCATCTTGTTGGATTGGGCCAGGGGTGCCACTTTCGGTCTCATCGTCATCCCACCTGCGTCACTGCGTTGTGGTGGTGTCCCTTTGCACCGGCGCCATCCTCCCTCTTCCATCGCGCCCCAATCTGAGCACCAGTCACAATGTGGGGCTCTATAGCCCCCCCTTTCGGCACTACTGCATTGCCAAACTGCAAGGTCCGCTCTGTCCTCTGGTGGCTATACCATCAGGGAGAGACCCCCCAGCCAGCCCACCGGTGCACTGTGGTACACCTGTTCTCAGGGACATTCACCTTCCTTCTCTGACTGCAACACGCTGTCCTTTGCAGTGGTTTCCAGGCCTCTCCACCCGCCTCAGTCTGTTCAGGTCCCAAAATATATCAGGCCAAGGTCCCTCACTTCCTTCTTCACCACTCACAGCCACGGAGGGAGAAGAGGCTGCTTCAGGCTTGATTCCTAAGTCACCTCTAGGTCCACTGGCCGGCCTGACCCCTCCCCTGCTCCAGTACTTCACTTGCGATTGCTCAGCCGCTCCTGGATGCGGGGCGTTTCCTGCACTTTCCTGTGTCTCAATCCGCAGTGCTGATTGCTAGGCCTCAGTATAAAAGGGGGGTCCGTCACCAGTGCCCCTGCCACTGCTATTTGCACACTGTGCCACTGGCGGGACTTCACTAACTGCCGGTCCTGTGTCTCTGTTTGTTATACCTCCCAGAGGGTGGGGAGTTCACCGCAGGCCCGGTCCGCTGTTAGACGTTTCTGCAGGACGGGCAGGGCGGCGTCACCAGGCCCCAGCCACCACCGTGCACAGCCTCCACTCCCAGCCGAGGCCAATCCACTCAATGTCACAAGTGCTTCTTTCTTCAGCCCTTTGCCGTCACTCCCGGAGTCGGGGCCCATCCCAGCCGAATCCGCCCTCCCATGCTAGGACGCACCTACTCAGGCCAACCTCCTCCACAATTCAGCTCCATGGGCCGGCTGTCGCACTCCTGGCTGGCTGCCCGCCACCATACACTTCACTCGCCGCCGGTGGGGAAGAGGGCCGAGATCCCTCAGTCGGGCACTCTAGGCGGTTCCAGCATCGCCAAACCACAGCTGCCTCTGCGATGTGAACGATGAGCGAGGTTCGGCTCCCCCGAGTTCACCTTCAGTCAGGCCGCACTCCTCCACCAGATCTTACGCCGGCAGGCCTCCGATGTCGCTGTTGCCTCCGCTCTGCCACCCCCAGCTCCCAATCCACTCCCGAGTGTGCAGCGGGTGATCATGGACACCTCCCGTATGCTCCTTGACTGTAGTCTGGCGGATTAAGGTCGTATTTACGGGGGTAGGGTAGCGTCCGCCACGGTGCTAGCGAATTACGCACCATCTTGGCCGGTGCCTGGCCACCCCCCCACCTTTTATATATTAATACTTATGTGACACAGGCAGCTCCAATGCAGGTTACTTTTGGCTCAGGAGTCCAAAAAGTGACGCATCCTCAAAGATACGTCACCTTATAAATTTGGAGCAGTGACTGCGCCGCCAATGCGTCAAAAATATTGACGCATAGGTGGCGCAAGCTCCTTGTAAATAAGCCTTTAAGTTTTGTCGCAAAAAGACTGGTTATTAAATGCAACCAGACCAATAGTACATCTGGCTCTTTATCTTTAGCAGTGAGGCACATTCTCTTTAAGAATCCACCATCAAACCTCCCTGCACCAACCCCCCGCAGGACACTAGTCTTCAAGTTCCTTTGTTTTTTATCAGGATGCCTGGCCGTCACTGTGTCCAAACTATCCTCAGACCTGAGTACACAAGTGTACTAAACCAAACAATAACTTAGACCAAACTATATCATGCAGTTCAAAAACATAAATATTTAAAACATACATATATACAGAACAGAAAATATAAGGAAAAGGTCAAAATGTTGAAAGAAGAATGAAGGAGAAAGGAAATAGGGAGCAGATTATACTCCTGAGGGTTACATTGTTATATACACAATTACTGTAAATAAAATACTATTTACAATTAAAAAAAGAATAAAAATAGGGCAAACATGTCAACAACATTACCTCTTCCATGAGGAACCTAAGTTCAGCAGTGATAATTGTGGCAGTTTTAGGACTTAAATCCGAACCTGCTTTGGATTGTTACTCAAATAGTTCTCTAGTAGAGTCTTTGGAACTTAATAATTTCATGCAGATCACGTAGCTGCTCTTTTAAAGTTGTCTGTTTTGCATAGCGAGTACCCGAGATTTTCCGATTGGTTATAAGGCAGCCAAGCTTAATACGATTCTTTAATATGAGACCTTTTTTGGACTGAATACGAGGAAATATGGGCAACATTTCTAGAATTGTACAATTAATGTTCTTTTAGTTAGTTACATATGTTTATGATTTTTTCTTTAATCTTATTTTTGGATTACTATCTTGCGATGTTATTTGCAATAAGATGTTATAAGAGTGCTAGGTAGTCAATTCTAGGATGGTATAATAAGATGTTGAATATGTGATTGGGAGAGTTTTTTTCCTATGTTTACTTGTATGTGGATGCACAACTTGTATTTTTGTGAAAATCTACAGATTTTGTAGATCATCACGTCAGTAAAAATATTAACTGGCAGGGCAACAAAGCATCAAAATGGTATTAAGATTAACCAGCTTCGAAATCACAATACCTTTTCCTGACACAATCCTAAAGCCATATTTTTTTATGGAACACCACATGAGGAGTGCTTAAATGCAGTCAAATACAAAAACCACAAGCCAACTCCTATGCCATAAAGGAGATTTAAATGGTCAGTCATCAAACATTTGTATATGCAATCCAGTAGACAAGTTGTCAACAACATTAAGTGTAGCATTCGCAGCCATGCCCAAATTGCGTCTGATGAGGTTCAGTGAAACGGAAATAGTCAAGAGTAGATTTGATAACATAGATCAGTTTCCAATAATACTAGGGCACAGCTCTCTTCTCAAATTAGCTAATGGTGTGCCAGTCTTATTGTCTTAATGAGACTTTTTGGTAATGGAAAATCCTCAAATTATGTAGGAAATTCTAAATTCATAACAATATAGTTGGACTTGGCCCTTTTTGCAAGGTTATCCCCAAACGTTTTGCTTCTTCCTCCTATCTTTTCCTGACCTGCTGTTGTTGGCTATAGGACTCTGGTCACTTTACTACTGCTGATCAGTGCCAAAGTGCATATGCTCTCTGGGTAAAGTGTGTTTATGGATTGGTGTTCCCCTGAATGGCATATTTGTTTTACTGGTAAGCCCCTAGTAAAGTGCACTGAGTGACTGAGTGTGCCAGGGCCTGTAAATCAAATGCTACTAGTGGGCCTGCAGCACTGATTGTGCCACCCATCTGAGGAGCCCTGAAAAGGTATCTCAGACCTGCCAATGCAGTGTCTGTGCGAAATGTTGTTAACTGCCATGTCGATCTGGCAAGTGCACCTACTTGCCAGGCCCTAACCTTCCCTTTTCTTACATGTAAGGCACCCCTATGGAAGGCCCAAAGTACCCCCCTGGGAAGGGTGCAGTGTATGTGAAAGATAGGACATGTACTGGTGTGTGTCACATATCCTGATAGTGAAATACTGCCAATTTCGTTTTTCACTATTGAAAAGGCTATCTTGCCCCATACGATAGAATAGGAAATGCTTTGTAACATCTTACAAGTATAAATTCCCATTGGGACAAGATAGAGAAATAAAGTTTAGGCTCTCTGAACTCAGAATTTAATAACACATCTTTTAGGGAAGATGGTTTTTAAATTGTGTGTTTGAAAATGCCACTTTTAGAAAGTAGGCATTTTCTTGTTTAACCATTCTGTGTGCCTCTGCCTGCTTGTGTATTGACTGTCTGGTTTTGGAGTGACAGGGGCTGGGATGTGTATTCACTGTAGACAGCCACTGGGGGGGGGGGGGGGGGGTTGAGGTGTGCCTGGCCCTTCCTCGATGACTCAGAGCTGAGCTGAATAGACCTTGGCTGTAGGGGGAGGAGATTTCCTTGCACCTGAATAGGGCCTGTCTCCCTTGCACAATGCTGTTTTCACCCCCTGTGGTCATACTGCACCAGTGAGGACAGAACTGGTTTGGACTCGGCCCAGAGACCCTTGCACAAAGAGAAAAAAGACATTTTAGGGTATAAGTATTAGACCTAAAACCCCAGAACTTTAGACTACTTGTGGAATCAATAGGAACCTTTGCCAAGGAGAAGAGCTGGAGAAACTGGAGGAGGACTGCCCCTTTGCTGTGTGCTGTCTTGGGTTGGCCTGCAGTAGCTGTTTCTGGCAAGGAAGGGACAAGGATCTTGCTGTGTCCCCTTGCTTGAGGAAGATCTCCAAGGGCTGAAGTAGAGCTTGCCTCCTGTTCTGAAGTCTCAGAGACACAAAGACTTCACCCCCAGCTCCCCTGAACTTACTTGATGGGAGTTCTGACCTGCCAAGAGGTGCCTGTGACTGTGTTGGGCCTCTGGAGGTTGTTCCTGCTGTTGAGAGCTGGAAAAGCAGAGCAATTACAAGAAAATCGACGCATCGCTCTTCTTGCGGCTGTTTTTCCGACGCCGCACCGCTGTGCGAGAAGAATCTCCAAGCATCGCCGCACCGCTGCCAAAACTGACGCAGCGCCTGTCGCCGCTGCAAGAACCGACGCATCAAGGGATCGCGGCTGAAGAAACTGACGCGGCGCCGCCCGACGCCACCGCATCGATCGCTGACGCATCCCGGATTTCCAGGGTCTCAGGAACTGACACATCTCTTAGTTTTTCTATGCTTCCCATCTCTGCGGCTGTTTGGCCTTGTGAATTTTGACGCAACTACAGGCACTTTGAGAGAAATCACACATCCATAGTTTTCTATGGGCCAAGTTGTTTGAAACCTTTTTTTTTTTTTGATAACCAATTTTATTGTCATTTTAAACAACAAAGTAAACATAGCACCACTATGACATATCAGACATTTCATTACATTTACAAGTGATTTCCCCCATCGGTTTGTTTGGAGTATGAGCCCACCCGTGTTGCGGATACTCAATCCAACGGTCCCATCCACTTGCCCCATACACAGTCAGGTTTAGCCGGGCACCCTCTTGCTTCGTATACAGCTTTTTCTTGGATAGCGCACCAGTCTATACCCCTGCACCATTTAGCCATAGAGGGAGATGTTGAATCTTTCCAGGCCGCTGCAGTGTCTCTTTTGGCTATCAGAATGGCTGTTGCTAGAAATAGTTTGTCAGCATGGGAGCCATCCAGCCCCTCCATCACTCCCAGGAGAAGGGCAAGGGGATTAAGTGGGACCTCCCACCCCAGTATGCCACTCAGTTCAGACACAATGGACGCACAGTATTTAGAAAGGATGGCGCAGGACCAGACCATGTGGTAGAAGTCAGCTGGTTCTGCCTTACAGCGCGGACATTGTGGGGCTGGGAAGAGACCCGCTTTGTGGAGCCGCACCGGGGTAAGATATGCGCAGTGAAAGTAGTAGATCTGAATGAGGCGGAGCCTGGCTGATATAGTGAGTGTCCTAGGGGCCATCAGTGGATCTCTATAGTCTTCCTCCTCTAGAGGACCAAGCCAGTGATCCCAGCGGGCTCTAAGAGGTTCTAGTGTGGATGGGGTATTGTTTATCAGGGATCGATAAATTTGGGATATTCCCCCCTTTCCTAAGTTCCCCATGAGAAGCTTGGCCTCCATTGGGCTAAATTCGGGGATGGCTGTGTGGTCAGGGATGTGGAGGGCTAGGGCGTGGTGCAGCTGAAGGTATCGGAAGAATTGGGTGGAGTGTAAGGAGTATGCCTGTTGTAGGTCCCAAAAGGTGGACAGGTGCTCCCCCTTCCATATGTCGCCCAGGCAGGTTATACCGATCAAATCCCATTTCTGGAAGCCTGTTAGTGTCGCAACCTCCCACAGCCAAGTGCTGTGCCACAGAGGTGTTTGCAGTGAGAGTTTAGTGTCCCAGTGAATGTGCGGCAGCTCGGAGCACCATGCCAGGAGAACTGTACGGGTAACTATTGGTAGAGCGTGAGGGATTGGGGCCCCATAGAGCATGGCCTGGACTTGAGAGAATCCGAGGCTCTCAAGTTCCAGTCAATAAGTTGGATCCGCCCATCCGCCGTTAAACCAATCATGGAACACCAGAAGGCGGGTGGCCAAGTAGTACAAAAACAGGGATTTGTCATCCCCATACCCCCTTCGTATGTGGCCCGTTGACAAGTTGTGAGGGCCAGACGCGATCTCGAACCACCCCAAAGGAAGGTTGTGATTACCCCATCCAAGTCACGGAACCAGCTGCATGGGAGGTGGAGTGGAAGATTTTGAATGGTGTACAAGAGACGGGGGAGAACCATCATCTTGAAGAGAGCGGCTCTACCGAGGGGGTTAAGCGGAAGAGTTTGCCATCGACGAAGGTCCTCTTTTGTATGTTTGAGGAGTGGGGTGAGATTGAGGGACCAGGTCAGCTCGGTGTTAAGCGCCACCCAGATCCCGAGGTATTTGAATGAGAGCCTTCGCAAGGGGATGGTTGTTTGCCAATCCACGCATTCTCTAGAGGCATGGAGAGGCACCACAGTGGATTCGGCCGGGTTGAGACGTAAGCCCGACGCCCTCTCAAAAGAATGGAGGATCTGAGGGGATCTTGGTCCGGAACGGGCCGGGTCAGCCAAATAGAGGAGGACATCGTCTGCATATAAGGCGAGGGCAAAGAAGAGAGGGGAAAGTGGACATCCCTGTCGGGTTCCCCTCGTGATCGGGAAGGCGTCCGACAATGCTCCGTTAATAAGAACCCTGGCTGACGGAGTAGAGTAGAGGACCTTCACCATTCTTTGGTAGGAGGGACTGAAGCCTGTCTTTTTCAACACGTTCCCAAGGTAATGCCAGTTAACCATGTCAAAGGCCTTTTTTAAGTACTTGGGTTCAGATTTGGGGGCTGTGTGACAGATCGGTGTCCTCAGAGCTGGGCCTTGGGGAGTTGTTGGGACCCACCGCGGGCCATAGGTCTAGTCCGTTTGAATTATCTCGGAGTCCAGGCGATCCACTCCTCCCCGGGGGGAGCCGGCCAGAGAGGCGGATGTCCCTCCACGGGCATCGCGCCTTCTACAGGACCCAGCACGTCGCGCACAGGAGGCTGCAGGTGCACTTCCCCATGGCTCCTTTTGGGGGTCCGCCACAGGGGCACTCTTTGTTGGGTGGATTGGGCAATCCTCAGTTGCCCAGGTCCACGCCGCCTCTGTCGTGTCGAAGAAGTACGATTTGCCTTGGAGCATCACTTTAAGGCGGGCTGGGAAGAGGAGTCTATAGGGCAGATTGAGGGCCCGCAGCTTCTGTTTCACGTGGGTGTAAGATCGCCTGTGGGCCTGCACTTCCTTGGTGTAGTCAGGAAAGATCATGATCCTGGCCCCTTTGTGGAGTAGTTCTGTCCGGGAGCGGGCCTCCTGCAGGATGGCATCCCAGTCCCTGAAGTTAAGGATCCTCACAATTATTGGACAATGTGGGGCTCCTGGTGGTGGTCTAGGGGCGAGTGCGCGGTGGGCTCGCTCCACAACAAACCAGGGGGACAGGGCGTCCGCAGGCATCCAAGATCTGATCCAGTCTTCAATAAAGGTATTGACTTGGGTGGGCTCTGTGCCCTCAGGAAGGCCAACCAGGCGGAGATTGTTCCAGTGGGAGCGGGTTTCTGCGTCCTCGGCCCGCCTGTGGAAATCGGAGGTATAGGACAGAAGTTGCTTCACCTGTGTTTTCAGTGTCGAGACGTCATCCTCTACCTCTGAAAGGCGGGATTCTGCTGCTGGTACGCGGGCAGTTGCGTTGCGAAGATCTTGGCGGATAAGGGCCACGGACTTCGCCTATCTTAGTCTCCATAGAATTTTGACAAGTCTTGATGGTGTGCAATATGGTAGCCAGGTCTCCTTCAGGGCGGCTAGTAGTGGAGGGTGCAGTCTCATTCTGTGTGGGGCCACTGAGTGTGTATTGTTCCATTCTGGTCTGGGTCGGTTGATGGAACGGATCTCTAAGGGGGTCAGACCAGCCCCGCAGTGCACGCCTCCACTTGGGTCACTGAAGCACTGGTCGGCTCAGCCGGATGGGACATGCCCGCTGCCCCGGGACATTCAGGCGAGGGTCGGGTTGGCATGGCCGACACCGTCACAGAGCTCAGATATGCTTGTTTAAGCAGGTGGTCTAGTGTTTGGAGAGGGGAGAGAGTGCAGGGCAAGCGGGAGGGGTCCGGGCTCCTAGCTGGTAGTATGCAGGAATATGTGGTCATTTATGCATGGGCTGCAGTGTCTCGTTAGTCTGCTCCACTGGGCGCGGGTCAGGCCGTTGATCTCCCGCTCGCACTGGGCCTTCAGTTTAGGTCGGGCCTTCTCTTAGCCGGACTCCAGTGCCACCCTTCTTGCCACAGAAGCACACAGTGTCTTGTTCCTCTTGCAGCGTCTGCACCCCAGGGCAAGTGGAGCACCGGGCCTCCACGGCGGTTGTCCGCTCACCCCCCGGAACACAGCAGTGGGCCCACCCGGATGACCGGGTCTGAGAGAGGGGGTGAGCCTCCTAAATAGGTGTGTGTGTGAGTCTGCCTCTCGGGGATCGACTCGCTTCCACTCTTCGCGGTGGTTAGGGTGGATTAGGCTTGATGGGACAGTAGGTCCTCTGGCACACTCCACTGATCGCAGGCACCCGACCTTCACCGGCTCAGGGCTTTGGGGTAATGAAGAAGCCGCACCGAGGCCTTGCAGGCTCCCCTCCCTGCAGTTCAGAGGCTCGTTGGATCTCCCGATCTATGGGGAGGGCCTCGTGAGTCACACAGTTTCCTCAGCCGCAGTTAGCCCCAGCAGGCGAGCGGGGGGCCCGCCCAGCAGGGAGGGAGGAGCGGCAGTGAAATCAGGTCCGGGTCCGGGGCCAGTGCCCATTCGCTGGCAGGCTGCACGACGATCGCTGGAGGGGCGCCCGTCCCCAGGCCACAAATCGCAGCGCCACCAGGCCCTCATGAGGTGTCCCGCCGGTAGCGGGCCGAGTGCACCGCAGGTCATCCGCGGCCGACCAGTGGTTGCAGCTTATTTTGGGAGTCCCTGCCACCACAGGACGCAGAGCAGCAGCTCTGCTGTCATGTATGGAGCCCCTTTCCTCACCCTCAGTGCCAGTGGCAGGAGTCGCGTCCGCTCTGGGCCGGTCAGCTGGCCTCGGAGCCTCAGGGAACTAGGCCATCGTGGGGGCCACCAGCGGCAGGCCCAGGATCGAATCGTTGCCCGTCAGCACCACCAGGCCCCTGTGGGGCGTCACGGCGATCGTGGGCTGAGCGCACCGCAAGTCATCCGCGGCTGGCCAGTGGCGGCGGTCTGCTGTTGGAAGTCCCGGCCGCCACAGGAAGCAGCGCGGCGGCTCTGCCACTGTGTTCGGTGCCCCCTCCTCACCTCATGCACCCGCGGCGGGTGTCTCACTCGCTCTGGGCCGGTCAGCCGTCGGAACCTCAGGGTGCTAGAATATCGCAGGGGCCATCAGCAGCAGACACAGGATCAGGATTCCGCACCTCTAACGCGAGCCAGGCGGTAAGAGCCTCGGGATCACCACGGCCGTCACCCGGCAGGCCCTCCAGGCACAGGTCAGTTTGGCGCCATTTTGTTTTGGGTCTCGCTGCTCTGCAGGTGATCGTCAGCAGTCCCCGCTGCCCGCATGGGTTCTTTTTCAGGGGATCAGGACTGGAGTGGATATGGGCACCTTGGTGACAAAGGTGTATCCGCTGGATGTTGGATATTGGAGGATCAGAAAGGCGGCAGATTACAGAGGGGTCCGGAGCACTCTGAGTGCGACCGCCATCTTGGCTCACCAAGCCACACCTTGAAACCTTTTTAAAGTCATATTCTTATTACATGTATGATGGATTTTTTTCGTTTTGGTCTTGTTGAGTTTAGATAAAGATACTTTATTTTTCTAAACTGGTGTGGTGTCCTTTTGTGGTGTTATCACTGTATTAGTGTGTGTTTTGAGTACAAATACTTTACACAGTGCCTTTGGGATAAGTCTGTCTGCTCGTGCCAAGCTACCCAGGGGGTGAGCAGGGGTTATCTTAAGTGTGTATCCACCTTACCCGGACTAGAAGCAAGGGTCCCTATTTGGACAAAGGTACCCACCTCTACCAACTTGAGACCCCCATTTCTAACAAATATCTTTTATCTAAAACGTTGCCTAAATTTCATCTAATATACCATTCATATGGTGTAGGAAATTACAACAGTGAATTATCTCCAATGTGCAAATCACAGTTTAATGGGTTAGTTAACATTGTCACTGGTACTGCTCTACATGTCTTAACCACATCTTTTTTGGATCTTGAATATGATGGTTTTTTCGTTGGTAGAATGCAAAAAATAATTGTGGATCTTTGTAATCCAAATAGGGTGTACTTGTGTCAGCACCACATCAGCTGTGTATAACAGGCACTTACCAGTCTTCCCAATGAACCTGGGGAAAAAGAAGGTGACTTTAGGTTATGAGAAAAAGGAGGCAAGAAAATTGGGAACAAGATAGCCAGGACTTATGTCCCCAACCTCCCTTCTGGGTCCCATGTAAATTCTAACTTGGATTTAAGGAATACCTTGATCGAAGGTCCAACAATCTAATTTTCAGAAAAACAAAGCGCCTGAATTTATCAATAGCTATTCTAGGTCCATGAAACAACAATGTAGATCCTTGTTGTTCATGACATTAATCATTATAGTGAATCAAAATGACCAACAATGAAGCCCCTCCTTGAAACTCACCTCTTTTAGGGGGCCAGGAATGTCTCATTAGGCCAAGACAATAACATCAAGGATGAGCTTAGCAAATCTTTCAAGTATGCAGTAAAAATAACTGGACTCTAGACTCTTTTAATCTAATCAGAATTGTTATAACAACTTTCATTGAAATGTTCAAGTTACTGTGCTTGTGAGTAAGGGGTTGATAATAGTTCGGTGCATCTGACCTCCAGTAACCTTCAGTGATGCACTACCCTCTTCTAGAAAATCTAACTAGGGACCAGGTTTGTGTGGAGTCCTTCCAGTCAATAATATATTGCAACACATTGCACTGACTGAGACCATGCTGCGAGTTGGTGTCTTATTGTTTGAATATAGATATAGATTATACTTACTCTTAAATCCATGACTTCTCACTGGAGGCTCACCTTTAGAGCCTGACATCCTTACATTCCTTGTTAAAGCAGGACTGATTACCATAGTTTGTGTTCCCCACAGGACCATTGGAATTATGTGTCAATGGAGGACCAAATTATGAGCCAAGGTCTATCTGACAAGAAAAGGAAATTATGTGCCATAATTCAGCATATTCTGTGGCAGTATTATTTCACTATTGTGCCATTGTAATACATTTTCATGCTATATGAGCATCTGTGTTAGCTTTGTAGTACGAGTTTAACAGCTAAATACAGAAATCAGCAACTGAAAGGTGACCAGTTTTAGTAACTTTGGATCCATTTGAGCTAGACTCATTTGTTTGGCTTGAAATCTGAAAATCATGCAGAATATGTTGGTTTATGTGGCAAATGTGGTAAATCCGTAATTAACAAAGGCCCTGCAGAATCACATAATTCCAGCTGCATATGTCCTCTCCACAAATAACTTGGTTCTTACGCATCATTATCACTTTACAAAATTCATTCATGCTTCTATATTGGTGACACCATTTTTTGCTTGTAAATTGGGACTGTCTCTGTTGTTCTGGTGAGAAGGGAAAGAATGAAGCTGGCTTGATTTTAGTGAATTCCAGTGAGTTAGGTGGAATGGCGTGATCTTCTCTGAGGCAGGCATAGAAGGATGGAGGGGTGGAGTGGTAGGAATATACATGATTAAGACAAGTCTTATTTAGTGGGAAGCATAAACTCCCTTGCGTGAGCGGAGAGATTAGAAAATAAATGACCTGAGTGTGGCTAGAAGCCTAATGTCAAGGAGGCAGGGGTGAATGCATAGAATATTTTTGTGCCAGGTGATTAATCTTATGTTGAACCTCAAACAACTCTTTAACTAGTACTGGAACAATGGCAGATACAGTATGTCATGAAATGAGGCTTGATCTCTTAATGAAGTAAATGAAAAAAGGATATAGAATAATTTGGGGGAAATCAAATATTCTCACTTGCCCCCACAGAGGTAGCCCACTTGATTCGTGCTCATGAATCCCTTCTCTCCTTTTGTATGAACTATGATTGCTCACTGTTCACTAAAATATATTCCTACTTTCCTGTCACTCATTCCTCAGTTCTCTGTGTTGGCCTTCATATGAGATATGAAATCTATTATTTAGTCATAATTATTGTTTAGTTTTACAGAAATCTGCCTATAATCCGTGTAAGAAAGTGGATTATTATTTTGGGTGGGTGACTACTATCTTCAAGGAACCATCAAACCCCATGTCGGGGTGAACTCTCAAAGTCACTATATTAACCTAAGATCAACCCACTGATCGCTATAGCACATAGCAGAGAGGCTTAACTTAGGGCAACGTGTAAAGTAATTATGCAGTACTAAAACAATACTAAAGTCAAAATGCAAAACTTTAAAAATCCCAAACCAAATTAACCAAATAGAGTAAAATGTAATAAACAAAACGACACACAAATCCAATAAGATGAGATTTGAATTTTTTATGTTTTAAGTATGAATAGCGCCAGGAAGCATGAAGTACCAATGATGATCAAGGGCCACAGTACACCGGGACCTAGGCACAATTTGAAGCTGACCGCGATGGAGTGCAGGTCGGATACATAAACCAGGGTCATCCTGGTCAGAAGGTTTATCTTCTGATACAGTACTTTAAGTCCCAATCCACTACAGGAGTACATTTCTAAAGCCTCCAGGACCTCAGAGGAGGCACTTAGAGACTCACAGGCTGTCAGGCAGAGACCAACAGCAGGGCCCAGCCCAGGTTTAGTTGGCACTGGTCAGCTGGGCAGTTGCAGGAAAGGCCTATTGCTGCTCCATGTATCCCTTAGCTTGAACAGGAGGACACCCTTGTGGTCTTTGGAGTCCACTTCTTTGTCCTGGGTACAAGAAGGATGCAAAAAGAACAATTGATGGACAGAATGCAGAACAATGTCATACATTCACCCCGGTACAGAGATCTGGGCCTAAATCCATCGTTGTTTTGCTCACCATGCCATTCCAGTTTGAACCCAGCCATATGCAAATCAGTCTTGACCCTGCGCCCAATGGGAACAGTCCAGCCCGAACTGCCAGGCCAGGTCCTCCCTGGACTGGAAACAAGCATCCTAGGACCGGTTTCGGGGTTTCACCCCTCATCAGCCAGGATAGCTTGACTCCAGTGGGTACAAGAAAGAGCACATCCAGTTCTTCATGGCTCCTCTGAGGTCACACACCCGGGCCAGGTCCTCCCTGGACTAGAAACAAGCATCCTAGGACGGGTTTCGGGGTTTCACCCCTCATCAGCCAGGATAGCTTGACTCCAGTGGGTACAAGAAGGAGCACATCCAGTCCTACAGGGCTCCTCTGAGGTCACACACCCGGGCCTGTCCTCCTCTGTTCTTCCTCAGGTCTAGAAGTGTTCTTCTGATCTTCCACAGATCAAAGAAGTGTTCTGAAGTGGGTGCCTGGAGTTGCCACATTTATGCCCGCACTAGCTAGTGGGTGGGAATGACTCCTGGGTACAACCTATCCAATGAGGTAAAAGTGCCTGGGGACAACTCTACCCACTTTGGGCATTTTCAAGATGCAGAAGTCTTCAGCTACACCAAACCTGGGCTTTGAAGGCTTGGGGTATGTGAGGAGAGTGTACTATGATAATCCTAGTGTCCTCCCACATCTAACAGTAAAATCCAGTTTGGGGCAGCCACTATATTTACAATAAACCCAGAGACAGAACTTTAGTTGAACAAACCAAGGTTTTCTAGCAACCGCACTATGGATGCACAAGGATTGTTTTGGCATCCTGTTTCCCTTCCTTTCAAGATCACCCCGAGTGTTATATGTGAAAATCCAGAGACAGAAGTCTGTTGGGTCCTTCAGCAACCAGACAGTGTGTATACAAGAATAATTTTGGCATCCAGTTCTCTGCCTTTCAAGTCCCCCCCCCAAAGTATTATATGTAAAGCCAGCAGACCTTACAAGCAAGATTTGACACTCAAGCAGGATTTGACACACTGATGTCAAAAAGTATGCTCACAGTCGCCACCTTGCATACTGTGTGAGGTTTATAGGCGTCATCACTGCTCATTCATGTCAGCTTATTGTTTGCTCCTGGGAGGCATTTAACACTTTTTTCACACCTATTCAAATGCTAATTACTAGCAGCCAGAAATGGGAGAGCAAATGCACATTAGCCTCCAGGAACTTCAGGCACGGAAAACGTAACTTCCTACAAGTTACTTTTCCTTAATATTGAATAAAAATCCAACTTCTCCACTGAAATGGATTTTTAATAGCTATTAAAAAATAGTTTCATTATTTTTCTAGGTTGTCCCATTCCAGGCATACAGTATTAGGATTTTAATCTGTAGTTTAGTTTTCTACATAGGACAGCTAGATCTGCTTAGTAAAAAATTGCTTTTGGGTGGCAGTCACGGTAAGGATATGTTAACATTAAATTTTGACATATCCTACCTTCAAATACCATGCACCCTGCCTTGTGGGCTATAAGGCCTATGTCCGGGTGACATATTAATTTTTGAAAGGAAGGTTTTGATATGTCAAAAGGGTTTAGCTTGGCAGGTCGAAATGCAGTTTTTACACTGCTATAGTTAGGCTTCACAGGGTAGGCCTGAAGCAATCTTTGCACTGCCACTGAAGTGAATGACACAATAGTGTCATTTAACTTTCAGGTCCTAGGTACACTTTGAACCATATCCTAGGGGCTTATAGATAAGTTGCAAATACCAATTAGGGGGGCGCTAGGGAGCGGGCAACAAAGATGGCAGCCTAATTCAAGCGCTCTGGCAGAAATGCATCTAACAGCTGTATCATCACCACACATCAACGGCACATATACATCAGCAGGCACTGGGCATACAGTGGTTGGCTGCTGGAGTTCTTTCGGATCATCTGGACCCTCTGGAGCCAGCTGATTTCCCCAGATTTCCTGATCGGTGATGGAGCCCGTGGTCCGGCCTGCCTCCTGTGCTTCCCGTCCATCGGAGTGCAGTGGCAGCCTCCGAGACAGTCTCAATCACTTGAGGACATTCCTGCCATCCCTCCTTAGTCTTCAGCTGCGCCTGGATTGCCCACTGGCTGTGATCGTGGTCCCAGCGGTGGCTGACCCCACTCCTCCCCGGGGGCCATAGTGTCTGACTATACGCTGCATTCTGCAGCTGCGACATCTCCGGCTGGTGGGGGCACTAGCTACACGGCCCTGGTGCCTCTCAGACTTCAGGCAGAGGAATGCTGAATTGATGGCTGTGCCTCCTGCTCACTGCCAGCCACTGCTTCTCCTGCTGCCTGCGAAGGGCGAGGCCTGTTGGGGCCTCTTACCGCAGTTGTGTGGCCGTCCCTCATGCCTCCATAACAGTATCGGGACTCCATGGCCCCTTCAGACAGAGGACTCCTGATGGGGCCTCTGGATATCTCCAACTTTGCCCTACACTAGGTCTGACTGCACTGATGGTGCTCCCGGCGCCCTCCCATCGGGGGCTCTTGGCTGGGGCCTGTCTGGGCCCAGTTCCACTATCAGGTGGCTGCCCTTATCGCCCTGACGGAGGTCACCGCTCCTCCCCCATTGCCGCACTACAGCTTGTCTACATCCCCTTTATATTGCTATGGCGTATGTTCACCTCTGCTCCAGTGACCTAGCCAGTGCTGGAACTGCGAGTTAGGATATTTACCCTTCTACATACTACCCTAGCAGCTGCCTCACCCTTTGACTGAACTTTCATCTTTATCATTCACTGCCTCCTTTCAGTACCGCTCTTTTTTGTGGCCGCTTATGCTAAGCTGCGACTGACCATCATTGCCTGTTGCTACACTGGGTGATGTTCAGCGATCGCCGTATTGATCCCTTCGATCTTTGTGAAACTGTCAGCCTTTTGTGCTCACCTCTGCTCTGTCTGTGTATGCATAAAGTCACTGCGGTTGCGGGATATTTGCTGCAGTGTGGTGATGCAGAGGCTCCCATGCTTCATTAACCCGTATTCCCATTGCTCCCTGCCCAGCTGCACTACTGGCTCATTGACACTCATCTTCACCTACAACTCCTCGTAGTTGATAGACTCTGCCATTGGTAAGGCTGACCACCAGCAATCTAAAATCTACTTTGACAAGGGTCAGTCTATCTGAATATTGCTGCAATGTTCAAGGAAGGCTCAAATCAATCGACTGTAAAATGGAAACCCTACAGCGAGACTGGATAGATTTCAGGAGAGAGTTGACCGTCATGACTCAAGATTAACACAATCTGAAAACCACATTTTGGATTTGGAAGACATGCAGCGCGATATTGATTGCAAACTAACTGCGACTATGAAGGTCATCAAAGTCAAGAACAAAGACTTAGAGGGTAGAGCCTGTCGCAATATGTTATAAGCCACTCTCCTGAATCCCAGGTAGTTCCGATGGGGCGACGCTGGATCCCCGGATTCCTCCTAGTGTCTGTGCCCGATGTCAGGATGTGACACTGTATCGGCTACAGGCCCCACGGGGAAAGGGGATTGGGATTTGGAAAGACACAAGATGCTGTGGTTCTCCTCCGTGGTGACTACAGTGGAGCCTCAAAAGGGCCCTGTCTCAAATCTTGTGGTACGCCCAGTCATAGGAGTTACCTGTAAGGCACAAGGACAATAGGTAAGTATACAATGTTAAGATCAATTTTCCCTTATTTATTTTGTCTTTTTAGTTGTGACTCATACCTTAAACAGACATCTGAAAAGCGCTGTCTTTCCAATGAATGAGTTTGACACTCGGAGCTGGAAACTGGAAACCCGCTGAGTTCCGTGGAGGATGTTGTAGCAGGAAAATTAAAAGTTATTAACACTGCGCTACACAATAGTTCGTTGATTCACTGTGTCGTCATATAATGGAAAAATTTGGCGATTCAAGAGTTCTTGAGAACAGACTGCTTAACACTAGTTAAGCGCTCGAGGAATGCAAAGATATAATTGGTGTCTTGACAGAGCCCTGTCAGATGCTGTTAGATGATAATCTTAGAATTCATCTTTAGAAGGCTACTGAGCTCAGAGCGCAAAAAATATAAATTGTACATTAAAATACCTTGAAGCCGGATTTGTGTTCTCTTTAATCTTGTTTCTTCCTTGTCTTTTAGGATTCTTGGTTCAAACCTGAAGCTTCTGTCTGGAGCGAGTCACTGGAGAGGCTGGAGCGGCCTAAGGAGGCTTGCTGGAGCCGAAGGAGAGCTGGTCAAAGGAAACAGGTGAGTGTCCAACAAAGAGACAAAGCGAGGAAATCAGGCTGGGAGCAATCTATATATAGGAGCTGGCCATGTGGGGAGAAAGTTCTAGAAAGGTCATTAAGTCCAACACTGCTCCCACAAGCTTGATTGATTCGTGCACAGTGGGGGTTTTGGGAAGTTCAGTACAATTAAGTCTGGCAGTTATTCCAAGTGAGGTTAATTGACAACACCTGCTGTGCACTGTGGGGGGTGGGGGGTATGGAAAGCTCAGCACAAGCTTGAACATTAGCTCTGGCAATTATCCATGCGAAGTTAATTGGCAACATCTGCAGCTGATGATAGTTTTTTTTGGACTGTTCTGGTAAACGGTCAAAACAATTAGTTCTAAATATTGCCAGATGCACCTGTTGCTGTTGTTAGGCTTTGGGAATGTTCTGGATTATTTTAAACAAGCAGTAATCACGTAGACAGTTCTGACTAAGTGAATGGCAAAGCCAATGATCCCCACTATGTTACCAGAAGAAAAACGCACAGCAAACCCAAACCAAGAAATGAAAGTGTAAATCTGGGGAATCAGCCTGGACCAAATCATAAACTTATAGAGGGTAGGGCAGTGGCTGGGGCTGTGACACAATAATGTCAGAATACTTGGAATACCTGAAACATACACGAGTAACAACAAGAAAGACTTTGTGGAGAGGCTCCTGGTCACTCTGTTTGGTTGTGACAAATTCTCCAAAGTTTTCATTGTGGAGAGGGTGCATCATACTCTGGCACCTAAACCCAAACTTGGTTAAAACCCCGGGCCGATTATAGCGCAACTCTTGACTATAGAGACAGGGACTGTGTGTTGCTGCTTAACAGGCAATCCCTTGACCTACAATATGAACGGGCCAAAATAGCCTTCTACACTGACTTCACCTCAGCAGTTCAGGAGTCCGGGCGATCATTCCTGGAGGTCAAGAGGATCCTCAGATCCAAAGTGATTAAATACTCCATGTTATTCCCGGCCAAGCTACGTTTGCAATATAAGGGCAAAAGTCCCTTTTTCTTGACTCTGCTCTTGACTTCATTGAACAACATGTACACCCTGGAAAAACTGGGTCCATGGGGTTGACCAGCCCAGCCTCATCCCGTGCCGGACTACGTGCAGATGCCTCTGCCCTCAGTGACAATGATTAATGTCCCACTATGATGCATCAATACATGTTGGTAATTTATCCTATACTCCCTCTGCCTCAAGCTATGTTTCTTTGATTTGCTTCAAATTAGTGACTTTATGTGAATTGTGTTTTTTTTGTATATCTGTATCTAAATGTTGCTGTGATCCTCAGCCCGATGGGCATGTTCATGCTCACAGACTCTTTGTGAGCTGTAGCCACACACTCTCAACATATTTGTAGTTATGATGTAATCTTAAGCAGAGACTTCAGAGGAATGCCATGGTCCTAGAGCCACCCCTTTTAGTGCAGAGGGCTATCATTTCACTTGGGGTCTAGTTATGACTGGCTGCTGTTGTCTCTGAGCAACATTCATAGGATGTTCGCTGACAATTAGGGTTGACGTTGGAATGTACTTGTGGTTGCTATTGTTAATATTTGTTGTTGTCACAGCTACCTTCATGATTCCCGATATACCTCTGCAGTACTACACGTTGCACGGATCGGTATGGGTCACATCCCATATATTAGCTGCACCTTTCTCCTGCCTCATTGCCCGTCATGGTGGACCTCTTGACTTGGAATGTTTGTAGTATAAACAACTCACGAAAGGCATGGCAGGTCCTGGCATATTTGGACAGATATAAAATAGACATTGCTGTGATCCAAGAAACACACTGCTCCCCTATGACAACCCCGACATTTCCCTCCAAGTGGGGCAGTAATCGCTTTTTCTCCTCCTGTTCGACCTGCTATCGAGGGGTGGTCACACTTATTAGAAAACCAATAACTTTCAACTTTATAGACCATATTACAGGTACTGTAGTAGACTGGTTGTTACAGCAGGTTTGTTGGATGGGCAACACCTCTTATTTATTAACTTATATCGTCCAAATGTAGATGACCCTTCCTTCTTTGATAATGTTTTACAGTCATGTGAGAAATACAGCTATTGACCGACTATCTGGGGTGGTGACTTTAATCTCACCTTTTCTACATCACAGGGCAGAGCATCTTTTACCAGACACCCCGTGTCGCGGGCCAGTTCAGACCTTGCTCATAGTATTCAGTTCTGCGACCTGCTAGACTCATGGAGAGCATTGCATCCTACCCTGACCGAACATACATTCTACTCCCCTGTGCACGACATGTCCTCCTGATTAGATATGTAGCTAGTCTTGAGTTCACTCATGCACATGGTACACTCTGCTGAAATACTTCCTGCACTTTCTGTGATCACTCTCAGGTGAAGCTGTCCATCCATGACCCCGCTCCCCCCCATCTTTCTACAGCAGGTGACTACAGGGAAATGAATTATGGGGCAAGGTTTTCAGGGCTGAGTTCCGTGAGGCTATATTGGATCATTATAAGCAAAATGACAACACTGGAGATGACGTCTTCACACTAAGGGAAGCCTTCAAAGCCTATGTCCATGGTATATATATTTCTAAATACTCCAGGGTTCATAAATTAATTTGTAATCGCCTTTCCCACATAGAATCTCAACTTAGAATCTCAAACCTAGAAACTACAATGCTTTTACACAGGGTAAGGCTTTACTGGCACAGCTCCAGGCTATCAATCAAATTAGGCTTTATTCAGTTAAAAAAATACAACCATAAAAGCATCCTAAGAATAAAACATCTTCACATTTCATCGCAGTATATATGTTGAAAACACATGAAGATTTGAAGAATTTCTACAATACATGAGTAAACATAAAAGACATGTTACCATAAAAGCATAAAAACAATCACGGGAGATAATTTGTGCATAAAGTGCCACGTGCATAATATACAATGCGGCAACAAAACTGCGACCCTGAACATCATTAATCGATATGCATCCTATCTTCTTCATAGACAAGGGCCTCAAGATGTGAATTTTTTTTCCTTATTCTAATTGCCGTCTGAATGTAGACCGCCACTGCATTACAAACTCTGTCATTATCTAAACTGCAAATAAAATCAAAGGCAATTTTATAGGTAAACAATCTTTCTTTTAAAAATAATGGACGTAAAATGCTCTTCCTAATATCTCTATAAAAATCTCAAAATAAAATAAAGTGCAAAGTTGTCTGATTTGATTTTCCATCGCAGGGGCACTTCGGAAGATTTTGTTTCCACTTACCCATTGTTGAAAAAGCTATTAAAAAATGGGCAATCCCCATTCTTAATCTTGTAAGATAAAATCTATGTTTTGTATTCAAAACCTGGATTAAATAACATTGTATCCCTGGTCCAATAGGCCTGTCGCAATATGCCTTGGTCAACTGCTTCGAGTTAGCCTCCAGTTCCCTTAGCCATTCCCTTGATACTTTGAGTCCAATTTTTAGGTCCTTTTTACTATAATCAAGTATTTGCGAGGAATTGTTAAAATCAATATTTTCAGCGCATTCTTTTAAAAGATTATTAATATACGTCAACCAGGGGATTTTTTTACCACACTCAAGGGCGAGGCAATCCTTAATGATTTCCTGGGTAAATTGTGTACCCTCCTTACTCCATATCCCATACCAGACTGTAAGACCTGCTACACTAATAAAATCATTAATATAAGATGCAGCCAGCTCTTTGTGCACGCTATATATAGGAGTAGAGTTGGGGACGGCTAGCAATCTTCTTAAAAAAAAAATTCTTGAGTCTGAAGTATAGCATGATTAGCCGCTCCCCAAAGCGCAGCACCGTAGCAGGTTCCAGTAAGGCACTTACTCTTATACAGGGTCAACATTTCCCTGATGGGTTTATTCCCCATTTTTTTGGAAAAGTAAACATTGCCTCTGTAGTCCGAGTGAATTTTAATTTACAATAGCCAATGTGTGGTCCCCAATATCCATTTGCTGTAACTTACAATAATAAATATAAAAATGAATGTGTTGCTGCAATAGGAACACTATTTACATGGTGGGCCCTAATCTTTGCTTTTCCTTTGCCACACACCATCGTAAATGTCTTTTACAAATTAAGTACCAGGTCCTTTTCCTGCATATATTCTGCAAATTTCTCAATTAGGCACTGAAGCCCATTAGCGGTTCTGGATAAAAGAACTGCGTCGTCCGCATAGAGTAAAGTGGGGGCAACACGTTTACCAACTCTAGGGACATCAGCATTTAACTTTTGCAAACCTTCGTCTACTCCATTTATATATAGGGGCAAGAACACATCCCTGTCTTATACCCCGTGTTACTCTGAAGCTAGTAGTGCACTCTCCTTCTATCCCATATCGTACTCTTGTATTCAATCGTTTATATATTTGTGACAGGTATACAATAATGTCATTCGGTGCACCCATGAGAACCAAAGTTTGCCATAGTTTCGCATGATTTACTAGGTCAAAGGCACTTGTGAGGTCAACAAAACAAAGATGTAAATGACCCCTTTTGCAATTGTATATTTTCTGATTAATAGATGCAGGTTAATACACTGCTCAATTGTCCCTATCTCCCTTCTGAATCCATACTGTGATTCTGTAAGGATTAAGTTTTCAGCTGCCCATATTTACAATCTCTCCAGGAGGATTCTACCCATCAATTTTGACGTTGTGTCGAGAAGGGAAATAGGGCGATAGCATTTAGCGTCACTTCTATCGCCCTTCTTAAAGATAGGGACTATAATGCTTTCCGTCCAGGTTCTCGGCACCAGACCACCTGCTACAGCATTAAACACTTTTTGTAAGATTGGGGCACAGAGATCCATGTCCGTTTTAAAAATGTCTACTGGGACCCCATCGGGACCTGGTGCCTTCCCATTTGCACATCTATCTAGGGCAAGTATGACGTCATCCAGAGTAATAGAGGCCAAATTAGGGGAGTCAAAAGTAATAAAATCTCTGTTGTCTAATGGTTCTGAAATTCCATAAAGATCACTTTTATCTACCAGTATGGGGATTTCATTATCTGGGTTAAAGACCCGTCCAAAATACTTTATCCATTCTGAGGGATGAACCAAGCTCTCACTTTTAACTGCAGAATAATCTTTAGAATAAGGGTGATCCTTTGTATTAGCGGCCTCAGTTAGTTTCTCCCATGCCTGATCTTGTATCTCCCTTTTCATTCTAGTAAGGGTCTGTTTATATATCGTCCTCTGTATTTTGGTAAGTTCACTAGAATCAGAATCAGAACAAGCTTTATTCGATTTTATACAAGTAAAATCACAAAAGCAAATATAGCAGATAAAGAAAACAACTCATCTTTTAGAAAGCTTACATATAAAAGTACAGTTCATCCTACAGTTCATTCTACACAAGGGGTTATAAATAAATGTGCATCGTACAATAGGAAGAAAACCATTTTAAAACGTGTGTCTCACACAATTAAATCTATCATAAAATGTTGAAAGCCCAAATCCTAACGAGATTTAACCGCTAATACACTTTCTGATTCTCAATATACTTTTTAAAATAAGTTCACTATCTCTAGGCCTAACCTTTAAGGCATTTTTAAAAGATTGATTAGCCTTGGTGCATTGGCAGTAGAACCAACTAACTTTTTTCGGGACTGTCTTCTTGTTCTTAATTTTTAGTCCCCCAGAGATTACAGAGGTAATATTACAGAAAGCTCCAATAATCTCACAGTCAGAAGAATCCCCCTTATTACAGATCTCAATATCATATTTTCAATTGTGCATTAATGTATCCAAAAATTCGTTTGGATTAACACCAGACCATTTGATAGTGATGCCATTCTCTCCTTGTGTTGATATGGAAGGGGCTAAACTAGGCCCCTCCTGAGGAGTCTCGTTAAGTCTAACAGTTAGGAATAGCGGATGGTGGTCACTAAAGCAGCTTTCTATCACCTCCATTTTCACTATCTGTCCTCGACCGAATTCAGAAATCAATATATGATCAATAATTGAGCACTGTCTATGGCCTTCGTAAGTTGGTAACTGGGGTTGTCCTTCTGCAGTTGACTGATCCAGTAGTTCTAGATTATATTTGTACATTGCCCCATTAATAGAGTCACCATATAAATGATATGGGAATAATTTTCACCAGACTCATTCCCATATCCACAATATTTCCCTTCTAGGATATCACATTTCTTACTATTAAAATCCCCAACCCAGATAAAAAAGCAATCACTTCTAATGTATTTTATAAATAAATCTAACTCCTTCTCAAGTGCCAATATGACTTGGTTTCTAGTATAATCAAAAACATTATTGTAAAAGTTGATTATTACAAAACACTGATTGTCAATAGTTAAGAACCACAAGAATTGAAAGTAGGGTGAGTCAGTATAGACTTTCTTAAGAGTTAATGGACATGTGACAGAAACTAAAACAGCTAATCCTCCTTTGGCCCTTCCATTCCGAGAAGGAGTTGCTGGTGTATCAACCGTTGAAAATCCATCAATATGGAAAGGTTCCGTATGGCAATTACTTATTAATTCAATCCATGCTTCATCATTCAGTTTGTTTTTAATACCCGCAATGTTCAATGTTGCTAAAATCAGGTTCTTAATTTGCAAAATATCAGTGGTATGTAATCCTTGGTTAGTTGTAGTAGTGAAACAAGAGTTATGTTCAACAACCTGATGTAGTCAGTCTAAATCACTGCATCTTCTGAGGGGTAAAAATCTGTTGGTCAATGCAAGTGGTGTATTCCGGTCCACTGTGGTTGGTCCATTAACTGGATAGCTAAAATATTCCATACCTGGTTTATAGAAAAACCCTAAGGGAACTGCAGTAATGGCACCGTTTTGAGGCCTTGTTGGCATTGCCCCTCAAGTGCATAGCTCTTCAAACAATCCTCTAACCATTTCTGGGTATCAAAAAGTTACGACAATGCAGTCCCTTTCACAGAGTTTTGGGGATTTCCCCACCCAGTTTACTCTTCTTACCATGATGATATTTTGAGCCAGGGAGTTCAAGTTATAATAACAGTGTTTAGTGAACCAATGCACAACCTTGTTCTTCAAATCCCCCCAATCCTCTTTGGCCCCGTCTATTAACTCTGGCACATTTTTCAAAATGATGGTATAAGGTGTTGCCTCGGGAGGTAAATGTAGGGGCCTCTGATGGTTTCTTAATGGGTGATGAGTGGGAGGAATTTTGTCCATATTTTTGTTTTTAGTTGTCGATTTTGTCTCACAAGAGGTTGGCAACACATAATGCCTATTGTTCTTGGCCATAGTGTCCGTAGTATTTTTTCTCGACCTGGTACTACTAGACCTGACGAGCCTGATGAGATGTCTTTAGATTCTTTAGATGTAGCTTGTTGGTTGTGTTCCGTAACTATGCTACCAGTTATGGCCTTCGGATTGGTTATACTGGAGGATTTCCCAGGTAGTATTGATCCTGTAATTAATTTTACAATCTGGGCTACGTCGCTCTTAATCTTTATAATTTCATCAATAATTTCCTTTTGATTGTGTCAATTTTTCTGTGTAATCTTTTAAATAAGAGTTCTAGGTTATGAGGATGGTCAGGAAGTTATACAGTCCCTAGGCCCTTACTCAGTTTTTTAGGCAGTGGCTGTGGCTCTTTAGAAGGCTCTTTTGTTGTAGCTTTCGATGGTTGTTTACTTTTCTTTTGCAGGGGGAGTTATCAAGTCTGTGCTATCTGTTAAAACTGATATTTCTAATGGTACAGTTGATACACAGGGTGCTTTACTAGTATTTTGCATTAGGAACGTTAAGACCGTTGTGCCCTTTGGCGGCGAGTTTATATTTAATTCTGTCTCCAGGGCTACTATGTCCGATCTAGTTTCTTCTGTAACTGCAGTTAGGGCTGTCTTAGTTGCTGCTAAGCATTCCTCTACATTAACAATCTCGTTATTAATTAGTCCCATTGTGGTTTTTAGGTAATTAGTTATAGGGGCGCTTGGTCTGGAGTTTTTATTTTTACTGCCTGATGAGACGACTGCGAGTTTACGTTTTCCCATGGTTAAGAAGAGGAAAATAAAAACCACTAAAGTAAAACAAATAGATGGTTGTACTATTATGCAACGTTATATATTTACTCTTACCGTGGCTCGGGAGTTCGTATTTAGCAGCTTAGAGGGGTGGCTCTGCCAGCCGTGGATGGGCGCAGACTGGCCCGCCCTTGGCTGCGGGAGCCCTGAGCAGCTTTTCAGTGCCTCCTGGCATGAAGGAAGAGCATGGGCGGCTCCTGCTGTGATGCCTGATGGGGGCTGTGGTCCCCCCAATGAAAGTGCAGAGTGCGGAGTATAGCAATGATGGGCTCTAGGCTACATTACAGGGATATACTTGGGGTGTGGAGCTCTGGTGCGAGCCTTTCAGCGAAGGTGAAAAACCAGGTAAAACCCTTGCATGGATTACTAAGAGTGAAGGAAGACCACACCGGATCACTAGCATTAACTGTGAGGAAAATGGACCAACATCAGACCCATCTCTCAAACTGAATGAGTTCCTGCACTTCTACAAGCGCATCTATTCTCATAAGACATGCAGAGAACAGACATACATTTCTGACTATTTAGATCAGGTCACCCTGGCCTGGTTGGATGGCGACCAGGTTGATATTATATACCCCCTTAATGCTCTTAGACCTTAAAAATGCCATCATGAGTCTCCCCCGTGACATGGCCCCAGGTAGCGATGGTCTACCTTTTGATTTTTATGAAGCTTAACTTGACGTTCTCGCCCCAAGACTTCGAGACATGTACAATGCAGCTATTAATAGGGGTAGTCTCCCTCTTTCGACTATGGAGGCTATTATTACAGTATTACTAAAACTAAATAAAGACCCCACCCTCTGCTCCTCGTACAGACCATTGTCGTTACTTACACTGATAATAACATTTTTGTTAAAATCCTCGTGCAACGTCTACAAGCTTAAATGTAATTTCCAGTGCTTCCTGATCAATCTGGTTCCATCCCACAGTGTTCTTCTGTATTTCATCTTCGCACCCTAATGGTCATAATGCACAGAGTAGACCATCAGCTTCCATCAGTGGCGTTTCTTCTTGATGCGGAGAAAGCTTTTGACTCACTTGACTGGGCATTTATGATGGAAAAGCTCTGACATTCTGTCACTCATTTAACTACTATACACGGGTCTCAAGGTGATAGTACACGTGAACAAATCATACTCTGAAGCATTCGATATTAGAAGGGGCACACATCAGGGCTGCCCTCTCTCCTCCCCTGATATGTGTGCTTGCTATTAAACCTCAGGACACACAATTGATGGACGGAATGCAGAACAAATCAAAACATTCACCCCCAGTCGAGATCTGGGTTAAATCCATCATTCTTTTGCTCACCATGCCACCCCAGTTTAGACCTGGCCATATGCAAATCAGTCTTGACCCTGTGCCTCATGGGAACAGTCCAGCCCGAACTGCCAAGCCAGGTCCTCCCTGGACCGGAAACAAGCATCCTAGGACCGGTTTCGGGGTTTCACCCCTCATCAGCCAGGATAGCTTGAATCCAGGGTGTACAGGTGGAGAATACCCCACTTAATTACAGACATAAACTGATACACTTCAAATATCTATATCAATATTATTATAGGCCAGAACTCTTAGCTAAATTTAATGGATCTTGTAACAGTAAGTGTGCGAGATGTGGCTCTGTTGCAGCCGACTTTCTCCACATATTCTGGTCATGCCCTGCCCTGATTCAATATTGGCAAGAATTCTAAGCCTTTTTAATCACTGTGGAGATTCTTAAGACTCTCCTTGCTCTTTCCTCCCAGGTGGCCTCATTGGGTGACACTTCAGCCCTACCTGCTGGATGCTGCTGACTCACCTTCACCCTCTTTGTTCTTGCTAAAAGATGTGTAGCCAAAGTTTGGATGCAAAAGAGAACTCTGGTAACCAAAAAAAGTCAACAAGACTCTGTTTATTGAGACGACATGGCTGAATGATACGCAGGCCTATCACAGCCCTCTGCTCACCCCAGGGACATTTGAGCCCCATACATAGCTTCCCTCCTTCGCAAAACAGTATTCTCCCCTCCCCCCCCCACCCTTCTGACCCGCCGACCACACCCCTTTGAAATTTGTTAACTTTCTTGTATGTTTTGTACCACCAATAATTAATTGCCAGCGAAATGTCCTGACATTGCGTTTGTGCTTGCACTCATGTATTCCTGTACTGTATATCAATGTAATGGCTGTGACTTTTATTGTTATATTATAAAACCTCAATACATTAAAAAAAACATCAATAAGGAGTATGCCAATTCAACCATGTTTAAAGGGGGCCCACAGCCCCTTTACTACTGGTTAGCCAGGGTATAATGCGCAGGTCTAATGCCAGCAAAAACATAGGGTCCAGCAAAAGGCAAAAAATATGGGGTGATCATGCAGAAAAGGTAGATTTCGTACAATACGTATGTTGGTTGTATGCTTCGCCAAAAGTACTTAGGATTTCTCATCATTCCAACTTAAGGTTAAATATGAAGGTGTTGGACTTGGCCCTTTCTGCAGGGTGATCCCTATATCTGTTTGCCTTCACCCTCCTGTTTTCTTCTGAACCCATTTGTGTTGGCTTTTAGGACTCTGTGCACTTTACCACTGCTAACCAGTGCTAAAGTGCTTGTGCTCTCTCCTTTAAACATGGTATCATTAGCTTACACGCAATTGGCACATTTAATTTACTTGTAAGTCCCTAGTAAAGTGGTACTACATGAACCCAGGCAGGGTCTGTAACCTAAGTGCTACTAGTTGGACAGGGCCAGCTTTAGGACAATGCAACTGGTGCAGCCACACTGGGCGCTGACCTGGAGGGGGGCACTGACCTCAGTGGGGGGTGACGTGTTTAGCAATAACATAGGGTTTAAAAGCACCTGTTGTGGAGTTCCTTGTGAGTCCAACTTTCAGGCAGCAATGAAAATGTAAAGATAACTCTTGTGATTAATGTTCCTGCTGGAGAGAGAGATTGGAGTTTTGTCTAGTGGCAGTTTTTGATAGGCCATAAAGTAGTGCAGAGGGTTAGTATGGATGCTACAAAGAACAGATCCGTTAGTTATGTTGATAGCTGAGTGGAATAGTAAAGCCAGCCTTTACCAGCGCTTTAAAACAAATGAAATGTATTTGAGAAAGGACCTATGGAGAGGTGAGGGACACTTTTGCCCCTGGGTGGTAGTGAGGGAATCCGAGGAGGAGGTCATATGGGGGGGCAAAAAAGATTGTTGCACCGGGTGCCACCAATGCAAAAGCCGGCCCTGCCTGCAGCACTAATTGTGCCACCCACCTAAGTAGCCGTTTTAAACATGCTGTGATCCAAAGAAGAAGTGGGACAAGCTAAATTCGAACTCTAAAAAAATAGTGGAAGTGAGAAGAACTGAGAGATCTATTTTGGACAGATGGTATGGGTTTGAGAGGGTAGCTGAGAGTTTAATGGGGGAAATTTGATAAATGAAGAAACAGGTTTGAGAAATGAGGTGTTTGCCACTACCAAGAAATGAAGTAATCAAACTGTCCAACAAAACTGAAATGGCCAGGGGGAACGGACACGTGCACAGGAGGCTGAGAGAGCAATCTAGGAAGGCAGAGGAAAATTTGGGAAAGTTTGGGGCAAATGGAGAAACCATTTTGCCCTTGATGATGTGGATGATCCGCGCTCCGGGCCGTGTGGTGAAGAAAACTCCACAATGGAAGAGACCTGGCGGCAGGGCCGGCTTTAGCACCCCATGACCGCCTCCTCAGATTCTCTCACTACCACCAGGCAAAAGTGCCCCTCATCTCTCCAATCATAAGTTATTGCTAAACACAGCGCCTCCCCCTGGGGTCAGCGCCCCCTCCACAGGTCAGCGCCCAGTGCAGCCGCACCGGTCGCACTGCCCTAAAGCCGGCCCTGCCTGGCGGCGATGGGGTGATGAAACACAGTGGACCATCCTCCTAAAAACTTGCTTCATGGTAAAAGATGCTTTATGCTTATTGTGCCCCACACTACTGTGGGCAAACGTTCATGCTTCTGAGGGCTACTGTTTTGTCTGTTTGTTTTGATCATGGACAATTGTATAAGTACGTTTTTAAAAAACAAGAAATGTGAGGATGTTGCTAACCTGTGATAAGTGTAAAAGGATTTTCCTCGTTTTCCTGTGCCGTTATGGGATGCCATTATATTTGTTGCAAGCAACTGTTTGCACAAAAAATCCTCATTGATGTAATGCAATCGAAAACCTGGACCCACATTCTGTTTTTCCTGGCAGTGGTGCAAAAACTATGCATTCAATTGCAAAACTAGGCAGTCAACCAACTAGGCCCTAGTTGCCTATCACAGCACGCCTGGTCTGGGTTTTAAAAATTATAAATATTAGGATGGCTACGATTGTCTAGTATTTCTTTTATTTCTGAACCACATCTATTTGGAAAAGCATCCGCTTTAATGTCCCAAGATAAGATTTTGCTACGAGGACACACACTTCACCAATCCCTCCACATTACCGGACGTAAACCAGACTTAGTGCCCGTTGCAAGCCAAGTTTTCCTCCACCCGAGTGGACCTTAATCGCCTGGGTATACATCCTTTCCTCATCACCCATGTGTACATTTTGATATTATGATGGAACAGTGCCCAGAATGGAATCACCACCATGCAGGTCTGAGCAGTATCACAGGGAGACAAAAGGGGCTCCCATCGACCCAGCTAGTGTAAAGCATCAGTAGTCCGCAAAAAGGACACAACTGCCATTATTTGGTAATAATGTTAAAAAGTGCTGTGAAAAGCAAAACGTGGAAGCCCTCTCTGCTGATTGATTGAAACTTCATATAAGGAGCGACTTTAGTCTTGTTTTTATTGATTCTTAATGAGATCCAAACAATTATGCCCCCAACATTATTTTGGAGATCCAAGTCAACATGTATCGTGACTCAAAACGAAAGAGTGAAGGTATCTTCAGCTGACAGTTTCGCTCTGGCTTTGCTAACCATAAAGCTTTATCAAGGCGTTTTCAAAAGTACAGCTAGGATCACGAGAATGGAATAAAACAAAGCATAGAGCTTCACAACCAACTACATGCAGACCTAAGAGATTTGCAACTCAACCAGAACGTTCACATGTTGTTTTGACTTTTCTCATGCGTGTGATGTTATAACTTAACTGTAGTTTCAAGAAAGCCTCAGAAAAACTCTGTGGCTAGCGTAGTTGAAGTTAAACACGTCTTGGCTGAATATACTTGCACTGTTTTGATTTCCTTTTCTATCTGTTATTTATTTATTTTGATTTATTTTTTAAAGTTTTATATAGAGCGAACATGACCCTCGCAGTCATCAGAGCGCTTTACAAATGATAAAGGGCAGAGAAAAATAGAACCAATAATGTCATAGTTTAGAGCCGTATAGGATAGGTCAACACCCTTATTGAGACAATAGCTTAACTGGCAAGCAATAATAATAATGTCATAATCTATACAAGTATATGATCAGACGACATCCCAGATGAGGGCGGTGTTACCTTGATAATAAACAGATAAATCTAGAGACATTGATATAACAAGCAAGCAATAGCCAAGAGTATAGTTTATAAGTCATGATAGGCTAAAAGAGAGGAGATTCTCAGGACTAGGGCACAAATGTGTTCATAAGTAATAGTTTGACTTCTTTCTTGAAAGATGTAGTTGAATGATTCAGTCTTATTTCAGGGGGAGGGAGTTTCAAATTCTCAGAGCAGTGCCAGAGAAAGCTCTGTTGTAGGTTTTCTTTATGAAGAATCTCTGTGGTTTTACCAGTAACGTGCTGGAGCTTTTAGAGAATCTAGAGCCCCCGGAAAGTTCAAGCTTCTGGGTGAGATAGCTTGGGGTATTGAAGTGAAGAGCTCTGTGGGTCATGCATGCAATGTTTTGTTGAATTCTTGCTTCGTAATGGAGCCAATTGAGGGATTTCAAATTGGGGGTGGTGTGGTTATTTCTTTTCGATCCTGTGATGAGCCTTACCACAGAGTTAAGGGAGGCCCTTAACTGAGCGGTATCGAATGCTTCTGTGGAATGAGAGACATAGGTAGCACGATCTGTCCTTTGAAGAAACGGATCCTAGAACATATTAGAGCTGTTCAAAACAAAGACATGCACTATGCAATTGCCAAACATATGAGGACTCATCCTGACAAGAATTGGCTAAACATTAATTATTTTAGAATAGCAACGGTCCCGAGAGATGAGAGTGGAGGAAATAGAACTCTTAAACTGAGACGTTTAGAGTCACAACTCATTATTAGGTTAAAAACGAAGAGCCCTCATGGTCTAAATGGGGATGAAGAATTGTATATTCACTTATGAATCCTTTGCATAATTGTTGATATGGATGAAATAACGGAAAGTTCAGGGGTTAAATATTATGAATATAAGAACTCAGAAGAACTGAGCTAGTGGGGACAAACACAAGACCATATAATGATGTTCTATCATCAACACGCTAAGTGAAAATTTGGGTGTACATCTGGACCCTATGGCACCTTTTGTAAGCATCACCCACCAACCCGACAATCTTCTAGGCATGTGGCCATCGTAACTGACGTATCAATAATCAAGGGGACATGAAGAACATATGGGCACTGAGCCAGACATACATTTAGACTCGGGTAAATGGGTCCCCCCATTAGAGGAATAAAGTGTACTCGTCAATAGAACCAGTATATCAGTAATGACGACAGCACCTGGGTAAAGGGGAGGTATGGAGAGTAGATTATTGCCGCTATCAGGCAGAGGCAATATAAGAGCTACTCCGTTCAAGACACACGCACAAGAAATGGTGTGATTCTAACAAATAGTGGCAATCGGACAGTGACACACCCCTAAATAAATATGCAGAATAAATTCACTAGTCAAAAAGAAAATACGATCTTAGCATGTGAAGTCAATTGCGAGTTATACTTGTCACTAAATAACAATGTACAACACTGGACTACATGTAAACCGACACAATGAATTGTAAAAATGAATTGTTTGTTTTTAATAATCGTTTGTTATGTATGACTACCAATCCCACAATGCCTTATAATGGGAGAGAAGTAGATAAGGAAGAAAGCAACAATGAACTCACAACACCATGAGCAAGATCAGTTGGTTGAAATGGGTTGGTGATATGGCGATACCTGTATTGACTGAATAAATTGAAAAGAAACTTTCCTTTCGAGAGTGCGGCGTTATTCATAATTTTATGGATCATTGGGTTCGGGGGCTGTCTACCCTCGACGTCGGCACCATCTGTGAAAAGCGCGCACTGCGAATGGACTGACTTGGTGATGGTATATATATATCTATATATCTGGAAAAACCAAAGGTTAAAGTAACGTTATTGTTAGGTGAATATGTCAGTGACAACATTAATATTTTGAACTAAAAAAACAAAACAGAAATTCACTAGTTATAATTAGCAGAGCTAACTAACTTGCGACCCCGCCATGCACTGCTTATTACCTCACATATTACATCGCTCATGAGATGTTCTATGACATCATTGATGACATCACTGATGACATCATCCAATGAGTGTTAGTTTGTTTTATAGTTTATATAATGGCGGGCAGCTACCAAATTACTTTTCTGCCTAATTTTATACAGCCTGTGTACAGCTAATGGGTGTAAGTGTTTACAAAATGTATGTGCTCCTTATGCATCATAGGTGTGTAGAGGTGCTAAGTCAACAATTTGTGGTCGGAAGGCGAGGGCTGTTAGTTGCTTCATCCATTTGTCAATGACAGGTGACTGATTGGGCGGGGTGATTAGGAGGAATTCAGTTTATAGAGTGTTAAGTTTGAGGTAGTTGCATGATAGCCAGTTTTGGGTTTTTTGTAGAGTGAGTTGAGGAATCTGATGTCTTCAAGTGAGGGGACTTTCAGGTAAAGTTGGATATCATCCGCATACGTGTGATAGTGGATGTTGGCTGAACTCCATTAGTGGCTCCATGAACAAGTTAAAGTGAGTGGGTGAAAGGGAGGAACCCTGTGGGACCGCTAATGTGACTGACACAGTTTTAGACAGATGGACTGATTGACTTTGACTATTGAGTTCTGTTTTGGAGAAACAAGATGAACATATCTAGGAAGGATCCTGAAATTCCCATCCTATGTGCCAATAATTCTAGTAAGTAGTCATGCTTGACCAATATCGAATGCTGAAGATAGGTCAAGGAGGATTAGAAGGCATGAATCTTTCTCATCCAACATTTTTAGCGCATCATCCATAATGTGTGTGAGGACTGATTCAGTGCTATGCCCCGGGCAGAAGCCGGATTGGCATTGGTCAAGAAGACGGAATTGTTCGATGTGGTTACATAGTTGGATGTGTACACATTTCTCGACTGCTTCGCCAGTGTTGGAATGTTGGAGATGGGGCGATAGTTATTTAGGTCAGTGTGATCTGCTGTTGTTTTTTTAGGATGGGGTTACCTGCACAGACTTTAGGCAATCAGGAATTATGCCTTGAAGTAGAGAGGCATTTACGATCTTGGTCCACAGTGGGAGTATTGATGCTTTGATCTCATTAAAGAAGCTAGGCGGTAATGGGTCGTTGAAGTGATTTGAGAGTTTCAGGTCTGCTAGAATCTTGATAATGGTGTTTTCTTCCTAGGTTTTGAAGGAGTTCCACGAGGCATTATATTTGAGGATATGCACCAGTAGACATGAGGGCACAACAATCCTGGAGGGGGGAAGGCTGGAGTGAGGTAAAGGAGGACAAGGCTCCAATGCCATCTGCAAGTTCATTCTCATATATTCTGTCTTCTCAAGGAAGAAGGCGGCAAATTCTTCACAGTTTGGTAGTGGACTGGATCCAGCTGGGGAGGAGTTAGGTCGGCCATTTGATTGGAGTTTAACGAGGTCAAATAGTTTTTTGGTCGGTTTCTCGCTTGATCAAGTTGGTTTCTGAAGAAATTTGCTTTCAAGTTTCTGATGCTTTTGTAATATGTATTCCTCAATGATCTCAAATGTTTGAGGTGTTCAAGGGAAGGAGAGGGTCTCCACCTTCGTTCAGCTAATCTCAAATTACGTCTTTCGGAATTAAGGCTACCATTCTACCATGGTTTAGGGTCTTTAGTGGACAATCTTTTTAGCTTCAGAGGTGTGATTGAGTCTAGAATATTCTTCATGGAGCTAGTGTAGTGGTTTGTGAGATCTTTGACATCTGATATGTCTCCAGGAGGCCGTAGGATGTTATTACTGAGGGATGTCAGTTTATTCAAGTCATTTCGCATGGTCCTTTTCCATATTTTGGGTTTCATTATTTAACCGGTATTTGTTGTCACAGGTTCCAAGATGAGGAATGTGATGTAATAGTGATCAGACCAGTCACAAGGAAGGATAGATTCCCGTTTGATAGAGTTAGCCTTCGCGATGATAAGATCTAGGGTCGCTCCCTTGTTATGGGTGGCGCTGTCACAAATTTGTGTCTGGTTGAGGTCAGCAAGAAAGCTTAAAACGCTGTAAACTACAGGGTCATTCAAATCATTCCAGTGGAGGTTGGAGTCTCCAAGGAATATTTGAGTACTGTGTAGCACTGTGTTGGTTGTGATGATTTCCATAATTTGTTCTATGAAAGAGAGGTTATCTCCAGCAGGGTGGTAGATTGTGTGTAGTTTGCATAATGATCTTTTGTTGCAAGCGATATCGATGCATAGGTATTCGCAAGATGATAGACCAGGGGATTGTGATTGTTTGACTGAAAGACTGTTGCGGTGAATGCAAGCAAGGCCTCCCCCTGGTTGACTGGACATATCCAATCTGGTGATGTCACAACTAAGAGGCACTAGTATGTCAAGGATATGTGCAGAGGATGCATTTAGCCAAGTTTTGGTCAAGATAAGGAGGTCAAAGTCGTGTGTGAGGATAAGGTCAGCAAGGTGAACCGCATGTCGTACAGCTGATCTGCAATTGAGTAGCATACATTTCAGATGTCATTGGTGATAGCTAGGAAAGTGTGAGTAAGGGTAACTTGCTTAAGGTTGTCCTTGTTTACCGCTCAGCGGTTGGGCTTGTATTTTCGGTGTGGGTTCATCAGGATGGATTGGATTTGCCCCTGATTGTCTAAGACCTCATAACGCGAAGGATTATATGATAGGAGAAGGGAATGGATGTCTTTGTCAGATAGTGGGTCTTCTTTGTCAGATAGTGGGGGGTTTATAGGTCAGCCATGAGTTGTTGTAGGGTTTGTGTAATCTCATCCAATCTGGATGCTAGTGAGACGTGGGAACAAGTTGTCAGGTCATGGAGTGAGAGGAGCTGTGGGGGTGCTGGTGTCTGTAGTAATGGAATACTGTTGGCCAGAGGGGTCCAGTGAAGGAGAGGTTGATTTGGAGGTGGTAGAAGGCTCAAAGATGGGTGGGGGAGCTCGTGAGTCAGGTACAAGGAGGTGCTGGTGGCATAGTGCTGAATGGGATAAGGGATTCGGACATCCAGGGTGTTGTTGGTTGAGGCATGGTGGGGGTCATAAGTATTGTCGGAGAGAAGTAGTGATTTCCATGGCAATGTGACTCAGGAGTAACAACTCCAGTTGTGGGGAGTGGTTATGGTTTGGTATGGTGATTGATAGAAGGGGGCTTGGATCGACCTGGAGCGGTTGGTGGAGTTTGTGTTGCACGCAGGGTTCGGAAGGATTTGAGAGGTGGTGGAAGCAGTACTGGCAACAGCTTTTCGATGAGAGGGAAAATTTCCTCAAATATTTTAAGGTTATGATCTGATGATTGTATGAGGATAGTCCCATTGTTGTGGATGGAGATGGTTGCTTCTGCTCTGTAAACTGATGAGAGGGCTACATAGAGTCTTAAACCACAAGCAGTTTTTCTAGATGAAGAGATCAAGAGCAAAGAGAACAAGGCTTTCCTCCACTGAGTTTGTCTTTTTTGATATCTCCTTTTTTCACACAAAAGTAGAGGTCGGAAATAAGAGATTCTGGATTCGCTTTGAGGAGTCTGTTTTAGGTTCTTAGATCTGCCTGATGGCTCTGGTTTGGTTTCAGGTATTTTTCGTGGATCCATGTCGTAAACGAGGTGGACTGAAGGAAGAGAGGAGGGAGTGTCAAGGTGGGGAAGAGAGAAGAAGGATTGGATCGGACTGCTTGGGGTGTGCATGGGCTAAGAGTAGAACTTAGGGGGACCAAAGGTGTAGGTATGGGACAAGTACCAGCCAAAGCGTGGACCTTCTATCAGCGCCAATTATGAGTGTCCCCAAACTATTGGGATGAGGAACAAGGTAAGTAATCAGACTGGACAATGAAAAGTTATTGTGGAGAGAGCACCAATACCATCATAATATGGGCGCTCCATTGGGCTCAGGAATAGCTACAATGATGGTAAACCTGTAGTCCTTCTTTTATTTTGGTGATCTTGGTAGCAACAAGTCCTATATTTATTTCTAGGTTTGGTAAAAACAAGTCCTGTATCTATTTTAACTCCGGAAAGCTGAGGATCTTAGGAGACCTAGTCCTATGTCGGTTTCTGCTGGGGCAGGCCGCCATCTTAGGAGGAGGCCAGCATACAGATGAGGAGGGAGAGGGACCCCAAAAAGGGGGACTGCCCCCGCTCAGCGAGGACCCCAACAACCCTAAGCATTAGCAGACATCAAGCTCCGTCCATATTAATAAAGATTGAGACCTCCCCGGACATACCCTGCCCCAGAGAGCCTCGTAGGGATGTGGGGACTCCTCCAGCTGAAGGTGTATACTAGAGTACTTGATCACTTAAACAATATAGCCCAACCCAATGAACCTCATCAGGCTGGTGGGGGGCCCCCCTCCAGGTGAAGGTGTCCCATAGCGTAACTTGGGTGGGCAGAGAGTGCAGCGGCATACTACCCCAGCCCCGTGAAACGCGTCGACGAGATGGCGCCGTGCTCCTGTAGACAGGAGTAGGCAGCAGAACCAAGGGTACCTGTGTAGGTTGATAGCGCAGCACTCAGTCATTGGGCACAGAGCATCATGAGGTGCAAGGGAGAGGAGAAAGGCTACTCACAGGGTCTGGGGGGTGAGGTGATGGTCGCAGATTCAGGCAAATGCTCCCGTTCGGACAGTAGGCTGGACGTCAGGGTGTAGGACACTTACCTTCCCCAGCTCTCAGGCACTGCTCATCACGGAGCGTTGCTCATACGCAGAACCAGCCACCCTAAGTAGAGCAGCGGCGGCACTGTGAGTAACCAACGGAGTTGAGTTGGTTGAGGGGGAGTAAGGTAGAGGTAGGATACTCTCGGGGTCCAACGTGGGATGGTCGGACCACTCCTCTACCTCAGTGAAGATGGTGGGTTCCTTGCTGCAGATTTGTGCGACCCCGGCTCTCTACGAGCAGGGGGTGTGGGTGCCAGTCTCGCACCAGACCAGCAATCCTGAAGCTAGTACCCACGTGCTGAGGCTCATAAGCGATGCACGGGCAGATCGGGTGAGAGACGATAGTAGCCGCCCAGCTACATGGACAAGCATCCTTGCACATCTTGAAGAAGATGGCTGGCTCATTTCTTCATAGCAGAGGGGCCCTGGCTCACTGACAAGTGGGGGGGCGATGTTCGTGCCACTCAAACAACCCAGCAGTGAACTCACCAGGATGTGGCTTTCCAACGAACGCTAGCAGGTCAGGCGAAATTCACAAGTAGTCACCTGGTTCTGCCAGCTCACCTCAGGCTCGGCAGTCCTGCAACGGGATGGACGTGAGGAAACTGTCCCCAAAACAAAGAGTAAAATCCTTGCTTACATAAAGATTGGATCAGTCACTGAGCAGTGCTACAAGAATTTTTTAGGTCTCGCCTACAAGTGCACACGCTGTGCTGCTAGACATATTGTTTACTATGCAATGGGCTTTCAACCCGCTCAAAGCATACCATTGGTATTTTTGTTGTCAATCATTTGATTGCTTAGCTCCTGAGGGCTTCCCTTCCTTTCTTGTGTTAGCTCCTTTCTGGAGCATGGACCAAGCACATGTGTTCTGCCTCGCCTTTGTTCTTCCTTGTATTTTTGTGTCACTCTATTTTCTTATGAGCATTTTAGTATTATTCCTGGATGTTCAATGTGCTTTCCTATTTTTAACACTTGCGTACAGCTTCTTATTTATGTTGCTTTCACCCATTCTGCCATCTCTATCGACGCTTTAGTAATATTAAGACACCATTCTGGCACATTAAATTATGCTCTGTAATTACAAAACAAGGGTGAAGAATGCTTTCAAAAGATGCACTTTTTTGCAGACCTGGGCTAGACTGCCGCTCTCTCTGGCGGGACGTATAGCTATAGCGAAGATGGTTGTACTACCCAAATTTTTATATCTGTTCATAAATTTACCTCTCCCCCTTATACAAGCCTTTTTTAAAACAATGCGCTCCCTGATGCTGTCCCTGGTGTGGGCTGGGAAGCAGGCCCGAATATCGTGGGAACTCAACCCTCCCATTGACGCAGGGCGGGCTGGGCGCCCCGGATGTCCAACTATATGCCTACTGTGCACAGGCCCAGTTCTTGCACTATTGGACTCATCCTGTTCCATTCCAGCCTCACGTTGCGGTGAAGATAGACAGGGTGGCGCCGACCCCTCTCCCGGTAGCAATTTATCAGCAATTCAAACGACCCTGCGATGAAATAGACACAGTAGAGACATTACGATGGAGCTTGGACGGCCTGAGAAATAGAGCCAAACTGGAGATCTTGTACGGCCCCTCCGCTCCGCTGGCATGCGACCCACACGTTCCCCCACTCGACGACAGAGGTAGTGTGGCTCTCGCGCGACAGTTAGGCATCAACACATTTGCTGACCTCTATCCCGGGGGCAGTTTTCGTCCCCCTCCAACTGGGGAGGGGGAGGCTGGACCTAGGTTTGCAGAATTATTTTTTGTATCATGGTATACGTGTGGCATGCTGACGAGTGCACACCACCTTCCCCGAACCCCCGCCCACGCTGCATGCTCTCGAACACATGCTGACTGGACCTTCGCCACATAAGCTTATTACCCATCTATATAACACCATGCAAACTACATATCCGGTGACAAAGCATTATCAGATTTGAACACTAAACTGAACCCTCCACTATCGAAGGAGCAGTGGAAATACTGCTGTGGCCAATTAAGGTTGCTGTCTCCTAACTACAAGTTGAGATTGATCCATTTTAAATTTCTGCATCGATTTTATAGAACCCCCGTCCAGTTGCATCGTATGGAACTTAGACCCGACACTAGCTGCTTGAGATGCAGAGCTTCACCTGCAACCTTTCTGCACCTAGCTTGAAATTGACCTCCTATAGCGAGATATTGGGTAGCCATATTCAACACTATTGGGGAAATCCTGGGGATATCAGTCAAACCCGCTCCGTTACTAGGTATATTGGGAAACCTAAAGGACACCCCGGCGAACGCCCGCCGCTTACATGCCATGTTACTGCTGCTGGCAAAACGCAGAGTGGCCATGCACTGGGGGAAACCCACCACCCCATCGGTCAAAGTCTGGTTACAGGATGTCACCTTTTGTCAGGCTCAACTATCGATCTTTTGGGAACTAATGCCCAGAGCATCCAGACCCAAAGACATCTGGGGTCCAGTACTAGAATGGCTACGTAACAACCCAATTGAAGACGCTCACGGGCTCAACCCTGTGGCAGCAGAGACACACATTTAGCTGCATTTTACAGACAGTACAGGGCATGAGCAGTGAGGCACCCATAGGAATTCAAGATGGGGTGAATACATGTGAAATAGACCGTTGTGTTGTAACTTGATCTTGATCATACCGATGACGTAATGATGTACTGGCTCACTTAAGAATTCGGCTCGAGAACTGACCGGTTGTAAACTGTTAAGCTGGTTGTTAAGCAACATCTACTTTAAATGTCATATTATGGTGAAGATCACTATTCAGCATTGTGATATTGTTGTATGATAAAATGCCAATAAACAAAAAAAGGTGCACTTTTATTTTAAAAAATGCGTTCAAAAGTTGCAATTTTACATTGGGTTTTCTTGTTTTCAAAAGATGTGCTTTTATTTTACATTGGGTTTTCTTTACAATTAATTCATTACACTGCATGTATTTTCAAATTTTTCAGCAATTTAACATTTTTGGCTGTTTTACAGCTTCTTATCCATGTTGCTTTAACCCTATATGCTTTCTCTAGCAACGTTTTAGTTACTTACACCCACAACTTGTACTCTACTCTACACCACTCCATTCTACGAGACTCCACTCTACTCTACGTGACTCTACACCACTGGACACCACTCCACTCTACACCACTCTACTCTATGCCACTCTGTGCCACTGCCCTCTACGCACCTCCACTCTATGCCACTCCACTCCATACAATGCCACACTACAGTACAATGCCACTCTATAGCACTCACCATCACTCCAATCTACGCAACTCTACTCTATGCCACTCTGTGCCACTCCACGCCACCTCACTCCATTCTACGCCACCCTCGCTACGCTACTTCATTCCACTCTATGCCACTCTACATCACTCCACTCTATGCCTCTCTACTCTATGCCATTGCACTAAATTCTACGCCATTCTACTCTACTCTATGCCCCAACTCTATGCAATTCTGTGCCACTAGACTCTACTTCACGGCACTCTATTCCACCCCAATCTACTCCACTCTGTGCCACTCCACTCTATTCCACTCTACACCACTCTACTCTCTGCCACTCTGTGCCACTCCACTCCACTGTACTCTACACTACTCTACTCTACACAAATACAATACAATCTACACCACTCCATTCAGCGCCATTCCACTCAATGCCACTTTACACCACTATATGCCACCCCACACCACTCTACTACACATTAGCCCACTCTACGCCACTCCACTGTGTGCCACACCATACCACTTTATACCACTCTAAGCCACTCGACTCTACTCTGCGTCACTCCACTCTACTCTACGCGGCTCTATGCCACTTGACGCCAATCCATTCTACTCTACACCACTCCACTCTACTCTACACTCCACTCTACTCTACACCATGCTGCTCTATGCCACTGTCTGCTACTCCACTCTCTGCTACTCCACTCTATGCTACTCCACTCTATGCCACTCCATGCCACTGTACTCCACGCCACTCCACTCCGTATAACTCCCTGGCACTCTACGCCACTCCAATCTAAGCCACTCTACGCCATTCCACGCCACTTCACTCCACTCTATGCCACCCACTCTACGCCACCCATTCTACTCCACTCTATGCTACTCCACTCCACTCCATGCCACTCCACTTCATGCCACTCCACTCCGCAGAATGTCACTCTATGGCATTCCCATCTAAGTCACTTTACTCTATGCCACTCTACGCCACTTCTCTCCACTCTATGCCACCCACTCAACGGCAAGCACTCTACGCCACTCTACTCTATGCCACTTCATTACACTTTTTGCCACTCTGACACCCCACACCACTCCGTCTATGCCACTCCACGCCACTCTACGCCATGCTGCCTCACTCTATTCCATGACACTCTACACCACTCTACTCTATTATACACCATTCTACTCTACGCCACTCTATTCTATGCCATTCTGAGCCACTTCATTCTTCTCCATGCCACTATATTCCACTCCACTCTATGCCACTCCACGAGACTCTACTCGATGCCACTCGGACGCCACTCCACTCCACTATATGTTACTCTATTCTACACCACTCTACTCCACTCCAATCTACCCCACTCCACTCTACGCCACTCCACACTACGCCTCTCTCGTCTACTCATCTCTACACTACACCAAGCCACAGCCACGCCACTGTACTATCTGCCAGTCTACTCTACTCGAAACCACTTTACTCTGTCATTCTGCACCACTCCACACCACTCTTCATTCCACTTTTCTCAATGCCACTCTATTCCACTGCACTCTACGTCACTCCACGCCACTCTCCTCTACTCTACTTTATGCCTCGACACACAGCACCACTAACATTTCGCCATGCTGCTTTACAACAAGGCTAAAAGGCATTAGCAAAGCCAATAGCTCTCACATAGGCGAGGCCTGTTGGCTTTGCCAATGCTTGTCTTTTTAAGTGATCCCATCTACCATAGCATTGTGGGCGAGGAAAGGCCCGAAACCTAGCCCTACCAGCGGAGATTATTTGGACAGGGTAGAGAGGACAGCACACAACCAATTACCTCTCATCACTAGCCGCGGCCCGTGCAGGTAAGAGCGGTGGGGGGGCGGGATTTTGACAGACGAGGGGAAATTAATTATTTCATTTTCCCTTGCCGTCGTCTGTCTAAATCCCTTCCCCACCCAGCCCCACCGCTCTTACCTGCACGGGCCGCGGCTGCTCATCACAGACATTCAATAGCTAGGTGGGCGGTAAATGGTTCACTTGCTACCTTGCACTTCTCTAAAAAAAGGGTTTTCCCCTCTACGATGGAATTATCCCCCTTTGACATCCCCCTGTGTGGGAACATTTACTGATGAGGTGTTTTATGTTGTGTGCTGTTTTATTTTGTTGTTTTGCGGTGCGCTGTGATTAGGTTGCACATTTCTCAGAGAACAGTACTGGACATTTGTGCGTGTTATGGGCTTTAGATAGGGACAGGAGCTGCCACCAAATAACAGTCTGTGCCACATCTGTGTAGTTGTTTTGAACACGCAATTCTACCTGAAGTTGCTTTAAGATCATTTAGGAATTGTCTAGACAACATTGGCCTTTTCATCGTATAATTGTTGTTTTACGTTTATATTTAAAATTAGAAAAATTATTTTCCAGATTTTTGGTACCTATCTTGACATGAAAATACCAGCCAGGGCTGTAAAATCAAATGAGGCACAGGGTCAAGACTGATTTGCATATAGCTGGGTCTGAACTGGGATGGTGAAGTGAGCTAAAGAATGATGATTTATTCACCCCAGATCTGTGACTGGGGGTGAGTGTCTGAAAAGTTTCAGCGCTAGGTCCATTCTCTCCTTGTGTTTGCTTTGTTTGCCCTAAGTTGGCAGGGTATGCCCAGACGTGGGTCCCTTGCTCACTTTGCCACTGGATTCAAGCTAGCTTGGCTGATGAGGGGTGTTACCCCAAAACCGGTCCCAGGATACTTGTTTCTGGTCCAGGGGTGACCTGGCTTGGCAGTTCGTGCTGGACTGTTCCCATGAGTCACGGGGTCAAGACTGATTTGCATATGGCGGGGTCTGAACTGAGGAGGCGAAGTGAGCTAAACAACAATGATGGATTCAACCCAGATCTGTGACTGGGGGTGAGTGTCTGAGAAGTTTCAGCGCTTCGTCCATCATCTCCTTGTGTTTGCTCTGTAAAATCCGGGTCACGTGGTGGCATCCCAAGCTGTGATATGATGTGCTGTTTTGAGGTGCGGTGTGTTGTTTTGTAGTGTTATAAGGCGTTAGTGGTGTGATCCCCTGTTCTGTGGCGAGTTGTGCTGTGCAGTGTGTTGTTTTGCTGCGTTGTACCATGTTATGCCCAGCACTCTTGCATCAGAAAAACTGCTTCAGTATATGCCCCTCCTTCCGGGGAAAGCAGCAATCAGCATGAGACCTGCTGACTAAGGTACTATGCATCACTAAATATCTCCGGATATAGATGCAGTTCTGCACCGTACATGAAAATGTTATAATACACAAATGGCCTTCGCCAAGGTAAACAACCACAGATGGCCTTTCCATTGCAATAGTGCAGTTCTTTCACTGTGCAGCCTTCCCTCCCCCGCTCCCTCCCTCAACAGGGCTCTGGTCTCTGCTGTGGCCTGTAGGGGAGGGCCCGAGGCAGAGTGGCAGCTGGGAGTACAGCCGTGCTCTTACAAGAGGAAAATGCTACACAAACAAACGCTTTAGATTTTCAGGACAGTTTAGCACAGAAGAATCAATGACGCTCATTAAAGCGGAAGAAAAGAAGAACCTTTTAGGCCCTGACCTGTCCTTGGGACTGAACCAAGGGCGTAGGAATCTCGGGGGAGGAGGCGACCGCACTGGGTAATTTTGACTGACATTTACTGGAGTGATACAGTTCCTTCCCAGCTATTAGCTTGTGCTCTAGAAATCCCAACTAGGCATGGGCGAAATTTCTGTTCTGCCGGCGCATAATGTCGGTAATTTCGTGATGTGCTTTTTGATGTGAAATTCCCGAGATACACTGTTGATTCATATTGCGTACTACGTCTTCTTGGCAAACATTTATCGTGAGTGCCTGGGAACAACGGGAAAGAACAGAATGCAAGAAGCTGCTGTTTGTAGTGCTTGTGTTTTCATATTTTAGCACGAAATACATCTACGCATTTAGCAGTGCAACATACATTTACAATACAATACAATTTATAAAGCGCAAGGCTGCCTCCGACGAGGCACATAATTATGCACAATTTTTCTGAAAAGTTGTATAATTATACAAATGCAAATTGCATATATTTTGCATACTCCTAATCCCAATCTAAACAGACAAGAGGTAGAATGAAACATATGGCGAGCAAGATCGCCACCGTACACTATTTTAATGTCATTAGGCTGCCTCGTGCTCAGTCCCTACCTTCGAGTGAGGGAGCTCACTCCCCAACAGATTCACCAGCTACTCTGCTCATAGAAACAAATGCATTGTCTCTGAAAGCAATGTATATACCAAGCAGGGAGGATGTTCATGCGGACAGCCTCAGGCGCATCATTCCATGCTCACTGTCGTCATCCCAACTAACTCAGGAAGTTTTCTAGAAGATAGTAACCTTATTCTTCAGTGCATAGTTGGACTGGTTCCAATGCTCTTCTCCCTCTTTTCTGCTCACAGACATTTTCCTCTAATGCCGCTCCTCCTGAAGCTATTGTAGAAGATTCGGGAAGAGACAGCCACAGTAATTCTAAAAGCCCACTTCTGACCTCGCCGCCCCAGATTTCCGTTGCTAAAACAGCCGTTGGAGCAATACTTCTAACTTCCAATTCATCCTCCTCCGCTGCAGTTTCCAATATTGCCTCAGAAATAGCTTGTGAACTTACGTCTCATGGCATGATGTTTAAGAGGCTTGGACGTCACTAATTACAGTGCTCTAAGGAAGTGGCTTTTTTGACATTCAGGCTTCTAGGAAGCCATCAACACTAGCATCAAATGTTGGAGAAACTTTGAAAAGTGGTGTAGAGTTAAGGGTTTATCAGCTACATCCTGTGACCCCTTACAAACTCTACAATTACTGTAGTGAAGAAACCTACATCAAAAATCAATAAAATGTGTTATACAAAAATTCTAGAATTCCTGAGGAAATGGTTCTTAAAAGGTTTAGCACTTTTCATTTGACAGTGCAGTGGGCTACGATCAGGGGTTTCAGAGATTCTCAGGCTGACATTTCTCAAATTAGTCCAGTGTCTTTCAGATTAATTTAAAGGTTCAAATTAAGAAAAACAGCTGTTCTAAACCCAATAGCTACCTGGGATTTGTCCACTGTTTTAAATGGCATACAAAAAAAATGTTTGAACCCCATGAGTCAGCTGTAATTTCTTGGCTTTCAGCAAACGTAGCATTCTTAGTGGCAATGACATCAGCCAGAAAGTGTGGTGAGTTGAGAGCTAATGTGTTTCCTATCCATATCTCAGGTCTTTTCCCCGATAAGTGGTGTTAAGACCAGATCCATGATTTACTCCAGAGGTTCAGTAGCAATTTCATGTGTCTCAAGAAATTGTCTTGCAAGTTTGTGTTGAAAATTCTACAGTGTCAATTCTTTGGCGTTGGATATAACAAGTACTTTGCTAATTTCTCTGGTGAAAATAAAAGGTTTTTGTTCTTCTAATGCCCTTTTCTATTTAATTTCTTACAGTGTGGCAAATAGGGGAAGAAAATAACAAGTGCTACTTCAAGTAGGTGGGTTTGGCAGGCTATATCACGAGCATACATGTCAACAGATAAGGAAGTGCCAAAATAATTTTGCAGGTGTTGCCGGATGAAAGAAAAAGACGTCATGACTTCTGTTGGCAATATAGTATAGAGTTTATAAAAAGCGTGCAGAAGCTCTGTGGAACTAGAATCTGAACTTCAACTTATAATGTGGCGTACAGTTTCTTTTATACCTTTGTAACCACAAATATGTCATACATTTGCATACTAAATCAACCGTTTGCTCAAGCATAACAGTATCTTTTAATATCAAAAGGTAATACTTTCTGCAAAAGCATCTAACCACACAATTATGGAATGCGACTCGTGCACATGTTATTATTACATTTTCACTCCACTGCTGCACTACTGGTGTCCTGGACTTGTCTCATGCCTTGAAGCCTAGCAATGCTCTACTCCCTACATGTCTACTGCTCCACAAGGCCTACCCTCCCACTTATCCTGTGACTCTGTGCTGCTTTAGCTACATATTGTCTCAGAGACGTGTCCTTGCACTACGGGTCTGTGACTTTCCATTTCTGTTGTGTCTAATTATATTTCTCTATTCTACTAAAGCTCATATCTACTTCCCTCCCCCTGGTCCTGACTCCATTCGTGCTTTCTATTCTGCTACTGTAGACAGCTTGGGCCTGTATTTTTCCTTTATCACATACATCAGTACACCTCTTTCTTTGATGCTAGGCCTTCTTCATGTTCTACATTCATTGTAACACAAGGTCGCCCAACTTAAGTAGTGTCAACTTCGTTGGTAGAGTATTGTCAAGTATCATTGCATTCATTTGCAGAGCAGGCTCATTTTCCACTCAAAATACTTTGTTCACTTTTTAGATTAGATTTAGGTAAAAAGGAGTCTGTTGATTTTGCTGTTTGGCAATCAGCAATTAAGTAATTGCAGCTACATTTAATTAAAAAAAAAAGATTTTAGCAGTCAACATAGATAATATTGTTCATGCATGTTCATGCTTTTTTTTATAAGAGCTTTGGTATATCCTCTTTAAGTCAGGACTGGGATGAGGACTAATGGGTAATGAGTCTATTACTTACTGGTATGCTTCATTACCCTGAGTTCTAGTACTCCTTGTCCAAGTCCTCAAAACACCCTCTCTCCCAATTCCACTCTTAGCACCTCCAATACTTTATTTGCTTATTACTTGTAGGTCACCAGGGGAGCGAGGAGGGCTTTTAGAACAAAAAGGTAAAGGTAACAGTTTATAGACCTGGCCCTACTTATAGCTAGGAGAGCCATTGCCATGAAGTGGAAGGATGCCCACCTCCCTGGTATACCCTATTGGTTTGGGGAAACGCTGAAGTGGGGTAAAGCCAAATCGGTGGCACTCCATAGAGAGGAGGTTAGAGGCCTGTGCAAGGTCCCCATTGCACTAGAATGGGATATGCTCTTACATGAGCTACAAGTGCTCTTTGAAGAGCTTGGGGATGACGTGTTGGATGGGGGATCGTCACCGCCTAACACATACTACACCAAGCAACAAAAGTCTCCTAGGACTTCCTTCTTCTCATCTTTCCCCCCTTCCACCCCTTTCATTGTTCCTAAGCTCATACCCGCCTCACCGAACCTTGGTCCATACGTAATGCCCGACTCTGTATCATTATGCTGGAGGGGCTTTTCGTCCTTTCCTAATGATTAAAGCTGGATCACATGGCTGTTGTCAACCAGTGCCGAGCAGATGATATACCACATGTGCAGAGATCTTGACGGTTTGTAATGGTTATGACCTACCTATCAGTTGACCTTGTTTTACGCGTTTGTTCATTATGTAAAAATGAACTAATGCCTCCTGTCGTAATATCCACCATTGTCTGTGGTATATTGACCCAATGGGAATATGTAATCTGTTGTTGATTCCATTATCATGCGAGTATATTTGTAATACTGACTATGCTAATTTAAAAATCAATAAAATTGGTTAAAACAAAAAAAAAAAGGTAAAGGTAACAGAAGAAAGACTACTCCATGAGAGGTCTTTCAAATTAAGATTTCTTGGGGTAAAGGTCTGTCTTGTGGGTATGGCTACCTCATTAATTCAGGACTGGGATGAGGAGCACTAGGACTCGGGGTCATTGAGATTATCGGATAAGTAATAAGATAATTTCTGAGTGTTGATTTACACCTACCTGTAGACTTACATGTACCCACCTCCTCGAATCAGGGGGAAAGGTCTCCTACAACATAATTTACAAGTATAAAGTTGGTACTAGTAACTTCACATACTTAGGTGGAAATCTTAGCCACCATGGCAGAGATTTCCCTATGGGAAAATACAGGTAAAATAATTAAAGTTTAATACTCTATTAAAACATTTAAATGTAAAACATAAATTTTAATTAATTTCCAATACTTCTTTGTAACCTAGGACACATAAAGAAAAATATTACAGCATATTAACTCATCAAATTAAATATGTATTAAATAATCAATTTAAAAAAAATAATTTAATGTACAAATAATTTCAAGCAATATTTAAAAAATCATTTTCTTGCTACCTATTTTTCTATAATATGCAGTACATTTTGAATAATTTTAATTTTATTGTTGTTAAATTAGGCCTATTAACTGTTGACATCATAAAATAATTATTTAGTAATTATACATATATCTTGACATTAAAAAAAGATTTATATATATATATATATATATATATCACAACAAAGGGGTCCCCCTGCGAGGGTGCACTCAGGAAACAGCCGGGTCCTGCAAGTTTCTAGCAGCGCTCTTTATTGTGGAAAACCGGGATTATTTGCCACAGTTCATTAAAAACCCAGCCCGACGCGTTTCGGAGCTCCTGCTCCTTGTTCACGGGCAATGCAAGTGATTGGGTTGGAAAAGAGTAAACAGCCGAGTCTCTTAGTTAATTCTTTTATCGCCCCGTGGTGGGCCTGATTAATTTCCATACACTTCAGCATTCTGGGACTCGTAGTGCGGTTTCTCTTGCAATTAATTCCTCCAGTGGACTCCGTCCCAATCACATATATTATCGCATGATCTTGAACTCTCCAGTGAGCCTGTAATACAAAATAACCCGGTTCAGTTTTCTCCCATCTGTTCCACCGCAACCTCAAGCACAGTCAATCCGTGCGAGACGGCCCATGTCCTTTTAATAATGGCGGTGCAACCCTCTCGGCTGGGACAGGCCGAATAACATCACAACAAAGGGGTCCCCCTGCGAGGGTGCACTCAGGAAACAGCCGAGTCCTGCAAGTTTCTAGCAGCTCTCTTTATTGTTGAAAACCTATTTTTCTATAATATGCAGTACATTTTGAATAAGTTTAATTTTATTGTTGTTAAATTAAGCCTATTAACTGTTAACATAATAAAATAATTATTTAGTAATTATAGATATATCTTAACATTAAAAAAAGATTTATATATATATATATATATTATAATAATAATTGATCAACAGTTAAACTTAATTTTTTTCAAGTGGCCACATGTGGTGCTTGACTTACTGCAAACCTGTTTTGACATCTTTAGGGCTTTTAAAATTGTAGGTTGTAAATAACAATGGTCTTACTCTTTTGGGTATTTTACATTAGCATGTCCTTCCCAAAACCCCTCCTTAAATTTTCCTAAAGCCCTCCCAATTAGTAAGTATTCTCCATTGTCCAGCCACTCCCCCTTGTCACTCCCACATTTACTATTGAAATGTATACCTATGTGTGCCAAGATCTTTTCCACTGTGGCGTAGATCTCTACTCAGAAAAGACAGTACAGGTGGAGGTCTCCACCCATAAGCTTGTGAAGGACATTTTATAGTGAATGAATAGAACTAGTTTAGTATTACTTTAGTGCTACAAAATGTAGTTTGTGAATGAGCCCCTTATTGTTTTATATCACAACACACTAGTCTTTCTCTCCTGCAAATCAACACTGTTAAATACCACTAGCTACAAAATATAAATAAAAAACTTTACTTGTCACGAATCACTATGTTCCACTACGATCACTTCTTATGTTTGATTGCATCTTTGATACATGTTGTAAAGCGCTCTGATACCCTCTGGACTGGCTAGCGCTATATAAAACTCCTAAATAAATAAAAAGGCAATTTTTTTTCAAGAAGCCAAATCGTGTATGTAGTTGGTGCTAGAAAAACTTCAGAACGGATTTGGTCTATGATAGATGCTGAAAGTACTTCATAAACATGTCTTACAAAGAGAACACATAATCTATGTCCTGAAGTGAGATACATTTTACATTTCAGTTTATCTTTTCACACAAACATAACCTTGATTTTCTGTCCACAAAAATAGGCTGTCTGAGATTCAATGCAAGAGAAGCTCCTTTTAGCGCAACAAAATGTATTTAAATATTTAATATGTGTTGTGAGCTGAGCTTTTTCTCTGGCTTGTGGCCGTCGCGCTGTGATGGAATATGGAGTCTTTGTTCTTTGACAATCCAGTCAGAGCTTTGGGGCTGTGGCGAAGAGAGGATGGTCCATTCCCCTCTTGCTACTTCTAGCCAGCTGCCTTTATTTTCTGCTTCTTCATTTAAATAAACATAAGCCATTTTTCGCATCAGAAACACCTCCTTACCTCATTTCATCACTGGTGAAGAGTTTGAGGATTCATGCATGATTGCCTCTGTACTGGTCACTCTTTAATTATAGGGGTAAGTGTGCCTTATCTGAAGCACAACTCATACTATATGCACTTTGAATTGCATCTTCAGGTAGCTGTCCTCTGCTCTAACTGTTCAACGCTTTTTCTGCGCCCAGCGTCGCTCTGCTGATGTGTGAGTTTCAACGTTTGAAGAGGCCATGTCGGTGATTCACTAACTGTTCTGTTGTTATTTCCTTGATGCTCGCTCGTCATGTCTCATTCTACATCTGGTGGTTATTTGGGGAGTTGCCTGACCCTGTCTTACACAACAGTCAGGCATATCGGATACAATTTGCTGTGACTTCCTGGTTTTCCTTTTTCTGCTCTACTGTTCTAGTCTTACCACATCCTGTTCTGTTATTCCCTATTTAGCACTGTGAAAGAAATACTATATTTCCTCTTTAAAATATAAACATCAAAAGGTAACTACATCTGTGTTATTCAAGGGTTTAACTGGTGCAATTTAGCAATTTACCATTATGAAAGCAATTAACCCTCTACCACCTTTTTTACCCTCACTGGGCGAGCCACCCATAGTTTGGAAGGAGTGGTTCAGGGCATTTAATGCCTTTCTCAGTGCTACTGATGGTCTGAAGTTTAAACCAGAAAGGAAACAAGCATTGGCATAGCCAATAGGTCTCGCTTTTGGGACCTTATAAGTATTTAGTTATGCAGCACAATATCCTTGGTGCAACAACATTAACTGTTGCATGGTTAAACACTTATAAGGTCCCAACGGCGAGACCTATTGGCTATGCCAATGCTTGTTTTCTCTATTTTCATGAGAGCCCATATAACATCCATCTGTATAGGTACAACACAATCTACTATAGAAATAAGGAGGGACAAGCATTCTCTAATCACGTGCTAAAACAGAGAGGGGACTTCGCTGTTTTTAACTTCAGGAAGTTAGCTGTACGATCAAAGATGTGTACCTAAAAGTTGCTCACGCAAATTTAAATGGATCTGCTGCCTTGGTACATATGCCATTCTAATTTATACAACATCAGTTAGCCAAGCCATCGTTCCATTAACTGTTAATCAGTTATACTTAATAATGTGAGGTGAATCTTAAATTAAGTGCCTGTGTGTGTGTCCGGTTGCCATCCATGCATAAGTTTTAGATTTGGCAGTGAATCGTTCACACAGATTTTTGTTTGTTCACTTCAAATATAAGCTGAATAAGTTGTCATAGGCTGCTCTGAATCCGAAAACTATTTCATTTTGCCTATACCACTGTTTGACCTCAGCTTTAAGCATGGGGTATGTGGTTTTGTCCAAACACTGGTCAATTATCTTAAATTCTTCAGAATTGCAGCCTAACACATTGGTACGGATGTTATGTTTGTTTGCAGCCAACCAGGTAGAAATATACACAAATCCTATTTTATTTGTCTTCAATTATTTGCGAGCTTGACTGTAGATTGGTGAATGTTACAATGAGCCAATGTGTGTATAAATATATGGATGAGTGAGTGCATACATGTATATCACTGGGTGACGTAATGAATCAACAACGCATACAAAATAACTAGTTAGTACATATACATTTAAAATGCCACACCTATTGCCTTTGCCATGGCTTGATTTTAAACGAAATATTATTTTGCCAAAGCTTTATTTCTTGCAGCAGGGACCAGGCTGCTCCACAGACATTGCTTCTATTTCCTGGCTGCTGCTTGCAGTTCACTGCATGCCGGGGGGAAGGGGGGGACAAGGACACAGCTTTTTAAATAGTTTTTAAAACCGTTCAAATCTGGGCACTTGTGCGTGCTGCCCTTGTGTTTGCCTGCATATACACGCGACAGGCATCCATCTTTGCATTATTTTTGGTGTAATTTGGAAAAAAAATCCAGTGGATTGTCCTTTGGATGTAACTCTCCTACAAGCTACTGCGTTTTCAAGTCCCACCAAGAACTCTCTAAATTAATTCTAGCTTTAAAAGTGTTCAGTGCTGCAGTGATGTCATTCTGCCAACAGGCTGAGACGTCCTCGGACTGGATGGAAGTCAAGATGGCGCGCTTCCTGTCTGCCACTTTCTCTCAAGATTCTGTTATGCGTTTCCCTGATTTACGATAAATAAATAACGAACCCGGTGTGAGTAAACTCCTGTAGTTAACAAGTCGAGTGTTATCTCCTCAGGATAAGTGTCAGTTTGTGGCGGGGGAGACATTCAGATCAAACACTCGGACGCGTTCAGTGTTGATGCAGACGGGACAGGAACCGCAGGGGTGAGGGAGAGGGCAACATTCTGATTAATGAAGAAGTCAGGTGAACGCTGAGAATGGGTTGAGGGTTGAGCTAGTTAATGCTTAAACATTTATTTCAATTCTAAACAGCTCTAGTAAAGAGAAAATACAGATGGAAATTGCATTAATGCGTGCCTAAAGCCACCAGAGGGATTCCCACGCTAAAGAAAACACAAACAAAAACATTTAAAAAAACAAGTAACCTGAGACGAGAATGTAGCCTGCAACGGGAGTTGTGTGCGCGCGCGAAAGTGGAACGCGAAAGTGAAACTGATCGCGGTCCAGATGGCGCCTCGGACGGTGAGAGGCTGACGAAAAGGGAGGGGGAGAAGGGAGGGGGAGTGCGAGCAGAGGAGCCTGATTACAGCAACCCAGATGGCAGCTGTGCACGTGCACGCGATCGTGAACGCAAGCTGGAGGCCAGCAAAAGCCTGTGGGTAGCACTCTGAAAAGCCACCTACTAAATGTCTCGCAGAGCAGCGCATGCGCTGGCTCAGGCGAGACCTAAAAATGGTTGTTACAACATATCTTGGGTCTGCAGGGTCAGGAAATCTTTTCACATATTTCTACTTTCACACAAGAAGATGAAGAAGAAGAAATTAACGAATATGAATAGGCTGTAAAAATACTAGAGAAACAGTTCTACAAGCCTCTGACCTTAGTTTTAAGAAGACCTAAATTCTTCTCAAGAGAACAAACAGCAACTGAGATGGCAGACATGTATGTTGTTTCACTAAAAATTTTGGCAGCCAAATGTGGATTTGGAAACTTTACTGACCAACTAATTAGAGATCAGCTGGTTACTAGGGGAACAGCCTTTACTACAAAGTTTTTACCACGAAATGCAAGTACAACGCATTTTTTTACATCAGAATGATTTTTACCACACTAGTCTTAACCACCCAAGTCTTTACAAAGCATATATGTTTGTATTGGTGACCATGCAGTATTTAGTTTATATATATTTTAAAGGTAATTAAAAGGGGGGGGTGTTGGGGGGTCTCCCAAAAAGTAAACCTGTAATCGAAATAAATGTAATTTTTTTAAAATATATATATTTCGTTTACAATATTGTTTTAAAATGTATTGTATAATTTTTAAAAGTAGGTGGCAGTGTTAGACTGTGACTGGATTTTTCTGTAACTGTAAGCGTGGTAAAAGTGTGCATGGTAGTGGATTGCGTGGGAAAGGTATGTCAGATGTGGGTGAATTTAAATGCGTGGTAGTGGTATGCGTTTGAAAATCTGTGTTGTAAAACGTGCATGGTAAAGTAATGCGTGGTAATGTCATACAACCGTTACTAGTTGCTACAATAATAAGATACAAGAAAGATTACTCACCTCCAGAAATCCTACTCTCAAAGAAGTAATTGACATAGTTAATAGTATTCAACAGCCAAGATAATTGATTAAGGAGATTGATAAGTCTGACAATGCTTTCCAAGTTACTAAAAGGACAAAGTATAGTGTTAACAAACCAATTGATAAGAAGAGATGTGTGAACGACAAGATTTGTTTTTTAGCGTGGGTCAAAATTTCACATGGCCTCATCTAAACAGTGCCCTGCTCTGGGCAAAGAATGTAATAAGTGTGGAGTTATGGCCATTTTGCCAGGGTGTGTTGCATGTAAAAGGAAAAATTGTGTCAATGTTGTGAGTGAAGAGATTGAGCAAAAGTTGTTAGACAATATGGATAATTTACTTTTAAGTGTCAGGGTAGATGAGGATAATATTCCAAAATATAATGACCCCATTGAAAATGTTATCATTGGTGAGGCACAAATTCCGCCACTAACTGATTCTAGATCCAAAATTACCATTATTTCTAAGGAGACTTTTGACAGCAAAAATGTAAAACAAATTTTGTCTCAAACTGATATAACTCCCCAACGGTACAGTGGTGTTAAAATTGATTTGGTAGTTTTTTTCGTTTTAATGGTTGTTAAGTTCATGGGGTGGGAGGTGCACAGAAAACGTTATGTTTCACAATGTGGACCAGACATTCTTGGTTGGCATCATCAGGGATGTCTAGGAAATATTCTCAAACCTGGTTATGCTCAGCAAGTTTTATCTATTGAAGTAAGTGATATAGATATTAAGTTGAATAATTTATAATTGGTGTTGAAAGAACATGACATACTTTTTTAAGAGAAACTCTGGAAGCTACAATATTTTGAAAATGTGTTTAAACTAAAGGAAGGGAGCATACCAGTGAAACGCAAATTACAATGTGTCCCTTTAAGTTTGAGGGAGAACTAGATAAAGTGCTGGGTCACTTATGCAAAGAAGGAGTGATAGAACTTATGGCATCCTGTCTATGGTTATCCCCATAGTAGTGGCTCAGACAAAAAACAACGAGTTCAGGATGTGGATTGACCTGAGGAGTTTGAATAAGGCTTTTTGGGTTGATGGACATCCTTTCCCTTAAACTGAGAAAATCATTATTACGCTAGCTGGTGCAATTTTTTTTTCTAAAACGTAACAGGAGAGCTGCCTACCATCAAGTATCATTAGCCGAAGAATCTAGGCACCTCACTGCTTTTGTAACACCCAGTGGAGTGTTTCAATTTTGCAGGATGCCTTTTGGGCTTGCCACAGATGCTTCTGTTTTTTAGCGAGTTATAGGTGTTGTGTTGAAAAGGCTCATGGGGTCTGATGTGCTGGTTTTCCAGATGATATAATTTCGATGAGCATGCCACAAAGTTGAATGCTGATCTTAAAGCTCTGATAGAGAAAGGGTTGAGACTAAGGAAGGATTAAGTGCAAATATGGAGTAAATGAGGTCGAATATTTAGGTCATAAAGTGTCTGGCAGGTATTGCTCTTCATCCAAGGTTGCTTAAAGCAATTGAAGAGGTGCCAGTGCCCGAACAGTGGTAGCAACTTCAAGCTTTTCTAGGAATGTGTGAGTTCGATGTCAAATTTATTCAGGACTTTGCCACCAAAGTGGAGCCTCTTCTTTCTTTATTGAAGTAGAATATAACATTTGTGTGGGCTTGAGTGCACAAGTTAGGGTTCTGTGAAATAAAGATAGACTTTCAAATGCACCATTATTCAGCCATACATAACTGGAGAACGTTTAGCAATCACTGTAGATGCTAGTGTTGGCCTCTGAGCTGTTTTGTCCCAGGGCAAGGGTGCATCTGAATGTGAAATGCTTGCATGTACTTGGGCTGTCAAGCATTTTAAAGTCTATGTATGGGGCACACAATTTCTATTACAAAGGCATCATAAGCCTTTGATGCCCACATTGAAATGCTGAATGAAATGACCACCAATTGCTTTTCCACGGTCTACATTTCAATGACTGCCTGCCACCTAACTCATCTTCGGGCTGTGTTGTATTTTGAGGTGTTTGTGATAATTGCATACGAAATAAGATAAGTCCAGAACCTCATTTTTCTATTTCCTTTGCTTATTTATTAAGAAACGTATTAAGAAACTTATATAGCGCACAGCTACCCCCAACGGGGGTGTCCCTGCGCTGCGAACAGTAAGTAGTAGTGAGTGTCTCTGTGCGACTAGGGGTTGGTAAACAGCCAGGTTTTTAAATTGCGTCGAAATAAGCATTCCGATTCTGTCATACGGAGGGATAGGTGCAAGTTGTTCCAGGATCGAGCAGTGATAACTGCGAATGCTCTGCCCCCCATTCTAGAACGGCGAAATCGGGGAGTACGTAAGAGGAAAAGATGATTTGATCTGAGAGATCGGTTGGACTGAGCATGCTTCAGTCTGGCTCTAAGATAGGCCGGCCCCTGACCCTGCATTGCTCTATATGCCAGGACCAGAGATTTAAACTGAATGCGGCTAGTCACAGGCAGCCAGTGTAACTTTTTTAAGTGAGGAGAGATTGAGTGACGATATGGGATGTTACAGATCATTCTTGCCGCCGCATTCTGCACAATCTGCAGACGTTTGACCTGATGGGCTGGTGCTCCAGCCTACAGGCAGTTTGCGTAATCCAGGTGTGATGTTATAAGGGCGTGAATAATGGTTCGGTGAGCATCCAAAGGAAGAAAAGGGAGAATTTTCCGGATCATACGGAGTTTACCGGACATGCAGATGTGACCTTATTAATTTGAGCCTTGCAAGATAACTCATTATCAAATAGGAATCCCAGATTCCTGGCAGAAACCACCGGTACTGGGGGGGGGTTCCACCAAAGAAGGGGTAGAGGGGGATTTTTTTGATTAAAAAACAACACCTCGGTTTTATCTGAGTTAAGCCTGAGAGTGTTGAGTGACATCCAGATCGAGATGTTGCTGAGGCAGCGTCTGAAGTTCGAAAAACTGGCGTCAGAGTGATCTCTAAATGAAAACACTAATTGTGTGTCATCAGCATATGAGATCACTCTGACCCCACAGGATTCTGCCACCGTGGCCAGCGGTGATACGTAGACATTAAAAAACAGTGGGCTCAAGGCAGAGCCCTGGGGAACACCACAACTAAGTGGTTTCTTTTCCGAGACAAATGGTTGAAGGTAGACCTGTTGGGTACGATCACTTAAAAAAGATCTAATCCAAGCCAAAGGGTTGCCCTGAATCCCAAGACTATACAGTCTTTCAATCAATATGGCATGAGAGACCGTATCAAATGCCGCGGACAGGTCGAGGAGCACTAACATTGCTGCCTCGCCTGCGTCCACGCATTCGCGAATAGTCTCTGAGACCTCCAGAAGTGCAGACTCGGTACTATAGCCGGTTCTAAAACCGGACTGCGAGTCGTGGAGAAGTTGCCCGGACTCAAGGTAGTTAGAGAGTTGTTCTTGCACTACTTTCTCCAGGATTTTGGCTGGTTTAGGTAAAAGGGAAAGTAGTTGCTAAACACCGATGGGTCGGCTTCAGGTTTTTTAGGTCTCGCCTACACAGCGCGCATGCGCTGCATAGGAGAGACCTTTAGTTATCGGCACAGCTTTGGGGGCACAAACGTGCACGCGTTGCATTGCTTGCAATGGCAACGCGTGCACGTCTGGCGATTCCCTTGCGGGAGCGCGCGGCGCCATATGGTGGCACCATATGGTCACAATCATCGCGCCTTGCTGCACGCTCCCGCAAGGGAATCGCGCAGGCCCCCTCCTGCCGCGCGAGGCGCGCGCTTGTTAAAACCAGTCAAGAGACAAGAAATGGTATTTGGATGATACCCTGCTCTTGTAAGCAGACAGCCACTGGGTTATAGCTTTTCTTCTGGTCGCGCCACGGAGCATTAATAATAATTTAATTTACTGTAAACGTCACATTTAATTAAGAAGTCGTTTTCTTTTCAGGCCAGATTAAAAATCTCTTAATGCTTGTTTCTTTAGTCGCGCAGGCCGGCCTTGCTGGTTTAGAGACAGAAATGTGGCAACTCGCAGATGAGCTAATTCGGCATTGCCGCTCGAAAATCAAACACAACAAAATAAAGTATCATATTTTCTTTGGTGGCCTTCATGCAAACAAGAGCGAGCATTCTTCCCGCTCAGTGTATCTAAGGCAGTCTCTATGAAGGCCGAACTGCGTCACAATGCAAACAGAAGCCCGGCACACACTGTTAAAAGGATCGCTTGGTCCCTGGACGCACTGAAACTTTAAGGCACGCAGGAGAATGTGAGAATATTTTCGACACACCGACCAGTCATATGGCCACTGCTGTGATGATGTGATCCCCACGCTGATTGTGCTTAATTTGTGCTGGTGAGTGCAGATGTTGAACACTGACACATTTTTGGGGCCTGGGAGTTATTTTTCCTATTAGACATTCACCCAGAGCAAAACAGAGAAAGGCAGAAAACGAAGAAAGAAGGGAATCAGAGAAAGATATATAACAAGCATTGGCATAGCCAATAGGTCTCGCCTTTGGGACCTTATAAGTATTTAATTATGCACCACAATATCCTTGGTGCAACATCAACTGTTGCATGGCTAAACACTTATAATGTCCCAAAGGCGAGACCTATTGGCTATGCCAATGCTTGTTTAGAATGGGGATCAGCATGGCCTGTTTTCAAGACAAGGGGAAATGACCAGTTTGTAAGGAGGTGTTCCAAAGCAAGTTCAGCGGAGAGATGATAAGAGGGGCGAGTGCACCGAATAATTGTGCCAGACAGGGGTGCAGAGGGGAGCCTGATTTGCATGCCAACATTTTTTGAGAAAAGGTATCAATAGAGATAGCATTAAAGGAAGTGAAAGCCTCCTCCTTGGTTACCCTGGAGTCAAGAACTGGGGTATCCACGGACTGGTTGAAGGTAGAAAGAATGTCTAGGATTTTTTCGTGAAAAAAGTTAGATAAACCATCACAGAGTCCTTGGCTAGGGGGGATCGAGCTAGATAATGCAGATGGCTTAGAAAACTCTTTCACTATTTTAAACAGTGTTTTTGAGGAATTATCAGCAGAGCTGACTTTCTCAATGTAAACTCTTTCATTATGGTACGTTTCAATTTATGGAATTTCTTAATGGCAGCTCTATAAATAGCTTTTGCCTCAGGATCATAGGATTGTCTCCAGTTCCTTTCAAGTTTTTTACAGAGGCTCTTCTCAGCACGCAAGGCGGAGGAGAACCAAGGAGCTGAGGGTTTTAATCTGGAAGAATTTATCGGTTGCATAGGGGCAATCGCGTTTATGGCTGAGGAAAGCCAGCCATTAAACTTAGAAACATCAGAGTCTAAATCCCCTTCTGACTGCCACAAACCATGGGAAAGTGCAGGGGCCAGCGATGAACAGGTCATTTTGCACTACTTCCTGCCAAAATCCCTGGCCTTAACTGGAATGTCTGAGCGAGGGGTAGTAGCCAGACTAAATGGGATAAGAAAATGGTCTGACCAAGTGAGAGGGAGGGGTAGTGAAGTGATCAGATTGAGATGGTTGGTGAACAATAGGTCCAGCGTGTGGCCAGCCAGATGAGTGGGGCCACTAACCCGCTGGGTCAAATTGAGGCCCATCATGGTATCGAGAAGCAGTCCTGCTTTGATACAGGAGGTGTCATCCACATGCAGGTTAAAATCACCTAAAATAGTGAAGTGGGGGTGTTTGCTTAGTGAATGATTGTATTCACTGCACAGCAGCATTAATTTTTGTTTTAATTTGAGTGCTGGTAAGGGCTTGCGCAGTAGTAAACCAAGACAAATCTAATCAATATGTGAGAAATCTAATTGAAAATCATCATTGGGCATTGCCTCTACTGTTCAAAGCTCAGTTCAGTAGTTGATCAGGAATAGCGACTGGAGGTGGGGCCTACTGACTTTGCCAGTGCTTGTTGTTTTTATTTAAATGGCATATGCTTGTAATAAAAATATGTACCCCTTGCACCAGCTTGCTTACACCAGATTGGCTTTTCCAATGCTTGTTTATAAAAAAAATTATGCTCCCACATCTATTTAGTCTTTTATGTGGGCCCCAGAAACCTTACAATCCTCATAGTTTCATTAAGCGGTCAGGTTATGTTCATAAGAACTGCACATCATGGCGGGTTTGTAGGTTATTGTAATAAGGGTGACACAAGTGATATAATCGAGGGAACTCCCCCACCATAAGTGAGATATTTTGGAACATTCTCCATGACCCAAGACTGCCTAGTGGAGCTTCCTCCTTCCCCCGGATGCACTTCGTAAAGATGACAGTTATTGCCGGAGAGCTTCTGCAGAAAAATGTATGGCCACTTTGAAGGACGCTCTCTCTCTGCAGACTCAAGAAACATGCTGCATTAATATTCAAGCTCGATGCATCATTTATGGAAGAACATAAAAATGCTGGGCGGCAAAGATAAAGATAGAAGGCAGGGTTGCACTGATTCCTCCTGAGGAATCCTGAAGGGGAAACATGGGATGTGCTCTTGGCTTTGCCGAGAAATAAGATCACACACTTTCTAATCATCATCATTTTTATTTCGGTTTGAAGAACCATAAAAGCAGATGCAAACAAATACAAGAAAAACACACAATTAATTGCAAGACTCAAGTTGGCTGCAATACGGTTGAGTAGACTAGTTTAAATTCAAGTCCAGATTACATCCTTTAGCACAAGTGGATGATGGATATAATAGATTACCCCAATAAAATAAAATATCTGCATACTGAAACAGTGGCAGAAAAGCAAAAACCTCAAAGAAAGCCCTAAGTAGCTCCAGATGGGTCTGTTATGCCATACAGCTAACTGAGATAAAATCCATAGGAGGAGCTCAAATATGCCGGCTATCACCAAATAATTAAAGTGCATAGTGCAAATTGCCAAGCAACAAAGTGAATGAGTAAAACTGAAAATTCATAGAAAAGTTTTAGAGTAAAAATTGTATTTTAAAACAACTAAAACAGTATGTATGATCTAAGTTTTTAAAAAGATAAGATTCTATTGTGTGGGACATCCCTTCAGGAGAATATTATGGGTTGTTATGTTTCAAGCGCATGTCTTACAATCAATCCCCTGAGCTGAGACCGCTCTGGCCTTGCACATTCAAAGACCTCCGAGCCCCCCTTAATGCTTCTCGTCTAGCATCAATTGCACGGATGCACTTGGATTGCCATATCCGGGCTGCCTGGAGGTATCTTGCAACCGCAAACACCACCGGCCTAGAGCTGTCAGCTCTTAGGAGCCTAGTGGCAACCAAGTAGCTCCTAACACCCGAGGATCTGCATAAGGGTAGAAGCCATTTTCTCCTCTGGGCATCATATGCTGGACAGAAGAGTAAAAAGTGATATGAATCATCTCTAGGCCCCTTGCACGCAGAGCATTCTGTGCTCTGGTGAATTGCATTTGTCCCCTTAGCACAGAAGGCCATAATGGGGAGGGACTGGTATCTAAATTGTAAAAACAGTTTCCTGGCCAAAGTGGGAGTGGTTTCATCAATCGTATCCTCATAGCTAGGGGACAGCTTAAACTTCAGAAAATCCAAGGTCAAAGTGCCTCTACTGCTACCTATGACTTCTTAATGTACCATCTGCCAATAGGCCGACTTTATTGACGTTTTGGAGCCAGCAGTGAGGGCCACTGGTGCTGCCCAAAAACTTTCCAAACCCAGTTTCCTAAGCAAGGACCTAATGTGCAAGAGCCACGGTATCTGCTGGATGCTGGAAAGGGCTAAGAAGTCTTTGAGGGAGTCTCTATAAGCATCCAGGGCAATTGAGGTTCATATCCTATGCCAATACAGTAAGAGACATAACTCAGCTTTCCAAGAGATGTTTCTTGAGTGCCAGATCTAGGTATAGTGGGACCAATGGTGTGCTCTTTAGAAGTGCAAAAAGCTGCCTAATTAACCTATTCTTGGAGTGAGAGAGGGCGCTAAAGTTGGCGTAGCCCCAGATCTCTGCTCCGTATAGAGCTGCTCCCAAAGCCTTAATATTATTATAAATCTCAATTGCTGGAGCAGCCTTCTTTGAAAGGGTTTTGTTATATGTTTTTAGCAGTTGGAATGAATAATGCAATAACAAGCAATTGGCTTTATAAACCTGCATGGACCAATCTAGGCTAGGAGTTAGCCTTAGCCCTAAATAATAAAAATGTGATACTTGCTCTATTGTAACTGTGTCAGCAGAGAGTTTGCAACTATAGGTTTTAGATCTAGCGGGGTTAAATACCATAAATTTAGTTTTCGCACTGTTAAGTTATAATCCCCGCTCCAGACACAAAATGTTGAAATCATCCAAGAGCTGTTGCAAACCTCGTAGTGGTTTAGAAATCAGGAGAGTGTTGTCTGCAAAAGCAGAGCAGGCACTCTCCTGGCCCCCACCCTGGAAGCATCGCATCCATCCCTGTTCAACCTACACACAACATTGTTTATAGAGAGGGAAAACAAAGTGGTGGCCAATACACATTCCTGCCTGACTCCCTTCCAGATACTTATGGGTGGGGTGAGCTGCCCCTTGTCCCCCCATCTTAAATGGGCATAGTTCTCTTTGTGCAGCCTTACCAAAATAGCCAATAAATTAGGAGAAATGCCCATCCTATCCAGTATTATCCAAAGCACGGCCCTAGGTACGAGATCAAAGGCTGCGCGTAGGTCGACAAAGTCAACTAAGAGTCATCCCCTGTTTACCGTCACAGTCTTCCAAAAAAGACAGGTGAAGCGGAAAGTCTGTTCTTCTGTGCTGATTCTGCTCCTGAACCCTGCCTGGAACTCGAATAGAATATTTTTCTCCCCTATCCACTCTAGAATATGATTCAAAATTTGTTTACAATTTTTTTCTGAGAGGCATCGATGAGACTAATCGGACTATAGTTGCTAGGGACGCTGTGCTGTCCCTTCTTATAAATTTAGATACTTTCTGCCAGCCGCCAGGAAGTAAGAACCCCAGATACCCAGGTTTAATTTGTAAAGCTCATTTGGGATGTGGTCGGAACCAGGTGGCTTCCCTAATAGCAAAGAACTGAGAGCCTCTTCTCTCTCCCCAAGGGTTACCTCTCGATTTTCTTGGTCCTTGAGTTTTCTGCCAGCTGGGGATCCACGTCAACCCACCACTGGATGTCCAAACAGGAATAGAGGTTGCTAAAATGGGAAACCCAATCCTGAAATTGTACAAAGTATTTCACAGATCTCTTGCAAGCATGGGATCGCAAAGCCTGTTTGACCCACTTTCTAATCTATGTGCCCTGCCTTTCATACCCCAGGGAAGAGGGTGGACATTGCAAATCATGGTAAAGCAGGGCTATAGGCAATATTTTGATGAGGAAGAATAGAGCAACATGCATTTGAAAAACAATGAGTAAAATGTTTTTGGGGTACTAAACAAATATATCTGATAGAGACTTCTAACCGCAGAGTCCTTACCTTAGAATTATCCCCAGGCGTCAGACTGGATCTGGAAATTTTTCTTGAGCAGTACCCCTTCGTGCCGGTAGGTGGCATCATTCAGCTCCGCATGGCGTAGCCGGCATCGTCTGCGCCGGAAGTGACGTGCACAGTACCTAATATTCGCCACCCCAGCCCACTGAAGACCGTTTTTTTCTTTCCGTGCCGGACAGCGCAGAACCAGGAAGGGCTACAACGTAGTCATTTTTATACTAACTTTTAAAAAATCTTTTGTCAAGGTGTTTTGAGGTTTTTCCTCCTGGTGTGGCAGGAATGTCATCTAAAAAGGCCGGCTACAAGCCCTCCCACGCCTGTCACTGCTCAATGACGGCGACGAACCTGCACCTTGTATTCCTTTGGCGCCTCGAGCAAGACCAAGACCTGATGGTCTGCTCCGATTGCCTCGTCATGCACCGAAGGCCTGAGGGAGCAATACCTCAAGCTCCTGGAGGCTTGACGTGCACCGCCGCAATAATCCAGATACTGATCGAGAGGAAGGTCCTGGGATTGATCACAGAGTCCGAGAAGCTCGCTTCACTCTAAGTCGTGGTGCCAGTCGGGTAAGTCCTGCCACAAGAAGAAGGTTGCGCAGGTGTTGCCAATGGTTCCGGAGGAGGCCCGAGCCATGATCTCCTCGGCTGTTGCTGACAGGAGGGATGCAGCTAAGTTCATCATTAGATGTGAACTGCACACCACCGACTTACTAGGCAGAGCAGTTTCATCAATGGTGGCCCTGAGGTGCCACTCCGGGTTGAGGACTACTGGCTTTTCTGGCCATGCTCAAATATCAGTCATGGACGGGAGACATCCATTACCACGCGGGCAGTGCATCGCAATGCCTTTACATCGCGGGTATTACAACGCAAGTCGTTACAACGACTTGCGCTGGATGGCGCTCTAACCTAAGGCATAGTATGATTTACTATTCCAACACCTTCCCTACTGTACGTAGACTGGTGTTGGAATAGTAAATCAAACTATTCCTAAGTCCAGCGCCCTCCAGCACAAGTCGTTGTAACGACTTGCGTTGTAAAAACTGCGATGTAACGTACCGCGATCATTTTGATCGCGTTCTAACGTCACATATTCATCATGGACATGCCCTTTGATGGCTCCCGTCTCTTCAGAAACCAGGCAAATTCAATGCTGAAGTGCTTTAAGGATAGCAGGGCTATGACAGGCCCCTGTGCCTTTTCTTGGCCCCTTGTCACCCTCAATATCCCTTTCGCTCCTTTCGTGGCCACGGAAGAGGCTTGTAGCCGCCTCTTTACCTACCCAGGCATCGCAACGCATGAGATTCCCAGCCTCTGCGTGGCCATGAATGCGGTACCTATGGACCCCGTGGGTCAGGCAACCAGCAGTTGGGTCTGTCCACCACCCCCCTGCCATCCGCAGCCTCCAAACCGTGCTGGCTTGCCCATTTACCATCATAAGCACCCAGTCGGTGGCATGATCCGCCATCACCTGCCCCACTGGCAGTCCACAACATCGTACAGGTGGGTTTTGCAGATTGTCCAAAGGGGCTACTCCCGCCCATCGAGACTACCCCTCCCTCCATGCCACCTACTTACAACAGGCTGACGGAGGACCACCTATCCCTTCTTCGCCAGGAAGTGACAGCTCTTTTTGCCAAATGAGCCATAGTCAGAGTGCCCCCGCCAAAAGTGGGTCATTGTTGCTATCCTCCCTACTTTCTGATGCCCAAGAAGCCCGGAGGCCTTCGTCCTATTCTAGACCTGCGCTCTCTCAATTTTGTTACTCAAGAAGGAAAAGTTCAAAATGCTAACTCTTGCTCAGGTCTGCCCTGGTCCCAGGAGACTGGATGGTAGCGTTAGACTTGCAGGATGCATATTTCCACATTCCTTTCCTGCCTACCCACAGGCATTACTTGTGGTTCACTGGTGGGCCACTTTCACTTCGTTGTGCTCCAATTTGGCCTCACCAGTGCCCCTCCGGCGTTCACCAAGGTGATGGCAGTAATTGCAGCTCATATGTAGAGATCAGGGGGGCCAGTCTTCCCCTATCTTGACAACTGGCTGTTAAAGGTGGGCTCGCCCCAAGCTGTCGTCTCACACCTCCAGATTACGGCAGACCGCCTGCATTCACTGAGGTTCATTATCAGCATGCCAAAGTCATACCTGACTCCCTCTCAGACGCTCCCTTTCATCGGAGCTGTTCTGGACATGGTGCAGTTTTGGGCCTATCCTCCTGAATGGGAGTCAAGGATATTCAGGCTATGATATCGATGTTTCAGCTTCTATCCTGGATTTTAGTGAGACTGACTCTGAGGCTGCTGGGCCTCATGGCCTCATGCATCCTACTAGTGATGCATACTCATTGCCATATGTGGGCTCTGCGGTGGGACCTGAAGTTCCAGTGGGCTTAGCATCAGGGGAATCTCTCTGACACGGTCCAGATCATGGAGGGAACTGCAGTAGTGGTTAACAAACCGCAATTGGGCCAGCGGCAGACCCCTGTCTTTTCCCCAACCAGATCTTACAATGGCAACAGATGCGTCAGTCCTAGGATGGGGCGACCGTCTGGGAGAGGTGGAGATCAGGGGTCTCTGGTCTCCAGCAGAATCCGCATCAACCTGTTGTAGCTCCGGGCGATACGGATGTCATTAAAAGCCTTTCTACCTTCCATCAAGGGAAGGTTAGTGCAGGTGTTCACGGACAAAACCACTGCCATGTGGTACTGCAACAAACAGGGTAAGGTGGGGTCATGGACCTTTTGTCAATAGGCTGTGCATCTCTGGACATGGCTGGAACGTCAGGGCATTTCCCTGGTGGTTCAACATCTGGCGGGCTCTCTGAGCTCTACAGAGGACAAACTGAGCCAAAGTTGCCTAGCGGATCATGAATAGCATCTCTATCCAGAGGTGGTGCAAGGTATCTTTCAGCAGTGGGAAGAGCCCTGGTTAGATCTGTTCACCACCAATGAGAATGCGCAATATCAGCAGTTCTGCACACTGGAGGGTCCAAGGCGGCTCTCGCTCAGAGACACTTTTTGTCTCGAGTGGAGCTCAGGCCTCATGTACACCTTTCTGCCCATACCAACCCTGCCCAGAGTTCTCAAGAAGATCAGGAACGACGGGGCCCAAGTTGAATCTTGTGGCTCCGGACTGGGCACAGAGAGTCTGGTATCCTGAGCTGTTGAGCATGGCCATCGGTTCACCAATGAGGCTGCCCCTTTGGGCGGATCTTCTGTCGCAGCAGCAGGGGAGGGTTTTTCACCCGAATCTGTCAACGCTCCACCTTCTTGCGTGGAGATTGAGCGGCGAAAGTTGACAGCTTTGGACCTTTCGCCCAAAGTCTGTGGTGTTATATTGGCAGCCACGCGTCCCACCACCAAGATAGTTTACTCCTGTCATAGGGCAACATTTGTGGCGTGGTGTAAAGAAAGAGAAATTGATCCCCTTTCTGCTCCCCTTTCTCAGGTTCTCCTTTTGATACTTTCCCTTGCCCAGCAGGGCTCTGCTCTGGGCACTCTAAAGGGCTAGCTCTCTGCTATTTCAGCTTTTCTGCAGTTGCGTGATCAGGCATCCCTCTTCAAATCCCCTATTGTAAAAAGGTTTACAACATTTGTTCCCACCTTCTCCTTTCATTATGCCCCAATTGGACCTTAATCTTGTCCTCACTTTCCTTGAGTGTGCTCCATTTGAGCCCCTGCACAATTGTTCACTCAGGCTCCTTACCATCAAGACGGCCTTTCTCGTGGCTATAACATCTGCCTGGAGGCTCAGTGAGCTTCAGGCATTGTCATCCAAGCCTCCTTATCTAAATATCTATCCAGACAATCTGGTGCTTCTTACGAGAGCTTCCTTTCTTCCAAAAGTGGTCACTCCATTTCACGTAGGCCAATCCATCACTCTGCCTATTTTTACCCTCCGCCGCATCTCTCCAAGGAAGAGGAGCGACTTCACTGTCTGGACCCAAAAAGAGCATTGTCGTTCTACCTTTACCACACACAAGAGTTCTGGGTGGAATACCAACTATTCGTGGGGTATGTCAGAGTGAACAGGCAGCACAGGAAAGGACCATCTCACAAAGAATTGTGCTCTGTATCAAAATCTGCTACGCATTGGCTAAGACGCAGCCACCTGAGGGTTTGTATGCTCATTCCACCAGAGCAAAAGCTCCAACCACTGTGTTAGCACACAGAGTTCTGGTCCTAGACATCTGCCAGGCAGCAACGTGGGCTTCCTTGAACGTGTTTACCAAGCACTGCTGCCTGGACAGTCAGGTCCGTAGGGATGAGCACTTTGCTCATTCTGTCCTGCAGGACTTCCTCGTGTGAAAGTGGTCCGCAGACCCACCTCCAGGGAGGTATTGCTTGGGAATCGATTTTATGGTAAGGAATCTGTGGCTAGAAGTCTCAAACAGATGAACAAGTTACTTTCCTTAGGGTAACGTCTTATCTGGCAGAGACTCTATCTAGCCGCTCATTCCTTACCGCCCACCCATCCTCCCCACTCTGTAAACGGATTTCTAGGGACAAGGCATTCCCTTTTCACGGCCCTAATATTCCACACAAGTGATCAGTGTACTTTGTGGCTCCGCGCTTCTGTCGTGGAAAGTCATAAAAAGTAACTAACATCAGCGTGCTGGGGTTGCGCCTATATAGGCAACGCGTACGTCGTTTCAGAAGCCAATAATGCCAGGCAGAGCCGAACTATGGCACCCACCGGTGCGCAGGGGTACTGCTCAAGAAATATTTCCGGATCCAGTCTGACACCTGGGGATACTTCTGAAGTAAGGAATCTGCAGCTAGATAGAGTCTCTACCAGATAAGGCGTTACCGAAGGTAAGTAACTTGTTCTTTCATTCCCATGTATTCTGGCAGGTAAAAATACATGTTCATTTTAAAGCATGAGTATTGTTACTGTAATCAGAACTTATAGTATTTGATATCCTGATTACTTGTGGGGAAGGTCATTACTCTGATTTCTCATTCCAGAATTTACGTATGAACAGTGCTTAATTTCTAGAAAATATAAGTGCAGGGGCCAAACATTTATCTTAGGAGCCTGCCTCCAGTGCTATGGCATGCTAGAATTCCTGAAAACCAAAGTTACCTAGTCTTAATTTCGCCTCATGCCTCTTTCTTCCACCACCTTATGTTTCCTTTGTCTTTATCTGACTCTTGCAGATTTTTTTTCATGTGTGATCCTCCGTTGTCAATGCTTTCCTGTTTTTCTCTCCCTTCTGCTTTTTCCATTATCTTTCTTCTATCTCTTGCTCTGGGCTAAAATCTGATGGTGAAAAATAAGCCACGGTCTCCAAAAAAGTGGTGTGAACCCACCTGCAGCCGCCAGCTCAAATCTTTAATTACTGCATGTGAGGTGACTTTATTTGCCAGGCAAGCTGCTAGCACAAAGAAACACAATCATTGGCAAAGCCAATAGGTTTCGTGTATGCAAACCCTATTGGCTTTGTCAATGTGTTTTTTTATACATGTTGCACAGTAGCACGGGTTACAGTGCAACATGGCTTAAAGTACAGATAAAAAGTGCTAAGACATGGTCAATGCTTTCTTTAAGCCATGTTGCACAGCAGCCTGCGTTGCTGTGCAGTGTGTTTAAAAAAGCACGAGGGAGGTTTGGGGAGGAGGAAGGGACCAGCAACATTGGACAGCGGGAGGAGACTTGAGAGAAAAGCAACACGAGGAAGGTGTGGGGGAGCGGGAGGGAGCAGCAATAACGGACAGTGGGTGGGAAGCAACACGAGGAAGGAGCAAGGGAGAATGCGGCTGTCCGCGGCCCCGCAGGGGGCCACCTCAGCAGGGCGGCCCTTTAGTGCCATTTTGGCACCACCCACCCGCTCTAGTCTTTGGAGGGGTTCTGTGGAGCCCTCTAGCTAGGTCGCCTCTGTGACGTCCTTCCGGTGAGACAAGGGGGGGGAGGGCATATATGCTTCCTCTGCCCCTCCTGGCGGTCTCTGTTCGCCAGCCACGCCGTCTTGCTGGTGCGAACCCTCGGGTCGTGTGGTCGGCATTGTGCGCTCTCTGTTGCCCCGCTGGACACGCTGTGTCTGCAGCGCGCCTCGGGTGTCGTGTGCCCGGGACCAGGTGGTGGTCGTCGTGCGGGTGAGTTCCGGGAGCAGGGAGGACCTTTTCGGGGCCTTTTCGTTGCTGCTGAGCACCTGGGCCAGGGGCCAGTCAGGCCTGCCAGTCATGCACTGGGCTGGTCTGGCGGCGCGGGATTGTGCATCGAGCCGCATGTTCAGGCCTTTTAGCGCCGCTCACCCGTCGGGGCAGGGGTGCCTTCGGCGCGTGTGGCGGTGAGTCCCCTCCCCCTGTTTGTGGGGACCAATGTCCACGGGATACGCTGGCTTGTGGGCTTTAGTGCCCGGGCGTTGTCTCCCGGGCCGGAGGTTGTCTCATGTTGCTTGGGGGGGCGGCATGCGGAGGGCCCGCAATGTGGTTCCGCTCGGCCTTGGTGTCTGGGGCCGTGGTTCCTCGCCGTGGCACTCGCTGGGAAGATAGTGGGAAGGCTGCCTGCCTTTTTTCCCCTCCTATTGACACGCCGTCGGCTCTTTGCGCCGGAATCGCTCGTGCGGTTGCGTTTTGTTTTTTGGAGGGCAGGATAGTGGGCGGTGAACTGGCCTGTGCCCCATACACCCCCTCCTTCCTTGGATCGTCCCCTGCCTCGTTGCTGGGCGGGCCACCGGCACCCCAGCCGCAGATGCAGCTGTAGCACAGGCTGCGTAACTGGGACAGAGTTAGTGGCTAGGGCGGTCGGCTTTTGGGCTGGGGACCCGGGTTCGAGCCTGGCAAGAGGCTCATACAGCCCCTGATGCTGCAATCACTTAATCTCCCTGAGCGTAGGGTAACGGGTATCGGGTGCGCAAAGCCCCTGCCCGGCACCCCGTGATGTCCACATGTTCATGTTTTTGGTAATGATTGGAAGCGTGCTTTGTTCGTGTGGCTCACCAGCAAGGTTGGGCATCGAGGTCAGTAGACACGGTGCTGTGGAGCGTTCCTCCGGTTTTCAGCACAGGGGAAGGTGCCGCGCGCTGTTGCGGGGTCGGGTCCGTGTCCCTGTCCCTTTGTCCACTACATTGGGTAGGACGAGACTGTGTATAAATGTCTTTCGATGTAATTATTAAGCCCTGTCATTATGTTACGGGATGCAGGCTTTTGCTTTCAGACAGAGGTATGAAAGAGGGATTGTCAGCTCATCCTCCCCAACCGCTCCTGCCTGCCCGAAGGAGGTGTGTATGGTTCGCATCGGTGGGCCTGGCAGGGGGGAGGGATGGCCATGATAGTTGGTAGCACGGGCCAGACTGCAGGAGGGCTTAAGGTCCCTCCACGGACAGCGGTGAGTTGTGAGGCCCTTGCCTTCGAGTTTCGCTTCGGGCCTCAGGACACATGGCCCACAGAATTCAGTGTTGATCTGACAGTGGTGTAGGGCATGCGGGGACCGGGCGGGGCTTTCTACTGTCCTTGTGTGTTTTCCCACACACCTGACTGTTGGGCACCTCGTATCTGTCCTTTCTGCTCATCTGCCAGCGGGTCCGGAGCTGTGTGTTATGTGCCCCTACGGGCCGGTTTATGCTCCTCATTTAGCGCTGTTGCACTGTGAGGTGCTGATGGGCACAGCATGGACGATCGGGATGGAGCCACCCCCTCCCCCGGGTGAACTTGCTGCTTGGAAAAGGTGTGACACTTCCGAGGCCGAGAATCAGTGCAAGGTGGTGGATTCACCGGGTTGCGCTTTCTGTACGGTGTGAGGGGGCGCGAGTCAGGCCGGGCATTTTGTTGTATAGGAATGCGTGAATACATAAGGTTAGGAGTTGATTTAAAAAAATCTAGCAACCAGGGCGAACCGAGCGTTGTGAGGTGCCACTTGGTTGGCAGGCAGGACGCTGTGCATTGGCAGGATGAGGCTTTCGGCCAGGGGGTAAACCAGGAAGCCGGTTGGAAACGCGCCTCGGACAGGGCTGCCAGGTTGTTTGTAGGCTGTCTACAAAGATTTAGGCCTGGCGCTATGGGTATGAGTGGCATTCTTGTGGGATGGGGCAGGATCCATGCTTTTCTCGGAGTCCAGGACAGGGTAACCCTCCCCAGAGGCAGGCGGAGCAGTTGCTTCCTCTGGAGTCGGGTGCAGTTGCCACAGGTTGTGCGGCTGGGGTAGGGTCACGGCTGTGCTTTGGGCTCCATGTAGAGGTAATCCGTCTCCACAGGTAGTGGATGTTATAATGTTGCATGTTCCTTTATTACACCTGCTCATCATGTGTCTCTCCCTGCGCGTTACCCCTCTATCTTCCAGGAAGTGCGTTATCGTTCCATCTGGCCTAGTGCGCAGACACTGCTCAGGGTCCTGTACATAGAATTAAAACGCTCTCCAATAGTGACGTTCAGTGCCATTTTGAGATTGTTGTAATGCCAGGTTAGCATATTTTCTGTGCTATTCATGATTAAATGCTAATTATTTATGCTATGTTTAGTGCATGCGTTTCAGATGCCAAGTTCGCATATTTATTTACTATGCTGAACTGCTGCCTGCATGCATTGGTAATGCCATGATAGCATACGTTTGAGTGTTATCCTTGGATTCGGGTCGCGGTTACATGGGTCGCGAGTACCCGGACAGCTGGCGGCATTGCCACTGCGCTTGTTGGCAAAATGTGTTACTTACGGATTTTAAAGAACATTTTGTTGTTACAGGTGACGCCGGCCGGTGTACGTGGCAACATTAAGATGTAGGTAAAACACAGGGTGTAAGCCACGCACGTGGTTGATAATGGTGCCGGGGGCTGGAAACATGAGGGCCCGCTGGCCAGCGTGAGTGATACAAAAGGGGATGATGGACGGAACGTTTGAGCCAATCAAACACTCACCCCCAGTCAACTGATCTGGGTTTAATCCATCATCATTCTTTAGCTCACTCCACCACCCCAGTTCAGACATGGCCATATGCAAATCAGTCTGACCCTGTGCCTCATGGGAACAGTCCAGCCCGAACTGCCAAGCCATGTCTTCCCTGGACTCGGAAACAAGCATCCTAGGACCGGTTTCTGGCATTCCAGCCGTCATCAGCCAGGCTTGCTTGAATCCAGTGGCAAAGTGAGCAAGGGACCCACGTCTGGGCATACCCCGCCAACTTAGGGCGAACAAAGCGATACAAAAGGGGATGATGGACCGGAACGTTTGAGCCAATCAAACACTCACCCCCAGTCAACTGATCTGGGTTTAATCCATCATCATTCTTTAGCTCACTCCACCACCCCAGTTCAGACATGGCCATATGCAAATCAGTCTGACCCTGTGCCTCATGGGAACAGTCCAGCCCGAACTTTGCCAAGCCATGTCTTCCCTGGACCGGAAACAAGCATCCTAGGACCGGTTTCTGGCATTCCAGCCGTCATCAGCCAGGCTTGCTTGAATCCAGTGGCAAAGTGAGCAAGGGACCCACGTCTGGGCATACCCCGTTCGCTTTGCCGGCTAGCTGGCGGGGTATGCCCAGACGGGGTGCCTGCTCACGTTGCACTGGATCAAGCACACCCCAGCGATGACTGGCTGTTAAATGCCAGTAATCATCCTTGAGATACTCGTTTCAGTCCAGGGAAGACATGGCCATACGCAGATCAGCTGACTGTTCCTCATGAGGCACGAGTCAGACTGGATTGCACAAGCCATGCGTCTGGACTGGAAAGTGGAGCAAACTAAGACTGATGCTGGATTACAGCCCAGATCAGGTTGACCTGAGGTCAGTGTTTGATTGAGCTCAAGTGATCCACGTCCATCATCCCCTTTGTATCGCTGGTCGCCCCTAGGTGGCGGCATGCCCAGACGGCGGTCCGCGCCGCTGCCACTGGATCAGCGAAGCTGACGACGTGGCTGACAATGCCAGAACCGGTCTAGGATGCTGTTGTCCAGAAGACATGGCGGCGGTCCCGGCGGTGACTGTTCCCATGAGGCGCAAGTCAGACTGATTTGCATATGGCCATGTCTGAACTGGGGTGGTGGAGTGAGCTGAAGTGATGATGGATTAAACCCAGATCAGTTGACTGGGGGTGAGTGTTTGATTGGCTCAAGCGTTCCGTCCATCATCCCCTTTGTATCGCTTGGTCAGCCCTAAGTTGGCGGTATGCTCAGACGTGGGTCCCTTGCTCACTTTGCCACTGGATTCAAGCAAGCCTGGCTGATGACGGCTGAAATGCCAGAAGCCGGTCCTAGGATGCTTGTTTCCGGTCCAGGGAAGACATGGCTTGGCAGTTCGGGCTGGACTGTTCCCATGAGGCACAGGGTCAGACTGATTTGCATATGGCCATGTCTGAACTGGAGTGGTGGAGTGAGCTAAAGAATGATGATGGATTAAACCCAGATCAGTTGACTGGGGATGAGTGTTTGATTGGCTCAAGCGTTCCGATCCATCATCCCCTTTGCTATCGCTTTGGTACGCCCTAAGTTGGCGGGGTATGCCCAGACGTGGGTCCCTTGCTCACTTTGCCACTGGATTCAAGCAAGCCTGGCTGATGACGGCTGAAATGCCAGAAACCGGTCCTAGGATGCTTGTTTCGGTCCAGGGAAGACATGGCTTGGCAGTTCGGGCTGGACTGTTCCCATGAGGCACAGGGTCAGACTGATTTGCATATGGCCATGTCTGAACTGGGGTGGTGGAGTGAGCTAAAGAATGATGATGGATTAAACCCAGATCAGTTGACTGGGGGTGAGTGTTTGATTGGCTCAAGCGTTCCGTCCATCATCCCCTTTATATCGCTTTGGTCGCCCTTAGTTGGCGGGGGTATGCCCAGACGTGGGTCCCTTGCTCACTTTGCCACTGGATTCAAGCAAGCCTGGCTGATGACGGCTGAAATGCCAGAAACCGGTCCTAGGATGCTTGTTTCCGGTCCAGGGAAGACATGGCTTGGCAGTTCGGGCTGGACTGTTCCCATGAGGCACAGGGTCAGACTGATTTGCATATGGCCATGTCTGAACTGGGAGTGGTGGAGTGAGCTAAAGAATGATGATGGATTAAACCCAGATCAGTTGACTGGGGGTGAGTGTTTGATTGGCTCAAGCGTTCCGTCCATCATCCCCTTTTGTATCGCTTTGGTCGCCCTAAGTTGGCGGGGGTATGCCCAGACGTGGGTCCCTTGCTCACTTTGCCACTGGATTCAAGCAAGCCTGGCTGATGACGGCTGAAATGCCAGAAACCGGTCCTAGGATGCTTGTTTCCGGTCCAGGGAAGACATGGCTTGGCAGTTCGGGCTGGACTGTTCCCATGAGGCACAGGGTCAGACTGATTTGCATATGGCCATGTCTGAACTGGGGTGGTGGAGTGAGCTAAAGAATGATGATGGATTAAACCCAGATCAGTTGACTGGGGGTGAGTGTTTGATTGGCTCAAGCGTTCCGTCCATCATCCCCTTTTGTATCGCTTTGGTCGCCCTAAGTTGGCGGGGTATGCCCAGACGTGGGTCCCTTGCTCACTTTGCCACTGGATTCAAGCAAGCCTGGCTGATGACGGCTGAAATGCCAGAAACCGGTCCTAGGATGCTTGTTTCCGGTCCAGGGAAGACATGGCTTGGCAGTTCGGGCTGGACTGTTCCCATGAGGCACAGGGTCAGACTGATTTGCATATGGCCATGTCTGAACTGGGGTGGTGGAGTGAGCTAAAGAATGATGATGGATTAAACCCAGATCAGTTGACTGGGGGTGAGTGTTTGATTGGCTCAGCGTTCCGTCCATCATCCCCTTTTGTATCGCTTTGGTCGCCCTAAGTTGGCGGGGAGTATGCCCAGACGTGGGTCCCTTGCTCACTTTGCCACTGGATTCAAGCAAGCCTGGCTGATGACGGCTGAAATGCCAGAAACCGGTCCTAGGATGCTTGTTTCCGGTCCAGGGAAGACATGGCTTGGCAGTTCGGGCTGGACTGTTCCCATGAGGCACAGGGTCAGACTGATTTGCATATGGCCATGTCTGAACTGGGGTGGTGGAGTGAGCTAAAGAATGATGATGGATTAAACCCAGATCAGTTGACTGGGGGTGAGTGTTTGATTGGCTCAAGCGTTCCGTCCATCATCCCTTTTGTATCGCTTTGGTCGCCCTAAGTTGGCGGGGTATGCCCAGACGTGGGTCCCTTGCTCACTTTGCCACTGGATTCAAGCAAGCCTGGCTGATGACGGCTGAAATGCCAGAAACCGGTCCTAGGATGCTTGTTTCCGGTCCAGGGAAGACATGGCTTGGCAGTTCGGGCTGGACTGTTCCCATGAGGCACAGGGTCAGACTGATTTGCATATGGCCATGTCTGAACTGGGGTGGTGGAGTGAGCTAAAGAATGATGATGGATTAAACCCAGATCAGTTGACTGGGGGTGAGTGTTTGATTGGCTCAAGCGTTCCGTCCATCATCCCCTTTTGTATCGCTTTGGTCGCCCTAAGTTGGCGGGGGTATGCCCAGACGTGGGTCCCTTGCTCACTTTGCCACTGGATTCAAGCAAGCCTGGCTGATGACGGCTGAAATGCCAGAAACCGGTCCTAGGATGCTTGTTTCCGGTCCAGGGAAGACATGGCTTGGCAGTTCGGGCTGGACTGTTCCCATGAGGCACAGGGTCAGACTGATTTGCATATGGCCATGTCTGAACTGGGGTGGTGGAGTGAGCTAAAGAATGATGATGGATTAAACCCAGATCAGTTGACTGGGGGTGAGTGTTTGATTGGCTCAAGCGTTCCGTCCATCATCCCCTTTTGTATCGCTTTGGTCGCCCTAAGTTGGCGGGGGTATGCCCAGACGTGGGTCCCTTGCTCACTTTGCCACTGGATTCAAGCAAGCCTGGCTGATGACGGCTGAAATGCCAGAAACCGGTCCTAGGATGCTTGTTTCCGGTCCAGGGAAGACATGGCTTGGCAGTTCGGGCTGGACTGTTCCCATGAGGCACAGGGTCAGACTGATTTGCATATGGCCATGTCTGAACTGGGGTGGTGGAGTGAGCTAAAGAATGATGATGGATTAAACCCAGATCAGTTGACTGGGGGTGAGTGTTTGATTGGCTCAAGCGTTCCGTCCATCATCCCCTTTGTATACGCTTTGGTCAGCCCTAAGTTGGCGGGGGTATGCCCAGACGTGGGTCCCTTGCTCACTTTGCCACTGGATTCAAGCAAGCCTGGCTGATGACGGCTGAAATGCCAGAAACCGGTCCTAGGATGCTTGTTTCCGGTCCAGGAAGACATGGCTTGGCAGTTCGGGCTGGACTGTTCCCATGAGGCACAGGGTCAGACTGATTTGCATATGGCCATGTCTGAACTGGGGTGGTGGAGTGAGCTAAAGAATGATGATGGATTAAACCCAGATCAGTTGACTGGGGGTGAGTGTTTGATTGGCTCAAGCGTTCCGTCCATCATCCCCTTTTGTATCGCTTTGGTCGCCCTTAGTTGGCGGGGGTATGCCCAGACGTGGGTCCCTTGCTCACTTTGCCACTGGATTCAAGCAAGCCTGGCTGATGACGGCTGAAATGCCAGAAACCGGTCCTAGGATGCTTGTTTCCGGTCCAGGGAAGACATGGCTTGGCAGTTCGGGCTGGACTGTTCCCATGAGGCACAGGGTCAGACTGATTTGCATATGGCCATGTCTGAACTGGGGTGGTGGAGTGAGCTAAAGAATGATGATGGATTAAACCCAGATCAGTTGACTGGGGGTGAGTGTTTGATTGGCTCAAGCGTTCCGTCCATCATCCCCTTTTATATCGCTTTGGTCGCCCTAAGTTGGCGGGGGTATGCCCAGACGTGGGTCCCTTGCTCACTTTGCCACTGGATTCAAGCAAGCCTGGCTGATGACGGCTGAAATGCCAGAAACCGGTCCTAGGATGCTTGTTTCCGGTCCAGGGAAGACATGGCTTGGCAGTTCGGGCTGGACTGTTCCCATGAGGCACAGGGTCAGACTGATTTGCATATGGCCATGTCTGAACTGGGGTGGTGGAGTGAGCTAAAGAATGATGATGGATTAAACCCAGATCAGTTGACTGGGGGTGAGTGTTTGATTGGCTCAAGCGTTCCGTCCATCATCCCCTTTTTGTATCGCTTTGGTCGCCCTAAGTTGGCGGGGGTATGCCCAGACGTGGGTCCCTTGCTCACTTTGCCACTGGATTCAAGCAAGCCTGGCTGATGACGGCTGAAATGCCAGAAACCGGTCCTAGGATGCTTGTTTCCGGTCCAGGGAAGACATGGCTTGGCAGTTCGGGCTGGACTGTTCCCATGAGGCACAGGGTCAGACTGATTTGCATATGGCCATGTCTGAACTGGGGTGGTGAGTGAGCTAAAGAATGATGATGGATTAAACCCAGATCAGTTGACTGGGGGTGAGTGTTTGATTGGCTCAAGCGTTCCGTCCATCATCCCCTTTTGTATCGCTTTGGTCGCCCTAAGTTGGCGGGGGTATGCCCAGACGTGGGTCCCTTGCTCACTTTGCCACTGGATTCAAGCAAGCCTGGCTGATGACGGCTGAAATGCCAGAAACCGGTCCTAGGATGCTTGTTTCCGGTCCAGGGAAGACATGGCTTGGCAGTTCGGGCTGGACTGTTCCCATGAGGCACAGGGTCAGACTGATTTGCATATGGCCATGTCTGAACTGGGGTGGTGGAGTGAGCTAAAGAATGATGATGGATTAAACCCAGATCAGTTGACTGGGGGTGAGTGTTTGATTGGCTCAAGCGTTCCGTCCATCATCCCCTTTTGTATCGCTTTGGTCGCCCTAAGTTGGCGGGGGTATGCCCAGACGTGGGTCCCTTGCTCACTTTGCCACTGGATTCAAGCAAGCCTGGCTGATGACGGCTGAAATGCCAGAAACCGGTCCTAGGATGCTTGTTTCCGGTCCAGGGAAGACATGGCTTGGCAGTTCGGGCTGGACTGTTCCCATGAGGCACAGGGTCAGACTGATTTGCATATGGCCATGTCTGAACTGGGGTAGTGGAGTGAGCTAAAGAATGATGATGGATTAAACCCAGATCAGTTGACTGGGGGTGAGTGTTTGATTGGCTCAAGCGTTCCGTCCATCATCCCCTTTTGTATCGCTTTGGTCGCCCTAAGTTGGCGGGGGTATGCCCAGACGTGGGTCCCTTGCTCACTTTGCCACTGGATTCAAGCAAGCCTGGCTGATGACGGCTGAAATGCCAGAAACCGGTCCTAGGATGCTTGTTTCCGGTCCAGGGAAGACATGGCTTGGCAGTTCGGGCTGGACTGTTCCCATGAGGCACAGGGTCAGACTGATTTGCATATGGCCATGTCTGAACTGGGGTGGTGGAGTGAGCTAAAGAATGATGATGGATTAAACCCAGATCAGTTGACTGGGGGTGAGTGTTTGATTGGCTCAAGCGTTCCGTCCATCATCCCCTTTTGTATCGCTTTGGTCGCCCTAAGTTGGCGGGGGTATGCCCAGACGTGGGTCCCTTGCTCACTTTGCCACTGGATTCAAGCAAGCCTGGCTGATGACGGCTGAAATGCCAGAAACCGGTCCTAGGATGCTTGTTTCCGGTCCAGGGAAGACATGGCTTGGCAGTTCGGGCTGGACTGTTCCCATGAGGCACAGGAGTCAGACTGATTTGCATATGGCCATGTCTGAACTGGGGTGGTGGAGTGAGCTAAAGAATGATGATGGATTAAACCCAGATCAGTTGACTGGGGGTGAGTGTTTGATTGGCTCCAAGCGTTCCGTCCATCATCCCCTTTTGTATCGCTTTGGTCGCCCTAAGTTGGCGGGGGTATGCCCAGACGTGGGTCCCTTGCTCACTTTGCCACTGGATTCAAGCAAGCCTGGCTGATGACGGCTGAAATGCCAGAAACCGGTCCTAGGATGCTTGTTTCCGGTCCAGGGAAGACATGGCTTGGCAGTTCGGGCTGGACTGTTCCCATGAGGCACAGGGTCAGACTGATTTGCATATGGCCATGTCTGAACTGGGGTGGTGGAGTGAGCTAAAGAGTGATGATGGATTAAACCCAGATCAGTTGACTGGGGGTGAGTGTTTGATTGGCTCAAGCGTTCCGTCCATCATCCCCTTTTGTATCGCTTTGGTCGCCCTAAGTTGGCGGGGGTATGCCCAGACGTGGGTCCCTTGCTCACTTTGCCACTGGATTCAAGCAAGCCTGGCTGATGACGGCTGAAATGCCAGAAACCGGTCCTAGGATGCTTGTTTCCGGTCCAGGGAAGACATGGCTTGGCAGTTCGGGCTGGACTGTTCCCATGAGGCACAGGGTCAGACTGATTTGCATATGGCCATGTCTGAACTGGGGTGGTGGAGTGAGCTAAAGAATGATGATGGATTAAACCCAGATCAGTTGACTGGGGGTGAGTGTTTGATTGGCTCAAGCGTTCCGTCCATCATCCCCTTTTGTATCGCTTTGGTCGCCCTAAGTTGGCGGGGGTATGCCCAGACGTGGGTCCCTTGCTCACTTTGCCACTGGATTCAAGCAAGCCTGGCTGATGACGGCTGAAATGCCAGAAACCGGTCCTAGGATGCTTGTTTCCGGTCCAGGAAGACATGGCTTGGCAGTTCGGGCTGGACTGTTCCCATGAGGCACAGGGTCAGACTGATTTGCATATGGCCATGTCTGAACTGGGGTGGTGGAGTGAGCTAAAGAATGATGATGGATTAAACCCAGATCAGTTGACTGGGGGTGAGTGTTTGATTGGCTCAAGCGTTCCGTCCATCATCCCCTTTTGTATCGCTTTGGTCGCCCTAAGTTGGCGGGGGTATGCCCAGACGTGGGTCCCTTGCTCACTTTGCCACTGGATTCAAGCAAGCCTGGCTGATGACGGCTGAAATGCCAGAAACCGGTCCTAGGATGCTTGTTTCCGGTCCAGGGAAGACATGGCTTGGCAGTTCGGGCTGGACTGTTCCCATGAGGCACAGGGTCAGACTGATTTGCATATGGCCATGTCTGAACTGGGGTGGTGGAGTGAGCTAAAGAATGACAGATGGATTAAACCCAGATCAGTTGACTGGGGGTGAGTGTTTGATTGGCTCAGCGTTCCGTCCATCATCCCCTTTTGTATCGCTTTGGTCGCCCTAAGTTGGCGGGGGTATGCCCAGACGTGGGTCCCTTGCTCACTTTGCCACTGGATTCAAGCAAGCCTGGCTGATGACGGCTGAAATGCCAGAAACCGGTCCTAGGATGCTTGTTTCCGGTCCAGGGAAGACATGGCTTGGCAGTTCGGGCTGGACTGTTCCCATGAGGCACAGGGTCAGACTGGTTTGCATATGGCCATGTCTGAACTGGGGTGGTGGAGTGAGCTAAAGAATGATGATGGATTAAACCCAGATCAGTTGACTGGGGGTGAGTGTTTGATTGGCTCAAGCGTTCCGTCCATCATCCCCTTTTGTATCGCTTTAGGTCGCCCTAAGTTGGCGGGGGTATGCCCAGACGTGGGTCCCTTGCTCACTTTGCCACTGGATTCAAGCAAGCCTGGCTGATGACGGCTGAAATGCCAGAAACCGGTCCTAGGATGCTTGTTTCCGGTCCAGGGAAGACATGGCTTGGCAGTTCGGGCTGGACTGTTCCCATGAGGCACAGGGTCAGACTGATTTGCATATGGCCATGTCTGAACTGGGGTGGTGGAGTGAGCTAAAGAATGATGATGGATTAAACCCAGATCAGTTGACTGGGGGTGAGTGTTTGATTGGCTCAAGCGTTCCGTCCATCATCCCCTTTTGTATCGCTTTGGTCGCCCTAAGTTGGCGGGGGTATGCCCAGACGTGGGTCCCTTGCTCACTTTGCCACTGGATTCAAGCAAGCCTGGCTGATGACGGCTGAAATGCCAGAAACCGGTCCTAGGATGCTTGTTTCCGGTCCAGGAAGACATGGCTTGGCAGTTCGGGCTGGACTGTTCCCATGAGGCACAGGGTCAGACTGATTTGCATATGGCCATGTCTGAACTGGGGTGGTGGAGTGAGCTAAAGAATGATGATGGATTAAACCCAGATCAGTTGACTGGGGGTGAGTGTTTGATTGGCTCAAGCGTTCCGTCCATCATCCCCTTTTGTATCGCTTTGGTCGCCCTAAGTTGGCGGGGGTATGCCCAGACGTGGGTCCCTTGCTCACTTTGCCACTGGATTCAAGCAAGCCTGGCTGATGCGGCTGAAATGCCAGAAACCGGTCCTAGGATGCTTGTTTCCGGTCCAGGGAAGACATGGCTTGGCAGTTCGGGCTGGACTGTTCCCATGAGGCACAGGGTCAGACTGATTTGCATATGGCCATGTCTGAACTGGGGTGGTGGAAGTGAGCTAAAGAATGATGATGGATTAAACCCAGATCAGTTGACTGGGGGTGAGTGTTTGATTGGCTCAAGCGTTCCGTCCATCATCCCCTTTTATGTCGCTTTGGTCGCCCTAAGTTGGCGGGGGTATGCCCAGACGTGGGTCCCTTGCTCACTTTGCCACTGGATTCAAGCAAGCCTGGCTGATGACGGCTGAAATGCCAGAAACCGGTCCTAGGATGCTTGTTTCCGGTCCAGGGAAGACATGGCTTGGCAGTTCGGGCTGGACTGTTCCCATGAGGCACAGGGTCAGACTGATTTGCATATGGCCATGTCTGAACTGGGGTGGTGGAGTGAGCTAAAGAATGATGATGGATTAAACCCAGATCAGTTGACTGGGGGTGAGTGTTTGATTGGCTCAAGCGTTCCGTCCATCATCCCCTTTTGTATCGCTTTGGTCGCCCTAAGTTGGCGGGGGGTATGCCCAGACGTGGGTCCCTTGCTCACTTTGCCACTGGATTCAAGCAAGCCTGGCTGATGACGGCTGAAATGCCAGAAACCGGTCCTAGGATGCTTGTTTCCGGTCCAGGGAAGACATGGCTTGGCAGTTCGGGCTGGACTGTTCCCATGAGGCACAGGGTCAGACTGAGTTTGCATATGGCCATGTCTGAACTGGGGTGGTGGAGTGAGCTAAAGAATGATGATGGATTAAACCCAGATCAGTTGACTGGGGGTGAGTGTTTGATTGGCTCAAGCGTTCCGTCCATCATCCCCTTTTGTATCGCTTTGGTCGCCCTAAGTTGGCGGGGGTATGCCCAGACGTGGGTCCCTTGCTCACTTTGCCACTGGATTCAAGCAAGCCTGGCTGATGACGGCTGAAATGCCAGAAACCGGTCCTAGGATGCTTGTTTCCGGTCCAGGGAAGACATGGCTTGGCAGTTCGGGCTGGACTGTTCCCATGAGGCACAGGGTCAGACTGATTTGCATATGGCCATGTCTGAACTGGGGTGGTGGAGTGAGCTAAAGAATGATGATGGATTAAACCCAGATCAGTTGACTGGGGGTGAGTGTTTGATTGGCTCAAGCGTTCCGTCCATCATCCCCTTTTGTATCGCTTTGGTCGCCCTAAGTTGGCGGGGGTATGCCCAGACGTGGGTCCCTTGCTCACTTTGCCACTGGATTCAAGCAAGCCTGGCTGATGACGGCTGAAATGCCCGAAACCGGTCCTAGGATGCTTGTTTCCGGTCCAGGGAAGACATGGCTTGGCAGTTCGGGCTGGACTGTTCCCATGAGGCACAGGGTCAGACTGATTTGCATATGGCCATGTCTGAACTGGGGTGGTGGAGTGAGCTAAAGAATGATGATGGATTAAACCCAGATCAGTTGACTGGGGGTGAGTGTTTGATTGGCTCAAGCGTTCCGTCCATCATCCCCTTTTGTATCGCTTTGGTCGCCCTAAGTTGGCGGGGGTATGCCCAGACGTGGGTCCCTTGCTCACTTTGCCACTGGATTCAAGCAAGCCTGGCTGATGACGGCTGAAATGCCAGAAACCGGTCCTAGGATGCTTGTTTCCGGTCCAGGGAAGACATGGCTTGGCAGTTCGGGCTGGACTGTTCCCATGAGGCACAGGGTCAGACTGATTTGCATATGGCCATGTCTGAACTGGGGTGGTGGAGTGAGCTAAAGAATGATGATGGATTAAACCCAGATCAGTTGACTGGGGGTGAGTGTTTGATTGGCTCAAGCGTTCCGTCCATCATCCCTTTTGTATCGCTTTGGTCGCCCTAAGTTGGCGGGGGTATGCCCAGACGTGGGTCCCTTGCTCACTTTGCCACTGGATTCAAGCAAGCCTGGCTGATGACGGCTGAAATGCCAGAAACCGGTCCTAGGATGCTTGTTTCCGGTCCAGGGAAGACATGGCTTGGCAGTTCGGGCTGGACTGTTCCCATGAGGCACAGGGTCAGACTGATTTGCATATGGCCATGTCTGAACTGGGGTGGTGGAGTGAGCTAAAGAATGATGATGGATTAAACCCAGATCAGTTGACTGGGGGTGAGTGTTTGATTGGCTCAAGCGTTCCGTCCATCATCCCCTTTTGTATCGCTTTGGTCGCCCTAAGTTGGCGGGGGTATGCCCAGACGTGGGTCCCTTGCTCACTTTGCCACTGGATTCAAGCAAGCCTGGCTGATGACGGCTGAAATGCCAGAAGCCGGTCCTAGGATGCTTGTTTCCGGTCCAGGGAAGACATGGCTTGGCAGTTCGGGCTGGACTGTTCCCATGAGGCACAGGGTCAGACTGATTTGCATATGGCCATGTCTGAACTGGGGTGGTGGAGTGAGCTAAAGAATGATGATGGATTAAACCCAGATCAGTTGACTGGGGGTGAGTGTTTGATTGGCTCAAGCGTTCCGTCCATCATCCCCTTTTGTATCGCTTT